>CM077206.1:35969146-36569146 GCA_039654625.1 Rhinogobio ventralis
CATGCAGTATAATAAACTAGTAGTTTACTTCAAAGCGTAGCCTACTTTCATAAACTAAAAAAATGTGCTACAGTATTTAACTAGTAAACTATCAGTATACCTATAAGCTCCCTTGTAGTATAGTTATAGTACAAACGAAAAATGTAGTTGTGTACTAAAAGAAATCCTTAAAAATATACTTTTAAACACTAAAATGTTGGCCAATTTAGTCCCAAGTAGTATTGAAATACATTTAGTATACTACAAGTACTACATAAAGTCAACTTAAAAATATATTTGAACTTTACTTAAGTATAGGCCTACTTAATAAAATGAACTTGATAGGCTACTTTTTTTTTTATAAGGGCAATGGTTTGGCCAATTCTTTTTCTGCATATTCTATTCAGTTCTCTTTTATTCTATAGAACATGTAGAATTACACAGAACGTTCTTTTGAGGTTTTACACGTTGCGAAATGCATGAAGGTTAGAAAGGTTATTTTTTTTAACTAAAAAAAATGTTTTAAAATGTTTATATAGATCCTAGTTTATACAGACACTATAAATAGTGTCCCGTCCCATGAGGTGTAATGGCATTCATGTCACTGACTGAACACTAAATACTTTTTGTTTCACATTTCATTTCACCGCTTATCAACTAAATCAAGTGTTGACTAAACAACCAGATTCAGTTCTCGTTCTGTTGCAGTATGATGGTAGAATATTTCCACCTGCTGGACAAAGTGTAGCATTACAGCGGAACCCATGAGACTTTCAGTGTTCATTTAGAATCATTGAGATACTATTATAGTTTTTATTTTTATATTTTACGTTTTTTTTTTTTCAATGTCTATATAGTTTATTATACTCAGTTTTATTTGATATTTGTATACACATCAAGATAAACAATGAAAATGAGATGTTTCCTTCGCAAGTTTTTTTGTTGTTGTAATATTTAAACATTTCAAATACAAACATTTCAGCGTTTGGTAACACTTTATTTCACAGTGTCCTTGTTACATATGTTACATGTACTTACCATAGTAATAACAGTAAATTTTACATGCATAATTACATGCAACTAACCCTAAACCAAACCCTTATTCTACCCTATATTAGGCAGCAAGTGAACATTTTGTCCTCAAAGTTGATGTGTTAGAAGCAGGAAAAATGGCCAAGCGAGTTAAGGATTTGAGCGAGTTTGACAAGGGCCAAATTGTGATGGCTAGATGATCTCCAAAGCTGCAGCTCTTGTGGGGTGTTCCCTGTCTGCAGTGGTCAGTATCTATCAAAAGTGATCCAAGGAAGTGATCCATGGGGCTGCACAGCCGCAGACCAGTCAGGGTGCCCATGCTGACCCGTCCACCGCCAAAAGTACTAACAGTGGGCATGTGAGCATCAGAACTGGACCACGGAGCAATAGAAGAAGGTGGCCTGGTCTGATGAATCAATTTTTCTTTTACATCACGTGGATGGCCGGGTGTGTGTGCATCTCCTACCTGAGGAACACATGGCACCAGGATGCACTATGGGAAGAAGGCAAGCCGGCGGAGGCAGTGTGATGCTTTGGGCAATGTTCTGCTGGGAAACCTTGGGTCCTGCCATCCATGTGGATGTTACTTTGACACGTATCACCTACCTAAGCAACAACGAGTTTGAGGTGTTGACTTGGCCTCCAAATTCCCCAGATCTCAATCCAATCGAGCGTCTGTGGGCTGTGCTGAACAAACAAGTCCGATCCATGGAGGCCCCACCTCGTAACTTACAGGACTTAAAGGATCTGCTTCTAACATCTTGGTGCCAGATACCACAGCACACCTTCAGGGGTCTAGTGGAGTCCATGCCTCGATGGGTCAGGGCTGTTTTGGCAGCAAAAGGGGGACCAACACAATATTAGGATGTTATGCCTGATCGGTGTATTACTCAGTACTTAAATATATAATTACACTGTAACAAATACACCTTAAAAAAATTAAGCGTAACCAAATGTTTTAATAGTTTTAGTTTGAGTAAATACTGACATAACAAGCAAACTGACAATTACCTGGATATTGCAGTGGGTCAGAGATTTGATAACATTCAAAGTGACCTGGTTTAAATGCCAACTAAAACATCATGTATGTCCAAAAATACTGTAAATAGATCTAAACTGTGACATTTGAAATCATGTCCTTTCTCCACACAAACACAGCAGATAAGCAGAGACTGTAAGAAAGCAAACATGTTCTAACCTTTAACAGTTTCTGAATCTCCAGTAGGTATAAAAACAACCCCAGCGAGGTTTACACATAATCACACGTTCATAATGATCAATTCAAAGTCCACCTTTTATTGGGTCAAACCGTTTCCACATCGCAGTGTAGTTTTCCAAGTTAACTACGCTGTAAAAATGTTTGCCAGTTAACCTAAAACTGTAATTCAAGTGTTATTGAAGTCAAATAAAGACATTATTTATCACTGGAAAATCTGACTTACATTGGGTTATATCAGTGGAAGTCATTTAAAGGGTTAAATCAGTTTTAGTCTAGAATAAAGAAGCTCAAGCTGAACCATTTTCATGACAAAAATCATTCAGCTAAAACACCACTGCAACTATGAACTACATTGAAGTGCTGTATGCCACCTATTTAAAAATGTTAAATAGTCAAAACACTAATCTCCAAGCAATTTCAGGGTCAAAGTTCAGACTTCTGCCAACATTTGCATCATTAAAAATACGAACAGTCTCAGAGTTTGTGAAAAGTCAATCTTTTAATTTAAATACAATTTAAGCTGTAACATAAAAGCCGATTAAACAAAGGTCTTACAGAACAGTTCTTTGTGCATTTATATATGTAGTCATATATTTTTCCAATGTCATAAAACAAGACTGAAGACATGTCAAAACAATATGGAGAACCAGACCTACATTGGCCAAAAAATATCTGGAAGAGTCCAAATATATTTGGGGCCACCGTTTATCGGACTACCTGTCTAATATACGCCAGCTCTTTCAAATCTTTCATCACTTACATTAAAACAATTGTCATAAAGTATGTCTTTTACATGTAAAAACGGAAAGAAAAAACATATACTTGTAAAAAAAAAAAGTGGCTCTGTTGTCAAAACTAGTCATCACCTCCAAGGATTTAAAAGCCAATGGGTTACAATAGAAAATATAGCGATCTGCTTACTCGTAATAAAAATCTATCGTGTGTCTACCCATAAAGGTTTCAACAGACATTCCCAATGTAAAACAATCCCCATATCTGTCCTTGTAATCTGACAAAAGCCACAAAAATATATGTTATAGCATCATATGATACGACAATATTCAGCATGTCTATCTTTGGTTTTCTATTCATTCAAAGACTTAGTGGTACATAAAGCAACATAGTATCAAATCTAGAGATTGCACATCTATAACCATTGAAAGGGGTAATTCTCGTAACAATCTACACGGAGTAAAAAACATAAAGATATCTATTATACATGCTGTATCAAGAAGCGATTTAAAGGAAGGGCTTTTAGCACTTAGTAATATTCCTGGACTATTTAACAGTTTTATGCAGCATATACAACAGCAAAAACAAGAGTGGGCCTGAAGTCGGTGCAGTTCTGTGATTGTGAAGGAAGTCCCCTTCCTGCTGTACAATCTGCATCTGTCTGGTGGTTTGTAGCACATTCTGGGAAATCACAGTTCACCCCACTGGATCTTTGAAATGTGTTTCTTCTCATAGTAAATACCACACGGTACGTGAACCTGGTTTCGCTTTGCAGGACTGGAAGTTCTTAGAGCGCTGCAGAAGAATTGACAGGGGCCAACAAATCTAAGAGTCTGAAATAAGTGCTGGAGGATTTAATACACGGGCATCTCTGAAGAGAAAAATGGCTGTGTTCTCCTTCGTCTTTGCCGAAAGAGAGACATTGAAGGGAAGGAAAAGGGGGGGGGGTACAACGAAGGGCAAGAGGGGGCCTGGGTAGATGGAGGAAGAGGATCTGCCCACTAGCAGTCGTCTCTCCAGTGCTGTGGGTCACACGATCACAGCGGCCATCTTTAGGGCTCAGGATCGCAGCTCCCTCAGAGTGAGGTGTAGTTCTGGAAGGGAAGCATTTACATACATGTTAACATATAGATTTCACATTTATATTATACACAATGAAAAGTTTGGGGATGGTAAAATGTTACGTTTTTACAATCAAGGCTGCATTAATTTGATGAAAAATACAGTAATATCATGATATTTTATTACAATTTAAAAAATATTTTAAAATGTAATTTATTCCTGTGATATCATTACTCCAGTCTTCAGCGTCACATGATCCTTCAGAAATCATTCTAATATGATGATTTGCTGCTCAAGCAACATTTATTATTATCATCAATGTTGAAAACAGCTTATTTTTGTGGAAACCATTTTTCAGGATTCTTTGATGAATAGAAATGTATTTGAAATCTTTTGTAACATTATAAATTATTTTATTGTCACTTTTGATCATTTTGATTAACTATGCATGTTATCTAACCTGCTGCTGGCCGTTAGGGGTCTCTTTCCTTCTTCACCTTCACATCACCTGCCAGGATTGTGGAGATCTCGCCTTGCATGAAGGCCCACGGCACGTTGGAGCCCACGAGGGGGCACTTCTCCCCGCTGGGGCAGTACACCTCACTTCCTGAGCCCTGTCTGCGGATGAAGTCTCGGGTGCAAGGGAAGCAGAACTTGTGCCCGGGCACCGATGGACACTGGACGAAGTGCGTGTCCTCCAGGCGCTCGTGGCAGATGGTGCAGCAGAGAGGGGCACCGCCGCCTCCGGCTCCTCCTGAGCCTTCGGCTCCCATAACAGCGCCCTGGTCAGCGAGGGGCACGGTGACAGTCGTGGTCGGCCCTCCCGAGCTACTGCCAGCCGACGGTTCTCCATTGCGTGATGCCAGCCGCCGCTGACTACCAATAGGTGAAGGACTGGTGCTGTTCTGCCGGCCTGCGTTTGTCAAGTGGCTTCCGCTGCCGCCTGGAGCATCTTTCAGGGTGGCAGTGCCGACATTGTCGGCCACACTCATGAGCGCAGTGATGGGCGAAGGGTCACTACTGTGGGCCTCTGGAGGCTGTCCTGCGCTGGCTAGCGATGTGGCGGGCATATGGCCAGGAATGCCAGGGTACACGCCAAGAGACCAGTGTTGGCGCATTTCCTCTGAGGTCATCCTCTCTGTGCCTTCCGGCTCGGGCGAGGCTTTGCGTCTGCGTACTCTAGGCTGCGTGGGGCGGCCGATGTGGCAGAGCGCGGTGGGCAGCATGGAGCAGCTGGCATCCAGGTACGGCTGCGGGAGGGCATCCGGGGCCGGCGCGTCTTTGAACGCCCGCACCGCGTCGCTGAGAAGCTCTGACAGGAGACGCCAGTCGCCGGTGCCATGCCTTTTCTCATACTCCACATATTTGTAGCCTGAGTTAATGACCTTGCCAGTGTCTTTCTGAGAGTCGTGGAACATCTGCTTGACTAGCGCCAACACGCTGGCGAACACGTTACCAGACCCGCATGGGTACTCGACGAAAACCTTCAGCTCAAACTCAACCATCAGTTTGGCGTCGAAGGCAAACACCCTCCCCACCAGGCCGTGGTCCTTCTTAAAGCGGACATTGAAAGGGGTGCAGGCAGAGAGGGTGTGCAGGGCCTCACGCATGTGTTTGGGGCGTCCCGCCCAGTCGTCCGCACGGTTTCTCACGCTTTCGGAGAGCTCGGCGAGCGCTTCAGCGTTCCTCTGCTTGTCCTTGAGCTCTTTTTCAAACTCTGGGCTCATGAAAGATGCCACACCCACATTCATCCCCATGCCCAGGGCCTGTCTTTTACTGATCTCGTTCAACATGGGAGCAGAAATGGTCAAGGGTGCGCCACCGGCTCGGGCATTCAGACCAGGCATGGCGGTCAGCAGACCATGAGGGGCTCCGACAAGCCCCTGCGCCATTAAATTGGGTGGCACAGCCCCCACCAAAGTCCTCCTGGCAGTAGGACTCTGCCTACTAACCTCAGGCGGACCTCCATCTTCCAGTCTAGGCAGCCCGTTGGGCAGCCTGCTGGACCCGTACTCTCCCCTTCCCCGTTCATATCGCTCGGAGGGCGGTCTGCCGGCCTCCATAGGACCCTCCTTACCAGCTGGACCGTGTTTACCGCCGGGCTGCGGACCCGGAGATCTGCCGTCCTGCATCACGTGTGTTCGCTTGAGCTGCCGCGCCGTGTCGATGAGCAACTCTATTCTGTCCGCGCCCTCGTAGTTCACACAGCCTCTGCACACGGCCTCGCTGAAGTCCCAAATCATGGCCCAAGGCATCTTTGGCAGGTCGCAAAGGTAGCACCATTGCCGCCTGGAAGATGCCTGCGAGGAAGAGGACATATTTGATAGGCCCTCGCGATCTTGCGTTCTCAAATCCACCCTGAATCACTTTCACAGTCCGCCTCCGAGCGTTTGGGATCGACTATTTCCTCGTTACGGACAACTATATACAACTCCGTCGGATTTTGTGTCATTCAGAATCGAGGTGTTTGATGTTTCTGCCAAGTCGTCTGGGCCGCAGAGTTTCTCCTGGAAGACGTTCCGAAAGTTACGCAACTCTGAGCCGTAGAATTGTGGGAAATGTAGTTCTGTACAGTTGCACGCGCGCTTCACTCGTAGTGCCTACAGTTTGTTTTTGCCTAAAGAAAGTCCTTTCTTTTTTTTATAAATAAAGTCCCCAGATATTTATGGAAGAGAGGCATCAGTCATCACATAATCTTTTTATTGTAAGACTCACAATATATGTGTAATAACTTTAATTTAATTATATTTATTGCGGAAAACAATTAGTATGTATTTATTGTATCATTATTTTCTATAATTTATTTTATTAGATTTATCTCGAACTATAACGACATATACTGTATAGCTCGTTTTATTTGGGTTATGAAAACATAATTGTAATGACCATTGCTTAGTCAAATAAAACTTAACCACGCTAGGAATATGGATGTGAATCATAGACTGTAAAAAAAAGATGTGAATATTGCAATATTTTCTTGCAAAAAGATTATTCGACTGCAATTCCCAGTTTACAAATGGTTAACGTCACGTCCGCTATTCCCAACGACGTGTTTCAAAAACTTCCGGTGTTATATTACAGAAATGACGTTCCGTGTTGCTGTAGTAAGCGCTAATCTTCTGTTTAACTATTTAATTCCGTTATAAGATGATATATAGACATTTGATACTTATTGTTTGAAACGCATTTTTTGTTGCTTATTTTATTTAAATAATTAAACGTTCAAATTATAAACAGGAAATAACAGTCTATGAAAATACACTGGTTGAATAAATAATTATACATATGCAACACAACCACTTACAGTATAGTTTTAGTGTAGGCTAATAACAACAATAAAAAAATTACAAAAAAGCAGTGGGCTTTTGATTTCTTTCCCTGTGTGTGTGTGTGTGTGTGTGTGTGTGTGTGTGTGTGTGTGTGTGTGTGTGAAGTTATGGTGTTGAATGTTCCTTGTTATTTTGTGGTGACTGTGGATCAGTATCCTGTTTGCCAGTCCTGTCTGATTGGGATTTCTCCTCCAGATTGGCAGAAGGTGGCCGCTCTGTGTTTGTTTCTGCTGCAGATTTGTGGTAATGCTTACAAACTGTGTGCAAGCCTTGCATGAGGAAGAGCACAGAGATGGTGCTGTAGTAACCTCCATATACAATAAACTGTAAAATATTAAAATGCAGGTTTATACAAATATTCATGGTTTTTCTTTTACTCTCATGAAAATCTTTTTAACCCTATAAAGCCTAATGTTTTCATATTTTATACATGAATTTCTAAGGCCTGTAAATGATCAACATGATAAGCTTTGCTGAAAAACCTGTTGCACACAATCTACTACATGCCTTCTGTCGTGTGATTGATAGTTTATACTTTTTTAGCAAGTAAAAGGCCTTTTAGTATAATTGTAAAAACATCCCTCTCCAGGTCGTAGTTCACGTGTTTTTTTTTTGCTGTGAAATCTTTACTGATTTTTATAAAGCAAACATAAGAATAACTTGTATATTACTAGTAATATGAACACTTACTGGACT
Source organism: Rhinogobio ventralis (assembly GCA_039654625.1). NCBI lineage: Eukaryota > Metazoa > Chordata > Actinopteri > Cypriniformes > Gobionidae > Rhinogobio > Rhinogobio ventralis. Next base: position 35,977,196 of record CM077206.1, read on the forward strand.
GAAGCAACTTAGATTTACTTGATTAGCCATAAAGCATTTTTTTGTTGTTGTTGTGATTATCCAATATGATTCCTCAGGCTTTTGAGGAAGGCTTAGGCTATTTATTCAACTCAACATCATTGCATTGCATTATATGTTTATAACAATAAAAACAGAGCGTTGATCATAAAACTACGCATCTAAAATATCATCTTACTAAGACATATTATAGTGACATATTTAGATATGTTAGGATTAATTGGCATTTTTGACATTCTCCTTAAGTATTAGCTACATATTCTCACTATATCGGTCATAACGCTTGATATATCAAATATGATACAAAACATAAAACATGCTAACTTCATGATTTTCTATATATTATATAGAATTATTTAATATTATATTTTGAGTATTATTTCATATATTAGGCTTTACAGGGTTAAATTTCACTAAGGTCCATGCAGTGAGAGCTGACCTGTGTTGTAATGTCCAGTCCCAGGGCTGAATTGTCCACTACAATAGCAGTAAGTATAGTTTGAAGTGTAAGGGCAACAAAAGTGTTAATGCCAAAAGTTAGAGCATAACATTCCACGGAGAGGTTAACTGCGATCTGAAACCTTCCAGCAAAAGGAAAAAAAGGACAAGGAGTTAGTCAAGGAGAAAACACACTGTAAACAAACAAACAAACAACAACAACAACAACAACAACAACAACAAAAAACTAAGTTCAGATGCTGCCTTCAATTTTTAAGTGCAATCATATTGTCTATATGTCATTTCAACTTAAAAACAAATTATATTAAATTTACTGTCACCGTCTTTTTTATTGACTTTTTTCCCTTTAGTAATCAAAAATCAATGGAATGTGGGTGTCACCCGGTGGCAGTTTGTGGTATTACATACTCCTAAACAAAATCTCATGGGAACTTCAATTTTTGTGTTATCAAAATCAAATTTGGAACACAACTTGGTTAGACATATGGCTTTGATTTTATATACATTTTAGAGTACAAATTATTTTGTAAAATATATATTGTATAAAAGATGTTTAGTACAGTACATTTTTTAGAGTAAACTTACATTCATTTTTTATTTCACTTCAGCAATAAGGTGTCTTCTTTAAAAAGAGGTCTGTATTCAAAAGCATTCATGAATTACAGCCATTTAAGTTTGGATAGTGCAATTTCATGTCTATGCTCAAAAAGGGAGGTGACAGTTAAGGGGTTAAAAATAAGCTGAATCTTGTATAACTTGTAAAAAAAAGTTGAAAATGGCTTAACTTGTTTTGATGAGTTGTGGTAAAACATGACTTATTGATATTATTAGAATATTATATAACTATATATATGATAGAATACTTTATGTATAATATAATAATATTTAATATATATATATATATATATATATATATATATATATAATTAAATATTATACATAATTATATATTTACATATATATATATATATATATATATATATATATATATACTAAAATGTATATACACTCACCTAAAGGATTATTAGGAACACCATACTAATACTTTGTTTGACCCCCTTTCGCCTTCAGAACTGCCTTAATTCTACGTGGCATTGATTCAACAAGGTGCTGAAAGCATTCTTTAGAAATGTTGGCCCATATTGATAGGATAGCATCTTGCAGTTGATGGAGATTTGTGGGATGCACATCCAGAGCACGAAGCTCCCGTTCCACCACATCCCAAAAATGCTCTATTGGGTTGAGATCTGGTGACTGTAAGGGCCATTTTAGTACAGTGAACTCATTGTCATGTTCAAGAAACCAATTTGAAATGATTCGAGCTTTGTGACATGGTGCATTATCCTGCTGGAAGTAGCCATCAGAGGATGGGTACATGGTGGTCATAAAGGGATGGACATGGTCAGAAGCAATGCTCAGGTAGGCCGTGGCATTTAAACGATGCCCAATTGGCACTAAGGGGCCTAAAGTGTGCCAAGAAAACATCCCCCACACCATTACACCACCACCACCAGCCTGCACAGTGGTAACAAGGCATGATGGATCCATGTTCTCATTCTGTTTACGCCAAATTCTGACTCTACCATCTGAATGTCTCAACAGAAATCGAGACTCATCAGACCAGGCAACATTTTTCCAGTCTTCAACTGTCCAATTTTGGTGAGCTTGTGCAAATTGTAGCCTCTTTTTCCTATTTGTAGTGGAGATGAGTGGTACCCGGTGGGGTCTTCTTCTGTTGTAGCCCATCCGCCTCAAGGTTGTGCGTGTTGTGGCTTCACAAATGCTTTGCTGCATACCTCGGTTGTAACGAGTGGTTATTTCAGTCAAAGTTGCTCTTCTATCAGCTTGAATCAGTCGGCCCATTCTCCTCTGACCTCTAGCATCAACAAGGCATTTTCTCCCACAGGACTGCCGCATACTGGATGTTTTTCCCTTTTCACACCATTCTTTGTAAACTCTAGAAATGGTTGTGCGTGAAAATCCCAGTAACTGAGCAGATTGTGAAATACTCAGACCGGCCCGTCTGGCACCAACAACCATGCCACGCTCAAAATTGCTTAAATCACCTTTCTTTCCCATTCTGACATTCAGTTTGGAGTTCAGGAGATTGTCTTGACCAGGACCACACCCCTAAATGCATTGAAGCAACTGCCATGTGATTGGTTGATTAGATAATTGCATTAATGAGAAATTGAACAGGTGTTCCTAATAATCTTTTAGGTGAGTGTATATATATATATATATATATATATATATAAATTAATCTTATGCTCTCTATGTTTATTGTGTAATGACTAACTTACATTGTGATTGTGATAAGGAACATGTATGAGGCTTTGAAGATGGCGTAGCCTGCATAACACAGCCAGATATTGTTAGTGAGGCCAATGAGAAAGACACACCCTGCACCTATGGCAGAGAAACCCCCCAGAGCGAGCTCACCCCACACGCCCCACTGGACTCTGATATAACCCACAGAGAACGCCGCGGCTGCACCTGAAAGCAACAATCACAACATCACTCACAACAAGGGAGATGTCAAATCTGGGAACAAAGAAGAGGCACGACAAAAGGCAACAATTAAATTGGAGAAATGCATTTAGACTAATTTTTATTCTGTATGGTGCTCGGTATTCATTTATGGTGCCTTTGTTTGAATATTCTTGTCAAGGCATCAAAACTGGAAGACATTCTTTTCTGTTGCAATTAAAGTGACTACTAACCAAACCCCTACTGTTGTAATTGCTTAAATTATCTTCCCCACACATACTGGGCTGCTGAATTCATATGCAATCTGCATAACAATTAAGTGTCAAAAGGCTTCTGCTCAACGCATATGATGATTCGACGTATGGTTTGTGGATAAAGCAGGATTGGTTCTGTTTGCCCATGGTTTCCCAAGTGGGGTTTCACACATATGAGGAAACTCATGAGGTGATAAAAAGCTAATATTTCAATCGAATGTAACAATTATTATAAATAAGTGTAGCTGCAGAATAAATTGAAATAAAACTAAAATTGCAATAGCTTAGTGTGATTATCAAATCAAAGGCTGTGATTTAAAGCTTTGTTTTATAAGCACTTTTTATTATTCAGGTTGAAACTCTCTTCACATCCTGATAGCAATCAAAAATAGAACTAAATATTAAAAAATGTACATTTATCTTCTGTGGAAGTCTCTGGTCCTAAAAATCTTTGTCCAATCATTGCATTCGGTCCGAATTTAATACATAAGTATTAGTATTGTAATTTGCAGTGTAAAGTAAATTAAATAATTATTAGGTTGATAATTATCAAATATTCAGGACAAGTGTAATATATTTATATAATCATTTTAATTCAAGTTAAAACAATATAATAATAATAATAATAATAATAATAATCATCCCATACGTGCAGCCATATAGATTAATAATTAAAAAAGAAATGCGTACTACAAAAGGTAGTAAGATATTTTATCTATTTTATAGCTTATTTGATGATTGTTAGAAGCAGGAAAAATGGGCAAGCGTAAGGATTTGAGCGAGTTTGACAAGGGCCAAAATGTGATGGCTAGACGACTGGGTCAGAGCATCTCCAAAACTGCAGCTCTTGTGGGGTGTTCCCGGTCTGCAGTGGTCAGTATCTATCAAAAGTGCTCCAAGGAAGGAACAGTGATGAACCGGCGACAGGGTCATGGGTGGCCAAGGCTCGTTGATACACGTGGGGAGTGAAGGCTGGCCCGTGTGGTCCGATCAAACAGAGGAGCTACTGGAGCTCAAATTGCTCAAGAAGTTAATGCTGGTTCTGATAGAAAGGTGTCAGAATACACAGTGCATCACAGTTTGTTGCGTATTGTACTAAAAAAAGGTAGTAAGATATTTTATCTATCTTATTTGATGATTGACCAACATCAGAGAAGCATAACCATGCAAATGTGTCATTAAAATCTCATGGACCACTTAATAACTGTAAATAATTTACATCTTTTGGGAACCTTTTGGCTAGGCATATTCTGATATCATTCACTTTAAAGATAATGGCTTTATTACACTTTTGATAGTGTTTATGGTAAATAAAATCTGATCAGATACACTCACTAAAATATTCCACAAAATGCCTCACCTACAAGTGTGCAGACGGCCTCCACTCCCCCATTATACACAGAGGCTGTACTGGAGGGCTCAATGTGGTCCCACATCAGCTGGACGTAGTTGAAGACCTGTCCATATCCAGCTGTGGCCAGAGCCCACCAGAGGGACCACTGCACCAGACTTCTGGAGGAGTAGGTTTCTTTGAGACTCTTCCACATTTGTATTCCGGAAGTTTTAATAATGTTTCCCCAAGCACAGCATCTTCCTGTAGCCTCCTTTGCTAGATCCGCTCCTCCCCCGGATGGACCTGCAACCTCATTCAATGTCTCCATAGACACGTCCACCCTCTTCTTAAAAAACACTCCATGTTGAGGCATCGGCAGGACCAAAGACACACAGAACGCCACTGCCATCAGACCCAGAGTAATAGTGTTTACATGGAAATAGCTTGTATCAGCTAATGATATTAACAGCTGGCCTAATGTGGCTCCACAGGTATAGCCGGTCAGCATGGCACTGCGAACGTACCCCGTGGCTCGTTGGTAGTGTTCAGGAGGTATGACGCTGTAGATATATGAAAAATAGGCCACTTCGGTGGAGGTGACCATTGCAAAATTGAACTGTAGGAAGGTCAGAGCGGTCAAGCTGTTAGCAAAGCACAGAACTATATAATTTGTGACAAGAAAAAGGCCTTGAGCGACAATTAAAGGTTTGTATCTAAGCAAATCTGTCAGTAGGAAGACTGGGCAGAGCACGGCCAGATAGGAGTACGTCCAGATGGGAAACAGGTAGTTTGTTACCTGAATGAGAGGAAAGAAGATTGTTTTTTGTAAATTGCGTAACAGACATTAAGATAAGACTGATAAGGCATGTGTAGCATGAGTGAGGCACTGTCATCAATGTAATAAATGGAGAATAATGCAGTTAACCAGTTTAATTTTGAGCTGCTGATAGATGATTATTGTAATTATTACACCATATGTTACCTGAAAATGGTTGGGGTAAGGACAGCTGTTATAAGAGCTCCTATACATCAACCGTAGAAAATCTAATCAATACTAGACAGTCATACTTTAGAATTTCTATTGTAATAGGAGTACTAAAAAACTAAAAAAATTAATGAAAAATGCGTAATTCGAAATGTGGGTGAAGTGCGGAAAATTCCTTCATATTAACACGATACATTAGGCCCTATTGTTGCTATATCTCTGAGCCCTTAAACAATCTCTAAGCCACATACAAATGTAAAAAAGCCATCCTCACCACTTCCTCTGAGATGTTTTTGGGTCCCACTAAGTAAGGCGTAAGGAAAGGCTCTGCCGGTCTGCAGTTGGCAAAGAAACCATAAAGAGAGAGTAAAACAGTGGGGAAGACCCAGTCTGACCTCTTCATTTTCCTCCAGAAATTCATTCTTATCTGCCTGTCTATGTTTTCACTATAAGATTATGTCTCTCCTTTTAGGTCTAGGAACTGTTGGTTTGGTGTTGGTGTTTTTGCTGTAAAGTCAAGTCTCTGATTTCCACGAAAGGATCCTATGCAATGTTGGTAACTGAACATATTTATGATGGAGACTTTGATCTGTGTGCATGTACGCCCTAATTGTTGGTACATACCTGTGTGTGTTGACAAAACAAAAGCTTTGATGACTTAACATTTGAATCATTTAATCAATATTAATGATTTATCATTGTTATAATTTAACCATAGCCTATTCAATTCAACATTTTTATTTGTATAGCACGTTTTTACAATAGGCCTAGCCTACATATCATTTCAAAGTAGAAAATGCATGTTTTAAATAAATAATAATACAATAAACACCAAGTATATGACCAGGGTTTAGTAGCTTGCGGGAAGATTCAGGAAAATTCACAGGCAATTTAGTAATCTGCAGTGTGTTAATAATTATGTAGACTAATATTTTCAGTAGGCTATAGGCTTATCGTAAATGAGTTGAAAAACGTAAAATGATATGGTTTTTTTTAAAAACACGATCTCCTGAGAAAACATAACTATTTTATGAGCTGGCGATATCATATGAATTTGTATGATGCAATTCGAATGGAAACGATTCGTTCGATTTTTACGTAAACAAATAGACTGTTTTTTAAGGACCTTTTGCATTTATTTTGTAATTAGAGATTTTATTTCAATACCCTTATGTAGCCTATATAGTTGGGTTGTTGACGTGAGACATGGCATTTTTGTCACACAAGATAAAAATTTATATAATTAGTAATGTCATCTTTTAAAATGCAGTAAATGGTTAAACATTTGCCTTACATGGACCTGTTGATATAAAAACTGTTTAAAAAATTTTTTTTTTTTAGCTAAATCTCAAAATTGTCCTATGGTGTGACTGTCTCAAGCATAGTTCAATAAATTACAACTTTTATTAATTAAAAAGAAAAGCATACAAATGTTAATAAATACCTCAGGCATAATTTTACAAGTGTCTATTTTAGTAAATGGCAATCATTTTCTCTCATCCATATATTTCTAAAAGCATAGGAACATTTTGTCACTGAAAACCATGTCCTCCAGTGTGACACCATATCCTGATTTTAAATCAGGCAAGTTTAATTAGTTGAAGGACCCCATTCAAGGTCATGTTACTGAAAGCCCCTGTGAAGCCCATGACATGTGCACATGGGAAGTTTTTGTCTCAGAATTGTTCAAATATTAACTTTTTTGGAACCACTATAAAAGTGTTAATTTCTGTTGTCCTCTGATGCGACACCACTATATTCTTTATTCTTTCTCTGTCACACCATAGGACACCAAAAGTGGTGTTTTACAACAACAACAACAACAACAACAACAAAAACATTTTATACTGCTTATTTTTCATCTACCCAGTTCTTCATCTTTGTGTTATTTTGTTGTTTATTTTATTTATTTATTTGTACTATTATTATTATTATTATTTGTATTTAATATTTTTTTCACTGATTTTCTTGCTATTAATATTATTTTTTATTATTATTGTTATTTTATATTTAATTGTTGTGTTATTTGTTACTAAAAGCATGAAAAATACCTGTAATCATCGGACCTTGCGCATGCGCAGTACGCAGCACATGACTCTAGTCACCTTAGTAACGGTTTGTTGACACTGTCTTCTGTGGCGCGATGAGGCTGAAACGGCTACACATACGATACTACCCACCGGGTAATATACACTTTTAAAGTTTTATATTGCATACAATTCACGTCATGCAGTTTTTGTAGAATACCTGGTTCAATTTGACTCTGGAAACTGTTTGGTTGAAAAGCTCGCATTTAAAAAAGAAAGCTTGTTTTGTTGCTGTGCAGGAATATTCCTGGACTATGAGAAAGGGGGGAAGCTGAAGACGAAATCCATCGACCTGTTAAACTTGACTCCAGAGTAAGTGTGATTATCAAACTAGTTGTGATAGAACAGTGGTAGGTTCCAATTTTTAACATTAGTAGATAATGTTCATTTCAACAACAAAAAAAAAGTTGTAGGCTTATCTGTTAATATTATTTAATTGACCTGAGCTACCATGAAATAACAATGAACAGTTGTATTTTTTATTATTGTTTTGTTTTATTATTGTGTACTAATGTCAACAAAGATGAATAAGTACTGTAACAAACTAACATTATTTATCAGATAAGTTAAATAAGTGTCAATGTTCCTCCTCTAGGACTGATGTGAATGAGTTGCTGTCAGATATTCGAGCAGCCGAGCCTCTCATCACCTCATCCTGTGTTGAGCAGGTGAAAGTCCTGATCTGCAAACTACAGGAGAAAGTCGGCCAAAAGGATGAACGCAAGTTCTACCTTTTCAGGGTACTAATAAATACTGACCAGTCATGCTCAAACATATTTGGGTCATGCATATTTGATCTACTTTAGATATTGTGATTCCAGGCCTGGCTCCAGCTTTGAGATGCAGGGTGGGCCGAGTGATATTCCTGGTGGGCCAGAGGTGTTCCATTAAAGGGATAGTTCACCCAAAAATGAAAATTACCCCATAATTTACTCACCCTCAAGTAGTGTTAATTTTGTCAGCTATTTTTTAATTTATTCTTAGTCTTAGTTCTGTGTCAAATGTGCTTTATAGTTTTTATCATATTTAGTCAACCTTGTCCTTTTTTTGTTTAGTCAAGTTTTAGTCGACTAAATGTCTGAGCATATTAGCATTTAAGTTTTCGTCAATGAAAACGTAGTCACATTTTCGTCATGCTGCATTGATAATCCTGATTTTTTTGCTCAAAATTATAATCACAATGATTGTTGTCATTTGAGAAATGTATTTTTACATTCAAACACAAAACTTGATTTACACACATAAACAATATGTCGACCCATAGCCTACGCATGGTTTATTTTACCTCATCTAGATTTATTATAGGCTATTTATCACATAGGCCTAGTGGAAAAACTAAAATTTTAAACAGTGGAATTCCACATTACTTCAATGTTTTTCCAAAAAAATAACAGCAAAAAAGACTTTTGTCTTTTGTATTGTCACACAGTGTAGTTATTCAGCAAACACAATCGCAAATAGTCGAGAGATCCATGCTCAGATTTATTAGTTCATCACTGAGGTTTGATGGCAGATGTAGTCGCACAAACTGCACAAGCTGCTTGTGAGTCGTGACAGAACACAGACCGAGTGAATGACACTTTAATTTGAGCAGAAAATCTCAAATGGAGATTGCTGAAATGCAGCATACTTGTTTATTGGTGTTTTCAGATCATCCGCGCCATATAGGTTCATTCTCGGGTTATGCAGCACGTCTGAGCTTCCGCAAGAACCAATGAGGTTCATTCTCGTGTTACGCAGCACGTTTGAGCTTCAGCAAGAACCAATGAGGTTAATTCTCGTGTTACGCAGCACGTTTGAGCTTCAGCAAGAACCAGTGAGGTTCATTCTCATGTTACGCAGCACGTTTGAGCTTCAGCAAGAACCACTGAGGTTCATTCTCGTGTTACGCAGCACGTTTGAGCTTCAGCAAGAACCAATGAGGTTCATTCTCATGTGACGCAGCATGTTTGAGCTTCAGCAAGAACCAATGAGGTTCATTCTCGGGTTATGCAGCACGTTTGAGCTTCCGAAAGAACCAATGAGGTTCATTCTCGGGTTATGCAGCACATTTGAGCTTCAGCAAGAACCAATGAGGTTCATTCTCGGGTTATGCAGCACGTTTGAGCTTCCGAAAGAACCAATGAGGTTCATTCTTGGGTTATGCAGCACGTTTGAGCTTCCACAAGAACCAATGAGGTTCATTCTCGGGTTACGCAGCACATTTGAGCTTCAGCAAGAACCAATGAGGTTCATTCTCGGGTTATGCAGCACGTTTGAGCTTCAGCAAGAACCAATGAGGTTCATTCTCGGGTTATGCAGCACGTTTGAGCTTCCGAAAGAACCAGTGAGGTTCATTCTTGGGTTATGCAGCACGTTTGAGCTTCAGCAAGAACCAATGAGGTTCATTCTCCGGTTATGCAGCACGTTTGAGCTTCCGAAAGAACCAGTGAGGTTCATTCTCATGTTACGCAGCACGTTTGAGCTTCAGCAAGAACCAATGAGGTTCATTCTGGTGTTACGCAGCACGTTTGAGCTTCAGCAAGAACCAATGAGGTTCATTCTCGTGTTACGCAGCACGTTTGAGCTTCAGCAAGAACCAGTGAGGTTCATTCTCGTGTTACGCAGCACGTTTGAGCTTCAGCAAGAACCAATGAGGTTCATTCTCGGGTTACGCAGCACGTTTGAGCTTCAGCAAGAACCAATGAGGTTCATTCTCATGTTACGCAGCACGTTTGAGCTTCCGCAAGAACCAATGAGGTTCATTCTCGTGTTACGCAGCACGTTTGAGCTTCAGCAAGAACAATGAGGTTCATTCTCGGGTTACGCAGCACATTTGAGCTTCCGCAAGAACAATGAGGTTCATTCTCGGGTTACGCAGCACATTTGAGCTTCAGCAAGAACAATGAGGTTCATTCTCGGGTTACGCAGCACATTTGAGCTTCCGCAAGAACAATGAGGTTCATTCTCGGGTTACGCAGCACATTTGAGCTTCAGCAAGAACAATGAGGTTCATTCTCGGGTTACGCAGCACATTTGAGCTTCCGCAAGAACCAATGAGGTTCATTCTCGTGTTACGCAGCACGTTAGAGCTTCAGCAAGAACCAATGAGATTTATTCTCGGGTTACGCAGCACGTTTGAGCTTCCGCAAGAACCAATGAGGTTCATTCTCGTGTTACGCAGCACGTTTGAGCTTCAGCAAGAACCAATGAGGTTCATTCTCGGGTTACGCAGCACGTTTGAGCTTCCGCAAGAACCAATGAGGTTCATTCTCGGGTTACGCAGCACATTTGAGCTTCAGCAAGAACCAATGAGGTTCATTCTCGTGTTACGCAGCACGTTTGAGCTTCAGCAAGAACCAATGAGGTTCATTCTCGTGTTACGCAGCACGTTTGAGCTTCAGCAAGAACCAATGAGGTTCATTCTCGTGTTACGCAGCACGTTTGAGCTTCAGCAAGAACCAATGAGGTTCATTCTCGTGTTACGCAGCACGTTTGAGCTTCAGCAAGAACCAATGAGGTTCATTCTCGGGTTACGCAGCACGTTCGAGCTTCAGCAAGAACCAAAGAGGTTCATTCTCGGGTTACGCAGCACGTTCGAGCTTCAGCAAGAACCAATGAGGTTAATTCTCGGGTTACGTAGCACGTTTGAGCTTCAGCAAGAACCAATGAGGTTCATTCTCGTGTTACGCAGCACGTTTGAGCTTCCGCAAGAACCAATGAGGTTCATTCTCGGGTTACGCAGCACATTTGAGCTTCCGCAAGAACCAATGAGGTTCATTCTCGTGTTACGCAGCACGTTTGAGCTTCAGCAAGAACCAATGAGGTTCATTCTCGGGTTACGCAGCACGTTCGAGCTTCAGCAAGAACCAAAGAGGTTCATTCTCGGGTTACGCAGCACGTTCGAGCTTCAGCAAGAACCAATGAGGTTAATTCTCGGGTTACGTAGCACGTTTGAGCTTCAGCAAGAACCAATGAGGTTCATTCTCGTGTTACGCAGCACGTTTGAGCTTCCGCAAGAACCAATGAGGTTCATTCTCGGGTTACGCAGCACATTTGAGCTTCCGCAAGAACCAATGAGGTTCATTCTCGTGTTATGCAGCACGTTTGAGCTTCAGCAAGAACCAATGAGGTTCATTCTCGGGTTACGCAGCACGTTTGAGTTTCCGCAAGAACCAGTGAGGTTCATTCTCGTGTTACGCAGCACGTTTGAGCTTTCACAAGAACCAATGAGGTTCATTCTCGTGTTACGCAGCACGTTTGAGCTTCAGCAAGAATTAATGAGGTTCATTCTTGGGTTATGCAGCACGTTTGAGCTTCTGCAAGAACCAATGAGGTTCATTCTCGTGTTACGCAGCACGTTTGAGCTTCAGCAAGAATTAATGAGGTTCATTCTTGGGTTATGCAGCACGTTTGAGCTTCAGCAAGAATTAATGAGGTTCATTCTTGGGTTATGCAGCACGTTTGAGCTTCAGCAAGAACCAATGAGGTTCATTCTCGGGTTATGCAGCACTTTTGAGCTTCAGCAAGAACCAATGAGGTTCATTCTTGTGTTATTTGTGTTACGCAGCACGTTTGAGCTTCAGCAAGAACCAATGAGGTTCATTCTCGGGTTATGCAGCACTTTTGAGCTTCAGCAAGAACCAATGAGGTTCATTCTCGTGTTACTCGTGTTACGCAGCACGTTTGAGCTTCAGCAAGAACCAATGAGGTTTGTTCTCGCTTGTCAGGCAGGATCATTTGAGCTTCTGTTTATGTTCGCTGATCAAAATTTATATGTGAATAAAAACCTAAATTAAATCTGTTCATCATATAAAATGATCGAGTCTCTCCATAAAATTTGGACTAAACCGCTCAATTCATATGGATTAGTTTTACAATCTCTTTATGAACTTCACTGGAGGGACAGAAATCTTTCAGATTTCATCAAAAAGATCTTCATTTGTGTTCTGAAAATGAACGAAAGTCTTACGGAACTAACCTTTTAATCTTCTAAATGAATCTCAAATGTCAACTATTACCATTATATATTTAGGAAAATTATGTTCTTTCATATCAGTTGGGGATTAAAATGGTTAAAAGAACATAAATAATGTTTTTGCAGAATGTGAATTCTGGTATTAAATTGGTATTATAATTTTAGATGACTTTTAATGAAATTACATTCCAATAATTTAACCGGTTATTTAGCGTTATCCAGCTTGTTATCTGATTGCACGAAAAAATTATCAGCATGAAATGAACAGTTTTCCAGCTTGTTGTCTGATTTCATGAATTAAACATCGCACCAATTTTGTGATAGGTTGTTATTTGGTGTTGGGTCTTTGGTGCGTTTGTTCCATACCACCTCATACCACCATGCTTACTAAATTACCAAATTAAATGCATTTGAATGATTTTCTGAAGACATCTGCTCTGATTAAGACATCTTATATCGATATTACCCACAAGGTGGCAGCAGAGGGAAAACTGCTGTTTTTGTACATCAAAGGCATAGTAATTATGTTTGGAAATTACACAGTCAAGCTTATGTATTTGAAAATGAATTAATGTGGTTAAGTGCTTCCCCCCCAAGCATTTGTCTTCTCTGTTTTGTCTACAGGCACTTCAGGCTCACATCTTGCCCCTGACGAATGTTGCCTTCAATAAATCAGGATCGAGGTGAGTTTATCAGCGGTGCTCACATGCCTGCTCCCCCTCCCTCCCTGCCATTCTGCCTCTCTCCCTTACTTTCCGCCTGTTTGCAGTTTTATAACCGGAAGCTATGACAGGACTTGTAAAATATGGGACACCGCATCCGGAGAGGAGCTGCACACTTTGGAGGGTCACAGGAACGTTGTGTATGCCATCGCCTTCAACAACCCTTATGGGTAACAGCACCGCTCCTGCACATTTGATCACTTATCGTTTAGAATGGCTTACTCTTAATCTCTTTTTTTATCTGTAAAGTAGAGAAAAGCCCTCTCTGTCAGCTCTCTGTCTCTCTGCAGGGTCAGGGCACTGCATGGTAACTGGTGTTGTTTTTACAATGGGACCATTTGTCATTTTGAGTCATAACAGGAGCCCTTTTCCTTTTTTCTCCTCTCTCTCTCTCTCTCTGCCCCCTTTTCTCTCTCAGAGACAAGGTTGCCACAGGCTCTTTTGACAAGACCTGCAAATTGTGGAGTGCTGAAACGGGAATGTGTTTCTACACATTTAGAGGGCACACAGCAGAAATCGTACGTCTGCATTCTCACTTCCCACTGCCTAAAACCCAACATCACTGTTTTCTCCCTGCATTCACACTAGACTCAGCAGTTTGAAAAACAGTTCATCCAAAAATGATAATTCTGTCATCATTTACTCACCCTTGTGTTGTTCCAAACCTGTATGACTTTCTTTCTTCCTGAGATAATGTCCTGGCATTATACATGTGATGTCATTGACATTAAACCTAGCGTGACATGTCTTGATATATTTCAGTATATGAACTTAAATGAGATTTAAAGAATTAAAAATTCTTTGGAAGAATATAGGCATATAGCGTATGAGTCATATCAGCTATTTTTTATGATGCTTTTATATTGTTTTGTTGAATGTTGGTAACCAAGCAGATTCCCATTGACTTCCATTGTATATTTGGGCAAACAGTGGAAGTCAACGGGAACCAAAATTGTTTGGTGACCAATATTCTTTAAAAAATTCCATTGAAGAAAGAAAGTCATACAGGTTTGGAATGATATGAGAGTACATTTTTGTTTTTAAAGTAGGACAGGACACCTAACACAATAACTTTAGGGGTGTAAATGGAAAATTATGAGACTAAAGGTCCTTGCACACCGAGTCCGAAATTTTCTTATGCGTTTTTTCGTATTCGTCATCCTAAAAATTCGTCACACACACAAACCTTGCACGCTGAGTCCGATGCGTATTAATGAATCTGTTGCGACAAAATTCTCAAAACATCACAAAATGGAGTCTTCAAGCAGTGAGGATGATTTTGTTGTCCTCTCTATTCTTAAAAAAAGAAAAAGAAAGAGGAAATATTGGGTCCATCCAATCCTGAGATTGCATAGAGAGGAAGGAGAGTTCCACCTCCTTATCAAGGAGCTGCGGGATTATCCAAAGTTTAAAAGTTTACTTCAGGATGTCAGTGGCTCAGTTTGATGCTTTGCTAGCGATACTGGAGCCACTTTGTTTGTCATACAGTGCTTGGTGATGCGAGATGAAGTGGATTAACTTGTTAGACGTCATTCTGGATTTTGGCATTCGCTTGTACGGTGGCTCTGATTTGTCAATACACCTCTCAAAATGCTTGCTACGGATGCGGAAAACGCATCTCGACCCGATCCAAATTTTTTATGACGGACAAATGTTTCGGAGGCAGTGTTTAAGCGTGATTGACACAACGTGAGGTCATATTTATTTTTTAATGTACAAAAATTTCGGAGGAGAATTTCAGACTCAGTGTGAAAGGACCTTAAAGTGGAACAAAATAAGATCCAATCCACTTTCAAGGTCAAGGATAGTGTGAATGCAAAGACCATGTTTATTTTATATATTTTTAAAGGGATAGTTCACCCAAAAATGAAAATTCTGTCATTAATTCCTCACCCTCATGTCGCTCCAAACCCGTAAGACTTTTGTTCATCTTCGGAATACAAATGAAGATCTTTTTGATGAAATCTGAAAGCTTTCTGTCCCTTCATTGACAGCTAATCAACTACCACTTTGATGCTTCAAAAAGTTCATAAAGAGATTGTAAAACTAATACATATGAATTGAGACGTTTAGTTAAAATTTTCAGAAGATTTTTGTTGTGTATTGAGTTATTAATCCAAAATTACTCTGTATCGGTGCGCTCTAGTGGAGAGTGTAGTAATTGCAATTGCGTAAAGATTTGTTCAAGCAAAGCTCCGATATGAGTGTCTGTCTTACTTATTGTTAGTGTACAAACATAACAGAACTGGCGACGAGATTTGAAAAGAACCTGTCGCTTAGGAGGCTTGCAGAGCACTGCCAATTCGGCTATGGTTTGTCTGACGCGCTCAGAGATAGACTTGTTTGCGGTCTGCACAGTGAGAGCGAAAAGAGGCTCCTTACAGAGAGAGAACTCTGACGCGAGCACTAGAGATCGCCATCTCTATGGAGATAGCCGTGAAAGACGCGCTGGAATTGCAAAGAAAGCCCTCAGCTGAATGTCACGTAAACAAATTTGCAACAAAGTGAAGTGACAAAAGTTTTAGATGTGGTAAAAAGTCACATGACCCTACTGAATGCTGGTTTAAAGAAAAGGAGTGCAGAAAATGTAACAAAAAGGGACACATACAGAAAATGTGTAAAACAAAGCCAACTGAAAAGAAGAGAATGACATTTGTAAAAAGAAAAATAAATTAACTGGATGAACCAGACTCTGACAACTCTAATATGGCAGACTTCTCTTACTTTGAACTGCTTTCTCTTAAAGAGACAGATCGAAAAATGATCTGGGTGACTCCTATCATTGAAGGACAAAAATTAAAGATGGAAGTTGACACAGGATCAGCGCTGTCAATAATTTCATACAAAGATTACAAAGTCCATTTCGACAAACTGAAATTGAGGCGCACTTCTGGAAGGCTTAAGACCTACACAGGAGAGAAAATTGCTCCAATGGGAAAACTTAAGGTCAAAGTAAAATGTGAACATATAAGACGCATTTTGGACCTTTATGTGCTGGAAAAGTACCCTTTTTTGGACGTGACTGGCTTAGAATTCAGCTCAATTGGCAGTCCATAAAAGCCATGCAAGTTACCCCCAAGGTAACCACGTGCTCTATACAAGACTAATTAGAGCATGTGCTAGAGCAATCTGCACAAGTCTTCCAAGATGGCATTGGAACATTGAAGCACATAAAGGCAAGGCTTACTATTGAGAGTGATGTGCAACCAAAATTTCACAAGGCACGCCCTGTGCCATATTCGGTACACCCAAAAGTGGAGGCTGAGTTAAAGCAATTAGAAGACCAAGGAATCCTGTCTAAAGTAAGCTGGACTGACTGGGCCACACCTATTGTTCCAATTGTCAAGAAAAGTGGTGAGGTACGAATTTGTGGAGACTTTAAGGTCACAATTAACCCAGTGTTGCAGGTGGACCAGTACCCATTGCCTCGCATTGAGGACATCTTTGCATCACTTTCTGGTGGACAGCGTTTTTCAAAAATCGATCTGGCTCAGGCATACTAACAAATGGAGGTAGAAGAATCTTCGAAAAAGTGCCTGACAATAAATACGCATAAGGGTCTCTTTCGCTACAACAGACTCTTTTTGGGGTGTCATCAGCACCTGCACTGTGGCAAAGAGTCATGGATCAAGTTTTGCAAGGAATTCCAGGTACACAGTACTATTTAGATGATATTATAGTCACTGGCCATGACGATGGTGCTCACCTGGAAAATCTGAAAGCTGTTCTTGAAAGGCTTGCAGAGTATGGACTGAGAGCAAACAAAAGCAAATGTGAATTTTTCAAAGACTCAGTGGAGTTCTGTGGACACCAAATTGACAAGGATGGCCTTCACAAATCTCCAGATAAAATCAATGCTGTTTTGAGGGCACCAAGACCAGAAAACGTGAACCAGCTTCGTTCATTTCTTGGACTTAATAAATTATTATCATAAATTCTTGCCAAATCTGTCCACAGTGCTATATCCATTGAACACGTTGCTACAGCGGGAAAACAACTGGATGTGGTCCAAAAAGTGTGGCACAGCTTTCAAAACAGCTAAACAATTGATTACTTAAGAGAACGTGTTAACGCACTATGACCCTAGTCTTCCCTTGCGTCTAGCGTGCGATGCTTCGCCATACGGAATAGGCGCCGTATTGTCTCACAAAATGACTGACGGATCTGAGAGACCGATTGCATTTGCATCTAGGTCGTTGACTACTGTGGAACGCAAATATGCCCAGATTGATCGAGAGGCTTTAAGCTTGATATGGGGAGTGAAGAAGTTTAATCAGTACCTCTACAGAAAACACTTCACTCTCATTACTGATCATCAGCCTTTAGTAGCTATCTTCAGCCCTAGTAAAAGTGTTCCGGTGATGGCTGCAGCACGACTACAGCGTTGGGTGTTATTCCTTGGTGGTCATGACTATTCAATTGAGTTCAAGGGCACAAAGCACCATGGCAATGCAGATGGATTGTCGCGCCTTCCTCAGGAGAAACCAGAGGAGGTTGAGGATGACAGTGATATGTTTCACATCACTCAAATGGAACCCCTGCCTATCACGAGCGCTCAAATTCAAAGGGAGACAAATCAAGATCCTGTATTGGCCAAAGTGTTTGATCTGACCATGAAAGGATGGCCAGCTAGAGGTGATCCGCAGCTTCCTGACTACTCAAACCGTTGTTAACAGCTTTCTGTAACACAAGGATGTGTTATGTGGGGTACTAGAGTGATCGTGCCACCCAAGCTACACGCCAGGGTACTTTCTTCCCTCCATGAAGGACATTTAGGTGTTGTTAAAATGAAGAGCCTGGCCAGAAGCTATGTTTGGTGGCCTGGACTGGACCACCAAATTGAAGATCTAGCTAAAACATGTTCTGGGTGTCAACAGGTTCAAAGACAGCCACAAGTGGCACCTTTGCATGTTTGGGAATTTCCTACCAGCCCCTGGTCCACATTGACTATGCAGGAACTTTCCTTGACAAAATGTTCCTGGTATTAGTGGACGCATATTCAAAATGGCCAGAGGTATTTCTTGTCAAAAACGCTACGTCTACAAAGACTGATGAACTGCTTTGCACATTGTTCTCCCGCACTGGCTTACCAGAGCAGTTGGTCAGCGATAATGGTACTCAGTTTACCTCAGAGGAATTCCAGTCATATGTTAAGGGCAATGGAATTAAGCACACTACATCTGCTCCTTACCACCCTGCAACGAATGGCCTGGCTGAACGCTTTATTCAGTCCCTGAAACAATCTCTGAAAGCCATGGGAAGAGAGAGAGTACCACTGCAAGAAAAGATTGCAAACTTTCTCTTGGCCTACAGGAACTCAGCTCACTCCACTACAGGTCAATCTCCAGCCACACTCTTTATGGGAAGAAGTCTTCGCTCACGTCTAGACTTACTTAAACCTGACTTACACCGACGTGTGCAAACCAAGCAGTGTAGCCAAAATCCGAAACAATCTGTGCTCAGGACTCCGCAAGTTGGTCAAAATGTGCTTTCAAGAGATTAAAGACAATCACACCCAAAGTGGCAAACCAATATAATATTGTCAAAGACTGGACCTCTCACTTACACTGTACAATTGGGCACTAACATGGTTTGGCGTAGACACATTTATCAGCTTTTAGACGCAAACGCAACACAGGTGAACTCTTCTAAAAACACTTCAGAGAGTGCGGAAAACTCACCATCGGATGAGTATGCCCTAATGACACCAGAGGCTCCATCAACAGCCAGTGAGGTGACTAGACCAGAAATTCTGGAACCGTCCAGTTCACCATCTCTTCCCCAAAATGTGGAGTCTCAGACGAGACGTTATCCTGAGCGTGTTCGTAGACCGCCTAACATGCTTTACTTGTAGTTGTATACATGCTAGTAGATGCCATAAACAAAAAGCAAGAGAAGTCATGTGAAAATAATGGTCATGATTGTTGACAATAGTTCCATAAGCTGTTTTGCTGTCTTGTAAGAAAAGAAAGAAACTGTTCTGTATACCAGTGTTCTTTTTGTTCAATGTAATTCTGTGCACCTTGAAGTGAGTACATCAAGGCTGGAGGGGAGGAATTGTTGTGTATTGAGTCATTAATCCAAAATTACTCTGTATTGTCTCTAGTGGAGAGTGTAGTAATTGCAGGTGCGCAGTAAAGATTTGTTCAAGCAAAGCTCCGATATAAGTGTCTGTCTTACTGTATTGTAAGTGTACAAACATAAAAATGTTCTCGATCGCTTTATATGTCAATGGAGGGACAGAAAGCTCTCAGATTTCATCAAAAAAGATCTGTGTTCCGAAGATGAACGAAAGTCTTACAACAACTGAACAACTGAACTAAAATGGCTGGTGAAATTGGTCGAGGCCTTTCAACCCATTAGACAACATTTCTGACCACCTAGGGTGGGCACCAATTTAAGTATGTTGAACAAACTTGTGTCGAGGGGTTTCACCTAGGATGCCAAACGTGGCAGAACCCTGTGTATGTATATTGTGCTTTTGGAATTTATAACCAGTTTTAGAAACACTGTCTCTAATTTTCTACGTGTGTCTGCTATTAGGTGTGCCTGGCCTTTAACCCTCAGAGTACCCTGGTTGCTACGGGCAGCATGGACACCACTGCTAAATTATGGGATGTTGAGAGCGGGGAAGAGGTGTCTACATTGGCAGTATGTATTATCCTCTGGTTTTTCTGTATTGTTGTTCATCTTACAGGTCGCCGCCTATCCTCCTTCATCATTTCACCCTCATCTGTTCTTCTCCTAAGGGATTTTTAATGATTTTTCTTTAATTTGCAGTGATCTCCAGCAATCAGTGAAAACTTACCCATGCGCATGTTTATTAATTAATTTGTCATCAAATCTTTGATTATGGGCATTTATGGAATACTTCAAGCATTCCACATTGTTTAGTCGAACAGCAGCGTAGCGTGCACATGGAATGCAAACAGATGCGCCACGCATGCGCCGAAGCTGTACAGAAACATGTGGACGGAGGGAGAGGGATGAGACGGAGCGTTTGGAGGTCTTTTCCTCTCTGCAGCACATGGCAGAGCAGTGTGACTGAGCGCTGTGTGTGTGTGTGCTGCGTAATTACACCTCTTAACTCTCCAATTATTTCTCTATGAATCTAAATTATGAATAGCTCTCTGAGTTCTTACCGATGAATTGGGAAAATTAATATGTTATTTCTTTGCTGAAGTGAAAAAGGCTGCCTTTCTATTCCTCTCTTCACTCACAGCATTTCTCGATTCAACTCTTTCTCAGGGTCACTTCGCTGAGATAATCTCTCTCTCCTTCAACACAACTGGCGATCGGTTGGTCACAGGGTCGTTTGACCACACTGCCATTCTCTGGGACGTTCCGTCTGGCAGGTCAGTGTGTACAGCACAGTTAATGTTTAATGCTTTAACTTTTAGACAGCCTAATGGGATTTTTATTGTGCCTGTCTCTCCCAGGAAAGTTCATGTACTCACAGGTCACCGTGGAGAGATCAGTTGTGTTCAGTTTAACTGGGACTGTTCCCTCATCGCCACGGCCTCCCTGGATAAAACTTGCAAGGTTTCTGTTTCTCTTCACTCTAAGTCTCGTAAAAGATCCTCTTAAATTACGTTTTTCCTCCTGAGGTCCGTTTACAATAATTTTGCATCCAAATTTAGTTCTATCTTTAGCAACGTTGACAGTTGCATCAAAAGCAGCTTGATAGCAAGATGCTGAATCAAATGAATTTGATTGTTATTAGATGATATTTATATATATATATATATATATATATATATATATATATATATATATATATATATATATATATATTGCATGGTTTCTGACGTTGAAAACACAACAATTCTGGAACAAGATGTTTTCAGAAATGGCCTTTTTGAGCTTTGAGTTCTGAAACTATGTTTACATGGTATACGACCACAACTTTTATTTCAAAAGATGAAGAAAATTCTATTTTTTATGTGACCCCTTTTTCTTACATGTTGCATTCACTTTCATCTGTCTGAGTAACTCTCTCCCTATGATTGTCTGTCTATTCCTAGAAGTGTGAGGGCTCTTAATTATTCAGCACAGTCTGATGTTTCTGAAAAACAGTGAGACAAAGTCCTCCTCATTTATAAGTGTCAGTTTATTTGGTGTTCGTTGGTTAAAGGGGACCTATTATGCCCCTTTTCAAAGTCTTGATTTTGTTTTTGGGCTCTACTAAAAATAGGTTTTCATGCTTGAATGTTCAAAAAACTCTTTTCACATATTTGACATTATTGCAGCACCTCTCTTCCCAGCCTGTCAGTAACGCTCTGGACTGCGTTTCCCAAAAGCATTGTAAGCCTAAGTAGATCGTAGAACCATTATTCTACAATAAACTTAGCTCATGATACTTTAGAGAAATGCAGCCCTGTTTAGTTCCTGTCTCTATGAAGCCCCTCCTTCCAAAAAGCAAAATGTGTTCTGATTGTTCCGCTGGACCCGTGTGTTGTGATTGGTCAACCACTTCGAATGTGTTAGGGAAATGTTCAGCTCCTCCCATAACCGCAAATTTTAACACACTACTAAAGCAATATTGTGACATGTTCATTCTTGAAGGTAAACTCAAGACTACAATGGAGGCGTTTCAGGGAGGTCAGAGACGATGCACATTAATATAGAGAATAACTCCCTTTGGAGTGGACTTTTCCTTGCTTAAACAGCAGCATTACACAATAGAGAAAGTTAAACTGTAACAAAGCATAATAGGACCCCTTAAGAGAATGAAAAATTACATTGACACGAACTATGGGTGGTACACACACTTCGCCCTTTACAGTACTCACACTTGATGAGTGAGCAGGACAAAGCAATATCCACTTTCTACTGGAATTCACCCAAACGAATATACAGTGTGTTTGTGAGGCTATTGTGTCCATCATGTGGTTTGTGTGTGTGTTATATAACAGGTTCTGTGTGTGTTTGTGTGTGCAGGTGTGGGATACAGACAACGGTCAGTGTTTGGCTACTCTCTTAGGTCATAATGATGAGGTGTTGGATGTGTGTTTTAACTACACCGGTCAATTGATCGCTACTGCCTCTGCTGATGGTGAGACATCTCCATCTCCACACATCACACCCTGATTCAGTCTCACAAAACCCATCTAGAATATGTGAAAAATATATACACGTGACTCTAAAATGAAAAGAAATGAAAAATTACAGTAATGAGAACTTTTTTTTAAAAATGTGTGTACAAAACATCTTAATGGGCCCTTTATAAGTGTTTATATTCTTTATACAAAATATATGGGGATTGTGGGGTAAGATGTGTCAGGCACCCTTAATCTAGCAGACCCTATAATTTGTGATGTGACCATAATTATAAAAAAGGCTCTTCGTATATACAGGTTAATACAAATTAATGCAGGTAATTTTACCTATACCGTATATATATAGTTGTGCTCATAATTATTCATATCCAGGCCAAATGTTTAATTATGGTGAATCTTTATTTGACAAATAGGCATCTTCTGGTTGGAAATGACACAAACAGGTGACAAAAGAACGAAAGACATTGTGTTAGAGATATTAACAAAGAAAATTAGCAATTTTTTACCTTTTGACAAAACATTCCATGTCCACAATTATTCATACCCTTTCTCAGTAATCAATGGCAAAGCCTTTATTTTTCCATCACAGCCGTCAGACGTTTTTTTATAATTGGTAATTGGAGTTTTTTGCACATTTCCACTGGGATTTTGGACCCCTCCTCTTTTGCATAGATTTCCAGGTCCTTGAGGATGGACGGCTTCCTTCCTGGATTCAGGTCTGGACTCCAAAATGTTGGTATTGTTCTCTGCCAACCATTTCTTGACTACTTTTGCTGTGTGTTTTGGATTGTTATCTTGTTGGAAGGTCCACTATGTCCCCAGGCCAAGTTTTTTCTGCAGACTGTCTGATATTTTGCTCCAGAATCTTAATGTGGTTGTTTTTTATCATAATGCCATTTACTTTTACAAGGTTGCCTGGTCCATTGGCTGAAAAACACCCCCAAAGCATCATGTTTCCCACCACCATGCTTGACCGTGGGGATGGTGTTCTTGGGGTTGAATGCTACTTCTTGTTTTTTTGTGTCCAAACAACTAAATTGTCTCGTCAGACCACAGAATCGATGACCAAAGGCTTCTTTGTCCAGGTGAGCTCTTGCAAAGGCTAGACGAGCTTTTCTGTGCCTGTTTTGAAGAAGTGGTGGTACCAGCATTACTCAGGATTACTTACATTATTCAGGATGGCTTTGCTGATGAGTTCTTGGATTCTTCTTAGCCTCCCGCACTACCAGTCTTGCAAGCGCAGGGGTCACTTTTGTTTAAATTTTGGTGAAACTCCTTGCACTTTCTTGTAATGCTTTGCACAGTGGCCACTGGTACTTGAAAACATCTGGAAATACCTTTGTAACCTTTCCCTTTCTTGTGAGCATCCACAATGCGCAACTGGAGGACCTTACTAAACTCCTTGGATTTAACCATGACTTTCAATTGACCAGAAACTGACTAGCAAACAGGTGTATCAACTGTTCTGAATTTATAGTTTAGTTTATCGACCACTTCTATTTTAGATTAGAATGCCCTAGAACACGCTAGAATTTACTAGGAGCATTTAGAATGGTGCAGAAGATTGCATTTCCTGAGATTTGTGATATATGAATAATTTTGGACATGGAAGAGTCAAAATGTTAAAAAATAAAAATAAAATAAAAGCTTATATTTTCATTAATATCTCTACCACTTTCTTATGTAATTTCCAGTCAGAAGATACCTATTGACAAATAAAAAATCACTAACTCAAAACTTGGCCTGGGTATGAATAATTTTGAGCACAACTGTATACACTCACCTAAAGGATTATTAGGAACACCTGTTCAATTTCTCATTAATGCAATTATCTAATCAACCAATCACATGGCAGTTGCTTCAAGGCATTTAGGGGTGTGGTCCTGGTCAAGACAATCTCCTGAACTCCAAACTGAATGTCAGAATGGGAAAGAAAGGTGATTTAAGCAATTTTGAGCGTGGCATGTTTGTTGGTGCCAGACGGGCCGGTCTGAGTATTTCACAATCTGCTCAGTTACTGGGATTTTCACGCACAACCATTTCTAGAGTTTACAAAGAATGGTGTGAAAGGGGAAAAACATCCAGTATGTGGCAGTCCTGTGGGCGAAAATGCCTTGTTGATGCTAGAGGTCAGAGGAGAATGGGCCGACTGATTCAAGCTGATAGAAGAGCAACTTTGACTGAAATAACCACTCGTTACAACCGAGGTATGCAGCAAAGCATTTGTGAAGCCACAACACGCACAACCTTGAGGCGGATGGGCTACAACAGCAGAAGACCCCACCGGGTACCACTCATCTCCACTACAAATAGGAAAAAGAGGCTACAATTTGCACGAGCTCACCAAAATTGGACAGTTGAAGACTGGAAAAATGTTGCCTGGTCTGATGAGTCTCGATTTCTGTTGAGACATTCAGATGGTAGAGTCAGAATTTGGCGTAAACAGAATGAGAACATGGATCCATCATGCCTTGTTACCACTGTGCAGGCTGGTGGTGGTGGTGTAATGGTGTGGGGGATGTTTTCTTGGCACACTTTAGGCCCCTTAGTGCCAATTGGGCATCGTTTAAATGCCACGGCCTACCTGAGCATTGTTTCTGACCATGTCCATCCCTTTATGACCACCATGTACCCATCCTCTGATGGCTACTTCCAGCAGGATAATGCACCATGTCACAAAGCTTGAATCATTTCAAATTGGTTTCTTGAACATGACAATGAGTTCACTGTACTAAAATGGCCCCCACAGTCACCAGATCTCCACCCAATAGAGCATCTTTGGGATGTGGTGGAACGGGAGCTTTGTGCCCTGGATGTGCATCCCACAAATCTCCATCAACTGCAAGATGCTATCCTATCAATATGGGCCAACATTTCTAAAGAATGCTTTCAGCACCTTGTTGAATCAATGCCACGTAGAATTAAGGCAGTTCTGAAGGCGAAAGGGGGTCAAACACAGTATTAGTATGGTGTTCCTAATAATCCTTTAGGTGAGTGTATATATAGCAGCTTTGTTCTCATTTCAGGTGACAGCACCTGAATTAGGAGTATTATAATATAATTAGGAGTATTCATTTTACAGTTCTTAACCTAGAGGACAACTTTAAGTTCAAACGGAAGTAGCGTGTCGCGACAGGTCTTTTCTTCCTTATTGTGATGTACATTCAAGTGTAGCGGATTATTTAAAAAAGATAATCGGATTTTGTGTTTTCCTGACATTTACCCATAACTGCTGTGGTGTTTGCGCTCAGGTTCATCAAGAGTGTTCAGCGCAGGAACGTTCCAGTGTTTATGTCAATTAGAGGGCCATAAAGGAGAGATATCAAAGGTAAGAAATCACATGATCTCCATCCTCACCCTGTCACTCGAGCTTCGGACTCAATAATCCTCTCTGCTTTTCTCATATCTCTTTCTTCATCTGCTAAGGCACTCATTTCCTTCCATTCCTGTCATTTCCTGTCTAGGTCCCTTCCTGTTTACATCCACCTGTTCTGCCCTCTTGCCTTCATCCCAGCATCCTGCATGTCGTTCGTCATCTTCTCAGCAATCAGCATATTCATACGGCCCCTTTCTTTATTATTGCTCTCTTCATCTGTCTACTCTTCTTTTCTTAGGCTTATCCTTAAACGATCTTGCCATAATATCCGTGCTCCTTTCTTTTCCATCCCCCTCCCGACTGTCATCATCATCACCAGAATATTTCCATTTCCTGTGTAAAGGTGATAACTCAAGTACGCACATACACACTTGGTTCTTCAGCGCTATAATAAAACGCCTGTCATATCAACACAGGTCAAATTGAGTTCAGCTATCTTTCTCTCCGACTGACACGTTCTTCCTTC
The DNA here is from genome assembly GCA_039654625.1 of Rhinogobio ventralis. Lineage (NCBI taxonomy): Eukaryota > Metazoa > Chordata > Actinopteri > Cypriniformes > Gobionidae > Rhinogobio > Rhinogobio ventralis. Next base: position 36,003,402 of record CM077206.1, read on the forward strand.
TCCTGTTTTTCTCCTGCACGTTGAAATAGGATGTTCTCACATGCAAAACAAAGTAATTGTTTCATGATGGAATATGATAAAGAGCCGTCCTGACACATTATCATAACAAAAGGTAGAAATATAATTTACTTATTTTCTCCCTCTCGCCATAGGTGTGTTTTAATCCTCAGGGGAGCCGCGTCTTGACGGCGAGCGTGGATAAGACTGCTCGCGTGTGGTGCGTGAACACGGGAGTGTGTTTACAGGTGCTGGAGGGACATTCTGATGAGATCTTCTCCTGCGCTTTCAACTATGAGGGAGACACCATCATTACAGGCAATTACACACACCTGCGTAACACTCATACATACACAAAAGTAATCATATGTCAGTAATTTCAAGCCTTGTCAATCTTTCCACAGGCAGTAAAGACAACACCTGCAGGATCTGGCACTGAGAGAGCGGGCTGAACGCTGATTTTACAGTATTCCTACACCTCTTTGGATTAAGATATTGTGTGTCACCTTGTCACACTGCCGTAGTATTTCTATTCAAGGAGAACATGTAGTGTGTAGAGGATATTTTTCCCCTCTCAAAGAACATTCTGGTTTAGTTACAAGTTAAACTTTTTTTGTGGTATGCTATGGAGCTCCACACAAAAACACAAACACATATACATGGCCAGGAACTCACAATTCATTCTCTCTCATTTTAGTTAAATCATGGCCACGAATTAATCATTTATTCCCTCGTTTTACTAAATTGTGGCCAATGTGTTCTCTTGTTTTATTTAAATCAAAACGAGGGAATGAATTAGTACAACATTTACTTAAGCGATGGGAACAAATGTTTAATTTGTGGGAGTTAATTCTTATTCATGGCCACAACATATAGGCCTATATGTTTGTCCACATGTCATGTGCGGTGCTCCGTAGTATAGAGTCAAAAATTATTTTTGACTCGTACCTGTTTGTAAGAAATGCACTTATAATGGAAGTCTATGGAGAATCTTTTGCTCTTTAGACTTTTAATGTAAGTGCATACTTGTCAACAAATTTTTTTTTTTAATATGAAGTCAGTTGTTCAATATTAAGACTTACTGTATTAAATTGAAATTATTTTCTGGTGTATTTAACCTGGAAGATCTTCTCTTTACCATGCAAGTCTATTCTTGAGTTAACAGCTTGTTGAATGTGTATGTATGGACTTTGTTCACATACGTGTGGCTCTTTTCGAATAAAGACTGTTGACGTCAAACTCACCCTACACAAATTTTATTTTGAAAAGATAAATACATTCAGGTATACCGTGACAGACTGGATACAGTTGTGTGCCTTCAACGCTGATATTAAAACACATTACTATTATGTTACTATGCGAAGAAAACCATAATGCCACCAGATTTCACATTTACACGTCAACTTTTACGTGACAAAACTGTACTTGAACTTTAAATATATTCTTTTATGTTCACACTTTTATATCCAAACGTTTACAGTAGTCTGCTGAGACTTTTGGAGCTGTATTCCTGTCTGTCTGCATATCTTTGCAATCGTAAAACCGAAAACTTAAATTTCCATTTGCAGCCCAAAAGTACAATAGCTCACAATCTAGACTATTTACATCTAGCCAAAATAAAATCTCTTAAATAACAGTAGTCACACAAAACTAAACATAGAATTCAGTCTCAGAGGTACAATAAAAGGACCAAAGGTGTTCGCCACTGTAAACTTAAAACAACAAAGTGTGTTTGGAATGGGATCTCACTATATTTCACTTTAAATACAAACATTTAAATGTCTTTAAATCCCTACGCCAGAGTTTGCACGTCCATTACTCTTGATAAAAAGTCATGTTGTGCATTTGAAACGGGTTTGTCGTACAGTAAAAATCTGCAAGCTACAAAATGTCAAGGCTGATTGGTTGGATTAAACCATGTTCCTCTAACCAGTGCTGACTGGTAATTGGTGGATCTAACTGCGTGCGACAGGAACATGCTTAATTTAAAGGGAAAAATTCTCAAATCACAATCTATGCGATATGCGAATGTGCATCTCTAGTATTTATGGACAAGGCATTTGTTCCTACAGTATATCCCATAATTCCTGTATCTAGCAAGGACATATACAAGTGTGACAGTGATGGAGGTATCGGAATAAAAGTTTGTCTCGGCTGTAAGCTTTGAATCTTAATGAAGATATCAAATGTGGGATGTGCTGGTGATTAGAGATGGAATGTTCGGTACTAAGGAAGCCTCATGCTAAGAATTGTGGGATTGAGAGCCATTAATGCGTGTGGGCATCTTGTAAACTTTGCTAAACTAAGAGTTTCACAGCTGAGCTCTAGAAAAATGTGATGATGTACAGTCATGCCGGTGGTTGTGGATTGGTCTGTTGGATCTAAGAGGTATATTTTTATAGTTCGGTGGTGGTGAGGGTGTACTGGTGGCTCAAATGGGATGTTTGTTGGTGTTTTCACACTGGCTCCAGACTATATACGTGTGCTAGCACAGGACGGATATGTGGCGTCTCCAGCTCCTGGTCAGTAGATGGGTGGTGCTCTAGCGCTTGGTCTTCAATATCCAGTCAAACAGGCTGGGCACTGGCCATCCTCTCTGCTCCAGGTCCTGGTGGAGCTGACAGAACTGAGCTACTGCGCTGAACAAGTCACCAACACGCCAAGCCTTCTGACCTGCCAACTGCACCACTCTGTGGAACTGAGAAATAAACACACGCTGTTCAGTTCTTCATGCAGATGACTGCTAAGCCATGATCATTCTTATCAACAGTCATTGCAGTTAGGGGCCATTCACAGAACGCATTTTTCCACCACTATTTTTCCATAGTTTTTTCTATGTAAACAGGCTAGATGGATGTGTTTGACTGTTGCACTGGTGACTTGTATCTTTTGCTGCATCTCGTGCATGAACCAGCATTCTAAAAACATGCCACTCAAGTTAAAAGAAGTTCAAAAAACAAAAAAACGCATCTCTACACCTTGCATTCTTTTTCCCGTCTGGCCTTTTTAACGGCAAAAACGCATTCTTGTGTGAACCAGCCCTTGTTGTTGGGGGGAGTTTCTTGTGTTGGTAAGAATCGCGTTTCGGGCGGGGTCCCCCTCGGTAGAAATCGCGTTCGCGGGGGCACCGCAGCGCGATGAAAAGTGCACTTTCACTTGTGCACGCCACTGCAATCTATGCAAAAACAATTGGTTTTAAAAGTGCACCAATAATTTTATACTTATTATTAGTATAATATTCTTATACTTAGGTTCCTAGAAATCTGTTAAAAACATTGGTTGCTACATAATGATGACCATGGTTTTATTTTATTAAATTCTTGTATATATGGGCTAGTATGAATGATAAAAAAATAGCACCAACTCCACTGGCTTCTACCCTTTTTTAAAATTCACATTTGAGGTATGACTATGTAATTTGTGTTGTCAAACAAAATGTGAAAGTCTCCTCAAGTGATGTTAACCACGGACATTACTTTACTCAAATTGAAAACTGCTATTCTAAAAACCCATTCGAAATTCCAGAGGGTTTTGAGGAGTCTGAACAGCTCTATACCCCTGAAGCCTTGCTGAAGGGCACAATTACGATGATTTGTGGCTCGTCTCTTTGCAGGGCTCAAATCAAATGCTAGCGCACTACACTGCCTCCATACACACTTCATCCTGTATTCTCTAAAAACAGTATGTGAAACAGTATGCAATGCGCAGTGCTAAAATGCTTTGAAATTGTAATATGCAACATCGTAGTCACATAAACTGATTGCATTCAAGTTGCATGTTTTCATTGGTAACATGAGGATAATAACTCCTGAATGATCGTCACTAGCTGGCACGATCTGAAAAAAGTTTCATTTATAGAAAAAACGATCCAATGATCCAATGAAAAAAGTTTAAAAGCCTTTATTCAATCCATGGCTTACTATAGAAACATTAAAAATAACTAAAAGGCATTTTTAACTTTTTTTAACTGGAAGAAGTGCCTTGGATCGATTTTTTCTATAAATACAAGTTTGAAACCCAACCAAAGAGCACCTTCTGGGATTACTTAACAAACGTCCTTCCAGCATGCAGCGCTCCAAGATGTTTCCATCGATCTGAAAATGTTTTATTTATTTTTATGCAAAAAATGATCATCAATAATTAAGTTAATGTTACGTGACCTTTATGTAAATAATGTTACATTGCTTTAACTCATCAAAATAAGGTAATGAAATTTTCTCTGTTTTTTTTTGTTATACAAGATTCAACTCATTTTTTAAAAGTCAGTTTAATGTAATTTAAGTTGAAATGACTTAAACATTCAAGTTGACTTTTTTTTCTTTCTTCTTTTTTTACAGTGTGGAATATGTTTATGTTCTATATATTGTTGACATGTTGGTAACATTAAATGTTGAATTATTTCCAGGAACAATAAAGAAACACACTCTCACATGCCTGGATTGAATAACAATAAAGTGAACTTTAACTAATGGTCCAGATCAAATCTGCTGTTTTTTTTTTTTTTTTAAAGAATTAAAGAGTTTAAAATGGATTTAAACAGTGTAAAATGTAAGCAACAAATGTTTACAGAGTTCAAAGTGTTAACTCTTATTGCTAGCTGGAACTATAATCAAATTAGCTAAACATGGTGAGACTAGTATTTTATGAATATCTGTGGAGTTCTGCAAGTGCAGATTCCACCCAGACCTGGTTAGTTATTTTAACAAAGTTCTGTTTGCCCTCACCTTAGCGAGATTGTGCTCCTGAGTCTTTCTGAAGTAGAGTGCCGGCACGCCGAGCTCAGACGCAGCAATCCACTGAAGCGCTGCTCTTAGTTCTCCATCCACACACTCGGGTTCCAAGTCAAAGTTCAGCACCAGAAGCTCCCTCTGACAGCTGCTGCCGGCTGTGGACAAACCCGATGTGACCTCTGCCAGACAAAATGAGACCACTTACTTTAAAAACACTTCTGTGCACAGTACTCTGAATGAGATTTCTATAGATCTAATGTTTAGGGTTGGCTATAGCTTGAATTTAAATGATTCTGATTCTGCTTATCGTTTCCTAATTTCGATTCCAATAAGGAAAAAAAACAACAACTTAGATATCGTTCACATTTATTCTAAGTCTTAACGCAAAACATTTCATTGTAGCTGAATACCATGAACAAAAATCAACAGGCTAAAGAACACTACCAAAAAACACACAACAGCAAAAACAACTAGCCTAACTAATATACATTTCAAGTATTATTAAAGTCAAGTAAACACTTAGTAATTAAAAAAGAACAAATAAACAAATTAGCAAATCGCACAAATAAATACAACTGAACAAAGATATGACTAAAATAAACAGTGTTTTAAGATTTTCAGGTACAAATTTTCTCTTCGTCTTTTGTTGTTTGATTAACGTTATTATAGAGACGGCAGCAGGAATATTAGGCTGCTGTCACTTTAAGAGCTGAATATATCTGTTTAAGATCTATTATATTGTTATGCGTTTTCTTTGTCAACTGTTTATGTTTACTTAAGACATAACCGACTGTGTTTACTAGGATATATTGACATATTTTTTGTGTATTTGTGCAAAAATCACAAAATGTGGAAGAGACCTCAGTTTCGTATCGCACACTAAACAGTATGAGAGGTGGCTTTCTGTGCCCACGTTTTGGACGCGAGTCTTCTTGCGCTTGAATGGTTTAAATCACATTAACCCCTTAACTGTCACCTGCTAGCGGGACGCTTGGTGCTCTTTTTTTAATCGCCTTTTTTCATAATCACACATTTTAGTAGTCATCATAAAGTAGGTACTATTCGGAAGCTTACAAACTCAAAATTCATCCTAAATTTTCAAAAAACATTTTGAAATTGGACATTGTATTAACGTACCACCGTATTATGGGTCATTGCCAAGGCGTTGCTATGCTGTTACTAAGGTGTTTTGAGTGGTTGCTAGGTAGTATGATATTCAGGTCTCTGGATATGGCTTGGGTTCCTCAGTCTTCATCAACAGATGGTGCAGTTATGTTACTGGAAATCTGTTAAAGTCACCATGAAATCAAAACGGACAATCCTTAACTTAATAATAACCCAGCGACATCTCTTCTCTGATGACGTGTTTAAAGGCGTAAGGGGGTGGGGGGCAACCTGTCACTCACATGAGATCCACCAATAGCAAACCACAACCATCCAATGATTCAATCGATCTTCGACAAAATCAAGCCCCGCCCTATTTTTTCTTGTTCTAGAAGTTGCTTCACTTATACATCACAATAGGAAAGAAAAGACTATCGTATTTCATGCTGACTTTAAAACACAGGTAGCTAACAAGTTGCTACATAACTAAAGTTGTATTTATTTAATTTTATTTCATTATTTTTTTTATTATATATTGGCTAATATGAGTAGGGGTGAGCGGGGCACAACCTAATGCAGGGTTAGTTGTAACACACATGGTTTAAAACTTTCCACACATTCCAGGATGACGAAACTTAGTGTATTTACTCGTTGCCATATCAACACTATATAGAGAAAAAAAATGCGCCAAAATTAAAAAATCTTTGGAAGATATCACTGAACATTCATTTAACCATAGCAAAAGGAAATTTCCTACTTAAGATAATTTTTCATCTCTGTTTTTTGTGTTCATTTAAAATAAGACAAATCTGATATTATTGTAATCTTATATCTGTTATTTAACAGTTGAGATAGTTCTTTAAATCTGATCTAACCAGCAGAAGACACGAGCCGGGGTTAAATCCCAGTTGTGCAGGTGGGGCATGTTTTAACACTGCGATACAATGAGCCCCTATTAGAACTGTGCTATTATATTCTATACGTTTATGAATTCTATTGAGAAACCATGAGAAAAAGGTGAATAAAGACTAAGAGTCAATGTTCAAAAATTAATCATTATTATTAAGTTTTGAACTATAATGTATAGTTGTATTTTGCAGTGTTTGTTGTCAAACTCAATATTTTTTTTTTATATAAAAAAATGCCATTATTTTATATGAAAAATTTTAGTTTGTCTTGGATATTTTTTTGATTATATCAGATAACATTTTAAGCTGTCATTTGGTCATTTCACAATGTACCCCACCTATGGGGCATGTTGTCACATTTCACTTCCATTCTTTCGGGTTAAATCAAGAAAAAAAGTATACACTGTATTAATGAAAACTACATAATTGTACTAGACGTGTAAAATGAATGAATGAAATACTCTGAACCCCAAGTGGATTTACACAAACTGAGAAAGTCAAAAAGCGTTAGGTTGTGCCCCGCTCTCCCCTACTTAAAAACAGTACCAACTCTACTGGCCTCAACAGTTTCAAAATGCATGTTTGTGTAATTTATGTAGTAAGTATACAAGATCTTTTTGCCAGTTTTATCATCTGTTATTAGCCATCTGTTCATTCACCAGGTAAAAAGGTCTTTTGCAAGACATGCATTGATAATCGTTCATCTTGTTCATGATATGATGCATTACGCACTGCTGCAATGTATATACAAACGCCCAGCATTGTTTTGATGTTTAATAAGTTCCGTCACAAAATATACGATACATTTTTTTTTTTGTATTAAAAATTAAGTGTCAATGTTAAGCGAACTAGGACTAAATGTATTTTCTTTTTAGATTCAGACCAAAAGAGCCAAGAGAAACCCTTAAATTCACATTAAAAAAGTCAAAAGCCAACATTCACAGGCACACAACCCAATGTGAGTCGAGACCTGTGCTTTAAGAGCCTCTGTTCTGCAGGAATGTGGATCAATGTGAATGATAAAGAGCTCATGGGAAATAAAGAGAGAGGGGGCTTAAATATTCAGGCAACCCACCGCCTCACCGCTAAACCCTACTGTTCTACAGGAAAGATGGGCTAATCTCTTCTCCCTCCCACTTTTTTAGTTATATTCAAATGTAACTTTTTTTTAGTTTTTATTTTATTTCTTAAAAAGCAATTCAAGCTGTTCTTTCTTTGCCTCAGTAATATTCATTTCAGCATGACATCTCTATCCTCCTCCTCAGTGCTCCAAAAACGTAAAGATCTGTTCCAAAATTAATCTCTCTTCTCTGTTTTCTTGCTCTATCACATATCTTCCCATTTTAACACCCTCTCCTCATCCCTCCTTCTCTCTCCCAGCAGGATGATGCTTTGCCTGTCAGCTCTTGTGTCTGTGTGCCTGAACGTCTCTTTTGTTCTCCTGCATGTGAATGAGTCATTTGTGAGGCGTGAGTTTGTGCTGGCAATACAAAAGTCTCTTTAGCTTTCTCTCTCTCTTACACTCACTCATTCAAGAACGTCTGTCCATCTGCCAAAGAGTAGAAGCACAGAGCGATGCGGGGCAGAGGGCAGGCAATGCTGCTGCAGTAAGACTGACTGTATGCTAATTCAGGACATACTGTAATTGTAGATGTTACTCAGATAGAAGAAGTCAAAGATTAAAGGCCAACGAAAAGAACAGCAAAGGTCACAAGTAGATTTGTAGTAACCACAATAGGGATATATATATACAGTGCCAAATTTTTGTTGCTTGCAGTTTTAAAAATTATAATGAGAAGAGACTATTTTAAGACATTTGTATATGTGTGGTAGGTTTGATTTCTGATGCTTGGAAAATCAAACTAAGATCATGTAAGATGAGTCCAATGCTTTGCTATTGCCAAATCCTGAGCACTTAAATATGGAGGACCAAAAAATAAATAAATAATAGGAAAATAAAAATAAATGTATTTTTGTAGTACTTTTTCCCCCTTCATTTATTATATTCTGTATTTATTTTTCAATGTATATTTATTTATTCTTTTTTATTCTATTATGTATTAATGAGTTCATTTATTTGTCTATGTATTTATTTTTACTTTTCCGTGTAAATTACAGAGGCGGTCCTTGTGTAGCTCCAGTGCATCATTGGTTGAGAGCTCACATAGAAGCGTCAGATCTAACTGTTTACAGCTGGCATTAAGATGCATTTTGGTTGATCGGATCACAAGTAGATGAAGGAGACACATTCCCATTTACGCCTGGTGTTTACACCGCCTCTTATGTCCACTTTTGACCACTTCTGTCCTGATTTCTTCAAGGGTAGGGTCTATGTGCGGGTAAATGTATAGGCTTTTTCAGATCTTTTGATCTAATGGACAAAATAAGCTCGCACAATTTACATATGAAAACGACTGGAGACGACGGAAAAACATACGGAGAGCATCAGCTTTCGTTTCTGCTCTGACAACCGCAAGACCATGCCGAACGCTGTGAGTGTGTGTTAGAAATCAGGAATGGTGAGAGAACATTGTGCTTGGTACGTTTTTCGTCTTCAAAACGAATCTGGGTCTTCAGCCGAGCAAGTTTAAATCCCGTCTGGCTAGTGCACTTTCCCTAAAATGTTTATGCATTAGGTCAGTAGGCGGAGTCTTTTGCGGCTGTTCGAACACATTAGACCACATGAGTGTCTACGCTACGAAAGCAATCCAGTCGATTTTTCAACTACCTCTGGAAGTGGTCGAAAGTGGACAAGCTCAAAACGTTTTAGACCCCGTTTACACCTGTATTTAGCGTCGTCCACTTGTGATTCGATCAACCAAAACGCATCTTAATAGGTGAAAACAGGGCAAAAGTGAGTTTGATACGAGATGTGACAGATCAGCTGAAGAGTTGTAAGTTATTTTTACTTATTCACATTATTCAAATCGAATTATTATGTAGCGACCATCCAGCTACTTGTGTGATCATTGCTCACGGCATCATCCATCAATGTCGTCAGATTCTAGATTGATGACACCCTTTGGACGGTAGATTTGTAGACTAATGCCTGTGTATATTTTGTAATCACAGAGAGAAAATCCTGAATCTGCAATAACTGATATGATCTGGGTTTCATTTCCCAACCAACTAATGGCTTCTATGAAGAATGGAACAATCCAGGGCTGCATTTCCTAAAAGCATCGTAAGCCAAAGTAGATTGTAGAGACCTTTAGTGCAATTTGTTACGATCTATGCTCATGACAGTTTATGCTCAGTCCACCGTTTTTTTATTTTTTTTTATTAAATGTAAATTCATGTCCCAGTTAAACTTAATGTTGTCACATTTTCCTGGTTGAATAAACATTACTTTTCATTACATCAAAAAAGAAAAAAGAAACCAATTCTAACAAGAAACCAACAATTCTATTTTTAGTATTTTTTTGTATTGTTCCATTTATTAAAACCAAGTATAAATCTCATCAAGTTAGTGTTTTAAGCATTTTTACATTTATTCCAAAATAATAACTAAAGGCATTAACAATTTAAACAATATATTTTATTTGTGTATTGATGTTCAGCTGTTCTTTTTAAAGGGGTGGTAAAACACGATTTCACTTTTCTAACTTTAGCTAGTGTGTAATGTTGCTGTTTGAGCAACATCTGCAAAGTTACAACGTTCAAAGTTTAAAGCAAAGGGAGATATTTGCTTTTAAAGAAATCAATTTCTAAGGACTACAGCAAACGGCCGGTAGGGACTACAGACATTTCTCCAGGGTTGCTGACGCCACTAACCCCAATATTTACATAAACCCCTCCTCCGAGAATATTAAATAAGGGGGGCGAGGCCATTTTTTATTGCTGTGGAGAAGAGTTGTTGTGGTATAGTTAGTAGGCTGGAGTGTTGTTGCCGCAATGTCGACAAAACGCTGTTATTTTCATCCGGATTGCAGGTCCACTTTGTTCAGCCTTCCTAGGGACGGGGGAGTTAGGGATCAATGGTTAAAATTTATTTTTAACTCGGTCCCTCATAATTATTACCCAAATCTTGCTCTCTGTGCTGCACATTTTACGGAGGAAAGCTTCCACAATCTTCGCGAGTTCAATGCAGGATTCGCACAACGGCTTGTCCTGAAAGATGGAGCAGTTCCAACTTTAAAAACAGAAGCTGTTTACGGGCCACAACCTGTAACTATGATTTATTTTTTGTCGATGTGTTTTCCTGTAATAGTTTGTATTGTTAATTGTACGTTGTAGCAAGGAAGTAAACAAATGACAACGCTGTTTGGCTCTGCAAACCAGTTTGTTAAATGCTCATTCATACTTAACGTTATCCGACAAACACCTAACGTTACAAACTTTTTAAAATCTCAACAGCGAACTTGGAATTAGTGTAAATTATTCTTTGATTAGAGCTTTTATGTATTGTTTATCTACATGCTTGTTTATCTACAGGCATGCTAAACATGGTTCTGTGTTTGATTTGGCTACTATAGTAAAGCCAATGTTTAGTGTTCGTTTTGGGTTAATAGTTCTTGCGACAGATATTTGGCTATAATCGTTCTAAAAATACAAAAGTAACTAGGCAGTTAGCGAATCACAACACACTGGGCCAGCTAACCAATCTGAGCCCATTGCGTATTTTTGAGGGACCGGCTTCATAGAACCCGGAAACCATCAGACCGTTTTTACAAGGAGGGACAGAGCAGTGTAGAATAAAGGTAAAATATATGAAAAATAATGCAATTTTTTAAAAACGAAGCATGAACGCATGTTACAGTGCACCCCACAAACACAATCAAGCCTTCGAAAGAATGTGTTTTACCACCCCTTTAATAGTCAACTAGTGAATCTTTAACTCTTTCACTGCCAGACGGAAATTTACGGCTTTCCGTGTTTTCACTGTTATACGGTAGGGGGCATTATTACATCTTCTGAAAGATTACTGAATCTCCTGATCAAAACACAGGTGAAGAAGAAGCAGAAACAAGCGATAGCATATGTAATCATATGCATATGTAAAATAATGCGATCATCAACATTAAACAGCATATAAGTCAAAACTGGACTGTGAAGCTTTGAGGGTGTTGATGGACTCATCTACTCCATCTGTGTTTTGATCATCGTTCTGAATCCGATCTGGATGTAGATCGTCTTTGACAAAAACATTTTTCTCAGCTTTTTGCTCAAAATGTTGCTTTTTTTATGAAACATTCAAGTGTTGATAAAAAAAGAATGAAGCTAGAATAAAAAGTATTTTTTTTTAAAGCAGAGGCTCTGTTCTTTCTTTCGATATATTGCATGTTCAGATATTCATACAACAAAATATTCTGATGGTTTTGGAAGTCAACATTTTCTCAGTGATTACAAAATAAACACTAGAAGACTAGAAACCTACCGTCCACTGGGTGTCATCAACCTACAATCTGACAACGATTAGATAAATTGAACCAAGCCATATTGTAAATTCCGGTTTTATTTAAACTAATCATGCAATGTTTGCAATATTTGTTTGTTTCAGCAGTCCAACATGTTAACTTCTGGCTCAGAAGCGTTAAGCCCACTTACAACGCCCCCTCCCACCGCCCCCTCAGATTTTTGAGCTAAAAGTTATTTTAATAATTACATTCAATAACTTCCAAAATCGAGTTATAGAGACGATTCTATCATTTGAATGAAGAACAAATAAAGTTCTTTATCTTCATCTAGGGCACCAAGTGAGCCTCTGATGCCCCCTCAAAAATGTCCAATTTCCTCATTCACAGAGAAATAACCTGAAGCTCACTCTCGAGAAGAATATGTAACATTTATATAAACGATCAGACTGCCAGACAACGGCTTAGTTCAGACCGAATACATTAGCGCAGAAGTGTGAAGAGCAGCGATAGCATGATTTCCTTTTAATTCCAAACACAGCTGTGAAGTTCCAGTGATGTATCTTTAACACAGATTTGTATGTGTGCTCGTAGAGGACATATCACTCACCATCCGCCTGATCCTGAAAGTGCGATGCCTTCCTCTCTCTCTCCTCACTGCAAACAGAGACACACTATCATTATCATGCTGTATAGAGCAATGCTGGCCCTGTTCCAGTCACCTCATGGAGCCCTTCAGGGGCCAGGACTATATTGCACTCATCTAATAAGAGCTCAAAATAGTAAACGACTGCAAGTGTTTGGCGGCAAAGCCCTTTAGAACTGTCAACGTTTGAGAATGTTCACAGACACAGCAAACAACAGCACTTAGTGAGCACATTTACAAACTTGTGGAAGACACTATCGTCTCTAATATGACAGAATGTGATCCAAGTTTGAGCCAAATCTCTTGTCCTCTAACTGCGGCCGTATCCTCACGAGAGGAGCTGCAGAAATAAGGATTTGGCCAGCGCTCTGGGTTATGGATGAGCGCTTAACATCCATTAGCTCCGGTGCTCTGAGCAAGTCTCTCTAAGTGTGTCGCAGTTAGCGTGTTGCCGTTGGATACCTGATTAGGTTGCTGGAGATCGAGAAGTCTAGAAAGCCCTCCAGGTCTGCCAATCCCAGACTAGAGGCACTGCTATTTCCATTTCTGAAACACAGATATGCACATGAAAAGATAACATACAACAAAAGATAGCATACACTACAGGTCAAAAGTTTGGAATTACAATTTTTTTAATGTTTTGAAATAAGTCTCTTATGCTCACCAATGTTGCATTTATTTAAGCAAAAATACAGTAAAAACAGTAATATTGTGAAATATTATTACAATTTCAAAGAACTGTTTTTTACTGCAATAGATTTTAAAATTTAATTTATTCCTGTAATCAAAGCTGAATTTTCAGCATCATTACTCCAGTCTTCAGTGTCACATGATCCTTCAGAAATCATTATAATATGATATGATTTGCTGCTCAAGAAACATAATTTTTATTATTATTTATTATTGTGCTGTTTAATATTTTTTTGTGAAAATCGTGATACATTTTTTTCAGGATTCTTTGATGAACAGCTTTTTTTCTTTTGTAACATTATAAATGGACGGCTTTACTGTCATTTTGATCAATTTAATATGTATAAAATGAAAAGTATTCATTTATTAACTTTTTTTGTACCCCAATTTTATTTTAATGGTACTGTATCACGGTTTCCACCAAAGTATATAAAACTGTTTTCAACATTGATAATAGCATATTAGAATGATTTCTGAAGGATCATGTGACACTGAAGACTGGAGTAATGATGCTGAAAATCCAGCTTTGATCACAGGAATAAATTACATTTTAAAATATATTGCAGTAAAAAAACTGTTCTTTGAAATTGTAATAATATTTCACAATATTACTGTGTTTACTATATTTATTATGAAATAAATGCAGCCTTGGTAAGCAGAAGAAATGTCTTTTAGCAACATTAAAAAAAATCTTAATTATTCCAAACTTCTGATTGGTGAAGTTGTGTGAACTTTTCAATGCTTTTTCTTGTTGGACCTGTAAGAATGCGAACGATGCAGAAGCTACTCATTTTCTCAGCAATGATCACTAAGGCATGGACAGCAGCGGGGCTTGGAGTAGAGGAAGTAGGCATGAACACTGGCATGAGATTCATTAGCATGGGCATCACTGACAACTTCCCTACCAGCTTATGACTATGAACGCTTGCCACCTCTGCACGTACTGACAACAGCTGGGTGGACAAGCAGAGAGTAACCTTTCCCCCTGATAGGGCAGAAAGAAAAGGAATGAAGTGGGGGTTAAAGCCGGATGGAGGCGAATACCCAGACTCGGGTAAGTGAGGATGGCGTTGAGTTGGTGCAGGTAAGGCGGCGTCAGTGAGCGAGGCAGGCTGGGCATGATTCAATCAGCAAGGAGGACTCCCACACCCATTACATCCTTTTCATTCAAGAGTCAACAGGATGTGACATATGGCACCTGCCTGTCAGTGTGAGGCACATCCTGTCAGGGCTATGTGCACTGGCTGTGGTGTCTTTGGGCGAAAGCTCTGCTCCAGACTCCCGTCATGTTGTCAGAGCTGTTTACTCAGACAGCTGTGCTGGACTAGACTCGCAAATGGAAACTCTCTCACTTCAGAGAGTTACACTACCTCAGGCACTTAGAGAGTGTTTTTATACGTGTGCATACAGAAGAACATAGTTATGTGAAAACAAATGGGTCATTCCTATTATGCAGAACATTTTCATGTCTCTGTATACCCACTGTAAACCCTAACGCTCAAAATAATTCATTGGTTTGAGTAGGGCAAACTTAAACTAAACAAATTAGTTCAATCAAATTAACTTTTACGAGTATTTAGAACTTTCATTTTCTTTTGAGTTCACAAAACTGACACATTTGAAGTAATCTGAATAGTTTTTTTTGTTTTGAGTATTTTGAACTGGTTTCTTTTAATTTAAACTTAAATTTACCTGAAACTGGGCTAGGATTTCCATTTTCTCAGCATACTTTGCCATGGCACTCGAAAAGGAGAGTAAATACTAAAATTAAGTGTTATATGTTTTTGTGCAAGATTAATGTTAAGTGGGAGGAGTGTTTAAGAGTTTCTGTTATGTTGTTTTTTTTTGGTTACCATCATGGCGGAGCATGAGCTTGTTTTGAGAACAGGTCAATGTATTATATTGCTGTACTCATTCAGCAATTGCTATGCTAATGCTATCAAAGCATTGTGTTACCAGTTAGCAAGTCAGCATATATTGAATTAGCCCTTCGCTAAGCCCCGCCCTCCTTAGTTACTGTTGCTACACCTGACAAGCTTTCGTGCCTGGCATGACATTCCCAAGGAGATAATTAGTAATTTTTAGTGAACAGGTGAAATATCTGAGAAAACAAGACAAAAGGGACTGCAGTATGCATTAGAGGGATATATCCACGACATAATATGCAACCGATTAGAGAATAATTTCATCAAAATTGAAGCTAAAGCCTATAGGTCCCAGTGCAAGCAGCAGCTGCCTCATACGCTGACCATTCAAATGGGAAACACACAAATTGAGGAACAGCTATGTTAATGCACAGCAGGGTAAGTGAAATTAGAAAATAATCTAATAATTATAAATCAAACAGTTTATCTATAAGTTTTGAGGAATAAACACAAGACATTAGCCTGACCACTTTGCAATGATAACATTCTCCCGCTTATATTTTTATATATAAAAATATATATACTCCCACACTGCTTGATCCACGCCCGGCATTTCTCCCCTTGGGTTTTAGGTTTGGGGAAGGGAAAAAATCCCACCACCCGTCCAAACTTTTAGGATACCGGGTATCAGATTTGCACAATCCATACGCACAACGCTTCGGCATGTTTCCCTCGCTTGAAAGCTTGACAGACCTTCCGCGCCTAGTTACGGTTGCTAAGCCACGATTGGCCTGTGGCAGTTTTCGGGCATGGCTTAGCGAAGGGTCAATTAGCTAGTTAAAGCTTGCCAAGTTTCTACTAAACTACTAAAAATATTTAAGTTGAAATCACATAATAATTTTACATTAAATGTATGAATTAGCTTACTCAAATATTTCAAGTTAAAAGTAATTAAACTGTATGAGTACAAAATCTGCAGCACTACTATTAAAATAAATGTTAACTGAACTAAAATAGTTAACTAGAAATTACTTTTCTAATTTAAGTGGATGTTGCCATTTTTGCCATAATCTGCAAATACTACTAACATGAAAAACTGGCAATTTATTAAGAAATATTTCAGGTGTTTCTTGATTCTTTCACTTCTGAAATAAAAATGTTGACAATCCTGCTATTAAATTTGTTTTATCTGTGTCCTCAATTTCGCTTACACTTTTGTAATATCTCTTTAACTAAAAAACAAGTGACATTACATCTTGTGGGAAAACAACACTTATTATAATGTAATAGCAAGGGGTTTGATTGAAATATTCTGTTAAAATCACTACACAATACAGATAAAAATATCCAAATTTACTTAATTGACAGCCTCATGTGAGCTAACTCTCAATTCCTCCAAGAACAAGTGCTCACTGTAGTCATCCCTTCTTTTCTGTAGGGAATCATTAAATAATTTTCTTGCCATTGTGTAAATAATTAAGTTAAAATGAATAGTTAGAAAGTGCCTAAGTGTAGGGAGAGCATAGTACTGAAGGTTTGGTATAAACTATAAATTACATCTCAGGCATATTCATTTTTTTTAAAGTACAGAGCCTAAAAAGTACTGCATAAGAGAAATTATATGAATGGCTATTAGGCAATTTTCTTATATTTATTATAATTCTCTCTGTGTGTGCATGTCCCTTCAAGACATTGTCTCATTCTGCATTACTATGTCTGTGCACTTGTGTGCTAGACGGTGAATTAAGGGCAATGGCTACAGACTTTAAAGACAACACTGTTATGTGAGCGACTAATCACACGTCACATCACATTAATATCAATTAAGATATGTCAAAACTGTTATATTAGTCATATACACAGTGAGGGCAAAATAAGTGCTTTAACTCTTAACTCTCGTCTGAGCTCTAATTAATGAACCAATTACTGCTGTAAAGATGAGGGAAGCAGGCTCACATATGGGTGCTACACTGCGCTCTGGATGTGCTCAGCACTATTACATGTAGCTTAATGAAAAGCCAAATGGAGAAGCCACACTGTCCAGCAAGGCATGATGGTCTACTGGAAGACTGACCCCTCGCTTAGCTGAATAAAGCTACTGGTGGTCTCCTCCTGGGGGTCGTCTTCAGGAGCAATCTGGGCCCAGCTGCCTGAGCCACTTTCCTCACTGCTAGCGCTGAGAGAGCGTCGCTCCACCTCCACACCTGTAGAGGCCACTGAGGAGGCTCTGTCTTTGTCACTGTTAAGGGGGAAAGAGGACACACGGCAAAACTGCAGTGCCAGTAATTCGACCTGATGACTGATCCTCAAGCAGCTGATGTTCTTTTCAATATAAAATTGCTCTTTTTTTAATTAAAATGGCTAAATTTGCCCAAAAATATCTTTCGCTGTCCAGAGCCTGGGTCAAGAAAATACAAAATCAAGGGATCATAAGTGTAGGAAACTAGGTAAAAATGGGTTTTACAGAGGAGAACCGTTCTACCCCTTTATAGAGATATGCTTTTATAGATACCATGTGTTACGTGACGCAAATCAATGTTTTGTGTTGTCTTCTAAAGTTTTAAAGATGGACATGAACTGAGAAATCAAACTTGATCTTTTGACATTTTGAGGCCATTGTTTTATGTTTTAAGTTTCAGGGCGTTTTCACAATTATAGCGAGTTTGTTCTGAAACAGGGACTTAATTTGTTACATTATTGCAGTTTCTTCTTTGTTCGGTTCGCTCAAGGCAACCTTTCAAAGCATACCAAAATGTGGTCATGCAAGTCACGTGAGAAAAACTGTCCTCTTATTGGTCAGAGTTCCTCTGCGTCATCCATCAAGATGATTGACAACTTTGCTCCATGAGCTTATTGCGGCTTTATTTGTAACTGTTGAGACATGCAAATACGAATGTAGCCGTCATTCCCGCTGTTAAATTATATACTGCATTTGCATTAATATTGCAGCAAAGTCAAACGCACTCTCTCTGGATCTCCCAGCGCTGTCTAAAGGTTAACTGTGTCAGGACATATGCAAACACTGTACAAATGTTATAATGCAGCTAGAGCAGGAATCCAGGCTTCATTGGGACAGCATTCCTGCACGGAAAAGCATAATTACACAACATTTTAAATGAAGAGGTGCTTTTTTGGTTTTCAACTAATGTGCTCACTCACAGAATCAGACCCTACTGCTACTGACCCTATATAGCACATTCCCTGTTATGAATTATAATAACATTAGGTCCGTTGGATTAGATTGCAACCTCAAGCAAATCATTTGCAATCAGGCTGAGACCACCTTGTTCAGGCGATCTCGGAGCGATTGTTGTGGTGTTGATTCGAGTGCGATTGGCATGTTCACATATGCCTAAACGAACCGAACCAAGGGAGAAAATGCACTAGGTTCCGAAAGAAATGCTCAGGTGTGAAAGCACTCTCATAAACCCTTGTTTATCGGAAAACAGCTGCCAAAACTGGCTTAACTTCTGATAGCAAGAATGTGTATGCTTTTATGTAGACCAGGGTTCCTCAAATCTTGCCCTGGAGGGCCAATTTTGTTTGGAGTTTAGCTCCAACCCTGATCAAGCTCACCTACCTGTGATTTTCTAATGATCCTGAAGACATTGATTAGCATGTTCAGGTGTGTTTGATTAGGGTTAGAGCTAAACTCTGCAGGTAAGTGGATCTCGTGGGCCAGATTTGAGGATCCCTGATGTAGACTGTACCTGCTTTTGGTTTTTGTAACCCTCCCCTTGTCTTCTGAGGCCTCTTCTCTTTGATCTGGTTCAATGTGAATCAAGGGTACCTCCCTCTGTCCCCGCCACGCTTGCCTCACACAGGAGGAACGGTGGGAGCTACAGCTATTTTCCTGACGCTCCAAGCTTGGCCGGTTTCCACCATTTTCACGACGAGACTGTTTAAAGCCATGTCTTCTTTCTCCAACTGGAATTCGTGGCTGACAAGCAGCCACAATGGTGTCCTGTTGGCCTCCAAGCAACGATTTGCCACTCTCTACAATGTCTGCCGCTAGACGATTAGCAAAGAGCTGTACATGTGGCTGTGAGTCGGCAGAATCAAGGTCCATACTGTCCTCTGAGGGCTCCGCAATTATCTTATTCTTGCGCATTAGAGACTCAATAGAGCTGGCCCAGGTTTCGTGAATCAGCATGTCTGTGATTTGGTCTGTTTGGCCACGCTTATACAAGCAAGAATCAGACTTGCAGAGTCCTGTTGATGACACAGAGTAGGTTGGATAGATGTTGAGCGAGTCCCCGTGTACATTTCGAGCAAAACCATCGAATGAATTAGCCTTGATGGGTGAGTTTACAGTTAGTCTGGAGTCTGAGGATCGCCTGTCAGGAACAGAAGACTGACGGATGCAAAACGGGGATCTGGGGGACGGGGGTAATAGGCTATTACTCCACTCTTTGGTCTTGGTCAGACTGTAGTCCTTGTTCTCCTTGTCCATGTCTTTCAGCATGAAGCGATAAAACTCCTCCGTGATACTCTCAGTGCTGGACTGCTTTGAGAGACAAGATGATGTCCGCACATTGAGGTGTCCATTTTTTTTACTAGCAGCTTGCTGAACAGCTGCTGCAAGGATGCTGCTGGCATTTTTCCCAGCATAGTAGTCCAGCAGAAGGTCAAACCCTCGACCCTCTGTCTCCATCTGGTTCACCATGAATCGAGAGAACTCATCCGTAATGCTCTCACAGCTGGACTGCTTGGAGATAGAGCTACCTCTGCTCAAATTATGCCCAAGCCTGTTTCCTGGTCCCAAAGTGTTTAGCATTCCGGAGGGATCTCCGTCCTCCTCTGGAATGCTCTCATAGCTTGACGCTTTCCCCCTGCTGCTCCATTTCTCACACTGTAGGCGGCTGCGAGGTGACTGGCCAGATTTGGAAGTGTCCACCACATTTAATTCCGGGCAGTTCATTATCCTGGCTGTGACTTCTGACGCAAAGAGTGCAAATGGATCAGAAGTTGTGGGTTCATCTAGATTGACAGTTTCATCCACGACACGGTTGACCAGACGCTCCATGAGTTCAGGCTGTTCTTCGGTTTTACGTTTGATTTCACTGAGACGTGGAGGTCTGTGTTTCTTGGTGACTGCGGTGCCATTTTGTGTCTCTTTTCGACGGAGTGCTGCAGCTGTGCGACAGGGCAGAAACAGCCCCTCTGGACCTTCTAACCCACCCTTTAAGGCGCAGAACCATGGCTGCTTTCCGCTCGAGTTCTCCAAGCATATCGCTGCCAGCTCTGTAGCCATGGATACCACTGTGGTCGCCAAGTCTTCGGCAAAGCATGTGACAGGAGTTTTGGACTCACTTGAATCCATTTTAAGTGCCACAAGTGCTCCTGAAGAGGAAGATACAGACTGCTGTCTGGTCTCGCTCTCTCCTCCTGCCCTCCCTCGTGCCATGTGAAGTGGTGAGCTTTCAGCTGAAGGGAGCACAGAGTCTGCAGTCTTGTCACTTTTGCTCAGCTGCCCTTGCAGGTCAGATTGTTCTTTGACCATAGTGGCAGTCACTCTGTTCAGAGTAAGTCTGTATGGTTCTTTCAGTTTGGGCTCCTTTTCTCTCTCCTCCTGTATGTGCTTTTGCTCTCTCTCTCTTTTCCCTATGAGAGCAGACAACTTCTCCACACTGCCTCGCCTCTCATCATGATTATAAGCCTGGCTTGGCTCAATCAAACGCTGTAATTGGTTCAATGCTTCCCTGCCCGACTTGGTATCAGCTTCATACTCCCTAAAGCTGACACTGCCTTCTTGCCTGTCACATGATCCCATATTACATTTTGAAATTCCACTGATTTTTCTTGATGTTACACATAGGACATCAAAGAGCAAATTATTCACACAATCCAAGAGGAAACCCTCAATGTTTGGGGCATCTTTTCCAGGACCCTCAAGCTCTTTTCTCTTCTCAGCCTTCTCAAGGGCATTTTGAAAGATATTGTCTGATATTTCCTGGGTAAAGTTATCCACATCCTGTTGTTCCTGATAGGGCCTTATTGGATTTGTGATGCCATCCACTATCTTGCTATGTGTGGTCTCAAGGAAATTTGCAATGCTTGAATAACTTTGTCTGTGGGTGAGCACAGCTGAAGCCTCCCTGAGGAGAACTTCAGCCACATTGGCTCTGAAAGCCTCAACGCTGATGCCCTCTGCAATGCTACAGTGGAGAGGAATTGCAGTTGAAGCTTGGGCAACTGACAGAAGTCCCAAAGAGGCAGAATACATGTCTGTCAAGTCTTCATTATCCCCGGAGTCATCTGCTAGATCTACTGCGGCTACGGCTCCAGCGACCTGAGACATTCCACATACTGCCGAGGAAAATGAATACTCCCCTTGTTCGGTTTCACTCCCTTCTTCTTCGTCATCCTCACACTCATCTTCTTCTCCTGATTCCAGTGTGAGTTGTTCTGTGACCTGAGGGGCGGTAATGGTACCGATGACACTTGCAGCACACGCCAAAGCTATTTCCACCGGCTTAGTGGAGTGTCCAATTGGCGAGTTGTGCTGGGGATAATGACCATGCTTCGTTCTGGCACTATTTACTCTATCATGCTCTGATGTCCCATGTGACTGTGCTTCCGGCCACTCTGTTACCTCCTCACTGTTGTCAGGACTCTGGACAATCACGATTTTAGGAAGTTCAAAAGAGCAGGCTCGAGCCCTTTGTGGCTCTTCAGTGGAATGGCTTACATCACTTGAGTGCTGTGAGGTGGTGGACACACTCACAGCTGCCTCCGTTACAAAAGAAGGCTCATCTTGTGACAAACGAATAAAAGCATCTTGCAGGACTGATTCAGCCAGATTGGTGGCATAGTGACCAGCAGACTCGCTGGTGTGACGATTGACTTGGTTTTTGGGGCTGGCGGGTGGGCCTCTTGAAGGGCAGGAATATGTTCTTGAAATCTTTTGGGAGTTGGAAGAGGTACAGAGGGTCTCGGATTCCTCACTATCCTCTCTCTCCACTTCACTCCTCTTTTGAGCGTGGGCTGCTCTCAACACCTTAACCGACTCAGGCATGATAGAAATCTCAGGATCTGCAAAAACAAAGACAGGGTTGGTGAGGTATGAGGTGGTGGGAGATGGTGCAGAGAGAGACCTCCTAAAACTGTTTCATATCCCCCACAAAAAGTCAAATTTAATGCACATGTAAATGAAGCACATTCACAGCCCAAGCAAGAAATTAGAGACTGAAGGAGATATGTGGAGTTATGAGTAAAAATGAAAGACGAAACTGAGAAAGGAGGTAAAAAGTCAGATTCAGATTTATCTTGTTTCCTGTTATGTCCAGTGGATATTGTGAGGGTCGGAGTCAGAGCTCCAAGGCAAGCTATCCATAACAGACAGTTATATTTGCATCAGTTTTCCTTTTTACGTAACCAAGCCCATACAAATGCAGATCTATATCTGGGCCGTTTATGAATATTACATTGGCTTTGAGGAAAGCATAACCTTCACACAGTATTACTTCTAATTTCATATGAGAGATTAATTATAGATTAGCCCAGCAGAGCCCAGTGTATCTTGTCTCTTTAATATTAGACTTTGGGCAAGTATCACCACTTGTACATATCCAGGGGTCTGGCTTACTGTTAGAGGCCAAAGCAGTGGCACAAAGTAATGCAATACAACGCTTTCATACATGCACAATGGAAATGCATAAGACATTTTGGGGCCAGCACTTCTTTTTTAGGGAGTCTTCTATGTTATATATGCAAATACAACATTAATTTGCTTTTCTTTATCATATACTCATTAACATAGATTGAAGAGAATTAATTGTTTCACTGCTGTATGTTCTGGTGCATCCATGCTGTTGCTTGGTTACTTTGTATCTAAATAAGCACAGCAGATTGCAGTTTTGATAAAGTCATTTATAACCAGTGCAACCTTAAAGGCAGTTGAGATCCAATCACGGACAAAAAGACTCACAAACAGTTTTTATCCAAACAGATTTTATCCACAAGCCATAAGATTTCTGAACAATGCATGAAACACTAACTCCCCATTATCTTCACTGACTGTTATCTTGATTGTTGCACAGTGCATTTGCACTAAAACTGTGGTGTTTTTACTGTGCATATGACAATAAATATCTTGAATCTTGAAATTATTCCCAAAGGCAAAACTAAATACTTTATTTATGGTTGCAAATTTATGTGACATGCCCAAATTGTTTTGAAAGCCATAATCTCATTCGTACTGACTGGGGCTACATTGTGTTACTAAACTAAGAAATAGCCTTGGGGTGAAAACACTCCCAAACAGTCCTCCAAACAGAGCCAACTCTTATCGAAGCAGACTCAAAGATAGCAAGAAAGCGTAAATGGCTCTTTCAATGCTTTTTCAACCATAATTGAAGCAATTTTCTGTCTATTCAAAAGGTGGACAGGAGGAAGATGCAGCAAAAGTGTCAGAGCTGCACTAAAGTTGCATTTTCTCATTACATACAATGACAGAAAGTACCATACAGAAGATAACATATGGACTTAGAATGAGGTGTCTGGCTGATCTTTTGGATGGATTGATGAATTGGATTTCTGGATGGATTAATAGATGGATAGACTGTTTACCATTTCTGAATGGGTCATCCTCACTGTCTTCCCCAAGCTGCTCGGAGGCAGTGAGAAAGTCTTCTTCTATGGATGAAACAGAGCGGTTGGTGTCATCTTCAGCAGCCCTCTGACCAGCCAATCGGCCATGTCTCTGCCTCTCTTGCCCTGACTGTAGTCCAATCAGGAATTTGTTGATCTCAAAAACGACACTGTTCGTTTGGGTAGGGCGGCGTCCACAGGAACAGTGCACCAGACAGACATCCGCTGTTCTCTGGCTCTGAAAGTCGCATACATAAACACATACACAGTTTAACCAGACAGGCTGTAAGCTGTGAAATTATGTCAGATGTTCTGGTCTATATTCATATCTTACCTGTGGGTGGCTTGGGTCATGCTGGCAGGAGTCCGGTGACTCTAGGCTGCTGAGAAGCAGAATCTCATTTTCTTTGGGTTGCCGCACTCCGAGAGACTCAATTAACCGTGGCAGCTCTGGGCACACTGAGGCCAGTTTCTGTAGGGAAAATTTATGCTAATATTCAAGGCACATAAATGTGGGTCTATGCTTGCATTATCTTGGTAATTTGTATTGTTTCTAATTTCCCTTTTAATTAGATGAAACATTGTTTATGTTGTACGCTTTGGAATGATGAAAGACATTCATTTATTCGTTATTAACTAGAATAATTGAATGAATTAGAAATGAGAGGGTGGAGGGGAGTGGATATTTATTTGGAAATTAATAAAAAAAACAGTCAACTGGGAATGATAAAAAACACTAGACAATTTATTAGTGATAGTTACAAATTCCCTGTGAATCAAACCCATTACTGCTAGCATCATGCACAGCTCAAAATAAAGGAAAGGTAATCTCCACCCACCTTGATGTAGCTGTTGTCATGTCGATCAGGGGTATGTCTGTCCAGGTTTACAAAGCAGATCTGAGAAGAGAGAGGCTGAGCTTAGTGAAATAGCACCTGGTAAAAGTAAGGTAAAGTACCTGTAGACATAGTTTTTGGTATACAAACACAGCCTACCCAAAGTTATACATATAACAGAGGCCAGCTAGTAAAAGCTGAGCTAATCTCAATAGTCATGCCAGCGACTGACGCTAGAGGCTGCGGTCTTAAGCGTTCTTGTTAGTGTGCCTGCCTACCATGCTGGAGACGCCGGTTCAAGTGCCGCACGGAGTAGGGCGAGTAGGACCGGAGGGGTTACATTTGTGCCGTGACCCAGATGGGAGTGAGGTTTAGGGGGGTGATACAGAACATCAGCTCTGAAAACCTTCTCATTTGTTGCAGCTCTCAAATGTCATTCTTCATTCCACATATTCTTTTATTTAAAATCTTCTGCAGCATTGCCTAAAAGTCTCATATATGCATTGAATGTAGAAAATAATGATTTAAAGTACAAGTTTACAGATTTTCCAGCAGCTTTGTATTGTTATGTCAGTAGTATCTGTAAATGAACAATGTGAACTCTTTCTCCATGTTGCCTGCACCAGGTTCTACCTGCTTATTTGTGAACAAAAGTTTGCCAGATGACACAAAACACAAAATTTTACGTCATCCTGGAGACTTTTGACACCTCCAGGGCTATTGTTACTACAGATCATACTTCTGCATTTTTGTATCCCTGCCCATGAGGGGTAAAAGGGAACACAAAGCTACCGGTGGGCTACTGGTTACACAGACCACTTTTATGGTCATTTTATGGTGTATTTTTGTTGTTGTCATGGAATAACACAAGTAACTTTAACTTTAAGCTACTGCATATAAAAACCTTAATCTCTTTCTCCCTCATGTTTACAGAGTACAGAGTTTTATTTTCACTCATTTATCACTCTTAAGTGCAAAACACAAAGCTCTCTTTTTTTAATCTGCGTTCATCTCACATCACTCTATTCTCTTGACATCTTTTCTGACTGGTTTTAATTTATCTTTAATGTGGGCACAAATTGACTCTCTCTCTCTCTCTCTCTCTCTCTCACACACACACACACACACACACACACATTTGTTTCACTATATTAGTGAGGACATTGCATAGACTTCCATTGATTTTATATCAGGTTAATGATATTTTCTATCCCCAATCCCTATCCCTAAACCTACCCATCCCAGAAACATGTGCAAAACAATAGATTTAAACAAAAACATGTTTTGGCCGATTTATTAGCATTTTTAACTAGTGAGGACCAGTCAAATGTCCTCACTAGTGAGTTGTCATAATATTTTACTATACAAGTGAGGACATTTGGCCCCTCACAAGTATAGCCAAACACACACACAAACAAACACACCTAACTGATTCTGATGACTCAGTATCTTAAAAACATATTGTATTGCTAGTCACATGCTTATCTCAAAAGTGTCCTTGTGTGTGAGAGAGCTCTTCTTTCACCCTCCACTTAAGATCACAGTAGTGACAAATGTGTTTGGAATCTGTAGGTTTTTCTGAGCGAGGATGGATTTCACTCTCAGGTATCACAGATATATCACTCAATCTCTCTTTTTCTGGTTGCTGATACTTAATGCAACAGTAAATGATCAAGTACATCCATAAGTGTTAAGTATATACTGTATGTATATACTGTACAGATATACTAATATATAGTTCTGGCCTGCTATTGAAAGATAGAGAATGAGAGAGAGAGAGAGAGAGCACGAGTAACCTGCCATAATAGTCCTGAACTGTCATATTCACATAAGAACCAATCTTGCGCTAGTGGTTAGGAGTGTCTCAGCTGTCAGGTGGCATTATTAATGTATTGTGGTGCTGATAGGAGACTCAGTCACTGCCTTTTCTGAGCCATAAAGAAACCACACACACACACACACGCACACACACACACACACACACACACACACACACACACACACACACACACACACAGTAAACAAATACATTTATAAACAAATAATGTGCATTCTTAAAATAAATAGTAAGTCTAATTCAAATTTTTTTTTTATGAAGAAAATATGCATTGTTCTTGCCCATGTAAAAGATGTTGCCATGATATTAAGATGCTGGTTTGCAACCATTCTAAATGGTTGCTAGTGTTTTGCTAGGTGACTGTTAGGGTGCCATTCGCACAGATAAGGAAATTAGCTTGTATATGATGACACAATGTCCTGCGCTCTTTGTCACTAACATTCCAGGAAAAAGCAGCCAAATACACATTTTTAATAAATACAATGCAAAATAAAGTATAATTTTTGGAGGAAAAAAAACATGCCTGTTTATGTTACCAATTCAAAGCAATAAGGTCATTTTGGACCCTGATTTGAGGTGTCATTCAAGGTGCAAGACAGGTTACAAATTCACATATGAGAAATAATCACAGGGACTGTGATAGGGACCCAAGCGGTCACCAGGAGACAAACACCAGAGTGTAAAAACAGAAGCAATGTTGGAGTCCGAAAAGATGTTTATTATCACTAGATGTGCAAAAATGTGCAAATAAATATGATTAAGAGAAATAAAAACAGGTTATCAAAGTCTAAAAACTAGAACTGCTAGGTACTAAAACAGTACCAACTCCGCTTATCAACAATTAAGGCCAGAGTTTCAGTGTGCTCAAGCAACACTTCAATAACCTTGTTCCTCATCTTAAAAAAACATGATCCATCCTCCAATCCTCTAGTGACGGCTGCCTTATGTACACACACACTGAACATACCATTTTTTATAAAAAATTAACTCTTGCTTCACCCTTGATAAATAAATACACCAGATAATTAAAAACAAGAGTTAAAATAAATCAATAAATATAATAATAAGACGAATAAAATTGACCTACATTGTCACAAACTTAACATAAACAGCTAAAATTAGCTTTCCCCTTCAGTTCACGTTCTTTAAAGCTATGCCCACTCAGCTAAAATAGGAAATAAAACAGCAAACTCAACTTAATATTATAAAATGCACAGAAACAGTAAGAACACAGTAAAAACACAGTGATGGAAGACAAATTCATCGTCTCTCCATCATAGCTTTAGCACCACTAATAATAAACTGGTTTCTCTGAACCAGGGTTATTATAGTTAACTAAAACTATAATTAAAACAATAAATAAATAAAACATTGCCATTATTTTTTTTTTTTTTTTTTTTTTTTGAAATAAAACATTACATAAAACAAAAATCATTTTTTTCATTTTGGACTAAAATAGCTTAAACTAAAATTGAAATAAAAACTATTAAAAACGGCACAAACTAAATTACTAAAACTTTCAAATTAAAAATGGAAAACATAAAAATATAAAATAGTTAAAAAAGGTCTGTAGGTCTCTTCCCAGTAAAACTCCTAGCAAGTACATCTGAAAATTCTCATTCTGGAAATACACAAAACACAAACATCACACTGCTGAGAGAACAAAACTGATTCAACGTGACACAGTTACAGCATGACTAGTAAAATTTGCTGAAGGTTTAAGGTTAAGAGAAGGGATTCAGGAAAGTAGAGTGATGTTTGTGATGACTTATTAAATGAGGATATTAACTGGAAAAGGAAAGACAGGGAGAAGGTGACACAAAAAAAAGAGTTAGCAGCTGAGCCTGAATTAGACTGTTTATGCAGAGCGGAAATCTGCATCTCACACATTATAGAAACTCATTCCTCTCGCTCGCTCATTCTGGTGCTCTTGCACATCTCTGCTCGTCCGACTGCCCATCTGTCTGTCTTATACATACTGGACGCTCTCTCTCTCGTTCTCTCTCACACACACACACCACACATTTGTTTGTGTATCATAGTGGAAACTTTCCATTGAGGACTTCTGTTTTTATACTGAGCTAATGATAATTTCAGCCTAGGCTCAGTGGAAATTGTGCCTCTACCTACATTTTTACAAAACTCCAAAAATGTACCGGTTGCACTGTATTTTACAGTACATGCAGTGTATACTACCTAAGAAAGTAGTGGGCAATACAAGATAACTACATGGGTTAAGGTTAGGGGTGAGTTCAGGATTAGGCCCTGTCCACACAAACACGGGTATTTTCAAAACCGGTTTGGCGGTTCGTCCATATCGTCCATATCGTGTACATTTGACCTCACTAACTGGAAGTGATCGCGTGCTCAAGGCTGTTGTACATAGATCGCATTCGAGGTAAAAAAAATAAATAAATATAAATACTGTTTGGTTCCTAGCACAAACCGATCGTTTCATGTCTTAAGACATCAACGTGTCGTCACGAGCCGCAGGGTTTAATATGGATTCGTATGTGTATGTGTTTTTTTTACTCTCATAGCTCTCATACTCTCAACTGTTCCCATTGACATGCATTATACGACTGACAGACTGCAATGGTTGGAGTTAAAAATCTTCATTTGTGTTCTACTGAAGAAACAAAGACAGCTACATCTTGGCCCTGGGGGTAAGCAGATACACATAAAATTTTCAATTTTGGGTGAACTATCCCTTTAAGCACCACTCACTGGACATTTCACTTTTAAAAGTGCTTCAAAATAGAGCTGGGAGAGAGAGAGAAATGCAAGCTTGGGAAAGAGGAGGGAGGCGAGAGAGGGGGAGGAATTTGTGGGAATGGTTTATTTTTTTAATTTCATAATAAAATGGATGTAATTTGAAAGTAACAAAGCCTTTTGGGATTTATTAGATGGGAGGGGCGCTACAATGTCCCGTTCATTCATCAACTGAACACAGGATAGACTATTTGATTCTTGGGATTTAAGAATCGATATTGGTTCGTAAAAATGAGAATCGATTAAAATTGAGAAATCAATATTTTTTACCCAGTCCTACTTCAAAATGTGCAAGAAGCAACATAATATTATTTAGCACAAATGTCACCACAGCTTTATAGCCTAACCTGTCATAACCTATCCCTAAACCTAACCCTCACACAAACCTTTCAGCATTTTTTTAAACATTTTTTTTTCTAGCTTCATGCATTCTTCTTTTTATAAAACATTTTGAACGAAAAGCTGAGAAAATTAAGTTTTTGTCAAAGACTACATCTGGATAGGATTCAGAACTATGATCAAAACACAGATGGAGTAGATGGAGTCCATCAACACCCCCAAAGCTTCACAGTCCTGTAGCTCGTCCTGGGTCGACATTTCATCAGTAACATTAGTATAGGCAGTTTTGATTTATATGCTGTTTAATGTCTAATGAAAAACGTGCTCGAGAAAACAGACACCAACATGGATTAAAAGGTGTTTACAAACATTTCCCATGGATTTGTATAGTTAACTGTAGAAATACGGGTTCTAAATAGGGATGCACCAATATGAAAATTTTGGCCGATAACGATAATTCTTTATATTTGAAAGCCGTTAACCGATATATTGGCAAATTAAATCCAAATTTTTATATAATTTTTGAGAGCCTGATTACAAAAACAAAAGTCTCACCATTAAAAGTCCCAAAGCACACAATTATAATGTTCACAATTAAATTTTATATAGTCTATATGACAGACTTGCGCTGCACATGATGCACTTTTTGAAGTGATTCCAATCATATTTCAAGAAATTCAAACCCATCATGGCAAACAGTGCGCATTTGAAGTGTCTCAGTTGAAGGAAATAATACATTATTTATTGGCTTTAATATATCGGCCAAATTTTCTTAGCGGGCCGATAATGATAACATTAAACATGAACATATATGGGCGGATACAGATATGATGGCCAATATATCGTGCATCCCTAGTTCTAAATGCCATTATCAAAGTTCTATATATACATTTACATCATTCCTATATCTGTTTTACTGTATCTAATTATAGTAATGAGGATCCATGCATGGTTTAACTTGTGGTTACCATAGTCTTATTAAAAATACCATGGTTAAACTATGGATACTATGCAAAAATGATGGTAATTTTAATAAGAACAAAGTAGAATCCTGAACTTTTAAGCCTCTTTCCTCTTGTGTAATATTCTAATGAATTGATGAAATCACTGGCTCTGTTTGCCTTCTGAAATTCCAAGCTGTGACTGAACTTCAGTAATTAAGATACTGATGAAGGAAAGACAATATTTGTTAGGGAGTTCCAACTCAGTCTACCTGCTGTGAGAATAATTTATTTTCCAGCCCAATATAAATTGTGTGTTAATTAACACCCAATGCATAACCAATGCATATTAATGTGTCTAAAAATTTTGATAAATTATACAAATACCATAGCGATTTCATTATTATATACATTCATTTGAACACACACACACACACCCAGAGCAGTCGGCAGCCATTCACTGCAGCGCCTGGGGAGCGATTGGGGGTTAGGTGTCTTGCTCAAGGGCACCTCAGTAATTTCCTGCCGGTATTGAGAATCAAACCCGCAACCTTCAGATTTCCAGTCTGACTCTCTAAATATTAGGCCACGACTGCCACCAAATATACTGTCCCCTTATGTTAAGGCTATATAGTATTTGTACAAATGGCCTTCCTCACATATCAGCACTCATGGAAGGATGATCATTATACATCTCTGACATCAACGTTTTGGTTGAAACTTTTCTTTCCAACTTTGTCTTCCATGAGCAATTTACACATATTCAGTATATCAAAAAATGATTGGCAATGGCCTGTCTATTGTGCATTAACATTAATCAAACAACAATAGGAAAAAAGAGAACCAGGGGAAAATATTTAAAAAGATACTTTTAATCTGCAAGGAGGCATTAAACGGATCAAACATGACAGTAAAGACACTGATAATCTCACAAAAATTCAATTTCAAATAAATGCTGTTCTTTTGAACTTTCAATTCATCAAAGAATCCTGAAACAAATCTTTACTGTTTCACATGGTTTACAGAAACTATTTTCAACACTGATAGTAAAAGAAATATAATAATAAATAGTAATACATTTGAATAAAATAATGTTTTGAAAGTCTCACCAATGCTGCATTTAATCAAAAATACAGTAAAAACAGTAATATTGTGAAATATTATTGCAATTTCAAATAAGTTTTTTTTATTGTAATATATTTTAAAATGTAATGTTTTCCTGTGATCAAAGCTGAATTTTCAGCATCATTACTCCAGTCTTCAGTGTCACATGATCCTTTAGAAATCATTCTAATATGATGATTTTGCTGCTCAAAAAACATTATATTTATTATTGTACTGCTTAATACTTTTGTGGAAACATTTTTTTCAGGATTATTGATGAAAAAAAAAAACACCACAGCGTTTATTTGAAACAGAAATCTTTAGTAACATTATAAACAGCAATTTTAATGTGTCCTTGCTGAATACATTTTTTATTTTTTTTTATTTCCTACCCCCAAATTTCTGCATGGTACTGTATCACAGTTTCTACCAAAGTATATGATGCAACACTACTGTTTTTAACATTGATAATAATCATAAATGTTTCTTGAGAAGCAAATCATCATATTACAATGATTTGACACTGAAGACTGGAGTAATGATATCACAGGAATAAATTGCATTTTAAAATATTAAATATTAAAATATATTACAATAGAAAACAGTTCTTGCAATAATATTTCACAATATTAATGTTTTTACCATATTTTTGATTAAATAAATGCAGCCTTGGTGAGCATTATATATTATCTATAATTATATATCTTAGAAATATATATTTTTATCTAATAATAAACAGTAATTTATGTAGTGTTGTTAAACCTTTGATTACCTTTATTCTGCTATTAGATTCCTAAAGCACTGTTTAATTGATTTATATCTTGGTTATATTGTTGTTTTTTGTTCTATTGCTTGTAATTTCTGTCTCTGTACTTAAATGTATCACTGATATCAACAACTGATATTTTGATATGACAACTCTAGTTCAGATGATCTGTCACTGTCTCACATACACACGCTGCATGAGTCCTCAAAATTGCTGGGTTAGAGAGGTCAATTCACAACTTAGAGCATTTCACTCTTCACTGGAGAGGGAGACGGCAAGACAGATGGGAGAGAGAGAGAAATGCAAGCTTGGGAAAGAGGAGGGAGGCCAAAAAAGAGAGGGGGAGGAATTTGTGGGAATTAAATATCGAGACATGGATGGAAGGACTGAGATGGCTGTGTGTAGTCCTTGACAAGGACAAACTCATTTCACCCATTATCATCAGAGGGGAGACGGCCGACACTCGCCATCGTGTCTAAAAATTACCTCCGCTGGGACACGCCGCCACCTCACCGATCAAAACACCACAGCGAGAGAGAGAGAGAGAGAGAGAGAGAGAGAGAGAGAAGTGAAAATAATAGAAAGGGATGGAGAGGAACGGATAAAAGAACAAAGCTGGGGATCATGGGAGTGGAAAGAGGCTGTTTTGAGATGTTGCCATATTGCACTACTGGAACAGAGCAGACGTGCTCTTTATCATTTCCAACTGAGTGGGTTCACACACACTGATCTGCGCTTTCACATCCGCTGAGCTTCTAAATGGGGCATGGAAGAAGTGAAAAAGCGGACACGCGAACACGCGCTCCCATCGAATGGTTAATCTTTGATGTGTCCTGTCATTTAACGTTATCACAGATGTACACTTGACAGACCGTTACGTCACAGAGAGCTCAGGTTCTCGTGGTTTTGACACTCACGTGTGTGTGTGTGGGTGGAAGCATCGCCTGTGGCCTCGTCCTTGGTTCACTAGGCGCTACGTGAGGAAGCAAATTCACAAATTCACATTGGTGCCCATGGTTATGACCACGTAAGGCTGTCACGTCCTGAAGGCAAGATCTGCCTGCAAACATTAACCAGTTAAAGCCTGGTCTTAAAATCTATGGCATTTTGTTGACATCCAGGCTCACCTCATTGTGAGAAACTGCCTGTTCTTTTCTCACATCTCATTTCACTTTAAAGTTTGAAGTATAGGAATCTTTTCATTTTGTGAAAATTCTGATTGTTGCTTGGGGCAAAGAATAATTAGCACAGGAAGGGATGCTATGGCTGTCGCTTCTCTCCAAAGTTGCACAGTGTTACAGTTGAAGCTCTTAAAACCAAATGAACTGAACCAACTGAGGTTGGTTTTTGCTCACATTCTTATGACCTACACCTATAAAACATTACAATTTAATAAGGAAAACACAGTGGTTTTGCACACTACACTGACAGGTAAATGTGTAGGTACAGTAACCACTATGCACATATCAAAATGCAAGGCAGTAAGCACTGTATGTTTGGTGAAAATTATATGTTTGGAGGAATATTTAGCTACAAGGTGTTATGGTGACACATATTTCAGGCAAAAATGTACAAGTCCAGTTCTGATGTGTGTCTTAAAGGGTTAACATAAACATTAAAAGGATCATATATCACTGTACATTTCTGGACACTTTCTCCCCAGACCTTTTGTTGAAACTAAACTACAAAAACAGTTCATAGCAAACTTTCTGAAATCAAATAACCCTTGTGTTATGTTGCGGGTCAATTTGACCTGTTTAGATTTTTGAGTTGACTAAAATGCCGGTTCTTGACATTTTGTGACTTTTTCTCATTTAGGGTCATGAACATGCTGATGTGTTTTGACATATACACAGTACCGTCACAAGGGCTGTGCCAAGTGTGCGACCGCTCAGGGCCTCGCGCAAAAGCAAAGTGACAGTTGACTTGATGTAAAAGCCAATAGTTAAAGTTTATGTTTTTGTCCTTCAAAATACTATAATAGTTAAAAGACAGCTAAAAATGTGTATCGTGATGCTGTATTACTCTGCTTGTTAAAATTTTATTATGCAGTAACTTACAATATTTCTCTTTGTGTGAGACTGTGCGTGTGACTGATTCATGCACATACATGTCAGTCAGCACGGTATCGCATGTCGAGTTCGTAGAGAGCTTTATTCAGTCCATTCAAATTCTGATTTTGGCTGCCTCTGAAATGGGTTAAACCATAGATATTAGGCTACCTAAGAAGTTTAAGTAAATAGGCTACACTAGAAATCCGCGCTCATTGAAGGATTGCATTTATTGCATGGACGGAGAAAGCATGGACGCCTGCATTTCCTCTGACAGTACGCACAAAAGTTTTTTTTTAATTGAACACTATAAAGTTAAATAACTATATAGCCTAACTATTACGCACCTTTCGGAGAATCAGTGCCACAGAACAAGTAAAGTCTACTTTATCTCTACACGTTTTAAACGTTTTTAAGTCTGAAAACTGCAAAAAGCAACGAAATTGTCAGACATCCACTTAGCGCATGTTCACAGAGGAAAACAACTGAAAAACAGCGCTGGTTGTTCTCTCAATACGGTCTGTTTATTTCACTGATTGAGAACTCGCTTCAGATGGATTCAGTGAGAGAGAGAGCAGTCCAAACTATTCAAGTGGATTCAGGCCGTTTTACAAACGCGTTTGACCCATTCATAATTTAGAACATAATTTAAGCTTCAAAATGTGCGCACAGCGCAATTCAGTTACACAGTTTAACTTCTTGAACCTAATGCTGATAAACTGAATATACAATTTTTTTTCTTAAATATCCACATAAACAACAAATTGTTCGTCACTATAGCAACAGTAGACCCCGTTAATATACCCCTGGGCCTCACACATCACGTTTGCACAGGGCCTCGCACCCCCCTTGCGACAGGCCTGCATATACACACAAAATTACCAAATTGACCAGTTTGACCTGCATATACGTTCTAAGGCAGTATAGACCTTTTGATTATATTATGTTGGTTTTTCAACTACCCTTGTGAAGGTAAAAAAAATAGCTTTTTCCCACTTATTTCAACAATATTTTGTCAGCCACAAAAAAAAAATTGCTATTTCTTTTTTCAATCTATATCTGAAATACCATCTAACCTGTTATTTCTCTTGAAATGTTGTGACTTTTTCTCATTTAGGGTCATGAACATGCATACAAAGTTTCAACATGCTGATGTGTTTAGACATATGCACACATAATTTCTATTACATTTGTGATGTTCCTGGGTCAATTTGACCCATATATGCAGCTATTCAAAACAACTGTACAGACCCAAAATACACACACTTCTTTGTTGTATGTCAGAGCTCTTTAACACTAGTCTTGAAGTGCCAGTGTCTTGCTGAGTTTAACAACATTTTATTTTCAAAGTTTGTGAAAATAAAAGTTGTTTTACCTGTAAACTGTCTGTCACACAAAAATCTTGAATACTTCAGAGCACAGACTTAAATTTGGTATCTTTATAAAGGCAAAATGTCACAAATTATTGTATAAGTAAAAAAAGTTGTAAAAGTAAAGATTTAAAAAAAAGTTATAGTTTAAGTTCATGAACATTTAAAATATAAAAATATATTTTATATATTTAATATAACAAAACATGTTGAACTCTAAAACGTAAAGAAAATCAAAACTAAATATCTGAATATCCAAATTTTAGGCTGATATCTCAAAAAAAGAACTTTCAGTAAGATATTTTTGGGCACAGTACCAACGCTTTCCACTAGATGACATCCAGGCTCCACTGGTGACATGTAAGGACTCTTCGATATATGGTTTGAGTGATTTAAACCATATATTTCCATAATATTTATGAAGCAGATATTTTATTTGGGTAGTAATGTTAATATTTGATTTGAATTCAATCTCTAAAACCCACATAAAAAAAATGGAGAGTCTATTGCTCTGTCATTTCTTTTGAAAATCAGTCACCAAATATGAAAACTGGAGTCTGAAAGCTTTCAAATATATAGTTTGTCAAGATTAATTTAGGTTGAGACTAAGATATTATAGGTCTAAATGTATAATCGCAACCGTCCCACAGATGTGGGGGAGGGCTAGTCTTAAAAATAGTGGTTAAAAACATTTTAAAAAATCATAAATTCAAAAAAGGTATTCTTTGTAATGTGTGGAAAGTATTGATATTAAAAGTTAATTAGTTGTACCTTCTTGTATGCTTTTTTTCATAATGTGATTTTTGGGGAATCGTATGGAATCCAATTAGGGTCAATTTGACCCGGACCATAACGGCTGTACCCAGAAATTGAACAGTGCACGAGAGATAAACAACATATATATGGACAGAGAGATGGAAATGGTCATATAAACCTAAATTATGACTGTTTTAGAAATAAAATACCCTTGATTGACATTATAATTGGACCTCATGGGAAAAAGAAAATTATTTAAGGCCTTTAATTTACCTCTAACACAGGAAGAGCTCAGCTTGTCTGTTCCTCATGTTTCCTGGGTCATCTTTGACTGACTTACGTAATGATAGGTGTAATTTCAACCTAACTTTAAGGGTCCTGTCATATGGCTGACCTTAAGAAAGGGGTGAATATGGGGTTCATGGTTACCTTATTGGTTGTGGTAAAATGGGACGGCGGAGAGGAGATAGAACTGACCTACTGTATATGAAGAGGCAGCAAGAGAAGAGAAGAAAGGAGCAGAAAGCAGAAAAGACACAAGCAGAGATGAGGCGAGGAGACAAAAATACACAAGAAGAGAAGTAACAAGGGCCCTGTTTACACCTGGTATTAAGATTTTGTTCGATCGGATCACAAGTAGACGAGGCAGACACATTCCCGTTTACACCTGGTATTTTAATCTGTCTCTTTTGTCCACTTTTGACCACTTCTGTCCTGATTTCTTCGAGGGGAGGGTCTATGGGCGGGTAAATCTATGGGTTTTTCAGGTTTTTGATCTAATGGATAAAAGATCAAATAAACTTGCGCAATTTACATATGAACACGACTGGAGATGACGGAAAAACATACGGAGAGCATCAGCTTTCGTTTCTGCTCTGAGAGCCGCAAGATCACGGCGAACGCTGTGAGTGTGTTAGAAATCAGAAATTGTGAGAGAACAAGGTGCTTGGCACATTTTTCGTCTTCTAACAAAACTTGGGTCTCCAGCTGACAAAGTTTAAATCCCGTCAGGTCTCGCTTCCCATAGTTTTTACGCATTAGGTCAGTAGGTGGGGAGTAGATGGTCTTTTGCGGCTGTTCAATCAGATTTGACCACATGAGCGTTTACACTACAAAAGCAATTCTGTCGAATGTGTTTTCGACTACCTCTGGAAGTGGACAAAGTGGACAAGCTCAGAACGTTTTTGACTCTGTTTACACCTGTATTTAGCATCGTCCACTTGTGATCGGATCAACAAAAACACATCTTAATATCAGGTGTTAACAGGGCCAAGGAGATGAGAAGAGATGAGAAAAGACAAGACGAGAAGAGGTGAGGCGCGATGAGAGACAAGAAAACATAAGAAGGGACGAGGAAAGGAGGCGAGAATAAGAGAGACAAGATGAGAAGAAGAGACGAGTGGAGATGAGAGGGAGGAGAAACATGAGGAGACAAAACAAGATTAGAGGAAACAAGATGAGTGGAAGATAACAGAAGAGACAAAAAGACAGAAGGAGACAAAATGAAAGGAGATCAAATGAGAGGAAAGGGAGCCTTCTAAAAGAGTGAGAACTCACAAAACCAAATACACAGAAAACACAAAAAATACATAAAAATACACAAATACTCACAAAAATGCAGCTTCTTTATTTTCTTAGTTATTTGTCCACAATTGCTCACTTGCAAAAAAAAAAAACCCCACTTGATTTAATTACAGACTGAAGCTTAATTATGTCATTTAGTTTCCATGGTAACCTGACATGGCCTCCTAACTAACCCCAGCCTGTTGCTGACCCCTGCCTCTCACCCAAACCATCATCATCAATTACAACACATTACACACACACCATTATGAAATAAAATTTAAAGGGATAGTTCACTCTAAAATTTTAATTCTGTCATTATCATGCCGTTCCAAACACGTAAGAATTTCGTTCATCTTCAGAACACAAATTAAGATCTTTCTGATGAAATCTGAGAGCTTTCTGTCCCTCTATTGACAACTACACAACTACCAGTTTGACGCTTCAAAAAGTTAATTAAGAGATTCACATAAACATTCATCAACTCACACATCAGTTGTGGTAAGGTTCAGTGAGGTTCATTCTCGTGTTACGCATCACATTTGAGCTTCAGCAAGAACCAATGAGGTTCATTCTCGTGTTACGCAGCACGTTTGAGCTTCAGCAAGAACCAATGAGGTTCATTCTCCTGTTACTCAGCACTTTTGAGCTTCAGCAAGAACCAATGAGGTTCATTCTCATGTTACGCAGCACGTTTGAGCTTCAGCAAGAACCAATGAGGTTCATTCTCCTGTTACGCAGCACGTTTGAGCTTTAGCAAGAACCAATGAGGTTCATTCTCGTGTTACGCAGCACGTTTGAGCTTCAGCAAGAACCAATGAGGTTCATTCTCGTGTTACGCAGCACGTTTGAGCTTCAGCAAGAACCAATGAGGTTCATTCTCCTGTTACTCAGCACTTTTGTGCTTCAGCGAGAACCAATGAGGTTCATTCTCCTGTTACGCAGCACGTTTGAGCTTCAGCAAGAACCAATGAGGTTCATTCTCATGTTACGCAGCACGTTTGAGCTTCAGCAAGAACCAATGAGGTTCATTCTCCTGTTACGCAGCACGTTTGAGCTTTAGCAAGAACCAATGAGGTTCATTCTCGTGTTACGCAGCACGTTTGAGCTTCAGCAAGAACCAATGAGGTTCATTCTCCTGTTACGCAGCACGTTTGAGCTTTAGCAAGAACCAATGAGGTTCATTCTCGTGTTACGCAGCACGTATGAGCTTCAGCGAGAACCAATGAGGTTCATTCTCCTGTTACGCAGCACGTTTGAGCTTCAGCAAGAACCAATGAGGTTCATTCTCCTGTTACGCAGCACGTTTGAGCTTTAGCAAGAACTAATGAGGTTCATTCTCATGTTACGCAGCACGTTTGAGCTTTAGCGAGAACCAATGAGGTTCATTCTCATGTTACGCAGCACGTTTGAGCTTCAGCGAGAATCAATGAGGTTCATTCTCCTGTTACGCAGCACGTTTGAGCTTCAGCGAGAATCAATGAGGTTCATTCTCCTGTTACGCAGCACGTTTGAGCTTCAGCAAGAACTAATGAGGTTCATTCTCATGTTACGCAGCACGTTTGAGCTTTAGCGAGAACCAATGAGGTTCATTCTCATGTTACGCAGCACGTTTGAGCTTCAGCAAGAACTAATGAGGTTCATTCTCATGTTACGCAGCACGTTTGAGCTTTAGCGAGAACCAATGAGGTTCATTCTCATGTTACGCAGCACGTTTGAGCTTCAGCGAGAACCAATGGGGTTCATTCTCCTGTTACGCAGCACGTTTGAGCTTCAGCGAGAACCAATGAGGTTCATTCTCCTGTTACGCAGCACGTTTGAGCTTTAGCAAGAACTAATGAGGTTCATTCTCATGTTACGCAGCACGTTTGAGCTTTAGCGAGAACCAATGAGGTTCATTCTCATGTTACGCAGCACGTTTGAGCTTCAGCGAGAATCAATTAGGTTCATTCTCCTGTTACGCAGCACGTTTGAGCTTCAGCGAGAATCAATGAGGTTCATTCTCCTGTTACGCAGCACGTTTGAGCTTCAGCAAGAACTAATGAGGTTCATTCTCATGTTACGCAGCACGTTTGAGCTTTAGCGAGAACCAATGAGGTTCATTCTCATGTTACGCAGCACGTTTGAGCTTCAGCGAGAATCAATGAGGTTCATTCTCCTGTTACGCAGCACGTTTGAGCTTCAGCAAGAACTAATGAGGTTCATTCTCATGTTACGCAGCACGTTTGAGCTTTAGCGAGAACCAATGAGGTTCATTCTCATGTTACGCAGCACGTTTGAGCTTCAGCGAGAATCAATGAGGTTCATTCTCCTGTTACGCAGCACGTTTGAGCTTCAGCAAGAACTAATGAGGTTCATTCTCATGTTACGCAGCACGTTTGAGCTTTAGCGAGAACCAATGAGGTTCATTCTCATGTTACGCAGCACGTTTGAGCTTCAGCGAGAACCAATGGGGTTCATTCTCCTGTTACGCAGCACGTTTGAGCTTCAGCGAGAACCAATGAGGTTCATTCTCCTGTTACGCGGCACGTTTGAGCTTCAGCGAGAACCAATGAGATTCATTCTCATGTTACGCAGCACGTTTGAGCTTCAGCAAGAACCAATGAGGTTCATTCTCCTGTTACGCAGCACGTTTGAGCTTCAGCAAGAACCAATGAGATTCATTCTCATGTTACGCAGCACGTTTGAGCTTCAGCGAGAACCAATGAGGTTCATTCTCATGTTACGCAGCACGTTTGAGCTTCAGCGAGAACCAATGAGGTTCATTCTCCTGTTACGCAGCACGTTTGAGCTTTAGCAAGAACCAATGAGGTTCATTCTCGTGTTACGCAGCACGTTTGAACTTCAGCAAGAACCAATGAGGTTCATTCTCCTGTTACGCAGCACGTTTGAGCTTTAGCAAGAACCAATGAGGTTCATTCTCGTGTTACGCAGCACGTATGAGCTTCAGCGAGAACCAATGAGGTTCATTCTCCTGTTACGCAGCACGTTTGAGCTTCAGCAAGAACTAATGAGGTTCATTCTCATGTTACGCAGCACGTTTGAGCTTTAGCGAGAACCAATGAGGTTCATTCTCATGTTACGCAGCACGTTTGAGCTTCAGCGAGAATCAATGAGGTTCATTCTCCTGTTACGCAGCACGTTTGAGCTTCAGCGAGAATCAATGAGGTTCATTCTCCTGTTACGCAGCACGTTTGAGCTTCAGCAAGAACTAATGAGGTTCATTCTCATGTTATGCAGCACGTTTGAGCTTTAGCTAGAACCAATGAGGTTCATTCTCATGTTACGCAGCACGTTTGAGCTTCAGCAAGAACCAATGAGGTTAATTCTCCTGTTACGCAGCACGTTTGAGCTTCAGCAAGAACTAATGAGGTTCATTCTCATGTTACGCAGCACGTTGGAGCTTTAGCGAGAACCAATGAGGTTCATTCTCATGTTACGCAGCACGTTTGAGCTTCAGCGAGAACCAATGGGGTTCATTCTCCTGTTACGCAGCACGTTTGAGCTTCAGCGAGAACCAATGAGGTTCATTCTCCTGTTACGCAGCACGTTTGAGCTTCAGCAAGAACCAATGAGGTGGGTTAGGTTACTTTGTCAGGGTCAGGGACATTTTCATTATATTTATGCAATACCACTTGAGTTATATAAATCCGCATCAACCACTTATATTGTAGCAATTTCAGACGTGTGTTCATTGTCTGTGATTGAGCTTTTTTACATGCTTCCATCATGTCCTCCATCTGAATATCATCATTGATATCCAATCTCCAAGCTTCCAGTTTATAGATTGAAGAGTCCTTTGATCCTGACACCAGCATATTGTATAATGATGACATTAAACCTTGCCTAGAACAATTTCTTGTAATTTCTTTTTCTAAGATAGACAATGTTGGCATAATCAGAGAATTATTTTGTGATTTGAGTATGAAATTTCTTTTTTGTAAATACCTAAAGAAATGTTTTGTAGGAATATTGTATGTATTGACTATTTCCTCAAATTTCATAAGAGTAGTGTTAACATATAGATCTGCTATCTTTCGGATGCCCTTGTTGGCCCAAATCTTGAAACCTGCGTCCAACCTGCCTGGTTTAAACTTTCTATTGCCCCAAATGGGACTAAAACAAGATAAAGGGTAGGTGACACCTAAATATTTGTTCACGTCATACCATACGACAATCATATTTATAATTATAGGGTTGGAAACACTTTTTTAAAGATCTTTAAATTCTGAAGATTATAAATATAAATTTATTTTCTATATCCACCCAAGATGGGTAGTCCTGAGATAAAAAATCAAACATAATTGTTCTAAGTTGGACAGCCCAATAATACCAATGAAGGTTAGGACACTGTAGACCTCCTCTCTCAAATGGCAAGTACAAAAGTGTCAGTCGGAGTCTGGAACATCTGTTATTCCAAATGAATTTAGTGAATATCTTTTTAAGTCTTTGAAAGAGAGATTTAGGGGAATCAGGGGAATGTTCTGAAATCAATATAAAAATGTTGGTAAAACATTCATTTTTAAGATATTTATGCGGCCAATTAAAGATATGGGTAAGGACGTCCATCTTTCTATAGAGCTATTAACACTTTCAACAAGCGGATCATAATTTACTTGTACAACATTTTACACCCAGGTATGTAAAACAATCAACGATATTGAAGGTTGCAGCACAGCTACTAGGTTGCTGTCTGTCGATCTCATTCAGATACAGAATAGAACTTTTAGAATTATTAATTTTGTTTCCAGAAATTTCTCCAAATGCACTAATAAGATCCAATAAAGCAGGTATTGATGTGTCAAGATGTTCTAGAAAAATAATTACATCATCAGCGAATAATGCAATTTTATGTTCTATCTGTCTAATCTTAATGCCTGTTAATTCCACGTGTCTTTTTACTGCTATTGCAAAAGGAGATAGCAAAGGGCAGAGGAGAAAGGGGTGAACCTTGTCTGCACCCTCTTGACATACTTAATGGTTTTGAAACTATATTATTTGTCAACACTTCTGCTGTAGGGCTATTACAAAGTAACCTAACCCACCTCATTGGTTCTTGCAGAAGCTCAAACGTGATGCGTAACAGGAGAATGAACCTCACTGGTTCTCACACGTCAAGTAAACATGCTTGAGCTTCGGTTTACTACAACTGATGTGTGAGTTGATGAATGTTTATGTGAATAAAAGCCTAAATTAAATCTGTTCATTATATAAAGCAATCGAGTCTCTTCAGAAAATTTGGACTAAACCGCTCAATTCTTATGGATTAGTTTCTCTTTATGAACTTTTTGAAGTGTCAGTGGTAGTTGCGTAGCTGTCAATATAGGGATCCTAACCCTTTAATAAAAGAACATTTCTGGGAGCATTTCATTCTAGAGGATTATTTTCTGAACTACTAATGAAATAGATGTACATTTAATCCCAGGTATGAAGGTTTCTTGCTAACCTAGTCCTGCTCTGTGATCAGTGACACACACACACACACCGAACTCCAGGCTGCTCCAGAGGGACTGACTATGCAATTAGCATTCTGTCCTTTTCCTTTACAAGAAACTGTCTGCTAAATGACAACTAATAATCTAAATTCGAATGAATACCAAATGAATTTCGCTCACACTGTTTTAATGGAGGCAATATTCCTCCTCCGAGCTTGTCCAGCAGAGATCAATGCACAAGAGTTAATTGCTGTATATGCCAATGGAACAGTATGAAGGTGAGAAGAACATTCGATTGTAAAAGATGGTCTAGTGATTTTTCACCAAAATCAAAACAACAAAACACTCAGATTGGGAGGATAGAGACAAGGGAAAAGAGTTTACATTTATGATTTTATCC
Organism: Rhinogobio ventralis; assembly: GCA_039654625.1. Taxonomy (NCBI): domain Eukaryota; kingdom Metazoa; phylum Chordata; class Actinopteri; order Cypriniformes; family Gobionidae; genus Rhinogobio; species Rhinogobio ventralis. The sequence continues at coordinate 36,047,458 of CM077206.1, forward strand.
TTAATGAGCTGACAATGTGTAAGGTGTATGTTAACACCTTAAACTGATTATTTATCAGGGAAAGGTAATGAGGAGTTTAAGCAAAACCACCAACATTGACCTGTTACTCTGATTTCCCTTCACATGAAATCGCTAATTCAATGTATTTTCGCATGTACACCGTTGTTCAAAAGTTTGGGTTTGGTAAGACTTCTTCATGTTTTTGAAAGAAGTCTCTTCTGCTCACCAAGGCTGCATTTATTTGATCAAAAATACAGTAAAACAGTAATATTGTGAAATAATATTTCATTTAAAATAAGTTATGTTAACATATTTTAGTGTGTAATTTATTCCTGAATCATTCAGAAATCATTCTAATATGCTGATTTGCTGCTCAAGAAACATTTCTTCTTTTTATATATGTTGAAGACAGTTGTGCTGTGTAAAATGTTTGTGGAAACAGTTGCTGTGTCCCAATTCGCATAATAATCGTCCTAAATAGTATTCAAAATTAGAATTAGTGCATCCTGATAGGATTTTTTGGGGCCGATACCGATTTTAACAAACAATTATTGGCCGATTCCGATTCCGATATTTGTCACTTGTCCTCTTATTTAAAATTTTGTCATTAAAATAGTTTTTTGATCATGTTTTAAATCAGCAAAGTTAAAAACATACATTAACTTATAGCCTACTAGCTAGTTTATTGCTGCATTATCAAATCATTTCTAATGAACATAGACTGGATCCATTTAACATTCAGCAGGCCTATATAAATACAACAAAACAAGATACATATGAAATAAACAGTGCTTTTTAAGTAGGTTTAATGTTAAATAACACTGCATATTATTCACTGTATAAATTAAATGCATATATTGTTATTACATTGAGACATAGCTAAATTCTACTGTAGGCTACAACATTAATCCTGTCACAATTACTTTGTTAAACTGAACTTTTATTTTGACAGGTTGCAGTGAAGACCTTCGAGTTCCTGTGTGTGTGTTTAAGATATGACGATAGATTTTGTCGAATGAAATGGTAAAATGCTCATGAAGTGACTGGAGATGCATTCATGTCCTCATATTGAGGTGGCAGAGGCTGAAAAACAGAGTTTCAGTGTGTGTGAGGTAATGTGTGCCATTCACACAGAGACACAGAAACATGCAGGATTCATATTTAAACAGTCTTTTTGAGGCTTAATATTCACAGACACTAGTATATATCGCTATTTGATTTAAGTGTACTGACCTACGTTTTGTTCATCAAAACTTTTACAAATTCCGTGGCATTCCACTAAGGAGTAAATAAATTCAGTTTTTATGACTGGATTCCGTCTGCGTTGTCCGCATCGCGGAAATGAATCCTTATGAAAGTTACAAAAGTTAATTTAGTCAAGAGCAGTGAGCAAATTATTTTTTTGGTCTTTCGTTGTTTGATTAACATTAAAACACAGACAGAAGCGCAGCAGGAATATTACATCATAATCTTGGATTATGCAGCAAACATACAGCCTTCACACAGTTCATTAATAAACCATCGGTTTGTTATATCTGCCTTTTTCATGCTATAGCCGATATGTCGATGGTTGTAATTTGATCAAAAATCGGCCGATAAATATCGGCGGCCGATACATTGGTGCGTCCCTATTTTAAAGTAAACTAATAATTTAATGCCTTGCAGTTTTCTTGCATTTATGATCAGCTTTTAGTTCAACATATAAACACACTGATTAAGTGTTTCACTGCAAATTCACAAGTTCACACTTACAAATAATTAGAGTATGTGTATTTGGCGTGCTGTCCGGGGGAGGGCTGCAAAGCTCTGAATGTGGCCCTAACCCAGAGTACTTCCTCCATATCCCTGGCTGGGATAGGAACTAGCTGAGAGTGAGGAGTGGGGTGTGGTGGAGAGATGCAGAAAAGAGTGTCGAGGAACAGAGGTGAGTCGGCTATATATACAGGCCTCCAATTGCACTGATTGGGTAGATCATTTGAACGTTTTCCTCCTGAACCTTGTTAATAAACCATCATATAGAAACAGTACAATAAAGATGAATCTGTATCTACTTTAGTGTTGTAGAATACCTATTCATTTGTGACTGATGGATACATTTCCAATTTTCAGTCTATGCAGTACAAAAATGTAAAGTTTCAACAGAACTTCTCTTATTATTTTAATTCAGCCTTTCCAAAACAAGATCAGGTGATGGTGAAATTAGTTTTTTTTATATTATATTTTTTTCATACATGCAACCAATGTAATTCTCATGAACTCCATTCCATGCATTTTCACCAACAAAATGGAGTCATTACAGCATGTCTGATGGGAGGATATATGGCTGATTACTGATAATGGCAGTGAAAGCAGCTGTGTGGGTATATGACACAGTGGGTCGTAGCTCTGCAGAGCTGTTATGACTATATTACTTTAGACTGGATTTATAAGTTCCCAATTTAATTTGAGTATCAATTTATTTTCAAACCTCTTGAACAATTTAATTAATAATCCTAATTAAGTTAAAGCATTAATAATAGGTTAGTTAAATTACTCACCCTCATGTCAAAACCCATAAGATTACTCTTTTGTTCATCTTCGAAACAAATAGATATTTTAATGAAACCTGAGAGATTTCTGTCCCTGAAAGTCTATGCATTACAAAATACAGATTCTGATTAAAAAATTAAAAGCTCCAAAAAGTCAACATGCCAGTTTCTACAATTTACTGCATCCTAAAAAAAAAAAATCTATCTTGCATCAATCGTTTCGAATTATGATGATTTCTAATGAAATTAAGTTCAAACAACAAAGTTCACTGAGTTAGAGGAACTTAATCATTTGTAGCATACATAAACACAAATTATGTTTAAAAAAAACCCCAACTAATTTTAATATAATTGAGTGTCAGCACTAGAACCAGTTGATCGGCCGATATCTTAGAGAGCAGCGTGGACAATATAATTTATATTATATTTATATTACTTAAAGGTGCAATATGTACGATTTTTGCAGTAAAATATCCAAAAACCACTAGGCCAGCGTTATATATTTTGTTCAGTTGAGTACTTACAATATCCCAAATGTTTCCAAATATTTGTAAATTGTGAGAAAATTTCGGGATGTGTGAGGGAGTCGCCTGTCAATGGCGTCATATCCACATTACCCTCGGTTACCGCTTTTACTGTCGTAGAAACCATGGCAACAGACGTGGACAACGTCTAGCGGCACGCTGTTGTAGTTTCGTTCAAACATTATGGACCATGTCAAGCAGACTTTGGAGCAAAGTGAGAAATCAAAAGAGGACCAGTATCGACGTGGCATTTTCGAGATGGTGAGAGCTTCGCAACAAACTTCAACTTGACAGAGATGCCGTTCTTGCATGTGCTTTATTGGTGAGCAAATGTACATAAAACTAATCAATGTTATGTAGCAACACGATGAAATATTAGAATATCATCAGTATGATGTTCTAATGTTGATGTAGCTCACTGCTAGTCTCATACAGCCAATAAACTAACACACAGAATAACATTATAATTTTCAACACACTCAGATGCAGTTTAGATAGTAGACCAAGTAAAACAGCATTGCGTTTCCTCACAATTTTAATTTGTCAAATAAACTGACCTGTATGAGTAGTAATTCAGCACTTCAAACCAGTCACGTTAAAAACATGAATGCATTTACTCAATCATAAACATTATTAGATCTATCGGTATGACGACAACTTCCATTATTTCCCTGCTCATTCACTGCGTCATCAATCTACGCCTTTGTTATTGTTTTGAAGAGGTTAGCGACCCCTAGCGGGGAAAAAATACATAGTGTAGCTTTAATATTTAATAAATTATAAATAAACAATTTGAAAATTAATTAAAAATCAACCAAATAATAATAAACAAATATTATAAAATAGACTTTTACTTTAGATGGCAACTTTTTGATTCTGTGATCCTATTACAATTTTTAAAAAAAATAAAGAAATATGAAGCAAACACTGTAACCAACAGGGCACTCAGTAATCTGGTAAGTTTGTGCACACTGGGAATCATATTTTTAATAAAGATAAGGAAACACTAATTTTACAAACTGCACACAGTGAAAATGCACTTAATGAGACATAGTGGGCAACTGGATATAGCGCAGCATAGTTTGAAATCAAGGATTTAAAATTTGTCGTGAGTCACCAGTGACGATAGAACTCTGTCCGCATTCAGTTTGCACGGACCGACCGTTACGCACAGAATACCAAATTTTTATGCAGGCTACAAATGCACACTTCAGAAGATCTCACAGCTGGATTAAACTAAATCTGCAAGGTTTGTGAAATAAAGTTTTATTGGATATTCAAAGATTTGAGCAATTAAAAGCAAACGCTATAATATTTTTTCGTATACCGTTTACTTTCTTTACGATATATCAGTCAACCACTACTTTAAAACTTACAGGTCTTTCCCTTTACTAAAAAAACAAACAAAACATAACACTATTTCAACATTATTTTATTTATCCAGTTCTATATAAAGTGCTCTGGGAAATCTACTTTTTCAAATTAGAGATTTTTTTTTTGTTGTTGCCACAATTTAAAAATAAATAAATAAATAAACTAATGCAGACATTTTAGTTTAAATTACACACATGTAACGATCAACATTATTATCAACCAAACTCAGCAGATCAAAATAATATTTACAACATAAAAGGTTTAATTAAATCAATAAATTCTATTTTTTCTAACTGCAACCATGCATTTAAGTTGGGGTAATAGGACCCCTGAATTACTTTCTAGAGTATGTCTTTCTCACGTTCTCTCTCTCTACTTCACCGTTGCGTTGGCACTCAGCGCTGGCATTCGAATCTCTGCGCCAGCTGGTGTGTGTGGGTTTTGATTCCCTGTGTGGAGCTTTTGTGTTAAAGGAACATCATGTGTGACATCAGCGCAGTAAAAGCACAGCCCTGATGAAACCTGTTCTGACTGCACCTGAGCCTGGGGGCGGAGAAGTCACAGTCTGACCAGCCCAGTGCACTGATACGGAACATGTTAAGCGATTTTCTGCCATCACAAATTACGGGCTGTTATTTTCCTGGCCACAGAACCAGCGGTCATCTCTGCACAATTAAAACGTTTATTTTAAGGTGCATCAATAGTTTTCTGTTCGTTCCACTAAGTTATCAGTTTTATTCATTTGTATGCACTGAACAAGAATACACTAAACTTGTTCCTAACAAAAGTTGTTTTATTGACCTTACTTAGATACTCAAGTATGTTCAAAACCTGTCCAAAGGTTGTCCCAAATTGAGTCATCCGAACACACAATTTTACACTGAACAACGTTTTGCAAATTCCCAGCATGCATTGGAGCTTGAAATAATTATGTGGTGACTATTATTAAAACTATTTTACTGGCTTAAGTTCATATTTTTACTGAATTAACATGTTTGAGATTTGTGCATATCATTGAAACTTTGAGATTTAATATATTTACCTATCAGGGTGATATGTTTAGTTTTAAGATAATGTCATGAAGTTGGCTTTGAAAATCAAACACGATGAAAGAATGAGGTTTGTAGCTAAATACTAAACTTAAGTTGTCTTGACAAGAATTTACAAAAGATTAAGCTTTCAGTTCTTAGTTGAGTCAACTTACCAAGTTGACTGTAATATGTTCAATTCAGTTCAATTCACATTTATTTGTATAGCGCTTTTCAAAATACATATTGTTTTAAAGCAGCTTTACAGAAAATGGATGCGTCTACATTACAATTTAACGTGATGTGTTATCAGAGGAGACTGTGTCCAAGTTATGGATTTCAGAAACATACATTTACAAATCACAGTTAGCTAACAATGTATTAATAAACAATGTAATAATTTAAGGCACAAATTATTAAGTCAGCCAATGACTTGGTTAAACAATGGGCTCATTGAAGTAAAGAATACATGTTAACAATGATTAGGGTATATATACATTTAGCATTGGTGCATGTTGATGCAGAGCTGCGTCATCTGAAGTCGATGTTGCCTTATTTTTAAGCTAGGTCAACTTTTTTATAGTGTTTCTAAAGTATCGATATGAGGATGATCTTGGACTTCATATTGACGATTATCAGCGAGGAGGACATGTGTTTTTGTTTAGTAGCTTTGTCAAAATGTGTGTTGAAAAAAACATCAAATTTGAGTATTAATTTTTTTAAAGAGTCCGCCACATTTCCTAATAATGTTTAATTGTTGAATTCTAGTAAAATGGTCTAGCAAAGACCAACATCACTAAACAACCCTGCTGTAAAATTTCCATAAAATTAGCATTACGCAGATAATCAGACAGGTAGTGTTTCATCACCAAAGAGCAGAAATGCTAGTGTGATCGTGGCATAATTTTATGCATAGTAAGATGGTTGCAAAGCCATCATTTACTTGAGATAAGAAACTTGTCATTAAAGTAAAGTGAGGTATAAAAGACTCTAATTATCCTGTCCTGCAGTTTGTGCAGCTGTCATCCGTGTGCAGCTAAATGTATTCTCTCAGTTCAGAGAATTACTGCATATATTATTCAGCCACAGCCAACATCATACCGCATTATCACCCCAATCAAGACCACATTTATCAGTGGGAGGCTGAACACAATATAAATGCCACCACACTTCCACGCGGTCGCATGTGCGCACACACACGCAACGTTAATCACATGTATTGATATATGGGTGTCTATAATTTCAGCTCTTCTGAGAGCATGTGATATGTAAGAGAGACTCACTGTCGGGCAGCCGCCATCATGCTGATCCTCCAGGAATCCAATTCTGCAGAGCGCCTTATCGTTCTTCAGCCAGTACTCAGACGAATCCAGAACACTGTTACTGCACAAAACCTGACACAAACACATACTTTTATCAGACTGAGGCACAACACTTAAAAACTTTAAATTGTGGACTTACAGCCAGGGTTTACATCCATTTTTACATCCACCTTTTTATGCATACACATTTTGTGAAGTTCACATGTGTGATTGGATTGCATCAAGAAAGATCACTGATTTCATGATTACACACATCACTTCATGTCGGCGTATCATGCTTTGTTGATTTCAGGCATCCTGGAAATGTTCGGCATGTCTTGTGCATGTAAATGTTTAGGTTTTAGAGCTGCATGATTCTGGATAAATTAAGAATCACTTCATTAAGAATATATTATTTTTGTTTCAAATAGAGATCACGATTCTGAACAGAACATATAATAACGTCATTTACTAGAGGTTCTGACAAAATGTTAATTGCTGCTGTCCATTTGAAATGTTAATTTAATTTTAAAGAATTATTTAAAAAATAGGTTTGAATAAATGATTCAATGACTCACTCATTAATAATTCACTTGTTTCATTAATGGATGAATCAGCGTTTTTGAATGAATCTCTCAAATGAATGATTCAATGACAAATACATTTTTTAACAGTTACTTGTCGCCACCTACTGGCGTAACAATGTAATCGATACAATCATTATTTGAAGCATCAAGTTATTTTCAAAAGCTCGATTTTGATCGCTACCATAGACATCAGTGTTTATATCCGAACTATAAACTTTTACTCCAGTACTTATGTGATAATTTTAATTATTGTAACACAGGAAAGACTGATTCATACCTGTACGTGAAAACGTCTCTCTCTGGCTCAGCGGTAGCATGAGCACAGATCTCAATGTTTTTGTCAAAGGTTTAATAGACACAGGCGATTCGTTGTCATTTAGGAATGATATCGCGTGGATGTTTGAACCGAGATCGCAATCTTTTTTCATATTTTTTGTTTGGACGGCTGTTTTCTTTTCAATTTATTCCAGGCTGGACAGGTTGAAACTATAGAGGTCCAGAAGTGCCATTTAAAATAAAAAATGTCAGTCAATGAAAGTAAATTAAAATCATATTAATAAAAAAAATAAAAAAAAACGGTAAAATCAACAAATAAAACTGTAAAACTGTTTATTTAATTTGTCAAATTGACACATAGAAAATTGACACGTAAACGTTTAAAATGTTTGTTAAATGTAATAATAAAACAACACTTTAATAACTCATTTTAAATGCAACTTTTAAAGGCAGGGTAGGTGATTTGGTCCAGAAACATTTCTTTGTTATGCTGGTTGAAAGTCTCTTCACATCTTTATAGCATTCACTACGTTAAGTGGTCTAAAGGTATATGTATGTGTATATATATATATATATATATATATATATATTAGTCTGTGGAAGGCGTAGGACCATAAAATGTTCATCCAATGATAAAATGTCCTACCTACCTGTCAATATATGTATTTCCATACTTCCGCGCACCTGCTCGCGCAGACATCACGTCATCAGAGCGTTTCATGCGCATTTTCAGAGTTAGACAGATGTCAGTGACCGAGCGCAGCAACGGAAACAGCAGCCGCCTTTTACAGTTCATCCTGAACCAAAACTATGAGCTTATGCTTCGTTCACACCATAACTACTGTAATTTGGAAGAGAAACCTGTGACGTTATACTCGGAGTGGTTCGTGACTCGAATTTCAACACTAGTCAGGTGGTACAGGTCAGAGCTCTTTAAGTTATTTATGTTCATTATTATTGTAATATTATGTGCTTTGAGACATGAGGTAGTTTAGCGTGATGCTTTTGTTTGCTCCCTGTGTATGCGCTCATGTGTTTTGAAGGAGGCGGGGCTTGAGAGACGCTCTGAAAGGGAGGCTGGGATCTTATGCTTTCAAAGCTAGCTCGCTATTGCTAGCCTCTCTGAAAATTGCCTACCCTACCTTTAAATTGCATTTTTTTAAAAAGCATTGGTCACTAGTTTTCTTAGTCCATTTGCCAGCTGCGTTTCTTTATTTTTGTGTCACATGCTTTTGTTGATCCATTTGTCAGTTGTGTTAAGAAATACCATTGGACAGTTCACACACAACAAATGAACTGAATTTAAAGACATGCCTTCTTGATGTACGATGGGCACCAGCAAAGACAAATGATGATTATTATTTATTGTAATATTTAACTACATTTTAAAACATGTTTTAAATATTATAAAATATTATAAAAAAATGATTAAATTATTATTTTCTTCATTTTATTTTTAAGTAGCACTCCTTGTCCTAATCCTTAGGCGCAATGATAATGTGTTAGTCTGAGTAAGCAGCCCTTTGCAGTTTTCCGGGACGCTTCAGGACACATTAGCGTTTACACCATTTAACCACCTCTGAATGTGCTTTGTGTTTCTGAAAGTCATTTACACCTGTATTTAGTGCAATTCCCTGATCGGATCACTCAAGATAAATGCTAAAACTATAAGTACAATGGTGCCATATACTGTCCAAATATTGTACAAAAAACAAACAAACAAACAAACAAAAAACATTTCGTTATCAGTATAGAATAGGCTTCGGTTCACGGTTCGGATCATATTCCGTTTTTTCCGAGTCACAGATCTGATCATTTTTCGGATCCTAACTATTTGCCTAACTAATAAAGTTCAAACATTAATAAAGAAATTGAACAGTCAGTAAAAAAATATAACAAATACACTAATTACAAGTTTAGATAAGTATAGCAAAGTTACAAATAAAGGTAGTATTCGTTTCAGGTACACTGTATAAATGTAATATAGATTAATGTTTGTTAAAGCTGTGTTTTGTTGTTTGATTAACATTGACAGACAACAGCAAGTAGTTATAGGCTGCTGTCACTTTAAGACCTAACGCACGGATCCAATGTAATGACACACTTCCGGTGTCTTTCTCAACTGTTTACGTTCACTTAAGACATAAAATACAGAGACAGGTATTTTGACATTAATTTGTGTGTATGTGTCCATTCAAGCACAAGGAGATGTGAAAGAGGAATCAATTCGGAGTTTGGGCGCTATCTGAATATATATATATATATATATATATATATATATATATATATATATATATATATATATATATATATATATATATATATTTACTTTTAAGGTAAGCAGCTAACCTAGATAGTTATTTTTATTATTGCCATTTTACTTGTATCCAAATTTTAGTGAGTAAAAAGAAAATTTTTAGATATCAATCTGCGTATTAGATGAAAACTGGTTATGCTCATCTTTGGTAGCTTCTTTGAAGCCATCTTGAGTAAACAAGCACATACAAAAAGACTGAAACCTGAAAGCGATGCGATCTGGTTTACAGAATATGGAAGTGTGTTGCACATAATCTGTATACAGGGCATATTACTTTAATATGAGCTGAATTGTTGCAATATACATAAGCACAAATGTAACTAACTCTTAAATCCTCAATCAAATATTCAGCACACAAGCATCTCACGCTAACCAATCCGGTCCACAGCGAGCAAGCGCCCTTTGACCTCACCATGTCTGTGGTGATTAGTAATTTATTTAGTATAATTTACATACAAATATTTAATATGGCTTCATACTTCTGGCAATCATGCTGTCACTGGTGTGTAACATACCACCTTTACAGCCAAGTAACCATGTCAGTAATGGACTATTATAGATTATTAATGAAGAGTTGAGTGTGTGACCCTTCAGTGAACCGTGCTGAGCATGTAATACTGCATAACGTGGATTTATATATGTTCAACTTATGCTTATTTCATTGAAGCACAAACAGTAGTAAGGTTTGATGCTAAATGTAAATTCAAACTGAAAATATTTGCTATTACATGAATAAATACAGACCTCTAATTGAATTACCACTACTACTGGTACGTTAGACATCCCTAAAACAAACATAAACCCTCTCTGTTAGCGTGTAACCTTCAGTTTGAGTCATTATCAGTGTGGCTAAGTAAGCATTGATTATCTCAGTGTGTATTTAAGGAGTAAACATATCCCTGTGTGTGTGTGTGCGTGTGTGTCTGACAGTGCATGTGTTTACTTTGTTTAATACGAGTTTGTGGGTGTTTGTATCATGTGTGAGCACATGTGTGTATTTTCTCTGCCCTTGCTGTGTGTGCCATCTGTACCGACTGTTTTCCTGGCAGAGACGACCATATGACAGGGTCGCCGGGACAGTTGCGTCACGGTTCAACGTGGTTAAATTACTGACAGAGCTAATATGCCATTACAGGAAAGATAACCTTCGGCAGATGGGTAATCATTAGCACACAAGGGTCCGGGTTAAGCGCGTGAGAGATTCATGTGTATTTATTTTATTTAGAAATTATGAAGTTATTCAATCTGCTGGCCTAATTAAATGACCTCTAACAGTAATCCTTTCTCGTAGTTATGCAGCCTGTTTTGTATAGAAATGCATTGAAAGTCAAACACTCACAAAAGTGTGATAAAGCTGAATGTTTTTTTTTTCTTTCAGTATTGGGTCTACCAATAAGTGTCGTCTTTGTGCAAAGTGCAATCAAGGCAATCAAGGCAAAGCCCAAAAGAAATCTTTAAAAAAAATTGTGACCAAACAGATTGCAAAACAATTTTGCATAATTATTATTTCATTAAAAACATTAATAATAATAATAATAATAATAATAATAATAAAGTATTAGTGCTGTCAAATTAACCGCATCCAAAATAAAAGTTTGTGTTTACATAATATATGTGTGTGTACTGTGTATAATTATTATGCACAAATACACACTCCTTCGTGTATATATTTAAGAAATATTTCCATGTATATTATGTATATATATTTATATAATTTAAATTATATATAAATATTTGATATATAAATAAAAAAAAATCCTAAATATATACATGCATGCATGTACATTATATATACATAATAATTATACACAGTAAACACACATATATTATGTAAACACAAACTTTTATTTTGGATGTGGTTAATCGATTTGACAGCACTATAAAGTATATTGTAAACAAATTATGTTTATGTACTAATAACAATAATATTTAAAAAAAAAATTAATGATAACTGTTACGTAACTGTGTTACGTTTATTGGTGTATTGAGGGAGGATGCATTTCTGTGTTTGGTGTGCCTTTGTGTGTTCCTCTTCTTTCTTGCCTCTGCTCTCCTGCTGTAATTACTCACAGGTGGAGTTGCTAATGAGTGCCCTGATTGGCGATTGAAGTGGATGCCGCTGTATTTAAACCACCTGAACCATGGATGTACGGCTTCCTTGATGGGCAGGCGTGTTCATTTTGATGTGTTTATTGATTGTTAAAAGAACTCGTACACGAGATGTTTTTGAACCACTATTTTTTTTGAGTGTGACTTATCTTTACTCATTTGAGCTCCCTCTTCTTGCCTAAACCATTGTTGACTTGGAGCATGGTAGGGAGGGTGCCTGTTTATTTGATTACTCTTTTCTCCTGTTTATGTTAGGTAGGGAGGGAAGCTTTTGTACTTTTGTTTTCTGATTTCTAGGTTAGTAGTGAAAAATTAGTTAGTTTTTGTTTTGGCTTTGTCTTCTCCTGAAGTTTATGTTGCTCCTTATTTTATTCTCGTTTAATAAATTCACTTTTGCACTTTTAAGTGTTTTAGTGTTTTTAGGTAGCCTTAGGAGTGAGAGCGGGGACTCCAGGGATCTTGTTGATTGAATCCCTGTTAATTGTTACGGGTATTTTCTTTCTCTTTGATTAGAGGTTTTATTTATTTGTAACAATAACGAATACTTGCACTACAACAATAAAACCAAATTATGCATTTAATACTGTTAATAATACTACTTATTATGCTTGTGTAATAACAAATATTTATTGTTCTATCTAGCGGATATTGGACGCTTAAAAATAAGCTGTATTAGTCATAAAGAATAACAATGTTTGATATCTAGATGATATAAGGCAGTGATGAACAAGAAATTAACTATTTAAAAACCTGCCACCAAGTGTCAAACAGGACACCGAACCCTGTGCTCATCAATAATGACCAGTCCCCCTTAATCTCATAACAGCTCTCATGAGCGCTACAAAAATGATTAGTGCAGTGTCACGCTATTGTAACTTCCTCTTCGCCTGATCCTGCATCTGCTCCCACAGGGGCCACTTTCCTTTAGCACCAACCCACTAATAAAGTGCTTGGCTGACAGAGACAAAGTTAAAAGAGCTAGAAGACAAGGGAGATACTGGGCTAATCATGCTGCTTTTTCTGTCACACTCCCCTCAGTCTCACTCCTTCTGTCCTTTCTCTCTCACACTGGCAGAGCATCAGCTAATGTAACCTGACTTGTAGTGCAGCTGCCGACAGAGTAAAAAGTGCTGATGGCAAAAAGCCAAAGTCTGTGGACAGGCGGGAGCAGTCAGCCAATCAGTAAGACTTCATGTTAATCACACTGTGATTGGAGCACAAGGTTCTTGCTAGTGTTCAACCACAAGAGCTCACCTGGTGAGCATGGCGCCTTGGGCCAGAACCTACTGCACGCCAACTAAACGGCTTTCGCGTTCATGGAAGTGTTTGTGCTCATGTACTTGCATAGTGTATGTTTCAGGTTTTAACACTGGCATGGTGTGGCACACACACCTTCTTGCAGGCGGAGACAGAGGACCCAAGGGTGCTGTCCGATTTTACTTCCTGTGTGTCCGCGGACTCCGACCCCTCAAACATGGCAGATGATTGGAAATTACTGTGGAAAGAGAGAGACAACTGAATCCACCATCACTTCAATAGAGTGCAACAGTGTCCGTCCACTTTCTCAGTGGCGTTGCTTCTGGAAGTATTTTTCCCATAGGAATGTATTTATATATATATATATATATATATATATATTTAAAGGTACAAGATTGTGAACTACAATCCCATGAAGCACTGCGAATGACATAATTGAATTAAAAGCGATGGAGAAATATAAAACTAATCATTTAAAGTTGTTAATTATACCTATAGAAACAATATATTTGTTAGGTTTATTGCAAAATATGCATATTTAAACTAATATTTAAGTATTTTGACAGCACTGACTCATTTGCAGTGTTTCATGGGAGTGGGCGGAGCTAAAGAGCTCTTTTGATTTGTGGAATTTTCTGTATTGCATCATGGGTAATGTAGTTTTTCACCAGGAATTCCGCTGTTAAATATAATTATTTTAAAAATAAGTTGACAGATGGCTTCAACAAAAGCATACACTATCAATTATCAACCTGATAACTCACAGTAGGTCTGTCTTTAAAGGTTTAGAAGTTATTGTTATAAATCAATTTCTGTATGGAGAAAATAGTTTGAATGACCCTGTTTGAATGTATTGGAGAAAAGTTTTTACTTCTTGAATTAAGTCTGAAGAAGTGCTAGAATGGGGTTGGCAACTTTTAGAAATCGCGAGTTTAGATGTCGGAATAAAATGAAGCAATTTCTCCCTCTCTCATGACATTTGTAGATAATGGCACAGTGAAAAGAGACAGTCAGAGTGGGAATGGAAAAGAAAATAACATGGAGTATTTAATTAAATTTGTTCAGATTAATTGGCTACTGGGGGCACATTAAATAAGAATGAAACACAGTCAATCCTCTGAGGTGACAGAAGTACAACATTACCCAGATCATAGAGTGTGCAGTGATGTTCTTCAGCTCCAGAGACTTTCTATCTGAGCTCCTCCATATTCTCCCTGAACACAGCCAAATTAGCCTCTTTTGTTTATATTATTATAAATCAACCAACATTTTATTCACCAATTTTCCCTGCAATGTGTGTGCTCAGAACAAAAAACACTATAAAAGGATAAATAATTGATCTGATGATAATCATCTCATGTAATCAAAGCAAATTTGAAAAACACAAATGACATTGGAATACAGTTTTACTACATAAAATTATCTAATGGCTTTAGTGGGTACTTTTACTTTTTTTCTGTCCAGTGTATATCAACATACACTTTTTTCTGAAACATTCTTCCTAAGATTTCTTTTTATGTTTCCCCATTGAAATAAAGGGGGTGATATGACATTAAATATGACATTAAATTATGAAATGTCGTTGTCAATGTCCCGGTTTCACAGACAAGACTCAGATTAAATCAGGATTGGGCCTTAGTTCAATTAGATGGAGATGGAGATGATGGAGATGGTGGTCTAGTGGGTTAAACCACTGAACTAATATGCAGAAGGTTGCTGGTTCCATCCCAGCAGTCGCCACCACGAGTGTGTTCTTGAGCAAGGCACTTTACTCCAAAAACTCCATGTTGCTCCACAGGGATTGTCCCTGTAATAAGTGTAAGTTATAAAAGCGTCTGCCAAATGCATAAATGTAAATGTCTCCCTGAAAAATGTAAATTCTATCACCATTTGCTCACCCTCATGTTGTTCCAAACCTAGGGTTTTTCCTGGGACAGTCCCGTATTTTAGCTCTATTTTTAGTGTCCCTAATTATTATGAAAAAAAAAAATCATCTTCTGTCACACGAGAATAGCCTAATCAAAGGTAGGTATCCTAATCAATCAAATAGGTAGCCAATCTCGTCATAGCATATTTTGGAGAACAAAATTACCATCCAATCACAATTCGTTATCGATTAACTTGCAGTTAGTGAAGGTGGGAATATTAGAGAGTGCAGAGGAGATGAAGTCAGAAGCTAAGATATCAGTGTACATTTAACAAGGATCTTCAAAAAGAGTTTATCAAGTTATTATGTGCAGTAAGTTGTGAAAAAATAACTCAATGTGGTATTGCAGTGAATTACACACACCAGAAGTGCTCTCAGAATGCGCAATCCCGAATTCAGTTCTCATTGCGCCTAAATGGTCAAATACAGGCACAGTTGTCAAAATGCCCATCATGTGGAGTATCTCACGTAAATACAGTCGGTTATGTGGCTTAAGTGAACTTAAACAGCTCGGTGAAATCAGCTTAAAATCAGCTTTTTTATAAAACAAAACGTAAATAACTATATGATATATTTCGTTATCATGAAATAATAAATGGGGGCTGTCCATCCCCATTCTGTCCCGTGTTCCACTATAGGAAATCTGATCACCCTATCCAAACCTGTATGAGTTTCTTTGTTCTGTTAAACACAAAATAAGATATTTTTAAAGAATGTTAGTAATCAAACAGTTGACGGTAGCCATTGAGGGCGAGTAAGTAATTTTTGGGTAAACTGTCCTTTAAAGGAAGCCCTGTACAAGTAAGTCGGTTTCAGGGAGCATTCAGACATATTCTTACGTTCAAAAACAGCTAGACGGAGTGCAACAGAATGGAAGAGAGCACAGACGAGACATGATTTTCAATGTCTGGACTACATTTAACTTGACATATTGTGATTTAAAACACAACACTCGTGGTATAGGCTGTTCAAAAGAACAGCTTGAGATGTGACGTATGTGACATGACGTCTGTCTGAATGTCTGAATTTCAGAGAGGGTTATATACCGTGCAAACTGTCTAACAGCTAAAGCACCACATGCTGTGAGCACGCTAAAAATATCAAAGCAAGAACATAAATATAAAATAGTTACTAGGTAGGTTACCATTGTGACTTATCACTTGTGTGTATGTTTTTGTTCCTCTTTATTTCATGCCCTTGTCTTTTCACTCATGAGAAAAGATTAGTTCAACCGGGCTTTCCACAAGGTCATAAAGGTTAGTTAACAAATGACATAAGCTCTCAATTCAGGAAGGAAAACACTTGAGCATCCAGAGGCTTAACTGCTTTGTTCTGAGGTTCTGTCTTGGGATGTCAGCCTATATTCACCTAAAATGTCTATGAATATCTTTTGGCCTCAATCTAAAGATTACCTGTGAGCCTTGAGGGACTCGTGGGGGATTTTTTAGCAATAAACACTCAAAGAAACACTCTAAATAGCTGCAACCGCAAGCAATTGTCTTGCCGCAATGTGTGGTTCAGTTGATGGATTTAAAAATGTGAGAAATGCACTGCACTTCAAATCTCTTCCATCAACACTTCAGGCTGCCAAGGCTGCTACGTTAATGATAAAACAGTTCTTTCTTAGTTATGTTTAGTTAATTTTGAGATTAGCTCAGTTATCTCATCACTATGGTCAATAATTGTTTGCTTCTGGCTATATGTGACTCCAACGATGTGTGTGACAAGCAATTTGTCTGTCTACACCAGATAAAAGACACTACAAAATCAATCACAAATCACTGCCAATCAGAAGAGAGTGTGGGCGGTGTCTCTCTACAAGTGTACTGCGGTCTCGCACTCGTAATGAAATGGATATGTAGTCAAATGAATAAATATTAAATGATTTTAACATTACTCAAAATAAGAACACAGTGATTGATATAATCTTTGTCATGAGTGCATTGTTCATAGTTTGAACGTTCATGTTTCCCCCAAGTTATTTTCAAGGTCTGAGGTAAATTATCCTTTGTTGCTTTCAGTATGGTGTCACCCAAAATTATATTCAAACTCATTAATTAAACAATTTTAGTATTTTACAAAACATACCTGAACTAATCATTGAACTGTCAGTCATGATGTACCCGAAATAGAAACCAATGCAAAAATAAAATCCCCTGTCGCGTATCACAGATGGTTGTGACAAAAACTCTGATTAGCATGGAAGAGATACCTTGCAACGCATTTGGTTAGGACACGGTGTAAAGCATACAGTGCCCTCCAATAATATTGCCACCCTTGGTAAATATGAGCAAAGTCGGCTGTGAAAATAAATCTGAATTGTTTATCCCTTTGATCTATCATAAAAAAAAATCACAAATGTCTAACCGTTCATTGAAGTAAAACAAATGAAAGTCACACTCACATTATGACATAAATGTTTTTCTCTAATTCACGTTGGCCACAATTATTGGCATCCAATTATTGCAATGTCCTTTTCCTAAGATAACAGCTCTGAGTTTTCTTCTATAATGCCTGATGAGTTTGGAGATCAGAGACCATTCCTTCATACAGAATCTCTCCAGATCCTTCAGATTCACAGCTCTTCTCTTCAGTTCACCCCATTCATTTTCTATAGGGTTCAGGTCGGGGAACTGGGACGGTCATGGCAGAAGCTTCATTTTGTGCTCAGTGACACATTTTTGTGTTGATTTTGATGTTTGTTTTGAATCATTGTCCTGATGGAAGATCCAACCACGGCCCATTATAAGATTTCTAACAGGCCGTCAGGTTTAGATTTTTTTATCTGTTGTTATTTGCTATAATCCATGATACCATGTATCTGACCGTGTATCTAAAAATCTGAGGAGGATTTTTCTTGAAACCCTCCCAAATAACTTGCTGATGTAGGTGCAGTTTGATCATTTTTTTGGCTTTCAGACCCCAAGACTCAACTAATCTCTGTGATTCTCCCTCTGTGATCCTTGAAGAGTCTTTGTTCACTCAAACTCTCCTCCTCGCCGTGCATTAGGACGATACAGACACACGTCCTCTTCCGGGCAGATTCATAACATCTTTAGTTGATTGGAACTTATTAATTATTGCCCTGATGGTGGAAATGGGAATTTTCGAAGCTTTAGCTGTTTTCCTACAGCCACTTTCTATTTTGTGAAGCTCAACAATCTTTTGCTGCACAACAGAACTATATTCTTTGGTTTTACTCATTGTGATGAATGATTAAGGGAATCTGGCCTTTGTGTTTCCTCATATTTATACTCCTGTGGAACAGGAAGTCAGGGCTGGATAATTTAATGCTCTGGTGTGCTAAAAAATTTAAATATGTATGGGAATATACTTCAGAGATATTTTACTAATAAGAGTTTCTAGGGGTGCCAATAATTGTGGCCAACATGCATTGGAGAAAAACATTGATTTCATAATGTGAGTTTCCCCCACTTTCAATTGTTTTACTTCAATGAAAGGACAGAATTTTGTGAATTTTTTTAATGAAAGATCAAAAGGAAAAGCAATGCGGATTCATTTTCACAACCGCCTTTGCTCATATTTACCAAGGGTGCCAATATTAGTGGAGGGCACTGGAGGTGTCATTGCCATTGCTGATTTTCTCACCATCACTTTAGGAAATATCTTGCAGCAGGAATATATCTAACTCAAATGAGGCATCTCAAGAGTTATATTAATGAATTCCAAGTATATTCAGATAGTGAATTCGCCTAGTGAAGTGCTGCATCAAGAGTCGGCTTGAGTTCTGCAGCCAGTTGGTCACAGTTCATTTAGCCTAATGGCAAGTCTGCATTCTCTCATTTAGGGGCTGTTGTTTTTTATGTAAACACATGCTATGGACTTCTTTGACATTTGCATTCACGTCCCACGTCTCATGTCTTTTGCATCATCTAAAAATGCGCTGCTCAAGTAAAATAAGTTGAGCTTTTAAAAATTCGTTTTTTCTCATTCCACTGCCCTGCAGCTCGTGTTTTTCAATGCAAAAACACTTCTTATTGTGCTAAGTTTGCCTCACTATTGATTTGATAATTAAACAACAGGGCCTTTGCACATATTAATTGTTTGGATGCACATACATATTTGTAATATGACAAATCAGCTAAATATGAAGAAACGGTCATCTGTGACATCCTTTCGCATAGCTCAGCCAGAAGTCATGATTTTAGCTAAACTTACTGTAAAACCATGCTACTGTTCTTGTAACATTTGCAAGACAGCAGACACCCGTTTGTGTAGCTCGTGTCAGACTGAACTCTCTTTCTCCCCCTAATGCAATGGGTTATGACATGAAACCATAAATGTCACTCGACAGCCATCAAATACTCTCTTGTGATCGCATTGCAGCTGAATGAAAACAGATGTTAAAAACCCTCAAATTATCCCTGGAGGACATGAGCGCAGCTGCCTGGTGTGTTTGGATGTGTCGTGGGCCTGAGCATACTGAATCTCCAGTCTTTATGGAAATTATGTCAATGGTTATGTGAAGGGTTGTTATTGTTTATCAACAGAAAAATGGAAACATTTTATAGCCGGAGGACAGTAATGGTGCTGAAACATGATTAAACACACACACAAACACACTCGCATGTGCACTTTGCACATGATGACTTGTCAAAAGCGCATTCAATTTTCTCAGTCTGTCAGTCAGAGCTTCAGAGAGTGATGCAAATTCTGATTTAAGCCCTGTTTACACTACCAGCGAACTGAACTCAATTTTCACTGAGAGTTACTAACAGGGAACGTTTTCAGAACTTTAGCTAATGTCTCGGAAAGGTTCTCTCAAAGTTCTACCAGTGACGTTAATAGAATGTTTGTTCAAAGTTATCTTTTTCAGAGAACATTCAAAACATAACATAACAATAACATTCCCATAATGTCTGCAAAATTAT
Source organism: Rhinogobio ventralis (assembly GCA_039654625.1). Lineage (NCBI taxonomy): Eukaryota > Metazoa > Chordata > Actinopteri > Cypriniformes > Gobionidae > Rhinogobio > Rhinogobio ventralis. The sequence continues at coordinate 36,067,578 of CM077206.1, forward strand.
CAAATGAAATGTTCCCCTAACGTGCACATAACCAAGAAAAAACATTTTTAAAACGTAAAAAACTGGACGTTTTGAACATTCAGAGAATGTAATGTTTCTACAACTTGTTAATAAGTTTGCCTTTTTCACCATATTTATCAAAACTAGGAAAAACGTATTTTGGCTATAATTAAAATATCAGTGGAAGCAATATCACTTATTTGCTAAATAAATATAACTAAACGCATACTCTGTCCACAACCCAAGACAAAATGTCACCTGAACACCCAAAATGATTGATAGGCAGTAAACCTTTCTGATTGGTTAATATACAAGGGCAGGCTGCTCATCTGAGTTTTTTTTCTGTTTACAAAGCCTTGAGCTGTCACAGAGACACGGGGATAATTTTATATTTAATGCGGTTTTAAGTCCGGTAATTCTGGCCATTTTACTACTGTAACAGTTCAAATCTTAATCAATTTAATCGACGATTCGTACTTGTCCAGAAAAGCAACATATCACAGGCAAGTAGTTAATTACCATTTCCGAGATTTGTTTCGTGCGTGTGCCGCTCTCCGCGCGCGCGTGACAGAACGCGCAGCGTGACTGTATAGTTATTATTTCTCTCTGGCAGCCTGGAACCTATTCCCTCAAATCATCTTTAATTTGATGTGGTTGATGAACTTTGAGATTGTAATGACACTTCGTTTTAAATCATTCATTTCGCTGTCATGGTTAATTTTAAAATGATACTGTTTACCATTTAGGTCAGAGATTGAGGTGAAAGGAGAGCCGCCGCTTTACACGCTTCTCACAATCGTTTTAAGATTGACAGCCGAGCCCAGATATCTGTCACAGTAGTCTCAGGTGGTAATCCTTGTAGTTCATCATATGGGAAAGCGGTGAATCTGCTATAAGAAAAAATAATAATAAAAAGGGACCGAGGTTCCCTATACACCCAGCGCGCGAACAGATGCGCAATAAATGAGCGTGCACTCCGCGACGCCAGGAGCCACCTGAGATAAATAGGTTGTTTTACAAAGACTCCTTATCTTGAGCTCTTTTCTGTGCTCAATCATTCAGAGACACGAACATTAATTCTAGGCTACTAAAATGCCTTTAACATTTATTCTGGAGGAGTGAGCAAACAGTTACTAGCTGAGTAAACAGAATGGCGCTCAGTCTATTTGAATCTAACCAAACACGAGTATGTAAGTAAACACTCGAATGTATGCAAAGCAAACACATTCAAATACATATTCACACCACATCTTGGAGCTTGTACACTTTTTTTTCCACGCCATGCCCCATGGAGCGCACACGAGCGCCTGCCCTGCACAATTATTGTTTAGGATACTAATTAAAGTATTTCCGTGTCGTTTAAGTACAGGTGAATCTGATTTAACACCCCAAAATGTCAGACTATGTTGCTTAGAAGCATATTAAAGGAGAAAATCGAACATATGTTTCATCTCATATTAAGAACAGTGCGTCGTGCTACACGATTTAAGATGAAAAGGTTAAAATGCGCACACTTACCCCAATTTTTTTCACAAGGCACTGAGCTTCTGCCACTCATCCAACAAAAAAAACAAGCACTAAGTAGATTTTTTGTTCCTATATCCTGTGTTCCAAGAAGCCAGAACGCTGTGGCGCGTGCCGGTCCCCCTGTCCCGAGCGCGGGCACATCACAGTCTGTCAGTGCAGCGGAGGAATTTCCAGCGCTCGCGCTGCGCTCTGTTAGTTAATATACTGGCGCGCGGGAGCTGCGCACAGACTGTACGGCAGTGAACGCCAGATACGGCTATGGGCCGGTCAAGCATAATCAAAACAGCGGGGGAACTCTACGTCACTGCGGTTTCATTTGATGAAAAGAAAGCTGTAACGCGTGTCAAGACGCGTCGGTGCTTATAAAAAAAAAAAAAAAAAAAAAAAAAAACAGTTGTAAAAGGAAAATGAAGACAGATGGGCAAAATTTGAAACGATAGCTCATGAAATGCAGTGTTAAACTGAAAATGCTCCATACATGTGCAAAATGATATGATGGATGGATAGATAGATACCCAACTGTATATCTTGCATTGTAATTGGTCAAAATGTATTTTGTTTTTTGCACAATCACATTTCCCCTTTACTAATTTAAGCTACATAGTGTGGCAAATGAATATGTAATTAACAAGTTCGTTTGCCCATATAATCTTAAGATATTAGGTTAAACTTATTTGGCTTGCTGTCCACTTATGAGGGCTCGATGAAGCAGCTTCAACTCGAGCTCTGATATACCCCCACAGTGGCTAAATATTAGGGCACACATTTCACAACTCGATTCGATTCAATATCGATTATTTTGGATAGGTACAATACATGGCAAATTTTCTCAAAGAAAAACAAATCTCTTTTTTAACAACTAATACTGTAAACTATGGGAGTAGTAGCTTACTACAATATTGAAGGTAAAAATGAACTGATTTGTATACAAACACTTAAATTACACTTTAAATTACATTTTATAATAATAAAGTTATAATATTAAATTTTTTAATTACATTATTATATTTTAAATACTAAACATTTAAATGGTGGCTGTCATAAAAACTTGACAGATTTATTCATACATGCATTAAATATTGAAGAACATTAAAATTATAATGAATGTGTGATATGGGGCATATATTTAGCAAAATGCTCCTCTCTAAAGTTAGTTTTTCTAGGTGACCAAGGAGTTTATGGACACTGGATATGGTTTTTCTGAGGTAAATTGACGTTACATTGTTTACAAGCTGTTTTACTGACACCTTTCCACGGGTGAAACACTGATTGAGCGATATCGGTTCGTAAAAATGAGAATCGATTTAAATCGAGAAATCAATATTTTTTACCCAGCCCTACCCTACTAAATATAGGATATGATTATGTAGGGCAAGGTACCTAAGATGAAGGTGGAGTTTGGGGAGGTGGTGGGATGCTGGAACAGCTGAGACTGAGGAGAGGTATGCAGCTGCTTATATACTCTGGCTGTTGGCTGTTGATTGGAAGATTAGATGGGCTGGCTCCTCCCCAAATTACGTTTAGGAACTTCACAAAGTACAAATACATATAGTCACTAAATTAATATGAGGTCACAAAAGCTACATGTAGGCTACAATAACACAGAAGAATCTGAAAAGTTTTGTTTCAAATAATTTTGCATAAAATCAAAATTTATTTATAAAGCACAATAAAAACAACAGTAGTTGCCCACTGTGCTGTACAAATCATAGCATTTAAATATAAACAGTTTAGACTGCAATGCAATAAGAAGGAGGAGAGTATCAAAAACACTGATGAGTGACACATCCTTATACTCTAGGGACAGTTATACATAAGCCTGGGTAAAAAAAAATGTTTTAACTTAGATTTAAATTCCGATTCTGAAGAGACTAATCTGAGGGAAACCGGAAGGCTATTCCACAATTTTGGCCCAGCAATTGAAAAGGCACGCCCCCCCCTCAACTTCAATCTGGATCCCGGGACCATCAGCACTCTTTGCTCTGTTGACCTCAGAGATCTAACGGATGTACAGTGGTGGCCAAAATTATTAGAACACTTGGCATCTGGGAGTCGTCTTATTGGGCCTGGATTTATTTATTCAAGAGGACAATGACCCGAAACATTCTTCTAACTATTTCCGGAAATACCTGAGATGGAAGGAATCTGCTGGAACATTGGCCTCTCAAAATCCGGACCTCAACCCCATCGAGCACATTTGGAGCGAGTTGGAAAATAAAGTGGACAGATCTATTGTACATTCAAAGGAAAGCCTTTGGCTTCAGTTGCAGAAGGCATGGGATTGCATTAGTGTTGAAGTTCTCAGAGGAAATACACTCACCTAAAAGATTATTAGGAACACCTGTTCAATTTCTCATTAATGCAATTATCTAATCAACCAATCACATGGCAGTTGCTTCAATGCATTTAGGGGTGTGGTCCTGGTCAAGACAATCTCCTGAACTCCAAACTGAATGTCAGAATGGGAAAGAAAGGTGATTTAAGCAATTTTGAGCATGGCATGGTTGTTGGTGCCAGACGGGCCGGTCTGAGTATTTCACAATCTGCTCAGTTACTGGGATTTTCACGCACAACCATTTCTAGAGTTTACAAAGAATGGTGTGAAAAGGGAAAAACATCCAGTATGCGGCAGTCCTGTGGGCGAAAATGCCTTGTTGATGCTAGAGGTCAGAGGAGAATGGGCCGACTGATTCAAGCTGATAGAAGAGCAACTTTGACTGTAATAACCACTCGTTACAACCGAGGTATGCAGCAAAGCATTTGTGAAGCCACAACACGCACAACCTTGAGGCGGATGGGCTACAACAGCAGAAGACCCCACCGGGTACCACTCATCTCCACTACAAATAGGAAAAAGAGGCTACAATTTGCACGAGCTCACCAAAATTGGACAGTTGAAGACTGGAAAAATGTTGCCTGGTCTGATGAGTCTCGATTTCTGTTGAGACATTCAGATGGTAGAGTCAGAATTTGGTGTAAACAGAATGAGAACATGGATCCATCATGCCTTGTTACCACTGTGCAGGCTGGTGGTGGTGGTGTAATGGTGTGGGGGATGTTTTCTTGGCACACTTTAGGCCCCTTAGTGCCAATTGGGCATCGTTTAAATGCCACGGCCTACCTGAGCATTGTTTCTGACCATGTCCATCCCTTTATGACCACCATGTACCCATCCTCTGATGGCTACTTCCAGCAGGATAATGCACCATGTCACAAAGCTCGAATAATTTCAAATTGGTTTCTTGAACATGACAATGAGTTCACTGTACTAAAATGGCCCCCACAGTCACCAGATCTCAACCCAATAGAGCATCTTTGGGATGTGGTGGAACGGGAGCTTCGTGCCCTGGATGTGCATCCCACAAATCTCCATCAACTGCAAGATGCTATCCTATCAATATGGGCCAACATTTCTAAAGAATGCTTTCAGCACCTTGTTGAATCAATGCCACGTAGAATTAAGGCAGTTCTGAAGGCGAAAGGGGGTCAAACACAGTATTAGTATGGTGTTCCTAATAATCCTTTAGGTGAGTGTATATTGACACTATGCCAGAGAGACGTGCTGCTCTAATTGCTGCAAAGGGTGGACATACCAAATATTAAAGTTAAAAGTGGATAAAAACAGTACGACTCACTTCATCTGATATTTGATGGTCAGAGCAACCATCTGCATGATTCATGAACATTATGAAATGAAATCATGTTTTGGAGGCAAAAAAGGTCAATATTTTCAGATCTGTCAGGTGTTCTAATCATTTTGGCCACCACTGTATTTAAGTTTAAAAGATCACAGAGATATTCAGGAGCCGTTCCACTTAGAGCTTTGAAAACACAGAGTAAAAAAATCATTTTGCATGAATTATAATGACACTGATGTCACTGCTTAAAATTTCATGTCTTCATTTAAGACTTCATTTAATTTCAGACTGTGATTCCACAGTTATTAACATTATGAATCTAGCAAAGTTATATTTCATATAAAAAAAATTTAATGCACATTTATAAAGACTTTCAGATTATTAGTTAACACAGCTGTGGGAGTGACTTCTCTCTCTATCCTGATCACCGTAATCAAACTCTCAATATTCTCCCCTCTTTTGGAAAGTCATACAAATGCTATCATGAATTATATATTTTGCTTTTGGATCAAATTAGGAACATAAAAATTATATTAGATAGTTACCCAACTATGACGACATCCACTTCGGAGAATCCTACAAATGTGAAAAGGGTCGATAGAAGTGCTCCTCATATCTGCATTAAGAAGTGTTGTTATTTCCACACCCTATACTATATATTTCAATGATTTATCAGGGAGAATGTGAGAGAAAAGAGAAACTGCTGTCTGCAAATGTTAGTGCATTAGATGACAAGACTGACAAAACCCAGCAGTGATTCTCTCATTTTCCCCACTAATTCAGCATCTTCAGTAAATAAAACTAGTATGATTCAACTCCAATAACCATCGGCACCCACACGCTTCTATAGCACATTTTCACAATACAAAATATCGTCTTTAAACCTTCAGTCCCCAGTCAACATTAAGACATAAAAAGCTGCCTGAAAATGTGTCTCTTTAGGGACGTGCTATTATGATCCTACTGGTTACAGTTTTATAGTGTAATAAATTATGCAGAAGGCAGCATACAAGCAGCAGATGTTTAATCACAGCCTCTACTGACATTATACTGAACACACAACTGGTTTAATTTACTGCTTATTTAATGACTGATAAGAGTGTTGTCCAAACACCGATACGAGCCGCTGACTCCGACGTCTCTCTCTCATCTTTCTCTCCGGACAGAGGTCGGCTGTTTAACGTGCATTATTCAGAACTGCCCGTGTTGGGCTCGTGATGACGACTGACAGCTGTCACTGTGACTTTGATGGCAGCAGAGAGAGCCGGCCTAAGGGTTACAACATGGATATACAATCTTACTCGTCCTGTTTATTCTTTATCAATTTCTCTTTCTCGTTATGTAGAGATTTCAGTCATAAGGGAGTAGGGATGCGCTCATCCAATACTTATTTTTGGGTATCAGTCAGATGGGACCAATCCAAATCAGATACTCTGTGTTATGGTTGCTACTATTAAGCCTCAAAAAGGACAAAAAAGTATTATAAATGCACCAAAAACGTTTTTGTGCACTATATTCCAGATTTAGACATTCGATAGCTTTGTTAAATTAAGTTCACAGAAATGCTTCCCTCCACTTCAGCAGGCACGTCATGTCTAAACATCTGCATTGGAACCTGATGCAAACGATAATCAAAAAATATATATAGTTTGTGTATATAGAAACAATGTGAATCAACACCACAACAATTGAACCAGCAAACAGAAAAATGTGTGCCACTGCCAATACTTTTGGCCCAAATATATAGCCCACACTCTGTAACAATGTTTTGGTAGGTGGAACATGTCAAATTTATATCCATATGAACAGACCCAGGGTTTCCCACATTTCACAGAGCATCACACTCCCTCTACCAATTGTCATTGTCCCACAGTGCATCCTGGTGCATCACTTCCCAGGGTCAAAGGTGCACACACACACAGCCGTCCACGTGATGTAACAGAAAACGGGACTCATCGGACCAGGTGACCTTCTTTCACAGCTCTAAGGTCCAGGTCTGACAATCACGTGCTGATTGTAGGCGCTTTCAACAGTGGACGAGATCATCATAGACACTCTGATTGGTCTGCAGCTACGCACCCTATATATGCCGTGCAATGCACTGTGTTGTGACACATTCCTCCCATAACCATCTTTAAAATTTTGTGTGACTTGTTCTACAGTAGACCTTCATTGCCCTTGTGCATCGATGAGCCTTAGGCGCCCAACACCCTGTCACAAGTCTTACTCAAAAGTTTACACACCCCTTGCAGAATCTGTGAAAATGTGAATAATTATAACAAAATAAGAGGGATTGTGCATTTTTTATTTAGTACTGTCCTGAATAAGATATTTTACATAAATTATGTTTACATATAGTCCACAAGAAAAAAAAAAAAGCTGAATTTAATAAAATGACCCCGTTTAAAAGTTTATGTACCCTTGATTTCTAATACTGTGTTGTTACCTGGATGATCCACGGCTGTTTTTTTGTTTTGTGATGGTTGTTCATGAGTGCCTTGATTGTCCTGAGCAGCTAAACAGTTTCCACTCCCTGGCTCTTAATGCATCGTGTTTCCTTCTGGAGCATCAGTGAATGTTTGAACCTTTTTTAATAGTTGTGTTTGAGTTCCTCAATTGTCCTCAGTGTAAAAAGATGGATCTCAAAATCATACAGTCACTGCTAGAGAAGGTTCAAATATGCAAAAGATGCTGGATAACTAAAGAATTGGCAGGACCTGGAGGATTTTTCTGAAAAACATTGGTCAGTTTAACTGCTCAGGACAAACAAGAGACTCAAGAACAACCATCACAAAAAAACAGCCGTAGATCATTCAGGGAACGACACAATATTAGGAATCAAGGGTACATAAACTTTTGAACGGGGTCATTTTTTATAAATTCAGCTATTTTTTTTCGTCTTTTGGACTACATGTAAATATCTTTTACATAAAATATCTTATTCAGGACATTAATAAATAAAAAATAACATGCATTTTGTATGATTTCTCTTATTTTGTTAAAATTATTCACATTTTCACAGATTCTGCAAGGGGTGTGTAAACTTTTAAGCAAGACTGAATATAGTATAGTATGTATAATGAAGTGTAACCAGTCCTAATCGACCCACTCCGTGCAGGATTCGTACCCAGGTCTCCGGCATGGGAGGCGGGAGCGCTAACAAGGACGCTAAAGACAGCAGCCTCTAGCGCACCTCTTGAGGCCAGGCGAGTGAGGTTTACACACACAGCTCTTACTGGCCTGCATCCGTTACACTCACCCGTCTAAACCTCACTCCCACCCGGGTCACGGCACCAGATGTTACCGGTCTCTAACCAGGGCCGACAGCATGGGAGACGGGCTCGCTAACAAGGATGCTAAAGACCGCAGCCTCTAGCATGTCTCTTGAGGCCAGGGGAGTGAGGATAACCTCACAGCTCTTACTGGCCTTCATCTATTAAAGAAGCATTGTGTAGTTAGCAAGTTAATGAGGTATTGATATTTAAAAAAAAACAGTAATGTTATCGGATTGGCATTGGTATTGGCAGATACTCAAGCCTGCAGTATCGGTCTATGTATCAGCCATAAAAAAGTGGTATAGAGGCATCCCTATGAAGGAGGAAGACTAGAGATTTGCTGTGATGATGGAGTGAGGAGCAAAATAACACAGACAGCAAAAGAATACTAAACAGCTTTGGCTTGAAGACCTCAGAAATTCAGTCAAGTCAGAGATGAGGAGCAGCTTTTTCCCAAAACGAGAGACTTGACTCCCTGTGAGGAAGCCTGCTTTGATAAAATAATAAAAGTGAAAATGAGAGACTCAGAATAGAGAAAGAGCACTATGGAAATCACCCAAGAGTATCCACTGTACACACAGACAGATGAAAGAAAGCACGGCAGAGGGCGTAGAGAGGAAGCGATGAAGGAGGTGGACATGAGGGAGAGGAGATGTGACACCAATGGAGATATTTATGGGATACAGGCGGCATGACCTGCAGGCCCAGGGGCTCTTAGGAAAGGGCAGATTGCATGACGAGACACAGATGCGTTTCTGAGCGCTCTTTCATGACGAGTGCCTACGCCAGGGGCTGCATTAGAGTTATGCAAATCAAATGCAAATTTCATGTGTCACTTTAATGATATGCTAATTCCCGGTGTTATCTAAATGCCGTAAAGACAGGAGTCTGTCATCTAATTAGGAGGGACGAGTCAGAGTCAGAGCAAGGTGTGTTTACAGATGCAAGAGATGCTATCGCAATGGACTGATCAGTCTGTGCGTGTGTGTGTGGATTACGATACAGCTGTGCTGGAGAACCAAATTAAATTGACAATCATTTCCACCTAATCCCACAGTCAGATAAGCAGGCCTTTTATCACTTCATCAAAGACACAGAGTCCCCTTTGTCAAAAGTACACACTCCAATCGGGTAAACTCTCCTCTGCAGAGTTATTGGAGGAGGCACATAGGGTTTGACCCACGTGGGCGTAATTAGTGTTAATGGGATAGTTCATCAGTATAATTACTGAGTCTCTGGCTGCTGTTATTCTAATCGTGGGGATTTATAAGTGTGTCTATGTCCTCTGCACATCAGCTACCTCTCATAATTTAGATGGTTACGACCTGCATCTCTGATTATGATAATAGCACGCCGCAACCATGGGCTTTTCAACGCGAGTGCATTTGTGAGCGCTGTTCTTGTGAGATTGCACTGTAAAAAATATTTAAAAAAAAGTTGTAATCAAAATAAAGATTACTTGAAATATGTATTTTCAAAGTTATATAATTATACACTTTTTAGTTGAAAAAAACTCATTATTGGGTTACAATGCCCCAAGTCCCCCTATCAATAACTGTATCCCTTAAAACTCATCGTTGATCACCAAAATTACATATTTAAACGCTTTTTCCTGTGAAAAAAAAATGTTGTGCCTTAAAATAGTTTATATAGAATAGAATGTAACTCTACAGACTTGCTTCATTTAGTATGCGCAAATTCATTCACTCACTCACACAAGCTACAGTTGGCCAACTTACTGAGGTAAACGCTGCACAATGGCACTCTTTACAACGTCTGACACATAACGGTAATTAATATAATTATCCTTTTGCTTGACTACATTATTAAACAACTAATAATGTGTTGCTAATGTTACACAAACCATGTTCCTGTTTGCCATCTCAGTCTGCCTTCAGTATTAGTCAGTATCCTTAGAAACGCTTTGAACAACTTAGAACGTCAGTGGAGAAAGGCATATAGTTCATCATAACATTGTAATATACATCATATACATAATTCACCAGCTATATTGCTAAATCTACAAGATTTTTCATATCAAAAGAAAAATATAACTGGATAACCTGGCTTCTCTTGAGACTTTGTCCACTGCTTCAGAGCATAATTAATGATATGTTAAAGCCCACCCACACGTTGACATGATTGGTTACAAGGTAGTTTGTGACGTCAGAAACACCAACACCTTAAAGTATATTAAAAACACCACTTAGACATACACCGATCAGGAATAACATTATGACCTAATATTGTTCCTAATATTGTGTTGGTTCCCCTTTTGCTTCCAAAACAGCCCTGACCCGTCTCTGATGGACTCCTCTAGACCCCTGAAGGTGTGCTGTGGTATCTGGCACCAAGATGTTAGCAGCAGATCCTTTAAGTCCTGTAAGTTGCGAGGTGGGGCCTCCATGGATCGGACTTGTTTGTTCAGCACATCCCACAGATGCTCGATTGGATTGAGATCTGGGGAATTTGGGGGCCAAGTCAACACCTCAAACTCGTTGTTGTACTCCATTCCTGAACTATTTTTGCTTTGTGGCAGAGCGCATTATCCTGCTGAAAGAGGCCACAACCACCAGGGAATACTGTTTCCATGAAAGGGTGTACATGGTCTGCAACAATGCTTAGGTAGGTGGTACGTGTCAAAGTAACATCCACATGGATGGCACGACCCAAGGTTTTCCAGCAGAACATTGCCCAAAGCATCACACTGCCTCCGCCGGCTTGCCTTCTTCCCATAGTGCATCCTGGTGCCATGTGTTCCCCAGTTAAGTGACGCACACGCACCCGGCCATCCATGTGATGTAAAAGAAAACGTGATTCATCAGACCAGGCCACCTTCTTCCATTGCTTCGTGGTCCAGTTCTGATGCTCACGTGCCACTGTTGGTGCTGGTCTGCGGCTATGCAGCCCCATACACAACAAACTGTGATGCACTGTGTATTCTGACACCTTTCTATCAGAACCAGCATCAACTTCTTGAGCAATTTGAGCTCCAGTAGCTCGTCTGTTTGATCGGACCACACGGGCCAGCCTTCACTCCCCACGTGCATCAACGAGCCTTGGCCGCCCATGACCCTGTCGTCGGTTCACCACTGTTCCTTCCTTGGATCACTTTTGATAGATACTGACCCCTGCAGACTGGGAACACCCCACAAGAGCTGCAGTTTTGGAGATGCTCTGACCCAGTCGTCTAGCCATCACAATTTGACCCTTGTCAAACTCGCTCAAATCCTTACGCTTGCCCATTTTTCCTGCTTCTAACACATCAACTTTGAGGACAAAATGTTCACTTGCTGCCTAATATATTCCACCCACTAACAGGTGCCGGGATGAAGAGATCATCAGTGTTATTCACTTCACAGAGACCTCATAATGTTATGCCTGATAAACAACATTAAAAACTTGATTTTCACCACAGGGGGACTTAAAGTAAATAAAACAGATTATTAAAAGTATGTCTTACAAGAAAATACTATACTGTAAAAAAAATGATTTCAAAGTTGTAAATAAAGTAAAGATTATTGAATTATGATTTACAAGAAAATACTACATTTTAATAAAATACATTATTCAAAGTTGTAAATAAAACAAAGATTGTTGCACTACGTTTTACAAGAAAATGCTATTTCAGACTTTCTACTTCAAATTTTATTAATTGTGTAACTTGCGGTTTCTTTGTAATTATTTGTGAAATTTACTAGGCATTTATGACAAGAAGGAAATTACATAAATAACCATATGTATGCGTTTATGAGTTCATGAGTTTCTGGTGGTGGAAAGATTATGTTGACAGATTGTGTTTCCAGATCACTGTTGAGAGAGCATCACCATTCAGAGCAGTAATCTACAGTCTACTGTGCCAAGATCTTCTCTCTCTGAGCATCAGTTGCCCATCATGTCTGTCTGGCATGGTGAGTCTGACTGATCTTTATGCACTGTCCATTTTGTCTATGATTATGATCTCCTCTGCACCTATTCCTATCACTCATTACCACTTGACATTTCTCTCACAAGTCCCAACATCCCCCACTGTCTGTCACTCTCTCTATGTCTCTCAGTTCTGATGAAGGCCCCATTTTCTTAAAGATCACACAAAATTTTAAAATGCCTCAAACCTTTCTTTGACCACAAAAGGAGATATTAGACTGTTCACACTGCTACTAAGAAGCAAATGGGAACAGCGGCGATCAAACTCCAAAGCGCTCTCCAAAAACAGGGTATCTATAAGACTATAAGACTCTCTACAGCATCAGACACATAACGGTAATTGATATGATTATCTTTTTGCTTGACTACGTTATTAAACAGCTAATAATGTGTTGCTAATGTTACACAAACCATGTTCCCATTCACCATCTCAGAGTCAGACAGCTGCCATCTAACAATCAGCATCCTTAGAAATGCTTTGAACAACTTAAAACGTGGAGAAAGGCATATAGTTCATCATAACATCATAATATACATCATATACATAATTCACTCGCTATATTGCTAACTGACTTATGAATTTGCACATGGTTTGTCTTAAAGCATATTAAAATCACCACATAGCCATATAAACAACATTAAACACTTGATTTTCACCACTGGGGGCCTTTGCACAAATAAAGTTAATACTGTATGTCTATACAGAGCAAATCTCCAAATAAATCTCACAATGTATCTCAGATTCTTTTACTTAATTAAACAGTCATTCAAATATCACTTATTTGCATCTAAATATGACATGCCAAGATGTGCTGTGCCATATTTGACGATGCACTTTTGATGTAACTGAATGTCAAATGTGACTTTTTTAGGTGAACTGTTGCTTTAAATCTGCACAGGCTGGAAATGAACACATGAAATTATTTCTTTTAGAACAATTTACCTTTTGTGCCCTTTATGTCTGTGTATTATTTATATCTCTTAATTCCTCCATGTTTGCGTACACATTTGTTTGTTAGCATGTGTGTTTTGTGTGCGTGTATTCATCCAAACCAGAGGGATTACTCAGATTTGTAATTAGTCCAACGGATGCTTCAGACAACTTAATTATGCTCCTTAATTAACATGCAGACCAAATGGAATACCAGGTGTTTGGTCTCCTCAATTCAATTAACGCTCCTTAATGCCAGTCGACCTGCATGGCAGGGCAATACATGCAACAATTATGGATCAGGATTAGGACTGAGACATAGCTGAGTGACATATCAGAGGACATTATCATATACAAAAGAGGCATCATTTACCGCTAATAACGGCACACAGAAGGCCACAATCATTCCTGGAATATGGAAGCTGTTCTAATGATCTGTGGAAATGGGACTGAAATGCACATCATTAGATCGGGACTAAAAACAAAACCATGAGCCTGACACAACAGCGGGAACGACGTCTGTGACATATGTTTTCAAATGAAATTGTAACATTATCCTTTATTATACACACCCAATCTTGTGTTAAACAGGATACATTTCTCATAAAAATTCATTTTGTTAATTTAATATTGTAATAAATCTGATTCTTATTACTATTGCATCCAGCATCAAGATGAGAATATTCATAACATTATGTAAAATCGAGGCCAGCGATTGTCTATCTATGTTTGCTTTAGTCATTTTTCACGTCTGTACTGATATAGTGAAATATACTGTACTTCCTCATCTAAATGCTTTACTAGCTGGCATGAAAATGGTGATGAGCTGCCAGGCCCTGTGGTCTTGCTGGCCAGCGTGAGAATGGACAGGATTACACTGGCACAGACCGCACACCCACACCTATATCAGTGTTGCACAAAAAGACACTGCATAAGGCCAATGAGAAAATATTAAAGTGCCGTTATCATGTTTTTTTCCGGATATTACCTTTCATGTAGTGGGTAATACGTTTATAAAAGCTGTTTATGAATGTAAAAGGTCTGAAGCTTTAAAGAGCAAAGTGCACGATAAATCTCATGTAAGAAGTGTGTTTAATGCCTGTGTGTTCTCCTAGTGACTCTCTCCTAGTGAGTTAAAGTATTTATTTCTTAATCTGCATCATGCATCTGACGCAGCATCTACCTGACAACAGAGAGTCTTACTTCCTGCACAAACCTATGTAGGACATCTACTTTAACCCTCAAACACTGTAGTTGTAGCTGAGAATGGAAGAGTTTGTTTTATTTATTTATTTTCTCGAAAAGACACTGTCTTCTGCCTGGCAAAAGCAAATCCACTTTGCATGCACTCCCAAAGGATGAAGATAAATTTATACGGTAAAACCAATGCCATCGTTACTGTTCATATCACTGTGTATCAAGTGCTGAGCAAGATCTGGAGCTGAAATTCAGATATGGTAATGAGCGTTTAGGCTGCGTTTACACTGGTACAAAAAATCAGATTTTTTACTCACATCTGACACAGATCGGAATTTGTTGCACATGTAAACACAAAAATCCACACAAGATCCGATATTGAACCACTTCCAAATGTGGTTTTAAATCCGATACATATCCAATATCTGGACATCCGACCTACTGTATGTCTAAATATGAATATCTGATTCCCATTGAATTCAAAACCACCACATGACGAGGGCGACACGTTTGCCCACAAATTGCTTTTTAAATGTTGTATTAGGAAGCAGATGTGCTTGTATGCGCAGCTTTTTTTATTGAGGTGGGAACTTTATAAAGGAAAGAAATTGCACGTGCACACATTCAGGAGCTGCCGGTTTTCAACCTCTGCCCCGTGAGTTTCATAAATAAAATAAAATGGCTACATTATATTTCTCAGCAATGATAACTTCGCTGTAATTAAACCAAAAAGCTTCACTATTAAGGCTATTCACTCGTGTCATCTTACAGCGCAACTTTATTTCACTTCAGAATTCTAGATCTAACGAGCTGTAGGATAAATGATTATTTTTCTGTCTGTTTGGTCAAACGTCCATGACAGCTGTTATCGTATCCATGCTAGCAAATCATCATGGCCACCCAACATGAATTATATAAATAATTTTAATAATACAGCCATTTAAAACCAGAGGGTCTACCATGTGCATTGTAAAGCAATCACCGACAATCATTTTGGGCGGGAATTAATGTAAACACAGATATCGGATACCAATTGTGTATAAAATGAATGGAAACAGGCAGGCCAAAAAATCGGATATGGTCAAAAGATCGGATTGGTGCATTCAGATTTGCAGTGTAAACGACACGACTGGGCCATCTGACCCGGACACCAAAGGTGTATTGTACCTTTTGAATGAGTACAGTCCCAGTGATAGTTTTTATACATCAAATTTATTCAGTGCATGTCAGATTTTTCCAATCATTTTGTACAAATTGCACATTGCTGTTCTCACACAGTGGGGTTGCCATTGGATCAAATGTAGTTTGCACTGCCCCATGTTTCAATAATTGTCTCTTTCTGATACAAGGTTATAAGGGAAATCAATGGAGTGTCCGTTACGGAAGTCGCAGTGCTGAAGCAACTACATATATCTTTTAATGTGTTGCATGTAGTGTACTAATGCCACTTGCAGAGGCAGTAACGGCTCTCATAAGAGTCATTCTAATGCAAAGCCTGCATTATGTTGGGGTTCACAAATCAATCTGCACAGAAATGTGCTGCAAAAACTGTTAAGGTCAGGCTGAGATGATTGGGGACCTTGTTAAAAATAAACTTCAGGCACTCTTCTCTAATGTTGGGATGCTCTGGAAGGATATGCAGCGTAGCTTGTGCAAAACACAATCAGGAACAGCATGCATTGGCATTTTAGTTGTTCGAGTGCTTAGGAATAACATATTCTGCCTTATTCCCTTGCAGTACAGTATGTTTTTATAGCAGATTTTAGGTAGAGCAAAATTTGATTTCTCATGACCTCTCTAAGGATAAATTCAGCAAGATCATGTCAGCTCATTGTAAAATACAGATAAAAGACAGTTTAAGGTTAAAAAAAGTCGAAATGAGATCATGTTTGACCACAGTAATGCAACACTCTGTTGTGCCGAAGCTGCCATCACTCAGATTTGTCTGTGGGTGTCTGTATCAAAGTTAATCAATCCCTATCAATAATAAAACAGGGTCCAGACCTGAGCCGAAATTCATTGGGAGTGTCAATTAACTCTGTGCCTGAAAACTAATACTCAACTGGATCTGTCAATGTCTTTTAGGTCTCATTAGCAAACAGAAATGAATTATGTATGATCGCCTTTTAAATCAATTATAAATTAAACCCTGCAATGGAAACAGCAGGTAACAGGAATCAAACGAGCAGAAGGAGAGAGGAGAAAGTGTGAGATTCAGCATCTGTCATGGCACAAATGGCCTCCATAGGAATTGCAATACATTTTTAAAAATGAAATTCTGTCACCTTCATACTTTTATGGTGTTTTTATGGTTGTGAGTGGACATAATATTACATTCTTTCTGTGTAAAATGTTTCTTAATGAGGAAAAAAATGACAGTGCACCTTTAAGACCAGCAAAATGAGAGAAAACTGAGAGCACCGATGGTAACAGACAACGATCTGCAGATGCCACACAGGGCCAAGCAGGAGTGAGTCTAAAAATAGCCATGCATTACTGTATCCACGTTTCCTTTACTTCCTCGCTGCCCTCCCTCCGCAAGCCACACGTATGTCCCTTGTTGGCCCGCTCATGGGCTTTAGGGGCCACTATCATTTATTAAAATCGGCTGCAGGTTGCTGTGCCAGTAGGGAAACTCTTTACCTGGTGCTCTGACAGCATGAAATTACCCAGACCGCAACTCAACATGACACCAAAAAATAATAATAAACCTAGGCTAATAAACCAATGAGAAAGAAGCAAGAGGAGTAATAAGCAAGATATTTAATCTTCTATCCTCTTTATAAGCTATTTTTGTCTATTATTTGTGTTGGAGTTTAGCACTGTGTGTTTTTATGGGCATGATGTGTTATACTGCTAATATAATGCCTATTGTGTTCATTTTGCATGGTTGACAGTTAAAGGCCCAGCTCAGTGTCTCTCTCTTTCTCTACTTGCCAGAGCCAGACTGCAATGAGAAGAAAAACATGTGAGCATTACTGTTACGGATTCAAATTCAAATTGTGTTTCATGAGTTTATCTCGCCGACCAGAGAGAGAACAAAAAAAACAGAGAGCGAGAGAAAGTGAGAGAGGAGAGGAGAGGAAGAACCAGCACCGTGCTCAGGAACAACAAACATGGACTAGATTTGAGACAAAAACACAGAGGATGCCTTCAGGGTTAATGTGTGTCTGTGTCAAAAGTTGTAAAGGTAACTCTACTTGGAGACGTTTTGCCCTTCGTTCCGGGCGGCTTTCAAGTGTGAAATGAAATCGGTTCTGCTGTTCGGACTGACACCTCTCACTCTCTCACTTTCTCTCTCTAAAAGTCATATGAAACCCCATATTTCGAGGTATGAACAGAAATGTGCTCCTGTACTGTAGCTCAAACAGTCCATCTGTCCATCCGTCCGTCCGTCTATCCACCTACCTATCCACCCACCCATCCATCCATCCATCTAGAGCTGTAGATTACTTACAAATTGTAATCGGTTACCGGTATTAGTAAGTAATATAATCCATTAAATTACATATTTAAGGTAATGTAATCTGACTACTTTTGGATTACTTTTAGATTACTTTTGACCTAACTTGTTTATCACATTGATTGAGTTAATCAATGCGATAATCTTGTAACATATTGATATAAAAATACAACGGGAAAGAAAATCTATTCCATTCTTTGTTATCAACAACATGAAGTGCATTAATTATTACATTACGTCAGGGTTTCCCAGCCTGGGGTTCGTGATGGAACTGCAGGGCTTTGTGAGTTTAATGAAAAGCTATTAAGTAATTAAATCATATATATTTTTTACATTTAAATAAATGTCAAAATAAAAACAAAAATAAAACACTACAAAAAAAAAGATAATGCCTGACATTTCTGCATAATTACATTGCTGCTTGCACGTTTTATGACACATTCAAAGTGAAACGTCCAGTAAGTGCCGCTAAAAGATTAATGCTCTGTTGTGTTTGAAAATAATGTACCACCAACCCTAGCAAAATGCATTTGCCATGCTCTATTGGCTTATTTTACAGTACGTGTTTGAGTGTTGTGACTCGGGCGCTCTGCATGAGCGCAAGTGCAATGCTGTACCAGGTGAGATACCAAGCAAGTTTACTATGTCAGAAAAGCGGTACATATGGAGCTGATTATGTGATAAACACATCAAAATGCATTCGTTTACAAATTATGCATATGGTAAAGAGTTTTGAGATCATAACTGTATTGTACAAGGAAAGGCGTATTACCTACAACAGCTGCATTAAACAACCCCTAAGCAACTTTTTGGAAACTGATTAACATTATACTTGGAAAAGGAAAGTTGGATTTCCAACTTGATTTATTTATTAAATTTTAATGAAAGATTATGAAGATCAGCATTTTTTCTTTTGCATAATGTTCTTTTGTGTACTGATCTTTTAGAACATCATCCCAGACTCTCCAGACTCTATCTGTTGATCACAAATGCAGGAAGCAGGCCAGCAGAGCACTCAAAGTATTAATTGACAGTCAGTGTAGACCAACATAACCAACCTCTGCAAGACCTGCCAGACATCAGACCGCCTCTTGCCAAAGCTCTTGTTGGGGCATCATGAGCAAGAGTCAATGTTTCTATGTGTGCGTGTGTTTTTATGTGTGGGAGTGTATGTTCGCAAACCTAAACCCCAGCTAATATCATTACCAGTCATGCTGCTCCAATATAACCCCACTATGGAGACATAAAAGACCTCAATCAATTCAGGTCTAGACACTACTGACCAATCAATAAACACATAACATCACAAATAAAATGGAAAGCACAAAGAATAGCTTCAGGTCTACATGGTGAAGGCAAAAAACAGAGAAAGAGAAGAGGAAAAGCCAGAGGGGGAATTGGCAAGTCCTGAGGGCGCAATTTGTTTGTTGTAATCAGGTATGATGATCTCAGATATGCACCTGCTGGAGTCTCAAACATGGCTGGATAGAGCAAACTAACAGCATCCCATAATCAAACATGCAGTTATGCTGTGTATGAACAGCAGGGGCAACCTGCAGGATTTATGGCATAATCCATGGTACTCAGAAACAAATTGTAAGCAAAGGTTGCTGAGTCACAGCGACTATTCATTAAAATGTATCCATCCTCATTGCAATGGTGAGATCACTGCATTTGTGAGCTCAACAGACATCACTGTGATCGGCTACAATACTCAGCGCTGCAACCTCTGATGTGAATAGATCTAAATATGATGCTAAACACTTTTCATGATTAGTTAATCTCGGCAGCTGTAATAGTAAATACGTAATAAACGCTTTCAAAAGAGTTCCACTTGTAATACTTATTTCATATGAAATGATGATAGCCAATCATAGCAGGTGGAGTCGTAAGTTTGGACATTGAAATCCTAAAGAGGCGCACCCTCTTTCTAAATCACTAAATTACTTAATTACTAAATTAGGATATTATGACAATTCTACAAACATTATACTGTAAATGTACCTCAGGAAACAAAATAAAAATGCAATTCATGAAAACCTTTTTTTTCCCAACAAATTTATTTCATAGTACCAATACCAAAAAATAAAGATTAAAGGGGTCATGAACCGAGAAATAAAATTTTCCTTGAGCTTTTGACATATAGGGTGTCATCATACTATAAGAATATCCTGTAAATTTCAGAATTGAAAACTTCCTTGTTAGTCCAAAGACAGCTTTCATTGTAACCAAGCCAGATGAAAGACCGCCTCTGCAGAAGATCAATGCCTACTTCATCATTGCAACTTTGGCCCCGCCCAGTGGCGTGTTAGTGAGATGACAAGGGGTAAAGAGCAATACAGGAATACTGGACAAAAAAAAAACATTACCTTCCAAAGAATTCTAATACTAGGAATGTGGTTATTTATTTTCAACAATGTGGATGTCTCAGTTGAGCATTATTTATTTGTATTCGGTATATTTCACTGTGGATTCTTTGGTCAATCAGTCGTAATTTTGGCACAGGCTTTGCAAGTAGACTTTTACGATATGAACTCGACAGTAATGCCACAACATGTAAGTAACCGTGTTCATTCTAATGCCTAACCTGTGACCAGTGATTTCTGATATGTATTGATTCATGTACAGTCAGATGTTCTTTGTCTATATGTCAGTAAATCAAACCAATGACTAAACAATAAACTTCACATAGTTTCTCTTAGTAGGATGACAATAATTACAATCGCTGGAGTGGTCAATCAAACAGCATGAGTTAATCAGTGAATGAGTTCTGAACTCTCGCCAAAACTCCCGGTATAATCAACAAATCTCTTATTTACATTGTGTTTGCACTGTTAGTTATGATGAAAGCATTCGTGAGAGTGCAGAAATCGAGATGCAATGATGAGATCACTCAACATGTCTGTGATTGGCTACAATACTCATCACTGCAACCTTTTCATGCCACAATCTAAATATAATGCTTAATAGTGGGGATGTGACGAGATCTCGTGCCACAAGATCTCATTAGATTAAAATGTGACGACATTTCTCGTCAAGTGAAAAGCTGTCTGCACGATCGCAAATTGAAAGCGAAAGTAAACGCGAGCTCCTTGATTCACGCAAATTAGGCGACATACAATAGCCTCAATATCTCAGTATCAAACCTATCTTAGGCTGGGCTGTGTAGTTGTAACCACCTCTTAGCTCTGGTCTCTGTTTTGCTCTCAATTTGCACTTTGAATACTGAGAGAGTAATTTGATTATGGTTGCACTTATTGTTTGCATTTAATAAGACAAAAAAAAAACTGTTATTTATTTTTGTTATTTATACTGTTTTTATTTCTATGTTCAATTTGTGGAAAGCAGTTCAATTAACAGGTCATACACAGCCTCAGTCAGAATTTCTGGAAGCTCATAACTCATGTACAGTAAGGTCTGAAGAGACTCATGTGAAATCATACAGGAGAGAAACCAGTCAGTTTGTGGCAAAACCTTTTACAGTGCTTGTATATTGTTGTCTTTCAATGCATATGATAATTTATACTCAGAAAGTAGAACTGAAATTACATTCATTACAAGATGATTAGTTAAAGCATTTCAAAATGCACCTGCAGACTATTTTTCCAGTCATGAATTTTGTCATTGAGGATTTCTTAAAAATACTGTGCAAAAATCTTGTCTCATCTCGTTCTCGTGAACCCAATCTGGTGTCTCGTCTCGTGAGCTAAGTGTCTCGTCACACCCCTACTAAATAGGCTAAATATCTAAATATAATGCTATAATCAACACTTTTCATGATTAGTTGACCTTGAGAGCTGTAATAGTAAAAACATGCTAAAAGTTTTTGAGAGAGTTCCACATGCCAATCACAGCAGTGGGCGTTTACACTGAAGTCTCACAGCAGCCAATCACAGCAGTGGGCGTTTACACTGAAGTCTCACAGCAGCCAATCACAGCAGTGGGCGTTTACACTGAAGTCTCACAGCAGCCGATCACAGCAGTGGACGTTTTACACTGAAGTCTCACAGCAGCCGATCACAGCAGTGGACGTTTACACTGAAGTCTCACAGCAGCCGATCACAGCAGTGGGCGTTTACACTGAAGTCTCACAGCAGCCAATCACAGCAGTGGGCGTTTACACTGAAGTCTCACAGCAGCCGATCACAGCAGTGGGCGTTTACACTGAAGTCTCACAGCAGCCGATCACAGCAGTGGACGTTTACACTGAAGTCTCACAGCAGCCGATCACAGCAGTGGACGTTTACACTGAAGTCTCACAGCAGCCGATCACAGCAGTGGGCGTTTACACTGAAGTCTCACAGCAGCCGATCACAGCAGTGGACGTTTACACTGAAGTCTCACAGCGTTTACACTGAAGTCTCAAAGCAGCCAATCACAGCAGTGGGCATTTACACTGAAGTCTCACAGCAGCCAATCACAGCAGTGGGCGTTTACACTGAAGTCTCACAGCAGCCAATCACAGCAGTGGGCGTTTACACTGAAGTCTTACAGCAGCCGATCACAGCAGTGGACGTTTACACTGAAGTCTCACAGCAGCCGATCACAGCAGTGGACGTTTACACTGAAGTCTCACAGCAGCCGATCACAGCAGTGGGCGTTTACACTGAAGTCTCACAGCAGCCAATCACAGCAGTGGGCGTTTACACTGAAGTCTCACAGCAGCCAATCACAGCAGTGGGCGTTTACACTGAAGTCTCACAGCAGCCAATCACAGCAGTGGACGTTTACACTGAAGTCTCACAGCAGCCGATCACAGCAGTGGACGTTTACACTGAAGTCTCACAGCAGCCGATCACAGCAGTGGGCGTTTACACTGAAGTCTCACAGCAGCCAATCACAGCAGTGGGCGTTTACACTGAAGTCTCACTGCAGCCGATCACAGCAGTGGGCGTTTACACTGAAGTCTCACAGCAGCCGATCACAGCAGTGGGCGTTTACACTGAAGTCTCACAGCAGCCGATCACAGCAGTGGGCGTTTACACTGAAGTCTCACAGCAGCCGATCACAGCAGTGGGCGTTTACACTGAAGTCTCACAGCAGCTAATCACAGCAGTGGGCGTTTACACTGAAGTCTCACAGCAGCCGATCACAGCAGTGGGCGTTTACACTGAAGTCTCACAGCAGTGGGCGTTTACACTGAAGTCTCACAGCAGCCAATCACAGCAGTGGGCGTTTACACTGAAGTCTCACAGCAGTCAATCACAGTAGTGGGCGCTTACACTGAAGTCTCACAGCAGCCAATCACAGCAGTGGGCGTTTACAATGAAGTCTCACAGCAGCCGATCACAGCAGTGGACGTTTACACTGAAGTCTCACAGCGTTTACACTGAAGTCTCACAGCAGCCAATCACAGCAGTGGGCATTTACACTGAAGTCTCACAGCAGCCAATCACAGCAGTGGGCGTTTACACTGAAGTCTCACAGCAGCCAATCACAGCAGTGGGCGTTTACACTGAAGTCTCACAGCAGACACGCCCCTTCAAACAAAGTGTTCAAATCAGAGGCTAAAATTAGGGTAGGAAAAATGCCTTTTATATAAATCATATTAACATTATAAGTGCACCACAGGAAACATAAAAAAATGCAGTTCATGACCCATTTAAAAGAATCTGCAAAATGCAATAAAAATAAACAAGAAAACACTCTTGAAAGAAAAATATAGGAATTTAGAACACAATAAATCACTACAAAATGGTCTACATATAGTGCACTATATAGAGGCTACGAAGCAATTGGACACAGTTTTCCACTTAATAAATGAATAAATCCACACCTGTGGACTCTCGACACAGACTCTCAAACTTTTGCTCAAGTACAACAGAGTGTCGCATAATTATCTGTTCACTCAGTGGGCTTTATTGGCCACATTATGAAGAGTTACTTCCTGACCCCCTCCACACATAAACATGTGACTGAGGTAATGCACCAGACAGAAGGCTGATTACACACATGCACAAAGTCCTCCAAACATCTCTTCATTACCTTTCTGACCTCAATCAGGTTGAAGATCCCCCCACCTTTATTAATTATCTCACACACTCCTCTATGTGTCCTTCCCATCCCATTCACAAACCATTGCAACCTCCATGACCACTTCACTAAAGTAGAGGCTTCATTTACATTCTCATCGTCTACATCATTTATAACTCGCATGTCATTTCAAAACTATTTCCACTGTGGAACACAAAGAAGAAAAAATGTGTTTTGGAACAGCAGCAACTCAGCCATGAAGTGGAAGACCATGTAAAGTCACAGAGCGGTGTCACCGAGTGCTGTAAAGTGCACAAAGGTCCATAAACACATGATTGGATGCAGTAACTGTATATTATAACTGTAGAGTATATCTTCTCAAGCTTAATGTGAGGAATTGTCATTTTCATGCAATAATCATTAAAACAAAACCAAAATAAGCCAGCTAATCAGGGGGCTTCATATATAATAATTCCCCAACATACTGAGGCAGAATAACAGAAATTACTTTGTGATATGGCATTTAGAGAAAGAACACATGACCTTTTACTGTTGCTTGATTACAGGAACAATCTTTACTTACGAAACATCCTGCCACCCACCCTACACACAGACACAACAACATATCGACACATCATCTATTTAATCACAGCCATCTCTCAAAGTTAAGGCTGCAGTTACGTCCACACATACACAAACACATCGGCGTGTATGATGAAAAACAACTTGTACTCTTACACCTGCACACTCAGCACCCAGTCGGCAACTAGAAATTTTACGACCCCCCCACCCGCTCAATGGCGTATCTCTGCGGCACACAGAAGTGCTGGCCTTTCTATTCTCATTTCTCCCTCTCTGCACCCACTCAGCTATTATGCCTCTACCATGATGGGTGGCAGCAGTTTAATATATTTATGTCTAGGGCAGATAAACAAAAAGCTTTTGCTGCCCCCTACAGGTGTGGAGGGGAACAAGACAGCAGATTTGTTATGATTACTGTAACATGGTATGTGACAATGAATAAAAATCAAATAAATACATTTATAAATGTAAAATTAAATAAAAAAAATTCGAAATAATATAACCAAGTTGGGTTTTGTCTAGGTCAGAGGAATTTCTAACAAATAAATAAATTAAATACAAATACAGGGCTTGATACTAACATCCGTCAACCTGCCAAATGCGGGTGTATTTCAGCAGAGGCGTGTATCACAGTCACTCCTACTAGCCACTTTGGCAGGTTAAATTTTATATTTATAATATATACATTTTTTAATTTGTAGCCTTTTAAAAAGCATTAGAAGGAATAAACTAAGTGCAATGTAGTGTTGTCAAAAAAATATATTTTTCGATATATTTTTTACATATCGATGCTAAAATATCTAAAATAACACAAACCCGCCTCCCCTCACTCACTCATTTCATTTGATCCGGATGAATATTGTTTGTGGTACAGGGCTTGAATTTTGCTGTGGGATTGCGTGTATTGTGCATAATTGTACTCATTCCCGCAGACTCAGTACTAAATTGAGTTCTTTTTCGCTGCTTATTGCACTTAAACAGTCAAACATACACAAAATAATGTAAAAATGCCAGTCACGGCAAGTATTCATGTAAACACATTCAGTTATGTTTTAAGTGAACGTAAACAGTTGAGAAAGAAAACGCATGTGTAACAGTATAATGGATCCGTGCGTCAGGTCTTAAAGTGACAGCAGCCTAAAATACCTGCTGCCAAATGATGAGATAATATTAAAAATATCTATATGGCAGTTTTTCCCTATGGTATCAATGTCAAAATTTCCCCATGGTATTGATGTCAAAAGTTATGGTCAAGCCCTGTAAACATACTGGACAAAACCCAACAGGCAAATATTACAGAAGATTAAATCCTTTGTGATATCACAAAGAAATGTGACTGATATGCAATATTAATAACACTTTCAAAGTGTGGTTAATTTGACCCCAGAAAAAAACATACAATTTAATAAATCCAAACAGAAAATTGTCAGAGGTGTATGCCTGCAGTAATCAGAAAGTAATGTGAAAATTCATTGCATTTATTCATGTAATTAAGATTTTCTATTTATATAATAAGTTGATTTGGAAAAGTCACAAAGCCATCAACCTGACATATGAGTTATTAAATGTGTACTCTCAGACCCCAAATATGAGTTAATTAAAAGATTTTTCACACAATACTAAATGTATCTTGTAACTTCAGTGGTTTTTAAAGCAGGCATGAAGCAGGCAGATCCAATGAGGATTTTATGTGATTAAATTTGCCAATTTAAATCAGCGTGAGCGCACTCAAACGTTCAAAAGCCGGATAAAGTAACAAGCAACACAGAACCCAGAAACAGATACCCGAGATTAATCTAGTGCAAAAATGGCTATTTACAGCCAAAGCCGTTTTGCAGGCATTAAATTGCACTAACATCTATATTTGGTGAATGAGAGCATGTTGTAGGGAACACTAGGGAGGGGGAGTACTTAGAAGAAGATTATTCACTCGATTATAACAGTGACCCAAAGAGACTAATCCTCTGTAGATTTCATGCCTGGCTGCCACCTTCAGTTCCTAATGGCACAAAGAGGAATATAATCCAACTTTCTCGCAGGTTTTTAAAGAGCGTCTTATTGTGGCCTAATAAACATGAATAAAAAGATTTACTGAGGGAAAAATGTAGAGATGATACACACAGAAGGAAATGAACATGTTTATAAGGATCATTCCAGTAGGAGAATGCACCTCCAGTAGCGTTTTATATATCATAACATAATAATTATCATGAACGCACCTCTCCGTGAAGTTCCGGAGGACGGTGAGCAGATTAGCCAGCATGTTTGCCTTGCTTCTTGTCTTTTCCAGTGCTTAGGGTGTGGGTTGCTCTGTCTGGAAAAGAATGAATAAAATAAAAATGGTAACACTTTATTTTGATGGTGCCATTTGAACATTCTGTTGACTATAAGTAACTTTGCAACTACATGTCAACTAACTCTCCTTAGAGTATTAGTAGACTGTCTGCTTAATATATCCTAACACTTTACTGTGATGGTCCTTAACAGACATTCTATTGACTATAAGTAACTTTGCAACTAGGCCTACATGTCAACTTATTCTAACCCTAACCCGACCAGTCTACTAATACTCTACTAACACTCTAAATGAGAGTTAGTAGACATATACAGTAGGTGCAACGTTGGACTAATTATGAAACTGCAACCAAATAATAAACCAAAAACTAGGTTTGACTGCTCAAATTTGTACATTGAAAAATACTTTGTGCAGGATTTACTTTTTTTACCGCCACTGGACTCTAGAGCAGTAGAGACGTGTTCTCTGGAGTGACAAATCACGCTTCTCTGTCTGGCAATCTGATGGACGAGTCTGGGTTTGGTAGTTGCCAGGAGAATGGTACTTGCCTGACTGCATTGTGCCATGGTGTGGGGTTGTTTCTCAGGGGTTAGGATGAAAGAAACTCTTAATGCTTCAGCAAGACATTTTGGACAATTTCATGCTCCCAACTTTGTGGGGAGCTCTTGTGGGGAGTCTCCATAAAGACATGGATGAGCGAGTTTGGTGTGGAGGAACTTGACTGGCCTGCACAGAGTCCTGACCTCAACCCGATAAAACACCTTTGGGATGAATTAGAGCGGAGACTGAGAGCCAGGCCTTCTCGACCAACATCAGTGCCTGACCTAGAAGAATGGTCAAAAATTCCCATAAACACACTCCTAAACCTCGTGGAAAGCCTTCCCAGAAGAGTTGAAGCTGTTATAGCTGCAAAAGGTGGGCCAACTCCATATTAAACCCTACGGATTAAGAATGGGATGTCATTAAAGTTCATGTGCGTGTAAAGGCAGACGTCCCAAAATGTTTGGCAATATAGTGTATACAGAAATATATAAAGTCAGAGGTATAAAGACAGGCCCGTTTCTACGGGGGTGCTAGAGGGTGCTAAGCACCCTAAAACGCAAGCTAAAGAACCCTCAGTTGATACTGTAATAATGTTGGCAAAACAGATTTGCCAATTTGTGTTCGTGCTCTGGAGAGCGCCAATGCATCTATTACAACGTGTTTTTGCAGCGGTAAGTATTGTAGCCAATCACAGATATAACGTTAGTTGTGATCTCTCGAACGCGATGTCTAATCAGGTGTTTAAGATAGTCAGAATCTCACTG
The DNA here is from genome assembly GCA_039654625.1 of Rhinogobio ventralis. Classification (NCBI taxonomy): domain Eukaryota; kingdom Metazoa; phylum Chordata; class Actinopteri; order Cypriniformes; family Gobionidae; genus Rhinogobio; species Rhinogobio ventralis. The sequence continues at coordinate 36,095,694 of CM077206.1, forward strand.
CTCAAAACGCCAGAGTTTTATTCAGTGCAGGCTCGCGAAACCTCTCATTGACAAAATGAAGACACTATGTAGCTAAGTAAGAGATTTATTATGCATTGTTGACAACTACATTTTTATAACGGAACTTTGTGAGATCGCGATGAACTGACAAAGCAACAGCATTTTAGTGAGCGATCTTGGTTCACTTTCGAGGCTACAGTAAAATTCATTGAATAAAATTATTGTTTTTCATGCTGCTAAGAGGACCGACGGCCAACTGCATGCTGCAAATTTTCGAAAGTGACATGTAGATGCTGGATGCACTCTGCACGAGACAAAAATATCCTCCTGAGACCCAGAATCGATGTTTTGCCTCTGTAGAAGACATATTTTAGTGAATTTCTCTGACAACATACACAGTTTTAAGTCTGGATATTCTTCTTATTTATTACTCCCATTATTACACGTCTTTTTACATTACATATTGTCCCAAAAAACACATTGATATGCAAATTAAATACAGTGTATAGATACATTGCATTGAAAACACATGTATGGCCATGTTTATACACATATTGCTTATATATATATATAAAACAATGTTTTTTTTTCATTCCCCAATAAACTGTTATGCTCTTTATTTTATCTATTTATTTATTTATTTGAAAAATGTGTCAATTATTTTTTTTTATGCTCCAAACAATGTAATGACCTAAAAAAAAACTAAATTCACAAAACCTTTTTTTCTGCTTTTCAGAAGGATGACATGTTAAAATACTAATAACGCATTAAAGCAATGTAAAGGCAGACTAATAGATTAATAGAATATTTTTGAAATTCCACTTACTGGTAAAAGTGATGACTTACATTTCTCACTGTACACCGCTATGGTGGAGCCGTTGCTTAGCCTACATCTGCACTTTACTAGAGCACCCTCAGGGATTTCAGAAGCACCCTCAATGATTTGATTCTGTAACCGGGCCTGTATAAAGACATGTTCTTCTCTTTATGAAATGTTTTGCTTGAAAAGTGTATATTTCTGTCAAATGTATTTTGTTACATAATCTATTTATTTTGACATTCAAGCAAATACTTTTTACAGCCCACATATAAGTAAAAAGGAAAGAGTGGAAGAAGGAAAGTAGATCCATTTTCCAAGGAGATTCCACTTATCCACAATTATACACTAAAACTCCTCAAAATTGTCCAGTATAGTGCAGCAGCCGTGACATCAAAACACGGAAGACTTATTCACCACTGGTTCCCTTGTGATTTTCCTATGGGGTTTTATAATGGGTTATTTCCATTTATGAGTAAAGGTCTGTGGTCAACTTGATGACACTTGAACGTTTTGCTCTATAACATAAATTACACACACCCATATTGAAAAAAACAACAAAAACCTATGTTTCTAATAAGTAACTATAAGAACGCTTGGGGTGTGAGTGTGTGCAGTTTATGTTGTAGAACAAAACGTCCAACCATATCAACTTATGTTTACCACAGACCCTATTTTCTCATAAATTGAAAACCCCCCATCATAAAAACCCATAGGAAAATCTCGAGGGAACCACTGGTGAATTAGTTTTTCGGGTTTTGGTGTCACGACTGCAGCACTATATAGGGTCATCTCTCATGGAGCGAAGTCTCTTGTATGCGTTGTGTATGTGTGAACTGGTGGGTTTGGATGTGCGAGTGTGTTTGTGCGTGTGAAACAGATGGCAGCCTGTCTCTCCGGCTCCTGATAAGCGCTGTGCTTTCCCCGGGCATCATGTGACAGGTGCTGCACTGCTGCTTTACAGCATAGTGAGAATGGATTCATCTCAAACTCAACACAAAACACATACCCTCACAAACGGCCCCAATCTGTGTGCGTGCTAAAATTTATGTGTATTTTACCGCCACATAAAACAAGCAATTACATTCTCTCCCTCCCTCAACCTAAAAGCACATCACTGGTCCTGTATCACACTTTAATGTGCCTGTAAACCAGGATGATTTAATAATAGTGCTTTCTGTTATGTCGTAGTTGACTCGCAACTCTTGGGCCATGTCTCAATCCACACTGTTTCCCTACTTCATCAATCAATATATTGTAAACACAGATTCAGGCACTAGCAATGGCCTTGATCCACTAAACATTGGGACACTGCTGACTTAATTTCCTGACACAATTATGAGGACATACATCATCAGGTCATAAAACGTAACTGATAAACAAAATTGCTGTATAGCATTAAATATATATTGGCACTGTGGAATACGCATTTGTCCTGCTTTTTATTACTTATTCGATCAGTCAAATGTACATAAAGAACGGCATTCACACATTGAACAATTAGGCTATAGTATAAAAGTAAATAATATTAATAAATAAAATAAAAATACATAAATCTACAAATAAATAAATAGACATTTTTAATCAGCATCTGACAACTAAAATGACTATTATACATGCAGGGTTTTTCATAAAATACTAAGTATAAATGTAGCCAATTAAATAAAATAATAATTGTAATTATTGTTAATGAATTAAAATATATTATATTTCAAATTATGCACATTTCTTTTAAAGACAGATAATAAGGCTTTGTCATTTATTTATACTTGCACTCACTTATTATACTTGCAATATTCAATTATAATACAAGTATAAATGTAACAATTATTGTAATTATTGTTAATCAAAACATAATATTAAAAAATATATATTTTAAAGTCAGAAAATAAAGATCTGTCATATATTTACACTGGCACTCATCCTCTGAATCGGATTATACTTGCAGGATTGGTCTATAATATACACATTTATTAAAATACAACAGTTATTGTAATGATTGTTAATTAATCAAAATCTGATATTTAAAAACATACAGACAGAAAATAAGACTATCATATTTTCACATGCACTCATCTTCTGATGAGATAGGAAGAAATTATACTATTTTGAGAAAAAGAGAAACTATAGTGAGCAGCCGACATGCACTGATTATGGTGCATTCTGGGAATTGGGAGTGAATCTCTGCATAGTGATGATTTTTGACAATGAGACAGGTCTAAAATGTCTGACTCACCAACTACTACTGAACTAGTGAGCTGATTGAAACACTCTTATCTTCAAAGTGTACCATCCTGCACAGCACTCTGGGTAATTACAAAGTGGTTCAGGCTGTATGACAGACAGATCTAGCACAGTTCTGATTTAATGTGTTGCTCTCTTCTGAACACCTGAGTCAACAGCAACAATGTTTAACTGAAGGGAAAGCAAACAGAAAGTGTGATGGACAGAAATGGAGAGCAATAATATCCATCATTCATTAAAGCCCAGTTACAGAGACACATTGTGTAATCCATTAGCCAGCTACACTTGAAACGCTGGCTTCTTGGAAATGCTGGCTTCTCTGTGTGTGTGCGTTTGAAGCCCAAAGTGCCTCTATCCATCTTAAGCTGACGGAAAGACGAGTGAAATATTGATTTTACTGTTCACACCATAGTGAAGTGCAGATAACCAGCCAAATCTGCTGAATGTGGCGTAAAGCGTAACACAACTTACAGGTGCACAATGTCACACAACCAAAGATGTACAACATGCTGCATCTTTTCACTCTGTCCAGAGTTTTTCCTTCAGCATTAATTCCATTCAGTGCAGTCATACTCTCCACAGGGGCTGTTGCAATATACGTGCTAAAACAATTTGCAATGAAATGGTAATGACAATATTTTTTCACATTCTCTTCCTGACTGCCCAAGGCATGGAGCTGAGTGGCATCACGCAGCATTACCAACACAATTTATCTCCCCAGGTCTTGCACTCATCACACACACGTCTTTGTGGGGACTCTCCATAGACGTAATGGTTTTTATACTGTACAAACTGTATATTCTCTCCCCTTACACTAACCCTAACCCCTAAACCTACCCATTACACAAAAACTTTCTGCATTTTTACATTTTCAAAAAAACTCATCCTATAAGCTTGTTTCCTCATGTGGACCTCAATTTATGTCCCCACAGTGACACGAGTCCCCATGAGTCAGTGTGCTTTCAGGTTGAAGTCCCCACTGGGATAGAAAAACATGAACACACACACAGACATAAAAAGTCCTCATAATCTTTAACACAATAGGGAAGACTATCAGAACTTCCGCTTCATGCCGACTTTAAAGTTTAGATAATTGCTATAGAACATTATGGAGCCGTCTTATACACACATAGGCCTACTGTACATATACTGATGAACACTTACTAGAAGAGTTTTACTGGGTGAATATGATAATATAATGGAGTATTTAAATACAGTGACTAAAGGGTTTTAACAGTTACACTTAAAGTCTGCTCTGAAGCAGGGGAGTCTCAAGAAAAGCCAGGTTATCCTAGTATATTTTTCTTTTGATATGAAAAATTTGGGTACTTTTAGCAATATGTGACCCTGGACCACAAAACCAGTTATAAGGGTCATAAAATGTATACATAATCTGAAAGCTGACTATTAAGCTTTCCATTGATGTATGGTTTGTATAGGACAATATTTGACTGAGATACAACTATTTGAAAATCTGTAATCTGAGGGTGCAAAAACTAGAAAATATTGAGAAAATTGCCTTTAAAGTCCTTAGCAATGCATATTACTACTACTAATAATTTTTTTATATATTTACAGTAGGAAATTTACAAAATATCTTCATGGAACATGATCTTTATTTAATATCCTAATGATTTTTTGGCATTAAAAGAAAAATCGATAATTTTGACCCATACATGTATTTTTGGCTATTGCCACATATATACTTGTGCGACTTATGACTGGTTTTGTGATCCAGGGTCACATACAGCGGGTGAATTATGTATATGATGTATATTATGATGTTATGATGAACTATATGCCTTTCTCCATGTTCTAAGTTGTTCAAAGCATTTCTAAGGATGCTGATTGTTAGATGGCAGCTGTCTGACTCTGAGATGGTGAATGGGAACATGGTTTGTGTAACATTAGCAACACATTATTAGCTGTTTAATAATGTAGTCAAGCAAAAGACTAATCATATCAGTTACCATTATGTGTCCGACGTTGTAAAGAGCCATTGTGCAGCGTTTACTACAGTAACATGAGTAAAAGTTGACTGAGTGGGTCTCTGAGCTGCTGTGAGTGATTGGAGGCGGGGCTAATTTGCATATGCATGGCTGCACAAATACTAAATGAAGCAAGGGTGTAGAGTTGCATTCAAGCTATTTTAAGGCATGAAGAAATTGTAATAATAAAATGAACTAAACATGTGGCTACTCTGATAGAACTGATTTCATACATCCACTAAAAATCACAAAAACACCAGTGGATTAGAAGTGATTCCAAAAATGGTTCAGAAAAATGAAGTTGGCTCTGAGAAAAGCTCTAGCAGCATTGTTTGAAGATGCCACTTGCTTTTGATAGATTTTTAACAGATGGGATGAAATTAATTCATCCATTGACTTTGTTTCCTCTTTTGCTAATGAAGTTCAGTGTTTCCGAAGCAATGCATGTCTATGAAAATGAAAATGTGTAATTATACCACGGGTCTGTTGAATGCTCTATTCTGAGTGGTTGATAAATGTTCTAAGATGTGCAATTATTTTCCAGTAAATCAAGTTCTAGGTCAGTTGACTGTATTACACTTCCATATCACTTCATTTCAGTTATTTTCTGTGGCCATTCAAAGTCACTGACCAAGCAAACAAATATGACAAACAATTTCCATTTTTTAATACATAAAGCACGCTCTATTCCTTTCTTCTGCCATCTGTCTCCGCACACACACTGTACACTCGCACACACAGCGAAACACTCGTGCGCAAAGAAACTAGTAGTCAGCGCTGCCCGTGACTTATCACAGGTGTTACTCATCAGAGTGTTGCTACGGAGTTTTTAAGAATGCTTATGGTGTTGTGGGTCGTTGCTATGGAGTTTTTAAGGGTGCTAGAATAATGTGTGGGGTTGCCAGGTCATTGTTATGCAGCTGTCAAGGATGCTAGTAAGTTGTGGGTGGTTGCCAGGGTGTTGCTATGCAAGGTCTTCAGAGGATTGTATATAAGCAGATGCTAGGGCATTCTGAATGGCTGCCCACCCGCAAGTTTCTGATCTCCAGATTTACGGTAGTTTTTCCAACCGTTTTATCATCTTCCAAGCTAATACCACTCGTCTCCTCAACAAGCTCAGTACTTAGGGTTAGAGGTTTAGAAAAGAGCCTTGCCAAGTACCTCTAATTATAACCGAGGCACGCACAATAGCATCAGAAGTGCAGATAGAAAGAGAGGAGATTTGAGGGAAGAGCCAGTCATGAACATAGATAAGACGAATCTGCTGGGAGAAGAGCTTGGCCGATGTGTGTGTGTGTGTGTGTGTGTGTGTGTCATTTGAAGAGAATGCTTGTTTTGTTAGATCATTCACCACAGCAAAAAGACAATGTGGTCTGCAGATGTGACCCCATGTAATGAACTCATTAATGATTACAATTACTCTCAGTCTGAATAAAAGCGATACCACAGGGATTATTAGAGTTGACAGCATAGCAGGACGCAAAGAGCAATTACACACTTACATATGCATACTTATGTTCACAGACATATTACATGATGCAACATGTTCAAGGAGTGAAATATAGCACACACAGACATTGAGTGTTGTTCTTTCATCCCATCGATTGCTCATTTCAAAGAAACACTAGCACAGCAGCATCTGAAGATACATAGGCTTTTTTCTAGTGCCACTTTTCTAAAATCTAAGGTGAACGAAAATCTCGACATGAGAAAGAGTTTCTTCCTGCAAAAATCAATCGAACACTTTAACAGCTGACACATGATACCTCAAGCTGATATCCTCAAACCTAGGGAAAAAAACACGAGGCTGAAGATGCATTTTGAAAGAAAGAAGCTGTCAAGGAAAGAGAACAGCATTTCTCTGGCGAGTGTGGATATCGGTTTCGTTATCCTCTGAAAATCCACATATTAAATAATTTATGTTGTGTATGCAAGTGTGTGCACTTTGTTTGCTTGGATCTGACACATAAAAGGAATATGTGTATCTACTGTCTACTTGATTGCAGACTGCTTGAGACCAATGTGTGCGTGTGCTGAATTATTAAAAGATATAGTTAAAAGACTGAATTATTGATCTCAACTCTTCAGAGGTCAGATCGACTGTTCAAGAAAATGTAAGGTGCTGTGTTTATGTCTTCTTAAAGAGGACCTATTATGCCGCTTTTCAGTCTTGATTTTGTTTTCAGGCTCTACTAGAATAAGTTTTCATGTTTGAATGTTCAAAAAACATTATTTTTCACATATTTTCCATTGTTGCAACTCCTCTCTCCCACTCTGTCAGTAACGCTATGTTTAGTTCCTGTCTCTATGAAGCCCCTCCTTCCGAAAAGCGAACTGTGCTCTGATTGGTCGGCTACACTAATGTGTTGTGATTCGTCAACCGCTTTGAGTGTGTTTGGGGAAATGTTCCGCCCCTTAGCATAACTGCGAGTTTCAACACACTACTAACTCAACTAACCAAACCCCGCCCATTTATTAGCATATGCCTTGGGTGGGAATTATTCAAATGAGGAATATTGTTCAAGACTACAATGGAGGCGTTTCAGGGAGTTCAGAAACAGTGCACACTAATATAGAGAACCTTTTGAAGACCTTTTTCAAGCTCAAACAGCAACATTACACACTAAAGAAAGATGAACAAAGCATAATAGGTCGCCTTTAAAGTCTATAAGCACCTCTTTTTACATGGTCTCATGCCTCACATGGCTTATTGCATTAGTATATACTGTAAATTATACCGTATATTTTTGCATAATGTGACCGAACACATTATGCAATGATTAACATTGTGACCTTATCATGATACATGTTTAATTCAGCAACTGGTGTCCAGTTATAATCTCAGAAATAAAGGCTATTTGCATTTCTACTCCACTTTTTAAAAATCTAAAACAATTTATGGCATCATAAAAATGGCAGTGTGCTTAGTACAATACTGCAAAACTAACCACAGTAAGCATAGCTACAATATAAGCGTGACACAGTATGAGTAGTATGGACACAAGCTATTCTGAACACAGGAGGAGGGAGAGGGACAGTAAGGAGAGGTGTTAATGCAATTTTGATCCACACAGCAGTCTGCCAGAGAGGCAGATGGGACAGCGGAGACCTGTTCCATAATTTCTTGTTCCTGTGTGACTCACAGGCCAAACAGCAGGTGTATTGTGTCAGCGGAAGCGAAATGAGTGCATGAATGTGTGTGTTACACACATGTTCCATCATATTCTCTAATCTCAGGCATTTGCACTCTGGCGAAGGGGTTTGGTCACAAGAGCAGCAGACAGTTATTGCATGAAGATGTTATGATATATAGCGTGTGTTATGATAGAGGAAGGCTGTGTTTATTGATGAGGAAAAAAACACATTTTGCAATGGAGGCTTTCTCTTGTATCATAATGATCATGTGTACGTGTGTGTGTGTGTGTGTGTGTGTTAGGCTACTATAGCATGACCTTTCTTAGCTAGAGACATATATTTTATATCCATGACCTTTTGAACAGCCAAACAAGAATACAAACACTAAAACAATCACAAATACACTCTCAGGTTTAAATGTGGGTACGTAAAAAGTGGTCAATAAAACTTGCATGCTATATTTCATCTTCTGAAGCTGCTGAAGGAAAAAAATTTATCTGCTCGGACCACATTTTCTTTCTTTATTTTTATTTGGTTATGAACCTCTTTACCCTTTCTAGACTTTAATTATTAAGCTCTTGACTAGACTTTCATTAACCCAAACTGTGGAATCTGAGGATTCTGTCAGAAAAACAACATCGTCTGATCTACAGCCCTCTCGCTCTCCTCATGATGACCTCAGATTACTCGATGTTGACTCCTTTGATCCTCCTCCATTTCTTTTTGATTTTCTGCCACAGGTAAATGTGAGCATCATTGTGCTTTCTTAGCCTCCTACAACCCTTTAACCAGCCCCTACTTCTAATGTTGCTTTCCTTTCATATTATACAGCTCTTCTTGATTCATTTATATCCATTGCACTTTTGGCCATTTTTTGCAAGGCAAAGGCCGATGAAGAGGGGGAAGTTCTGCCTTTCTCGCCATGGTCAAAATAATTAGTGCTGTCAAAATTAGTGTTAACGCATGCAATTAATTTTTTCAGTTTAACGCGTTAAAAATACTTAAAACAACAAAATTAACACAACATCCGTTTTATATGATCACGCTCTTATTCATGCAAATGCTTTTAAACCATTCAAGTGCGATAAGTCAAAAAGAGAACGCTTTCTGTGAATGTCCTGACACACACACAACGCACAGAAACGCGCCAGTATCGCGTTCACAGACAGAGAGGCAGAATCGAGTTCTCTTTTATGCCAAAATAGAATTATGCCAAAATGCCCGTTTTGTCGAGTATTGTAATAAGAGCAGCAGGGGCGGTGCTAGAGAATTTTGCAGGGGGAGCTGCACAATTATATATTTATAAATACTATTAATAAATATGAGCAAAACTTGGCCACTCAATTTTGAACATTCAATTATTTTATCACAATTAAATTGTATTAAATTGAACAAGCACAAAATTCATTATTCCATCAAATATTCTTTAAGATTTTGCAGGCCTATTTATTGAACATAATTTCAGTCAAGGACAATATGCCATTAAAAAGCACCCATAGTACCAGGGAAAATATCAGTATTCACCAAATTGGTGACAACAATCAGGACAGGACAATGCGACGGTTGATGTGATTTATGGAAAATGCATCAGTGATGCGTTGAACATCCAAAGCCTTCGCTCTTCGTGTATTGATTAGCTGCCGTCTTTGCATCCGCGGCAAACGTGTCAGCTGACTGCTCCGTGTCAGACTCCGTACAATCAATATCTGAACCGTTCTCAACCTCTGGCTGAGATAAGTTTATGTTCTCGTTTTTACTAGGAACCAGTGTTGGACAAGCTTTACAAGCTACAGCTACTTGTAAGTTAAAGTAGTTGTTACATTCAAGCTACCCTTTTGAAAAAGTAGTTAGCTACACTACAAGTTACAATCAAAAAGTAGCTAGCTACATTGAAACTACTTTTTTTTTTTACAGTTACATTATAACAAATAACTTGTTAATGAAGAATGTTATAATATTTGGGGTTTCAAGCAACATAATGCAATGTAAATATGATTTCAAAGAGTAGGGTGAATTCAGGTTGATTAGGACACTTTTTTGCTAGTCATTTCAATGGCAAATACTGTCAGAATCATTTGATTTTGTAAACTATCTGATACACACAATACTCAAATAGCCTATATCTCAAACTGGCAAAATGGCTACACATTTAACATCAGTGCAAGAACATTAAATACTCAGGAGTCAGGATTAGTCTAAAAATGCAGGTTAAACTCACAGCACATGCAGTGATGGAGCCCGTAGCACTTTGAACAGAAACGCTCTGAGTAGTCATGAGCTGCGCGTGTGAACAGTGCGCATTGCTTGACTATTTTGAATTGTTTTGTTAAAAAAAAAAGTGGACATTTCAAGCTTTCTATACACACATTTCTCATGTCTGTGAGGCAAGTAGCCTGCTGAGTTTTGGTTTATTTATGAGACGCGCTCCAGCTCATGTGCAATGCAAGTGATCGTTCCGGTGCCTCCATGTCAGGATTATTGTCTGCTATAGTCTATGTGCTTATTAAATCCAGGCAATTGTCTGATGAAACATTGATTAAAATTAAGATACAATTTATACAAAATGAAATTCACTTTAAAGAAAGGCTTTCTACAAAACAAAACTTAATGAAGTGGTCAAAATTTCTGACCCTATGTCTTTGACATATATTACGCATCTTTGCACTTTTCATAATCAATATAGCCTAGATGAAATTTTAAAATTACATTATAATATTTAAATATAAATATGAAACAAAATACATTGTTTAATGGCTACAACAAATATAGTAGGCTACAGACAGATAATTTCATGTCTGAGCAGGATTTGAGCAAAATATTGAGCTGAGCGTCACACCACTCCGCTTCGCTCATTACAGGCTCGTTCTCGTCAGAACCCAAAACAGAATGTAGCTTTTGGTCGCGCTACACTGCTACTTGCTGGATAAAGCAGTTAGCTACTGGAAAAGCTACACTGTTTTAAAAGTAACTGAGCTAATGACAAGCTACTGAAAAATGAAGGCCTAGTTAAGCTAGTAGCGTCGCTACTTGTAGCTCGCTACTGCCCAACACTGCTAGGAACTAAATTAGAATCACGAGATCGCTTACTTGGCAGAAAGAACCGCTCCATTTCAATATATCAATATTTTCCAGAATTGAAGACATTTCTTGTCTGCCATCTTGGATTTTTCTCGCACACATTCAGGCAGTTTCTGCCTCTTTTTCTGTTCTCTACAGTCTCTTCGTTGTGTATAGTGTAGTTTTTGTTGGATTGATTAACTGATTATTGTGTTTGCTCATTAGCTGATTGCTTGACTGCCCACACAGGCGTGTTTTACTCTGCAGCAGGGGCCCAAACACTGGCCTTCGTTAAGCCTCGTTAGACTCCTTAACCATCATTAGAGTGCTCTTAATTGCTCCACCGCAGTGCCAGTCCACAGCGGGCAGCGGTGTGCGTACCGTATCCCACTAAAAGCAGACAAGGGCCTTTTTTTAAAGAGAAGACACACGTGCTATTTTTAAGCTAATCTTTCTACACTGCCTTTATCTCTTCATACTCAGAATCATCTTTGAACTATACTTAGGAATATCTTCAAGTTGAAAACTGATAGAGAAGCCAGTGATGGAGCCAGAAGTGTGTGAGTGTGTGTTTGAAAGTGCAGAAGTAAACAGAAAACAGGAAAATATCCAGGCATACTCATGCAGATTGATTTAATTAACGTTTACTAAGTGTTTTTAAGATCGTTCTCTTTTACGACACAGCCAACATGCTAGCATCACATTGCCTGGCTTCTGCAGGCGTTGTGCAAACCAGTGTTATTTTAGTATCATTGTACGGAGCATAGACTGTAAAAAAGATGGATGATGCACGTTCAATCTCTTCCATTGTAGTAAGTGAAGCCGGCAGTGTCCAAATATGGCGCTGACATCTTGGGTCTCGAGTCTAGCGACTTGGAGCACAAGTCTGTGCAGTAGTGAGCGCAACGTGGAGCTGCGATATCAAGGTCCCATCCACACTCATGGAAAATGTAATTATGGAAATGTAGAAATTAAAGTTAAAGCTTCAGTCTCCTCCCAAAGTTCCCCAAAAAAGTCTGTTGGCACCTCAGTGACTAATTCACTCAGAGAAACTGTCAATCTCAGTTGTCAATCATAACGTCACACCCCCATTTTATAGCATCAAATAAACAAACTAAAACCAAACTTATTTAAAGAACGAACACTTTCTACTATCATCAGTGTGATAAAAACAGCCTAAAATGACAGAAACCATCTTTGGAAAAAGTGTATTTGAAGTGTAAATTGATTGTTTAGTTTGTCTATGTCCCATTACATTACATGGAGAGGGTGGGGTTTATGTGCTATACTGCATCCAGCCACCTGGGGGCGATCAATCACTTTTCAGGACTTGTGTGGCACGCTTGGTACAGAGCCTCTAAAAGGACATGGTGAAGAAAAAATTTAGATGAGGATAAATTATTTGGCAATGCTTTTGCATTCTCTCACAAATGTTTAGCGAAAAAACGTTGTGCTCACTCACAAAGAACACAAAAGTTTTGCGAATGCAAAGTTTCTCGGGGGAACGTAAAACATTTGCGAGAGAACGCAAAACCATTTACTTATTATTTTTCTTCCCATCTCATATTTTCATATCTCATACCACCATGTCCCCTTAGGGGCTCCTTATCATTGAGATACTATTATAGTTTATATTAATATTTTGCTGCCTTGGTATTTAGCTGAAATAAAATAAGTTTAAAATTTCAATATTTTACTGTATTCAAGTTAATATTTTGTTTCAAGCAACAAAAAGGTTTTTTGTTTTTTTTTTAACTTTGGATTTAGTTAACTATAATAACCCTGCTACACACACACACATGTTGGGTTTTCATGTTTTATGGGGACTTTCCATAGACATAATAGTTTTTATACTGTATAAACTGTATATTTTATCCCCTTACACTAACCCTACCCCTAAACCTACCCATCACAAGAAACATGCTGCATTTTTACATTTTCAAAAAACATTACTTAGTATGAATTATAAGATGTTCCCTTTCGTTCAGTCACTCCGAGTAACGTCAGTGACAGACGGATGGGGGTTTTGCTTAGAAGCCTATCATCTTCAAGATGTAACAAAGCGCCCAATGGCGATGCAATGCCATGGGCATGCGGAATTTGCATAGCGTAACTCCGCCCCACCTCGTGGGTATATAAGGAAGTACGCTGGCAACATCGCATTATGTTTCTGCTTCGGAGCCGAGAGCATCCCGAGAGCAGCTCTCCAGTCAGTGTTGGTGTGACGGCGCGTTCCAGCGATCTCACATTGCCTGCCTGCTGATCTGTGCAGTGATCTGCAACAGCTGTGTGTGTGTGTTTCCCTGGGCGCTTCAGCACTCTGCAGAGCTTTCTCTCACAAAAAGAGCTTGCGCGTGGCACGTCTTTTTAAAGACGGTTCGCCCGTGCACTTCTGGGTGCGGTCGGTCTCTGTTGCCATCTGATGGGCACAATCACTGCTTGACGTGTTTGGGCTTCAGCACGCTCAAGCAGCGTTTGCGGATGAGTCATGTTCTCACTGCGGGAACATGACCATCGCGATGTTGTGGTCGAGACTCAATGACCCCTGTAAAGAGGAGAGAGTCCCCTCTGCCACACCCCAATCTACCGTCTCCGAGAGAGATGGTACTTTGACTGGTGGCCAGGGTGTCCTGAGGGTTAAGGTGTGGCACAAACCCGGGACATGTGACGATCATTCCTCGGGCCACACCCCACTCTCGCACGCCGCTACCCGTGGGTGCTCGGACTTGCCCGAGTCCGACCCAGAGTTGACAGCTATGTCATCTCGGGGGATGATTGGTCTTCGGGTTTGGCGCGTCCTGACAGCTGTCGGGCCCCGCCCCCGATCTCTTTTCTCTCCCGAGGTGCATGAGGAGGTCACGCGGTCCTGGAAGTCCCCGTTGTCTTCCCGTGACTGTTCGCGGGCCTTCTCCACCTTCTCTGCCCTCGATGGGGCCGTGGCCAAGGGTACACTGGGGTCCCCCCTGTTGACGCTCTGTTGCAACCACGGTCGAGACTCAATGACCCCCGTATGGAGGTAGAGTCCCCTCTGCCACACCCCTATTATCCTCTCCACGTGACGGGATGCTTGGCTGGTGGCCAGGGTGACCGAGGGCTGTGGTGCACAGAGTGCTTCAATGGGCGCGGTGGCCCTAAGCACCCCTCCAAGGCCTGTATGTTCTCGTCTACCTTGGTGGCGAGGTACTGCAGAGCTGCGGGGCAGGCTGCCGCCTCTCAGCACACCATAGCCATCCTTCAGGTCTACCAGGCCAGGGTGCCTGCGCCGTGCACGAGGGTAGAGCTGTCCCAGGGCTTTGAATAAGCTGCGTGCCGCCTCCGACCTTGCCCTCCGGGCAACGTACGGGACCGTGCGCTCCCTGGGTCAGGTGATGTCCACAGATGTGGTCCAGGAGAGATGTGGCTCAATCTGGTCGATATGGGAGGGACTGAGTGAATCCGCTTCCTCAGCACTCACATGTCCCAGGCTGGCCTCTTCGGCGGCACGGCCGAGAACTGCGCCCAACAGTTCTCGGCCGCCCAGAAGCAGACTGAGGCCATGTAATATGTACTGCCCCGGCGGCCAGCTGCTGCCTCATTCAGCCGCCGGCTCAGTAGCCTCAGTATGCTTGCCGCCGAGGGTGCCCTCCTACGGCTTCCACCCCTCCCGCCCGGCCCCAGCAGCAGCCAATTTCTGGGCCGCGCTGTGGAGGTGGTCGCAGGAAGGCGCCCTTGTCCGCCCCGCAGCCCCGCTGTACGCCAGGCTAGCGGCGCTCTTGACGCGACAGCTCATGGATGGCAGTTCTTTCAAGGGGTTGGTTGCAGGGCCACTCCTTCCCCCGGTGGAGGGGGAACTCAATCATATACCTGTACACACACACACAAACAGGTTTGCGTGGGTCAAGACTTTCCCGCCAGACCAAGATCAATTTTCTACATCTGTCAGCTTCCATTAAATGCAGCTGAATCAAACATACACCTTTACTCTGTCCAGTATGACAGCCAGCAGACGGATTCACACAGGACACTAATGTCATGTTTACATATCAAGGTTGACTTCCTCTTACTCACATGAGAGGATGTGTTGATGAGCACACATGTAAATTGTTTATTAAAACATGCATTTTCATAGTTCTCTATGATAACCTCCTTTAGTTGATGTTATGACAGTCCCTATATTGGTTTCCCATCACTGTCAGAATAAGAAATCAGTAGTTTTTAGACTTCAAACACAGTAAACTCTGCTGGAAAATCAGTGCAATGGTGGTGTTTGGTATATATTAGATGGTTTACAGCTGGTACAAGCTGGTTTAGGTTTGTTGACCAAGGCACTTGACCATCTTGAACCAGCTTGACCACCTTAAGATCTCCCAGCTCAACAGCACTAGCTACATCCAGAATCTTCTCCATTCTTGCCTGGCTTAAACTGACCTAGTAAACATGTAGTTACACATGGCTCAATAATTACATTTCTGCTGCTAAAGACAGTTCTTTTGACAGCTTGTTTAAACTCCCATACAAAGAAAAGACACTTAAAAACAGTGCCATATTAAAAAAATTTGATTTCCTAAAGACATGCAGTGATAAATTAGCACTGAAAAGGCGTGGACAGGGTTATTTTTGCGGCACTTTTGCGGAGTTTCCCTTTCAGACACAAAATTTATGGAAGGACAGTATTTAAATGAATCATGTAAGGTGTTTTACTAAGGTTTGTACTCGTCAATTTTACTAAGGTTTGCGTTGATCATTATGGAAAGCTTTCAGATTTCATCAAAAAGATCTTCATTTGTGTTCCGAAGATGAACAAAAGTCTTACGGGTTTGGAATGACATGAGGGTGAGAAATTAATGACAGCTTTTTCATTTTTTGATGAACTATCCCTTTAAGACGGGAAGAGACTGTATGACCGACATGTTAAGTGACCAACCACAGTTCAACACTTTTTTTGTGTCATAAAAAAACAACATAAAAAAACAACAATGTAAAATATATATAAACACAATGAAATCTAAGGGTGCGTTCACACTTGGCATGTTTGGTTGAATTAAAACGAACCCTGGTGCGATTGCTCTGTTAGTGCGGTTCATTTGAATAAGTGTGAACGCTGCCATCCAAACCCTGGTGTGCACCAAACAAGCAGACCTCTGAAAAGATGGGTCTCGGTCCACTTAAAAAAAACGATGTCTGGTGCGGTTTGAATGAAATGTGAATGCAACATAAACCAAAGACATGTAAATGAACCAAAAACAGGACGTGATGGCACAAGATGCAACTATAAAAAGGACAGAACACTCAAACATACCTGGTTCTTCTCATCACTGGAGCTGGTAAAAACACCATCATATGTACACACATACAATGAGTGCATTTGGCCCAGCACACAACATTGTTTGGATGTTCAGTAAGTTTCGTCACAAAACATCAAAAAAGCTGTTTTTGTCTTTAAAAAATGACAGTGTGAACGTTAAGTGGACCAGGACTAAATGTATCATTTTCCTTTTTGGTCTAGGCCAAAATAACCAAGAGAACTGATCTAAGTGTGAACACACCCTATGTTTACTTGAGAAGTGCCTCAAACAACACTAGAAAAAAACAAAACAAAAATCTTTCAAAGATTTGATGCCACTAACAAATGCTGGCAGATTCAATGATTAGTTCTTCCTCAAAGCTGCATAAAACCATTCAATCAGATTTAAACTAGACATTTCAGCCAGCTCTTGCCATTTTGTGCTATATGCATCAGGCTGTCAGCAAACAGACAGTGCGTCTGAAACGTAATTGCAAAATAATAAAAAATGACAGTGCTGAAAAGTTGCCGCCTAACTGAGCAGGTTGTCCAACTCATTGATGTGATGTCTACATGTGCTTAATTGGAGACTCTCATTAACTCTTGTAGAACAGCAACCGGTTGGCTGTTTTAAACGGAGCATACTCCCACTGGCTAATGCAGAGCAGAACTCACTTTTAATGGCTGAGAAAACACTGAAAAGGCAAATGAAGCTGAGAGGTCTCACTCTGCAACAGTGGATGATCAAAAGCTCTATTTAACCCTGCTAAACACCCACCTGACTGTCCATTCTCCATATTCAAACTAACAACTCATATACACACACATAATAATAACCCAGGTGAGCTCCATTCCCATGTAAGCACCAGGCAGTTTAGCTCCAGTCCACTGCCTGAAATAGCTTCAGCCTCCCAGGAGACCTGACTCACCCAAGCCTAACATCTGTGAGAGGAGTGACTGTTAGTGAATCCGCGGAGCTCTTCACTGTATACTGAATATTTACCAGTGAGGTCTAATATGATTTAATGTCTGGATCAGTAATCTAAATGCAGTCAACATTATTACACATAAAAATACACACGTATTCTCATGAGATCACTTTGGCCTGTACGTCCTGCCATTTTAAAGGCTGACAAATTGCACACCGCCAATCACCATGCCAGCAACACTAACGCCTGGCCTGAGTTTATTAGAATCATGCAAATATTGTGCAATCCTCTGGAGAAAACAAAAATAATGCAAGAAATATCACGCAATGCTCTGGAGACAACAAGACAGACAACGGTATAAATTAACAATCTCTTCTTATTATATTTAATGCATCTTTGGAGCTTCCGCTGGTGGGTTTTAGTTACACAAATAATCAACCCAATTGACATTTATTGTATTTATATCTGCACTATTACATAACAGAGTGTCAGTTTGTTTCCTTTTGGACTATATGTGTGTAATTTTGTCTGTATAAGGCTTATGAATAAAACTCTAAAAATAGTTTAAAATAAAAATTCTGCTATTTGTTTTTCAAAACATAATTATCATTAAAATGAATAATATTGGATTAAAATGATTAAATTAAAAGTTGAGCGAGTTTGACAAGGGCCAAATTGTGATGGCTAGACGACTGGGTCAGAGCATCTCCAAAACTGCAGCTCTTGTGGGGTGTTCCCGGTCTGCAGTGGTCAGTATCTATCAAAAGTGATCCAAGGAAGGAACAGTGGTGAACCGACGACAGGGTCATGGGTGGCCAAGGCTCGTTGATGCACGTGGGCTGCGAAGGCTGGCCCCTGTGGTCTGATCAAACAGACGAGCTACTGTAGCTCAAATTGCTCAAGAAGTTAAAGAAAATTTTTGGGACCTTAGCTTATTCACCATATCACCCAGAGTTAGATACGTTTATACATACCATTTTTATCTCCGTGTGTGCCATAACTCTGTCTGACGCACCCACCGCTAGCCTATCTTAGCACAAAGACTGGAGGTAAACGGCTCCATCTAGCCTACTGCTCAATAAGTGACAAAATAACGCCAACATTTTCCTATTTACATGTTGTGATGGTACGGCAGCAAAGTTCCTGGATTATTACGCAGGAATGAGAGTATTGCAACTTTTCATTTTCCTTCGGTCTTAGTACACGATGTAACTATACACATCACAACATGTAAATAGGAAAATGTTGGCGTTATTTTGTCAGTAGGCTAGCTGGAGCCGTTTACCTCCAGTCTTTGTGCTAAGCTAGGCTAGCGGTGGGTGCGTCAGACAGAGTTATGGCACGCACGGAGATAAAAATGGTATGTATAAACTTATCTAACTCTGGGGGATACGGTGAATAAGCTAAAGTCCCAAAAAGTCGACGTGTTCCTTTAATGCTGGTTCTGATAGAAAGGTGTCAGTATACACAGTGCATCACAGTTTATTGTGTATGGGGCTGCACAGCCACAGACCAGTCAGGGTGCCCATGCTGACCTCTGTCCACCACCAAAAGCGCCAACAGTGGGTACGTGAGCATCAGAACTGGACCATGGAGCAATGGAAGAAGGTGGCCTGGTCTGATGAATCACGTTTTCTTTTACATCACGTGGATGGCCGGGTACGTGTGCGTTGCTTACCTGAGGAACACATGGCACCAGGATGCACTATGGGAAGAAGGCAAGCCGGCGGTGGCAGTGTGATGCTTTAGGCAATGTTGTGCTAGGAAACCTTGGGTCCTGCCATCCACGTGGATGTTACTTTGACACGTACCACCCACCTAAGCATTGTTGCAGACCATGTACACCCTTTCATGGAAACGGTATTCCCTGGTGGCTATGGCTCTTTCAGCAGAATAATGCACCCTGCCACAAAGCAAAAATGGTTCAGGAATGGTTTGAGGAGCACAACAACGAGTTTGAGGTGTTGACTTGGCCCCCAAATTCCCCAGATCTCAATCCAATCGAGCATCTGTGGGATGTGCTGAACAAACACACAAGTCCGATCCATGGAGGCCCCACCTCGCAACTTTCAGGACTTAAAGGATCTGCTGCTAACATCTTGGTGCCAGATACCACAGCACACCTTCAGGGGTCTAGTGGAGTCCATGCCTCGATGGGTCAGTGCTGAAGATACTTATACTTCACATATATTTTCTATAAACTATTCAGGAATAAAAATACAAAAAAGGAGACTATGAAGATTCTGGCTGACAAAATGTTCTACACTCTGCTATTTTATCTATTTCTAAATAATTATTGGCTATTAAAGATTCACTTATCTTTGTTCAAATGCATGAGCTAGTTATTGTGTTCAGTGTGACTTTTCCACACACATCATCAGGGATTATTTCTGAGCCAGACTGCCTTTCATCAGCTACTGTTTTTAGACAGATATATAGATTTACAGATCAGGAATTAGTCGAAGAACTGAGTCCATTAAAGCAGCTTTTGATGCTATTTTTGAGTGTCAGAGTCAAGATGTGTTTTAAAGTAGAATGATTACTGGACCAAATTTTCCCTGCATTTATTTGGTCTCTCAGAACTTAATGTTTTCTGACAGATTCTGACTGAGGAAGTGCACTTATGACTTCATATCTACAGTACTTAAGCGCATACACTGTACGTGTGCTTCTTTACCTCTCTCAGTCATCACAGAGCTTTTGGTCAAGCAGAGTAAATTAGAAGAGATTGCACAGTGTATCATGAAAGGGAACTTCATTTCAGCCCAAAGCCAGTTTAATTGGCGGTGCTGGCGTGCATGAGTGTAGTAGCATTTGAGGACGGATGGATGGACCAATAGATACTTGAGGAAGAGAGGAAAAAGGAAGAATATAAGGTATAAATGGGAGAGTGCATCATACAGCTATTTAAACATCTATATTTCATACATTTTTAGGGACACAATGCAAAATCGAAGCATTTTAGCAAAGTTTTGGAGCAGGGTTTCCTTCTTTTTTTCTTTTCACTCTTGCTTTCTGTCTTATCAGTGTGTCGATAAGAGGAGGGGGAATGTGACCTTAAGGAAAATCAAAATCCAGCCTTTACCTGCACACACACACACACCTCCTGAGATGCAAACAGGATTAGCACATGCAGACAGCTGTAACTTCTTGATTGATGGTCAGTCTGACAGACCAGTGCATTCTGCTGTCAAATGACAATCTTTAAACCTGTGCTGAATATACCCCAATGATCGATATCTTCAGAGATATATCTGTGTGTACAAATGAGAGAGAGAGATTTATGTGTCTGTGCATTAAGTGCATAGTTCTGACAGCTTAATCCATCATGCAGCCAAACATCCATCTATTACACTATAATAAGACATAAATAAACACATTATAACTGCACTATTGAGGTGTCTGTAAACATATGATATGATAATGTATGCTGGTAACATGAATAAATGGCTCTCGGGGACAATGAGGGGCAATCTGTAGATGTTAAACCTCTCAGCGAGCTGTTTTCACACTTGGTTCGATTGCTTGGTCTGTACTTGGTCCGAGATCAATTCTCTCTCTCTCTCTCCTGCTGTTTCTATTTTACATCGGTACATTTATGAATATCAGTTCAACTCTGCAATTGAGCTCATAACTGTGAACCTTATTGAAGTTTACATGAACTGTACCCAAGACTCGTTTTTCCAAGCATTCAATTTGTTTGCGAAATGCTTTTTGGCACTCAGAATAATGTTTCCGCCACAGAATAAAAAATAAAAAAGGTAATTGCAACTTTTTTTATCTCACAATACTGTTTTTTTTCACGCAATTGCGAGTTTATATCTCACAATTCTGAGAAAATAAGTCAGAATTTCGTGATATAAAGTCAGAATTGTGAGATATAAAGTCGTAAGCAATGATCTTTTAAAATATTTTATTATGTGGTGGAAACAAGCTTCCATAGAAAACTGCTTCATATTTTTGTCTAAACCGTTTAAACAGTGTAAACCTTTTTTCTTTTCCTTTCAGGATTTGTGTTAAATAGACCCAATTTTTGTAATGGTATTGTACACTGCTGTTCAAACATTTGTGGTCAGTATTTTTTTAAAGAAATGTATATTTTTATTCAGCAAAGATACATTAAATTGATCAAAAGTAAGAGTAAAAAAATTCTGTTTCAAATAAACGCTGTTCTTTTGAGCTTTATATTCATCAAAGAATCCTTTTTTTTATCATGGTTTCCACATAAATATTAAGAAGCACAACTGTTTTCAACATTGATAATAATCAAAAATGTTTCTTGAGCAAAAATCATAATATTAGAATGATTTCTGAAGGATCATGTGACACTGAAGACTGGAGTAATGATGCTGAAAATTCAGCTTTGATCACAGGAAAACATTACATTTACAATAGCAAACTTATTTAAACTAATACTATTTCATAATATTACTGTTTTTACTGTATTTTCGATCAAATAAATGCAGCTTTGGAGAGCAGAAGAGACCGTTCAAAAACATAAAAAATCTTACAGAGCCCAAACTTTTGAATGTTATAGGTTTGCTGTTTTGCAATAGTATTGAGGTGTGTGCAATAGTATGTTATTATTTTTTATTTCATTTTAATAAAGAAAAAAATCTTGTGATCTAGTTATTCACTGAGTAGGACTGTGGGCAAAAATAGAGGAAGGTGTAACATCCGTAGAGTCTGAGCTATTTTGGGACGCCTGAGTCACAGACGGCGTACAAACTACAAGGTGACAAAGTGTTTAGTGATTCAGAAGTGTCGGGTACATTGTGTGTGTGTGTGGATATGAATGCTTTCGGGATAGAAAATGCGGGTGTGTATACTATGCTTGGCTGGCAGGAGTAAGCTTGTTTTATTTAGGAGCAAGCTGATTCTTAACGTGCAGCCCTTAGATGTGTGTGTGTGTGTGTGTGTGTGTGAGTCTATGAATATTAGCAGCCCTTGCACAGAGATGCTGTAGGGTTTGCAGCTCTGTCTTTGATGTGCAGCTCTTCTCTGATGCATGTGTATCCAAATGTGTAAAGCACGTGTCTGATATTTAATGAGAAAACTCTGATATAGACATGTATATCCAGGTATGAGGGATAGGCTGAAAGTGCATAACAGATGGAGACACCTAGAGAGAGAGAATTTAAAGGTAAAAATGTAAGTCTAAAATCCAATCTCTTGGTTTATACATAAACTTGCTGCTGAGAGATTCAGTGTTTGAATGATTCAAGGAGATTTTTCATATGAACCACAAAAACCCGAAAGATCAATATGCACTCATACTAATTACACGACTAAGAAGTCCATGTGAGATTTAAAACGTCTCTCACACACACACACACACACACCCCTCCCCTCAGCTGTGATACTCTCTGGCTGCACACTTTCATTAGCGAGATGCAGAAGTCAAATATGCATTTTCACTTCACCGTTCCCTGCATGCTAAACAGATTGTTTATTAACCAGAGAACAAGCCTATACAGGTACAAATGAGGTTAAGTCTGTATTTTTTAGGCATGAATATGTCAGAATAGCTCAACTGTGAGTGTCGTTCTGTCAAAATATTAGACCGCATTCTGTAACAAATTCCTAGAAATTAAGGAGTAGACCTTAGTCAGGAGCACAAGTGCAAATGAGAACGCTTCTATTGGTTTGAGCATCAGCCTGACACAGCATCACTGGATTAACCAATGGCATGAGTTTGGGGGCGGGACTATTTGCATGCCCAACCAACAGCAGAAAGGGGGAGCATATGAGAAACCCATTTGAAAACAATCATTCTTGCAATTTTGGGTTACACTTTATTTTAAGGTGTCATTGTAACAGTGTAAATATATTTAAGTACTGAGTAATACTGATTAACTACATGTACTTACTATAAGGTTAGGGTAGGATTAGGGTTTGGTTGATGGTTAGTTGCATGTAATTGTGCATAATTTACTGTTATTACTATGGCAACTACATGTAGCATGTAGCAAGGACACTTTAAAATAAAGTGTTACTCAATTTTGTTTGGTGACGTAGAAATGATTAATTAAAAGAGACACTTAAGCTTTAAGATAAAAAAAATTCTTCCAGGAACAAACACGTCACAGTATTCATAATTTAAATGATTCAAGACATACAGGTGCAGGGCTGTTTATTAAAAATGATTAAAAACATAATATTGAATTTATAATATTGAAACTTGTGGTTACGGGAAGTGCTTGACCAATCACAACACACTGGTCCAGCAGACCAATCAGAGCACAGTTCGCTTTTCAGAAGGACGGGCTTCATAGAGACAGGAACTAAACAAAACGTTACTGACAGACTGGGAAGAGAGGAGCTGCAACAATGGAGAATATGGGGAAATAATCAACATTCAAGCAGGAAAACCTATTCTAGTAGACCCCAAAAACAAATCAAGACTTTGAATTATTAAGGACTTGAAAGTTTAAAAAGTTAATTTAAGACTTTTGAGTACATATTTAAGCTTACGACATCTTTTATCACCACATCGATATGAGTCCATGAGCCACGACTATTTCTCAACATAATGCTCAATATGAGGCAGCTCTTTTTTAATGAGAAAATAAAGCATCATTAAAAGGTAACACAGGTTTGATTTTGCAGCTAATGAGAGTGAGAACGACTGCTAATTTCTGCACGAGGCTTTTCTACACATGATGGAGATGGTGTCAGGGGAGTTTGATTTTTTTATACCCATACAAAAAGCAGTCTCTCACACACAAACAAAAGTGACTGACATCTACAGCACAAAATGACTACGGACGTTTACTGAGCCGAGATGTTTACAATAGCTGAGGAAGACTCAAATGCCATGGTGATAAAATAGCTTTTTAGATGCTGAGAAACATTTAACAACAGTAACTTAACAAAAATAACCTTAAATGTCGCCCAAATGAGGCAGGAAGTTGAAGGACCCGAAACAGCAGGAGGCAGAAAAATAAAAACACTGCAGAAGATGGGTGGAAGATAACACATTTTTAACAGCTCTTTGGCAAGCAGGGCGGGGCCGAGAGCCATGGGAACGGAGCGATGCCGGTGGCACAATTGCTAATGAGCGTCACCTGTGCACCTGCAATAGTGTCACGGAGAAGCTCCGGAAGGATAAAAGAAGGAGTGACGACAATGAAGGATGAGAGAGGTTCAGGCCTGGGGTCCGTTCTTTTCGTACGTCGCTTAATACGTCTGATCCCAGATCTTCTAATTGTGATAACTGATCTCTGGCTAATTTGGTTCTTCAAATTAATTTGCGGATTGGATTAAAATATCTGGATTAAGTTGTCTAAGATTACTGTGCGTTCCTGTGTTCCCTGAAGAGGGCAGATGCAGCGATACTCGAAACCACGATCAGCAATGCAGCGATTGGCTGGCGGCAAGACGGCAACGTAATGACATCATATAATTTAAAAAGCCACCTGGCAAAAAGCTTGACAAATAAAAAAAAACACGAATTTCTGGACCTTTATAAGGAAACAGCCAAACGACCAAACCAACATAAAAGTTATAATAGATAAATTAAATGTGTTTTGTAAATTCACCAATTATTTAAATTCACGATTTTATAGTATTTGTACACCCTTTACATTTTTATTTCAATGTTGTAATTAACAATTTATTAAAATTTTTATTCAATTTGAAGCAGATTTGTTATGTGACAGTATTAAAGTTTCTTAAGGGTCAAGATCCAGTTATCTGCATCTCCTGTGCCGCATCAAACCATCCCATAATATCCGTCATCACTCAAATTAATGCACGGCTCAGATTAACGTTACAGCATGACTCTTGAAAATTATAAAGTAATTATTCTATCAAAAATAAATCTCTCAATCAAGTGGCTGTGTCTATAGTATTATACACAACATTATAATATTATTTTCAAATACATTTTTATATTATTATTATTTCAAATCATTATTGCCCGCCTGGTTCAGTAATGAACTTTTGTAATAAAGTAGCAGTGGCAGGGTTTTAAGTATCAACGCCATTTAAAAAGATGCAATCTAATCCTGTTTACATAAAATAAGCCTGCTTGCGAGCAGGTTTAAGCTTCTGGACCTGTTGCTATGACAGCAAGTCCAGGATGAGCTTTTGAAGAACCAAACAAACAATACCAAATCGTCAACAATCAAATCCAGCTAACTGAATTAGTGACGTACGAAGAACGGACCCCTGGACTTAGTAAATATATATTAATATTTATATTAAGTTTTACTTAAACCTTTTCATTGGCCATAAACAAACTGGGTAACACTTTATATTACAGTGTCCTTGTTTCACATGTTACATGTACATATTATAGCAATAACAGTAAATTATGCATAGTTACATGCAACTAACCCTAAACCAAACCCTATTACCTTTATTACTCAGTACTTAAATGTATATTTACACTGTAACAAGGATACCTTATAATTAAAGTGTAACCCAAACTGTACAGAAATCCAGATCCAAACAAACACAGGACTTGATTTGTGTTATTTTTAAATCTAACACCATCTGTCACTTTTTTAATTTAGTACTCTACTCAAAATTAAATGAGTTCATGCTTAAAACAAGAAAAACAGTCTGCCAATAGGGTAAGAAAAATAAACTTGTTTTCCCTTTGAATTAATTTCATTTTTCTTACCCCATTGGTAGATCACTTTTCTTGTTTTAAGCATAAACTCACTTTATTTTGATAACTTATGTCATTTTGTTTCTCAAGCAAATATATCTTGATTAAACAATGTTTAGATATTTGTACTGGAAAAGAAGACAAAAAATACTGAGCAAGAAATTTTTTTTTTTTTTTTTTTTTTTTGCAGTGTGCATAATTAAGCAATTAGATTTTTCATTTATTATTAAAATCATTATTTTCAGTAATACATTTTTATATTTATTAAATCAAATATGTGTATAAAATCACCATGTATCTCAACTTTCTCACCTTCTCTGTCAAGGACCCTTGTGATGCTCCCTTAGAATTTGGCTTAGAAGACTTTTGGAACAGAGCCAATGTGTCCACATTTCTGTGAAGGAAAATAAATGCCATCAGACCATATTTTCATGATCATATGCAGATGAGACACACGCATTTTCATCTTTCTTACACAAACAGAGCAGCTGACAGAAGGAATCAAGTTTTTACTTTCAGAAATCGGACTAATCACCATGCAAATGAAACCTCACAGTCTGTGAATTAGACACACTGTGCAATTACAGCCAATTATTGCTGAAGCAGTCACAAGCGTTTGATTATCATCAAAACAGAGAGAGCGAGAGAGGACCAACTGATGCGGTGGACGCTGACATTTCAGTTTGAAGAAGAGGGAAAAACATCGTAGAGACAGAAATGTAAGAAGGGAGAGGAAGGGAGAGGAAGGGAATGAAAACAGGACAGTTCTCATTTGGCAGGGTGAGTGGCTTCGCATCAGAAATACAGCAATCACTCATGAGGATGAGAAGAGTGAGAAATGGAGACTATGAGATGAGGGACCGGAAGGGGAAAAGACATCTGCTCCCAAGGGGAGATTGGGAAAAATCAGGTAGCCTTCACTCCAATCTGCTGATGTTTTTCTGTTATATTTCTTCTCTTTTTTATCCCTATCTCTCTCTCCTTCCTTCTTTCTTCTTTCTCACATATTACACTCATATTATACATTAATCTTATTCTAGGCCTATTTAACCAGAGGCTAAACTGAAATTTTCAGAGGACTGTCTGAGGTTTACGTTTAATTACAACAACCTAAAAAATAATGTAAATTGCATTAGACACATTAGTGAAATCAAATTGAGGTCAAACATACTTTCTTGGGGGTTTGCAGAAAAAAGTACATTATATAAATACATCCAATTGAACTTTATGAATGATAATAAGGAAATCTGTGTGAAAATTCTGTGTGAAATGAAATTTCATAAATCATTCAAATAATTTTTTTAACATTGTCTTTATAATAATCACCTACTGGGTCAGTGCATCTCAAGTGGTCTAAAATGTGAAAGTTGACAGACAGACGGACATTGTAAGATCATAGATGGATATTGGATGGATGGACATTGTATGATCATGGATGGATGGATGGATATTGGATGGATGGATGGATGATGGATAGATATTGGATATATGGATGGATGGATATGGATGGATGGATGGATGGATATTGGATATATGGATGGATATTGGATATGGATGGATGGATGGATGATGGATAGATATTGGATATATGGATGGATGGATGGATATGGATGGATGGATGGATATTGGATATATGGATGGATATTGGATATGGATGGATGGATGGATATTGGATATATGGATGGATGGATATTGGATATGGATGGATGGATGGATATTGAATAGATGGATGGATGGATGGTTATTGGATATGGATGGATGGATGGATGGATGAGATTGGATATGGATGGATGGATGGATGGATATTGGATATGGATGGATGGATGGATATTGGATATATGGATGGATGGATATTGGATATGGATGGATGGATGGATGGATATTGGATATATGGATGGATGGATACTGGATATATGGATGGATACTGGATAGATGGATGGATGGATATTGTAAGATCATAGATGGATGGATATTGTAAAATTATAGATGGATGGATATTATAAAATCATAAATGGATGGATGGATGGATATTGTATAATCATAGATGGATGAATGGATGGATATTATAAGATCATAAATTGATGGATGGCTATTGTATGATCATAGATGGATGGACAGATGGATATAGTAAGATCATGGATGTAGATATGGTAAGATCAGAGATGGATGGATGGATATAAGATGGATGGATGGTCTTAAAATGATTTTAAATGTATATATTGACTATACTATATTTCCCAAGCTGAAGAAATGCAAAATAGCTAAATTAGTTTTTTTTTTTTACTGCATTTTACAGTTAATAATATGCCCAAATTAAAATCTGGTTCGAGAATCAAAACCAGTCGAGAGCCACTGATATGGAGGACACATGCTAGAGTTAAAGCCCTGCTGAATGGGTCGAAAACAGGTTTTGTATTATTCACACACACACACGCACACACATAAAACCTGTACTCCCGAGAGTGCTTATGAGGGCAAAATGACCCGAGTTACAAACTCTCCTCCGTCTCCCAGTCCTCATATATAACCTTTCCTTGCTTTTCTGTAGCTTTTTTCACAGGTGCATTTTTGGCCTTGCTGTCTGAGGCACTTCAACTTTGTGTGTGTGCGCGAGTATGAGAGAGAGGAAAGAATATTTG
This sequence comes from Rhinogobio ventralis, assembly GCA_039654625.1. NCBI lineage: Eukaryota > Metazoa > Chordata > Actinopteri > Cypriniformes > Gobionidae > Rhinogobio > Rhinogobio ventralis. The sequence goes on from CM077206.1 coordinate 36,124,383, forward strand.
CTGCTGTTCTGAATCAGGAGATGGGTGGCTGTAAGGGCTTGAAAACATAAAGAGCAAAGGCTTCCATCGCTGATGGCAAAGGCACAGACATTTCCAGAAACTTCATTTACTTCCAAGCTGCTTAGCAGAGAGGGAAATATTGGCTGTGCATTGAACAGTCTGTGCCGAGAATGTTCTGCTGTGATCATCAATCTTGCCCTCTCAAGAACAGGTGTGAGCTCTGCCCTTTTTTGTGTGTTTGCTCTAATAATGCCTGCGGTCAGGATTTGTGTTCGGACAGCTGGCCTTAGATGGGCTTAAAAACCTGTCTTGCTCTCGGCTCTGCAGCAACACACTCCAATACAATAATGCATTTCTATACCTGAGGTGCATTTTGTCCCCTGAACACCTCATTTATCTCCTTAAAGGGATAGTTCACCAAAAAATAAAATGTCTGTCATCATTTAGGAAACTGTCATACAGTTCCAAAACATTCCTTCTTCTATGAACCATAAACGAATATTGAATATAAGTTGAGAAATGTGTTTGCTGGAGTTCAATGGTCATCAAAACTCTTCTTCAAAATGTAATGGCTAAAACAACCTTAATTGATTTTAAAAGAGATTCTGAGAATGCTATCAGGAATACAATGCCAAATTGACACAGTACAGAAGAATAAGCCTACAGTAATATTAACTATATTAATATTAACTATATATTTTTGGGGGTAAATGTACAATTTCTTAATGTTAAATTTTAAACATTTTCAAATTTAGGAAACATTCCAAAAATCAGTTACTTACATAATTACACATATTTCCCTTTTGGGCTAGTTTGCTACTAGGCAAACTATCCCAAATAGTTAATTTTTAATAAAATAGTTCATTTTCATTGCAACGTGTTTCTGCGAAGGCAACAAAATGCAGCATAATATCTACCTTCATGTGGTAGGCAATAACATTATGATAAATGTCTATATAAGCAGCTAAGACTAACTGTCCTCTCTTTGCAATTCTAAAAAGATCTTTACCTTTCTATAATTTAAGTTTCCCAATACTTGACTCTTTGCTAAGGCAAAGTGAGAACACAAAGTAAAAAGTGTCGAACAGGACGAGAAATCAATTTCATTGACCAGAGAGGGCAACTCGTTAATCACTATGCTTTCGATTAACACCAAATACTCCTTTAAGAAACAACACTGATCACCTACTAAACAAACCCGGAAAAGGTCATTGTGTAATTGATAACAAGAGCACAGGAGACTCTAAAGATACAGAGTTAATATTTCAAACGTGGAAGCAATGCAGAAGACTGTTACACACTTCTGCCATCAAGCTCTAACGAAGATAACAGACAGACCTGACCATTTCTAAAGTTTACCTTCATTATAGAAATGCATTAAACCGAGCAGACTGTTGATTTCATTTCCAACAGCAAATGGAATAAATCCAACACTGGGAACATGAAAAGCCCTTAATTCGACTTATCACGCCAAATCAATCAAAACCTGATTATTACGTTTTTGTAACACTCTCAACAGTGTATCAGAGATCAAACAATGCACAAAATAAACCAATAAACCCCCATTATAGCTGAATTTGAACTGTGAAGCAATTATCTTTAAATACTTTGTTTATACACTGTAAAAAAAAAAGTAAAAACTTAAGTCATTGCAACTTCAATAACATTAAACTGACTTTATTACAAAAAAATAGTTGAATCTTGTATAACTTATAAAAAAAGTAGAAAATTGCTTAACTTATTTTGATGAGTTAAACCAATGTAAAAACATGTAAGGAATAATTGACGACGGGCCACTGAATTATTCGAAAAATAATGCACACCCAAGGTGGCAATGCTTCGCATCACATCATGGCCCTTACACAACGGGTGTGCATTATTTTTAAATTGCTGTTGTGTGTAGGACTAATTTCTTATGCATCTCATCCCACGCCTTGGTTGCTAATTCCAAAACGTTGTTTTAGAGCTAAGGGAGGCTTCAGCCACTGATAGCAGACTAATGCAGTTATTAATGCAGTTATTAGAGAGAGAGAGAGAGAGAGAGAGAGAGAGAGAGAGAGATTAAGTGTATGTGAGTTACCAGAATCTGTCACTCAACGGCAGCAGCGTCTCTACTGTAAGTTTGCAAGTTGTCAAACTATGTTACTGATAAAATCGTTTAAAATCGCACTGACAACACATTTCTTTGCGAGTGTGTGTCCATGCGTTTGAGTGCGAGAGTGCAGGAGAAAGATAGTATGTGCTTTCCGTAATTTCCGTACACAATAAAATGTCGTAATTATGTCACAAAAAACATGGAAATAATGTTGTTTTTATCCTGTTGTTTACTTCAGTGCTTGTTCAGTGTCGTTGTGGGTTTTGGTTCTTTTGCTGTTGTCGGCTGTAAGGACCTTTGAAATAACTGAAAGCATTTGGCAGTGATATGGAACTGTAATGCGGTCAAGAACTACTTTAGCCGTGCGTTTCCCTGAAAATAATTGCACACCTTAGAATGTTTGTTTTAGTATTACAGTGTAGGTACTTCAGAGGCATTTGAATTAGATGTTTGAAACAAAACCACTTCTAGAAAAAAAGAAAGAAAATACACCTTGTGACAAGTGTTATTTTAATATCATGATACAGTTTGTTTTTGAAAATATTTTTAATTTGTTTTTATTTTAGTATTTTCCATTTTTTTATTTTAGATAAAGGTGCAGTGTGTAATATTTATGAGGATCTACTGACAGAAATGCAATATAATATACATAACTATGTTTTCAGTGATGTATAAAGACCTTACATAATGAACCGTTATGTTTTTATTATCTTAGAATGAGCCATTTCTATCTACATACACCGTGGGTCCCCTTACAGTGAAATCGCCATTTTGCGCCGCCATGTTTCTACAGTAGCCCTAAACAGACAAACTGCTCTACAGAGCGCTAGTCACTCTTTGCTCTCTCCGACAACGACATTTATGTCCTGTGTCGGCCACTGTAGCTCTTCTATGTGCTTTGAAAGGGAGGGGAGAGGGGTGGGCGATTGCAATTCACAACCTCACAGATGAATGCAGGTAAAATTTACACATTGCACCTTTAAGGTTTTAACAGATTTTTTTTTTACATTTTTGTATTGTTTTTTAAAATATGTACGTATATGTAACAGACGTAGGCCAGTAAGAGCCGTGCGTGTAAACCTCACTCCCCTGTTCTCATGAGGCGCACTGTGGTTTTTAGCATCTTTGTTAACACACCCGCCTCACACGGCGAGAGACCCCGGATCGAATCCCACTTGCAGCGGGTCGAGTAGGACCGGTGACATGTATATAGTTTTTAATTATTTTTATCTAAGTTTTAGTTTTAGTTATTTTAGTACATCAAGTTAAACTACATGAAAATGAGATTTATGGTTTTTAAAAGTGAAAGTAACCTACAACCTTCAGGTTACCAATTTAACTCTCTAACCATTAGGCCATGACTGCCCATACAAGTCCAGAGGAGCTTTTTTTTAAAAGTAAAAGATAGTCCTGGCATGCCACATGCAATACAATTCTCATTAACAATGAAAACATTAAGATACAGAAGACTGTATTGTAGCTGATTAAACATCTATCATATCCAGTACTGAAGCAATCTATCCCTGCCCTAACTTGAAACTTCAATCAAGAGAAAGTTTATCTGAAAGTCAGTCTGGTACCTGTAATAACCAGATTTCAGAGATAATAGTTGGGAAAGAAGGATGCAAATATGGAAGACCAGTCCTAAAACACAAACTATAATTGTCTTGGCAATGAAATAAGTGCTTTTGGGAGTTTCAACTAATTATGAAGGCATTATAAAATCATGACACAAGAAGATAAATGTAGCAATAAAAAATATATAATTGTTTCGACATTAGAGCAATAATAAACTGAACATCCCTGAGGGGGCGAGTCGTGACTCCACGCTGACATTCATAAAGGCCTGTTTAATTTTAATGTCACCTCAGACAATGTAATTGATTTAATTCTGTTATAAATGTTCCTGTCAGTCAAATGTCAAGAGAGTCACATCCCTAATGTGCATGTGTGCTTCGACTAATTGACACAATTGAGCCTATAATTACGATTGTAATTTTTGTCATTTTTTACAACCCCATTTATTACAAATAGACAAATTAGTGAAAGTCTCAACAATGAAGAAACATAAATTCATCAGACCATCAAAAACAATTTTTAAATGTGTGAATGTGCTCAGTACCTAGATTCTGCTGCAATGGTGAATCAGTGAAACCATTGAAAGAAAATTATTTGAAAAAAGAGGAAAAAATAATAATAATAATTTTCCACAATATAGAAAATGAGAATACACAATCCAGGCTCATTTTCCGGACAGTTATGTAGGCAGAGCTGCTTAAAAGAAACACAAGTCAAATATTTTCTGTTCTGCTTCCCAAAATGCCAATCAATCAGATAGCTCATGAATACTATGAATATGAAAATAACAAAATGAAAATATATTAATGTTCTTTCCAAAAACACTTTCTTTATTTACACTTCTACAATTGAACATTTAGATCTTCTAGTTCATACCAAAAGTTAATATTCTCTGTTTGTGTAAACGTATATTGATATGGCCTTTTTATATTTTATTATTTCTGGAATTTAAAATTCTTTGGCAGTGTTGTGTTTTGACAGCCATGCCACTGAAGACTCACTAAACTGAAGGGAAAGTTTGTGGGGTTAAAGGTCAGCTGATGTCTTTTGTCTGCATATTTGACAGCAGACACCAAGATGAGTGTGTGCACATGCATACATGTTTTAAAGGTGTGTGTCCTTCTTTAGGAATACAGAATAATGAACAACACACATAATGGCAGGAGTGTCATTTAAAACCTTCTGCTTCAAACCCACACCAGGGGCTTTTTGATAGACAGATGGACAGATGGACAGATGCATAGAAAACATTGTGCATTGCATGCTTTGTGCAAAGGATATCATTCAGTATGATTTATAAGCCGTTTTCCTCATGGGGACCAAAAATGTCCCAAGAAGGACAAAGATTTCCGATATGGGGGACATTTTGTCCCCATAACATAGGGTTTACCAGAACCATACACACGCAGTAAGCTTAAAGCTCTGTAGGTAAGAGCTAATCCCAGGGTAATAGGGAAATAAAAGTCCAATTTTCTGTTCATTCAGCCTGTTGTGACAAGCTGTAATTTCTCTCCCGCTTTCTGTTTCCACTATTACAAAGATGGAAATATCTGAAATTCTTGTCCTTGTGGAGGACATATTTGTTCCCCATGAAGAAAACAGCTTATAAATCATCACATCACATTATGTTTTTTGAAAATCTAAAAATGCAGACAGTTTTCTGGGGAGGTTTAGGGTTACAATATAAAATCATTATGTCTATGGAATGACCCCATAAAACATGGAAACATTAATCAAGTAATTGGATAATATTTTTTGTGGTAATAAAAATAGCTCTAAGTGAACTATAGCCTTTAAAATTATGTAAAATACATATATAAAAATGAGGCAATAATAATTAAAGCAAGTAATCATAAGTTATTGAACAACCCTGTTGAAATACTTAATTTAATACACATAGTATAAATATAATTAACTTATGTATATTACTGTAATTTCTTGAAGAAGAACATGCGGACATCAAAAAATGCAAAACCAGAACGAGGGTTTAAACTTTTTTGAAATCGCGATGAACAACAATTCACATATCTCCTATGTTGCCTTAGGTTTATAAATGATTTGCGTTACAAATCTGGTGAAATTACACACATGGCTTTCCCAGATGACTGTTTTAAATAACCCAAACTCTCAGCATATGACGCGCACCACGCATGTAAATGATAACTGTGCAACACTTGAAACACAAAGCGCGTCAGACTTTATATGCACTCCCAAATGCAAACCCAAACAAACAGCACATGCTGCTGAAAACCACCTGCATTTGGTGGGTTGGTGGGTTTTAATGTCAAGCCCTGATTGCAAATGTTACACACATCATCTTTAAGGCCTTTAATGTGCATGAAACCATTTCAGACAAAAGCTGGTGTTTCTGGCTAGAAGATGCCATGCAACAGGCTTTCAGTGACACACAACTTCTACAAATAAACTTCATGGATCAAGGTGGAGAGATGAACAGGCAGATGATTTAAAAATTGAAATGTAAAAAAAAAATTAAAAAAAATCTCTATGTTTTTACAGAATTCCAATTTCTGAAATTTGCCATTTGTGAGGGCTGTACTAGTGTCTCATTAGCTTTAGATGTAGTTTGTTGTATAATTGGGAATAGAAAAGAGTAAAGATAGCCAGGTGAGAGAGAGACTGAGACAGTCATGGTAATGGTGATGGAGAAGGCCCTGGTCTCAGTCAATCAGTGAGACTCAATTACTTAATAATGTCTCATTATTGAGCCCTGATTAACTCTCATCCATCTCCTGATATCACGACAAGGACACGTAGAGGACGAGAGGCTTTCATTCCCTCTTCCTGCCTTATAGCCCTCAGTTTTGTCCCTGCTTTTTGCCTGCAGTTACTCCTTCATTTCACTTTCTGGTTTTAGTCATCTTATTCCATCCATCAATCTTTCCCTGCATTCATTCATCTCATTTGTCAGCGTGTCATTTTTAGATCTAAGAAGGTCTGCCTGTAGGAAGGTGAGCAAAAAAGATCTCTCTAGTATTTCAGTTATTTCTACTAGACTTCATTGAGATAAAATTGAGAGCAAACTAAATGGAAGCTTCTCAGATCTCAACAATGTAATAAAATAGATAGATTCATCAATGCAGATTTTTGGAAAATAAAGAAAAATCTTAATACAACAAACTTTAAATCAAAACATAATTAACAATTCTATTCAGACTAAAATGATAATTATAGCTATTTAGGTATAGTTTTTAGGCAAACTCATACCATCCTGGTATGTAACAATCACTTTTACGGGTCCAATCAATTCCTGATGAATAAAATCAAATCCTACAGTACTATTTTCCTCATTAAATATTCTCATATGTTTGACTGGGAGATGCATCAGATTACAGTAGCAGAATGTTGTGAATTAAGTTTGGTGATAATGCAGCATAATGAGATTTAAGGCATTTTCAGGGACTTAAACAGGGACTTGTTTCAATGTCGCATTTTTCTCCTTAGTTCGGCAACATTTCAAAGCATACCAAAATGTTTTTATGCAAGTCACATGTGAGAAAACTGTCCTCTTATAGGACTCCCCAAGCTTATTGTGGCTTTATAACTTTCAAGACACACACAAACACTTATACAAATGTAGCCATCTCGCTCTAACTGATACATTTTATATATTTAATAATATTTTTTAAAAATATAGCTACAAGCAGCAATTAAGGCACGATAAGTCATGCCACCACGGCATCAGACAAACTGCAACAATGAGTAATTAAAGGCATATTAAGATGATTTTAGGCAAAATGGCTGAAAAATCATACAGTCACTAATAATGATTTAATAGTTTATCACTTTCGACCAATAGGTGATGCTGTGACCAAATGTGGTGTGGTCAGAGTAAGGTGACTGATTATCGACACGAAATCCATACGTTTTTGCCGGCATTGTCTGAAGATGATCTAACTCTGATATTAATTTGATGAAAACAGTCTAGGAGGAGTTTGAAAAAGTACGTTTTTAAAGGAACACACAAAATGGATGATATGGGAAAATTGGGTAGCGTTCGACTCGGCATGCTGCACTGATTTTTGGCCAAACCGTTCAGAAGTTATAAGCAAAAATGTCCTGACCACCAGGTGGCACTGCGCCAAAACTGTGCAGGTACCCAAGTTTGGTCAGAATATGCTAAAGCGCAGTGGAGATACAGCCTCAAGTTAATTTTGTAGTGCTCTTCGTCGAATTCATTTGCACGTTATTCCAGAATGGTTTGACAAAGCAACTTGAATTTCATAACTTTTGTCAGCATGGTCTAAAGATGATCTTATTCAATTATCGTGAAACTCAGAGCACCAGCCTAGGCGTAGTTAAAAAAGTAGGTTTTCAGAAAATACAAAATGGTGGAAAAATTGTCATGATGGAAAATGACACAATCATTTTGAGCCAAGTAATCAGAGGATTTTTTTTGTTTCTAGCCCTTACAGTTCAATAGATATTAGCATAAACATGAGTGCAACTTTGGACAGTTGGTGGTGCTAGAGCGATTGAGTTCTATTGAGTTCAAATTTGCTATGGTGAAAGTTCAGACTGTCCTTTATCTGTGTGCCAAATTTCAAAAACTTTCCCGCAAGTGTTTTTATGGGCTGCCATAGAGTCAAGAAAAGAAGAAGACGAGGTTGGTGGCGTGAGTGATAATGAGCGCCAGCTGCGCGCCGCGCCGGTCTCTCATCCTTCATGAGGAGGCACTCTTTGGTTTTCAACTAATGTACACACTCACAGAATCAGCTTTTTGTATAACACATTTCCCGTTATGAATTATGATACCACTTGGTTCGTTGGGTCGGATTGCTTTCTCACCTCAACCGAACGGCTCCAGAGTTAATTTTCAAGTGGGCTGAGACCACCTCGTTCAGGTGATCTCAGAGGGATTGTTTTGGTGTGGATCCGGGCGCGATTGCCGTGTTCATATAAGCAGGCCCGTCGCAAGGGGGGTACGAGGACCTGTGTGATTGTGATGTGCAGGGGGGGTATATTAACGGGGTCTACTGTTGCTATAGTGATGAACAATTTGTTGTTTACGTGGATATTTAACAAAAAAATCGTATATTCAGTTTAACGGCATTAGGTTCAAGAAGTTAAACTGTGTAACTGAATTGCGCTGTGCGCACATTTTGACGCTTAAATTATGTTCTAAATTATGAATGGGTCAAATGCGTTTGTAAAACGGCCTGAATCCACTTGAATTAGTTTGGACTGCTCTCTCTCATTGAATCATCTGAAGCGAGTTCTCAGTCAGTAAAACAAACAGACCGTATTGAGAGAACAACCAGCACTGTTTTTAAGTAGTTTTCCTGAACATGCGCTAAATGGATGTCTGACTATTTCGTTGCTTTTTGCAGTTTTCAGACTTAAAAAGGTTTAAAACGTGTAGAGATAGAGTAGACTACATTCATTCTGCGGTACCGTTGCTCTCACTGATGCTCCAAAAGGTGCGTAATAGTTAGGCTATATATGCTTGTTTAACTTTTTTAGTGTAAAAAAAACCCCTTTGTGCATACCGTCAGATCCTGCAGGCATCCGTGCTTTCTCTGTCCATGCAATAAATGCACATCCTTGAATAAGCGTGCATTTCTAGCGTATTTACTTGAACTTCTTTGGTAATATCTATGGTTATCTATGACTAAAATCAGAATTTGAATGGGCTGAAAAAAAGCTCTCTATGAACTTGACGTGCGATGAGTCTCACACACAGAGAAATATTGTAAGTTACTGCATAATAATTTTTTAACAAGCAGAATAATACAGCATCACAATACACACGGTCTCATTTTTAGCTATGTTTTTTAACTGTAGTATTTCGAAGCACAAAAACATTGGCTTTACATCATCAAGTCAGCTGTCACTTTGCTTTGCGCGAGGCCCTGGTGAGGCTCGAGGCCCTGTGCGGTCACACACTTGGCACAGCCCTTGCAACGGTACTGCATATAAGCCTAAACAAACGGAACTAAGGGAGAAAACACACCAGCTTCTGAAACAAGCTCTCCAAATGAGCCAGGTGTGAAAATGCCCAGAAAAGGCCCTGAAAGCCTTGACACCACAATAGGTTAAGGATTTTCAGCACAGTACAAGGGTTAAAGGTGTTGTGCTGTATAAATGAGTAACCTCAGAGCAGTAACATTTTCCATTGGGTGTCATTTTGTGACCTTGTTTTATTTTGAGTGTGAAAGTGCTTGAACTGGCTTGTTTGTGTTTGGATCAATGCACACCAAGCATGAAAGTCAACACTTGACCACAATGACTCTGTCGGCTTATCGCCGTGCTACCGTGGCAACGTTGGTATCCATAGTGACACTGATATCTGCATCACCAGTAGACGTTTGATCTATAACATCACTCTTGACAGATCCCTTTCTAATTAAATGCCATTGATTGAATCTCACCTCTCCACCTGTCTTGCTTTACTTCCTTATCTCTTACTCACACAAACATTCACATACACAAAGTGAAAGAAAGACGAATAATGAACGTTTCCACATAAATGGAAAAATCCTATCCTATCATAATGAAGATCTGAAAGGGTATGGCATTCAATTACTTATACACTGTATATCAAAAAAAACTTCCAGGATCTGATTGGTGTTCTTTGGACCAAAAGTAAAGTGTAATTACATTAAAGTCAGCAGGAGACGCACTGATAAGACATAATTGAACAACCACCTGCTGTACTGACTCTGAACTACAAGAAAGGGCTTCTGGCGATCTGCTTCAGCTTAAATAATGAATCACTTTTTTTGATGTACGGAGCCAAAACCTTCTCTGACAGGTAAAAAAGCATGCTGGTAAAAACAGAGGGAAACTAGCTGTCATTCACTCAACCTGTGACCTTCTAGAAGCTCTTGCGTTTCTTCCAAAAACGTGAAATGTCCTCGGTACATGCACTCGCAGAGTGGTCTGAGGCTCTATGGGAGCTGAAATTGCTGCGGCCTATGTCACTTAGTCGGTTTCTTCTGCTGAATATTAATGAGCATATGCTAACTACCTTAATAACACAAACACTGAAATGACTCTGCTAGGAACAAATAAGAAAAAGTAGAGAGCATTTAAATTCAAGAAATTATACAAATAACAAGATGGTACACTCCTGCTCTTTTTCTATCTTATTCATTTTCATTTCCTTTCTGTGGCTGTCTTTATCAAATAAACACACTGTATGAACAGAGCAATAGGATGATGAACATATGCTGTGCATTGGATGGCCGACTTTAGTTTCTGCTCCATAAATTTCCAATCCAAAGCTTTTAAAGTCTTCCACACTAACTGATTCCACTAGATTGCATTGTTTTCTCTCTCGTTCTCTTTTTTGCATATTTGTTATCTCATTCTTCTGTTCATGCATCAGCTGTCTTTTTCTATCAATGAATACATTAATTGTGTGTGTAATTATTTTTTTACATAAAAGTGTCCCTTAAACTTTTGTTTTAAAGTGCCCATATTATGCTCATTTAAACATTCATAATTTTATTTTTGGGGTCTGTTAGAATACATTTACATGATTTAAAGTGCCCCTATTATGCTATTTTGAAGTTTCCAAATTTTTTTTTACATGCATCAAAGGTCAAAAAACACTTGCATTTTCTCATAATATACATTGCACATCATCACATTGTTCAATGATTCTCAAATGACTCTTTTGGATGAATCGGTCTCTCTAAATCCCTCCTTTCCGCGAGCCTGCTCTGATCTGATTTGCCAGACAACCCAGTCTGTTGTGATTGGTTGACCGCTTACAGCACGTAACCCCCGCTTACCCCCCCAGAATATAGCTCCTTGACAGGTGAATTTGAGCCACGGTTAGCATCAAGCTACATACCACAAAACTAAATAATCTATTTGGATGATTGTCAAATCATGCTGGAGAACACGATCATCACTTGGTCATTGTGATCACTTGATCAGCTCGAGTGCAAAAGCAAAATGTTCCTATCTGTTTTCCTTGTATAAAGTGCAGCATGAACAGCATGTATGAAGACAGAATTTCCCTTTTCAGGGTGAACTGAACATGAATAGGTTTTATGACAAAAATGTTTTAGCTTGTACTTTTCTGTAAACACATAAGTGGAGCTGTGTTCACACACCAGTAATAATGCATGAGAAAGAGAGTGTTGTAGATTATCATAGACCAATCCATATGAGTGTTTAATTTCTGCTCGTCTCTCTCTATCTTTCCTGCTGTGAATTGCTCTACATGAATCAGTGAGGCTAAACATCAGCCATTCTTGTTCTCTAAACCCATGAAATTGAGCTTCGGGTATATGTGTGTGTGTTTCTATATTGAATGAAGGATTAAACCCAAGATGATTTTTTACTGACTCTGTGTGCAACTGCAGCCAGACTCAGAATACCAAATGCTGTTTGTGCGTTGCAAATCCAGCCACTGGAAAAACTGGGGTTTATACCCAAAAATATGTCATTTATTATAACCCATTTATAACCAAATATTATTAATCATCACGTAGGCGAAATGAACCATGCACAGCTATAAAATGAAAGGGCAATATTTGGTGTCTCTCGACCAGGTGATTGCTAACTAAGTAGTTGAAAATTATATTTTGTGAGACATTCACTTTAACTCACTCTGGCTTATGGGATGAACATACAAATTTATTTTCTCATATGTTGCAGTAGGCTTACATGCTCAATCCTATTATAGCTGGAAAGAGTGAATTAACTATTCTGATATGCTGACATCACCACATCCGTTCTGAATGCTCCCTGTCACATAGTCTTTACCATCAGCATAAATCCTGGTCAGATGTGCAGTTTATTGTTGTTTAATTACTTTATTGAGCACAATTAGAGAAACAACAGAAGATAAATGTGTGCAGGAGAATTTCAAAATCCAGAAACCATCCAGGGTCTATCTTAAATATAGTTATATATCATACAAAATATATAATATAATATAATGAAAAGTCAATTTAAAACAGTTATTTTACATTATAATAATATTAAACAATGTTACTGTTTTTTTTTTTTACTTTTTTTTTAATCAAATAAATGCAGCCTTGGCAAGCATAAGAGTTTTTATTGATTCAAAAACATTAAAAACCTTACCACGCCCACATTTTTGAATGGCATAGTGTACATAAAAATAAAATAAAAAGCATAATATAATTATAATACAATTACAATATAGCTGCAAGCAGCGATGACGGGCCCAGACCCTTGGCTTTATGAAATCTGTGCGTGGTGGGCAATGTGCATTTAAAGTGGGTAAATGTAAAAGAACTAGGTCAAAATCGTTTGAATATGCCACATTTACTGCAACATCTGGTGCCACTATGACCATGAGCCCCCCGACCACGCCCGGGTACTAGCTTTGGCCCAGGCATAATAGCCAACGATTCCGATGTGTGTGCAAAGTTTAAAGAGTTTTCAAACATTTTAAGTGCCCCAAAAGTGCCTGAAAAGTAGGGGAAAAATAATAATAATCCTTAGGAAAACAATAGGGCCTCCGCCCCTTGGGGGCTTGGGCCCTAATAAACTGAAAGTGTCTGCTCTGCTCAATATACAGCATTCACAGTGCAGTGCAACAGGAGTCTTATCACGTGACGATAGTAAGGCGAGATGACTGAAAAGACGATAGCGGAGAATTTGGTAACAGATCCTGAGCATCATTGACAAAAATCTTATCTTGTAAAATGTGTGGTCAGTACCGCCGCTCCCTATATCATTTCCCTCTGAGTTTACGGATAAGTTATGGGTAGGTTTAGGTTTAGGGGTAAGGATAGCATTAGGACTATAACTTGTTGGACAGGAATGTTGTTCCAGGAGCATATCTTGGCAAAATCACAACAACCCTCTACACAGAATACGTATGATCGCAAATTTGAAGTGAAAGTGAAAGTGAAAAGTGAATTTCAAAAGCGATTTCAATACCCTGCATATTCATGGCGGCTCCCTGATGCCCACAAATCATGCGCTCCTCAAAACAGCTCTTTGTATCAGTTTGGTAGTTTGTAAACAGTTTAGTCAGACGTTTTCTGGCAAACCTGGGACTCTAAAAATTGCATAAAGCTAGCCAATCAGATTAGTGCTTGCTAAAACGAGAAAGTGCTTGCCAATTCAGTGAGCAATGAGCATCAAATGTTCAGTGAAGGGACTGTAGGCGCTCCGCTGCCATGCTGTCTGAGGCCGAGACCACTATAGTTCACAGCTGCCCTATTATGGCACGACTGACCTGGAATCAGGTGGGTCTTTTGCTATTAGGGGGTACAGAAAAGCCAACTGGCCAGAGAACAGAGGCAAAGACCTCACAGAGAGGTGAGGACCCCTGTTTCGTGACTGGACGCAGTGGAGCGTGTAGACATGCTCTGAGCAGGAGGAGATTAAAGACAGGAGGACAAACCTAGTGCTCCATTTATCACTTTATCACATGAAAAACAGATCTCCTTGTATCTTTAGTCTGAACAAGTTGACAGCAGTTATTCTTTCTCCTGCTCTCTCTCTCTCTCTTTCCCCCATTTAAAGGGATAGTTTACCCAAAAATGAACCTTCTGATATTATTTACTCACCCTCAAGTTGGTATAAAGCCATTTGACTTACTTTCTTCAGATGGACATAAAAGGTGAATTGCGAAAGAATGATCTGTCCAATCTTTTTTATATATAATGAAAATCGGAGGGTAAGAGTGCAGCTAAAATATGAAAACAAACTATAAATGTATCATTAAACTGGTCCATATAATTTGTGCACTATATCCAATGTCTTAAGAAGCCATATAATAGCTATATATGAGGGAAAGACTGAAAATTAACTTTTGCTTTCAAACCTCATTTGCTTATGCATCCATTCAAACATTTAGATGCATTACGTCTGGTTTGAAGTTACTGACAAACACATTAAAAGACAACATATTTAAATGGATAGGGTCCCGAATGTGATTCGAATACTACAGTGGAAGGCAAGAAGAGAATAAAGACTTACGGTACATTTCAGTCTGTTCCCGACTGAACAGACTTGAAATACAGCGCAAACCACTTTAGTGAAACTTTTTTTTTCAGTTCCCTGTCATTTTTATCATAAAGTTTGGCCAGGATATTTGATAAAAACTTTACTTTTTTGGGTGTAATTTTTTTCCAAAGCTACACTGGGTTATTTTTTCCAACCCAAACTAGGTAGAGACATTTGAGTAAGGAAGCTGGGTTGATTTGACCCAATTTGAGGGTTGATAATTATTCATAATCAGTAACCAAACGGTGCTGGGTCGACAAATTTAGATGTGAAAGAGCATGCACAACAAGTTAAAACACACATCCGCGTTCGGGGCGCTTATGACAGGAATATGTGTGGAATATAGAAGAAAAGTATTCAAATCGAAGAAGAGAGAGACTACCTGCAGTGAGGAGCGTGTTCTTTTTTAATCTGGAGGGTTTTGTCAGAGTGTTTTGTCGGAGAATGAGATAACAGAGTGTTTGGGAACTCAACAAGCCGGACTGATTAAAAATGCTTTAAATGGAGAGGGTAAACTCATGTCAATTCGTTATAATCCACAGTTTACTCCTGACCTTTATTGTGTATTACAAGCTTTCAGTCTGTTTGTTTCTCGTCAGTACTCAAAGCCTGATGCTTTGGCCGAAGTGGAAATATTTCCATTGGCGGAAGAAATATAAACAAAATAACGGGTCAAATTTGGCCTTAAATGCAAGTTATTCAATATTTATTCAACAATGTTCACTGAACTTTTAAAAAGCAAATGTATTTATCTGTATAAGCTTTAACTGTTGATTGCCATTGTCTTTACTATTGACTATTTCCGTCCATTTCTAGGTGTTCTTGCATATCAATAAGCTTTCACCTTTTGATTACAGTAGCCTAACTGTAGCCATTCTGTGTGTGCTGAATTGATTATTTCGAACCATTTGAGTTCATTTTAGCCCAGCAGTAAATAGCCCAAAAGTAAATTTAAAGAAAAGTTGATTAAAAGAAATGGCCCAGTATGTAGGGTCAATCGTTTAACCCAACCCAGCTGAGTCAATACAACCCAACACTGAGTTCATCCCTCTTTGACCCATCACTGGGACCCAAAGACCCAAATTGGGTTGTTTCTAACCTAGCATTTTTAATAGTGTGACTAGGGTTGTTTTTATGTGCAGAGGACATTATGAAGATGAGAAGAGAATGAGGGAAGAAAGAGTAGAAGTGGCAACTGATGAAATAGGAAGAGACAGAATATAGTTGGACTGGACCGGCCATCTGTCTACAGATGATAAGGCGCCTCTACGGGTCTGCCACCACAAGCCATTAAACTGAACACAGGCCTATCGAACACACGCACACTAATCCACTAGCTCATGACTTCCACCTCACACTACACACTGGATATTCTCACCCATATCTCTTCTTACAATCCATAATTACCTTATTGTTCTATTTTTATTTATGCCTCATATTGTATATATACAGTACTTGCACACACACACAACTTAGTGGTTTGGTTATACAAAATTTGAAAAAGTTGACATATACACTGCTAGTCAAAGGCTCAACAAGGCTGCATTTTTTTTTTAAATCAAAAGCTCTGATCAAAGTAAAAACAGTAACTGTGAAATATTATTACAATTTAAAACAACTGTTATTATTATCAGTGTTGAAAACAGTTGTGCTGCTTCATATTTTTGTGGGAACCGTGATAGACTACCAAAGTTTGGGGTAAGTACAATTTTATGAAATTAAAACTTTTATTCAGAAAGGATGCATTAAATTTGTCAAAAGTGAAAAAAAAAGTTTATAATGTTACAAAAGATTGCTATTTCAAATAAATGCTGTTCTTTTGAACTTTTGAATCCTGAAAACAAATGCATCACGGTTTCCACAAAAGTATGAAGCAGCACAACTGTTTTCAACACTGATAATAATAAATGTTTCCAGAGCAGCAAATCAGCATATTAGAATGATTTCTGAAGGATCATGTGACACTGAAGACTAATGATGCTGAAAATTCAGCTTTGCATTACAGAAATAAATGACATTTTACAGTATATGAAAATAGAAAACAGTTATTTTACATTGTAGTAAATAGTGTAAATGAAAATTCTATTAACATTTACTCACACTCATGCTTTTGCAAACACTTATGCCTTTCTATGGGTAATGCATATAAAACAGGAAAATGAAGACTCAAACTGACCCATTTTACAAGACAATAACACACACACACACACAGCTGAAACAATCCAACTTGAAAAAGAGTGGGAGGGAAAATCACTTTTTTGTTAGAGAAAATTGCTGGCATAGGGGATCTTTTGGCCTTCTGATTGGTTGATTGTTTCAACCCTCTGAGCGTGCTCAGTAATTATCTTGTCTAACTGACTCACAGTACCATGGTGACCCCAAACCCCACAATGCCACATCACCATCACGACACCCAGCATGAAAAGCACCTCCTATTGGCACAAGCACGCAAACTGACTTGCTTGGCATGCCAGGCTTTTGCCCTTTAAATCTGCCCACATATATTACAGCATGTTTTGTGTTTAGCAGTGCAATATTAATGAAGGATATTTCTGAACCTTACTTCCATGAAATGGCTGTTTGGAAATGCGAATGCACACACAAACTTAATGTAAAAGAAAAGCAAGCGTTTGAAGAAAGAGATTCCATTAGAGTAAACCAATAGAGGATCTTCAGATGTGTAGTTAAAAGCTCTCCAATAGCACAACAGAAATCATAGCCTGCTCCCCTGTCTAGATAACCGGATTACCCTCTCTGTGCTCTCACAAACACTGTCTGTCTCCAGAGTCACAGAGACTGGCTGGCACACACACAAAT
The DNA here is from genome assembly GCA_039654625.1 of Rhinogobio ventralis. Lineage (NCBI taxonomy): Eukaryota > Metazoa > Chordata > Actinopteri > Cypriniformes > Gobionidae > Rhinogobio > Rhinogobio ventralis. Next base: position 36,141,835 of record CM077206.1, read on the forward strand.
ACACATTTTATCTAACAAAAATACATAAGGGTTTTGGAGCAAGTGGATTTTTCCCCTTTCTGAGAGGTTACCCTCGATCAGGGCTCTGTTACCTGTGTCTAATAAGTGAAGAAACAACTATACTTTTATAATTTTGGGAGCAGTGCTCACTCAGCTTGCCATCATGATGCTAGGATGATGTGGATGGTTGCCAGGGTGTGGTTATATGTTTGCTAAGGTGCTCAGAGCAGTTTCAAGCATGTTACCATACTGTAAATATTCATATTAGTGATGCACCAAAATTGACAACCAACAATTTTCAGCCAAAACAGCAAAAAGTTAATATTCAGATGAAATGTTTGACTAAAACAGTGATTCTCCGATGGCACATTTTGACTATGTCAGTGTTCATACCATGCACACGATGTAAAAACTACAGCAGGCAAGCATGTCAGCTGTGTGGATGCGAGTGATTTCTCATTTTTAATGAACCGACACCGTATTCTTAAATCCCAAGAATCAATCTTAGTCTATGCTGTTTTCAGTTGATGCGTGAACAAAACTTCATTACAAACATTATTTGTAGCATGCCTACCGTCCAATGATTGCAGGAAGCTTTGTGCATTGTTACTTTTGAAATGAAACAAAGTCTCAGCTTTCCAATTTTGTCAGTTTTATCACAAAATTCAACGAATACTTACAGTTTTGGCGTGACAGATCTCTGTAGTGCCTCAGTTCAAGCAGCATGTGAACTTCTAGTTATGGTATGAAATAAACATGAACGAGCATCAGGAACAGTACAACTTACTGAAATGTATCATAACTTATTCATTCTATTTTTACTTAACATGTCTTCATTAATGTTTGAATGAATCTGTCAAGAAAAAGTTATTTCAGCCACAGTTTTAAAGCTTAAAGTCAGGGTAGGCGATTTGTTACAGTTTTTTGTTATGCTGGTTGAAAGTCTCTTCACGTCCTGATAGCAATTACTAAGATAAGTGGTCTAAATGTATTTATATGTACAGATTGTCTGTAGAAGGTGTAGGTAGTTTTGTAGTCAAGACCACCTAAACCGAGATTGAGACCAGCAATCCTCAAATCCTCATATCTACTGTCTGAGAAATGTCTTATATTTAATCAATAAATACAATTAGAAAAATATACTATAGCTGTTACCAAATCAAATCATTAAAAAATAAAAATCATCCTTGTGTTGCAGAGGTGGCGCAGAAGTAGGGTTGCAAAGGGGCTGAACATTTCTGGTAATTTTACAGAAACTTTCCAAAAAAAATTCTGTAAAGTTTCTGGACACTTTGCAACCCTACGTAGAAGTTGCGTCTGAATTGGTACAATTACACCTGCATTTTGAGATTAATGTTTTAAAAATAACATTTTGATTATACAAATGTGATGGAAAAATAAAATGATAGGTCTACTTTTAAATATGAATCTTAAAAATCAAAACACTTAATGAGTGACTCACTGAATCATTTATTCAAAAGATTTGTTCAAAGCAGCTGATTCATTTTGTAGCCTAAGACTATGCTATCTTAGTATTATTAGTAATATTATGCCTTAATATTAAGTCAATTTGTATAAAATAAATATCACGTTTGCAATCGTGTTCATATTCGTGAAAACGGATCTCTTGCTCTTGTGATATTACTGAATTATATCATTTATATAATTATTAATATTATTTAAAAATTAAATAATAATATAATATCTCATACAAGTATTTTTTGCCATTTTTTGGCCATCTAGCCATTTTTTTAGACAATCCTGCATTGATTTTGAACCCAGCACCACAGTAACAAAACAAATCATATTAGAAGTTATTGATTGCATTTTAAGCAGTACGTTTTACATCATATCACATGAATGATGTTAACAAATAAATCAGACAATGCACCGGCAATTCAGTGATATCCTCGCTGATGTGATCTTGACCAGTCTTGAGATAAAATCCAGAGTCCTCTTATTCTAAGACCAAGACAAGACCAAGTACAAATGCGGTCGAGACCAAGACAATTTTCATTAACAAAAAATGGTCTTAAGACCATTCTTGAGTACTATAACCCTTGGTGTAGGACAATAAAATGTTTGTCCAATCATTGCATTTGGTCCTAATGCAATGATAGGATATCCTACCTGTCAGCGTATGTATTTATTTACCTTCGCACACCTGCTCGCACAGACATCACATGTCATCAGCGCGTTTCATGCAATGCAGAGACTTACAGACAGTCAGCAAGCGCTGCAAACAAACAGCAGCCCCCTTTTACAGTTCTTCCTGAACCAAAACAACAAGCGTAAGCTGTGTTCACACCATAACTACAAAACCTGTGACGTTATACTCGGAGTGGTTCGTGACTCGAATGTATGCGTTTCAACGCCGAAATGAATCTGCAGCAGTCAGGTGGTACAGGTCAGAGCTCTTTAAGTTGTTAACGTTCATTATTATTGTAATGTTATGTGCTTTGAGACATGTTTAACACTGTCTCTTGTCTCATGAACGTTCATGTGTTTTGAAAGGGAGGCTGGGAACTAATGCTTTCAAAGCTAGCTTGGTTTAGCTATCCTCTCTGAAAATTACCTACCCTACCTTTAAATTTCCACAACAAATTGGAGTAGAAACAATTACATCATTAAAAAGTTGATTTATGTGCAATTTAAAATGTTTACAACTAACAATTTATTTTAGTGTTGATTATTAATAAACTTTATGTTCAGTTTCAGGTTTTACCGACAGTCAAAGCATAGACTAACAATGAGCATTTGTTACAGCATTTATTTTTAAATCTTTTTTTTATTTAATTAATAAAAACACAACTGATAATTGTTAGCTTACGTTAGCTCAGGTCTATTAAATAATATGAACAGATGCACATTTTGATTTTAATAAATGCTGAAATGAATAACTGAAATTAATAGCTAAATGCTTTAGAAGCATTTTGTATTGTTAGTTCACATTAACTAGTGTAGTTAACTAATGTTAACAAAAGCAACCTCATTATAAAGTGTCACCGTTATTCAATATCTACTACTCTTTTCCTCCCTATTTTACTGGACCGCCACAATAGCAAGAGAATTCAGTCCTGCTGAGATAGTGCACAATGTCCAGCAGGTGTTTCTGCGTCTGTGAATAGTCTGAATGCTATAGTTTGGAGTGATGACAGCAGAGAAAAGCACATGTTCTCCTGGAATACAGTTATCTTCCTCCCAATACTTCCAACACAAAGAAATGTAATAATCTTTACCTTCATAGACCCGACAGTAACAATTGGACCCCCAAATTTGATTTTTTATCCTTTTCCGACTTCTCTTTCTTATTTTCCCATTTCTGTTTGACCTTTATTTTGCTCTCAATTATATCCAGATTTTTCGCTATGTTGCACTTCCCTTTGTTCAATCTCTCATTGATTCACTGAGCATCATCTGAACTCAGCCCTCTCATCTCTCGCACACATCCCAAATTCCCAATATAAAAATGTCTGAACCCAGAGGCGGAAAAAATGCATTGCTTAGAGGTCCATAGCTCAGGAGACTTAAAAAAAAATAGTTTTGAGCAACATATTGATTCCACCTGATATTAATTTAAAGGCACAATATGTAAGATTTTTGGATTCAAATATCCAAAAACCACTAGAACATTTATACTTGTATATTTAGTTGACTTGTGCATTTTCCCAAATGTTTCCAAGAATGTTCAAATCTAGAGAAATAAGCAATTTTAACCAGGACACAGGCCATGCCTGCGTTCACCTCGATTTCTGGTTTTATTTTGTAGAAAATAATATATTTAATATATGATGCTATTAGACATTGTTTTATTAGATGTGCCTATAGGCGGGTGCACAAGGCGGGTGTACACTCTGCTTATTACACACAGGGACGCGCAGCAGCACACAAACATTTTTAAATATTAAAAATAAAAGGATTCCTTTCTGGGGAAGCGTTCAGTCTTTCCGCTTGCAAATTCCGCCGTGTAAATAGCGAATCCGCCATGGTGCGAGCACAACTGGCTTTTAAAGGGAATGAGAGATGAGATTCTGATTGGTTTATTGCATGTTATGCCCAAAACACACCCATGACTCATTAAGCCGTTTTTTCTGTCGTTAGACTAGCAAAAGTGGATTCGGACATGCCTAAAGTGCACCTGCATGGCGCCATGCTCTCAGATCGTTAAAATAGGGCCCTTAGTCTTATTGTTCAGATCTTGTTTTCTCAATTTACTGTGAGTACCATGTTTTACCATGCCTAATATCAATCTAGCTCACTGCAGTGTGAACAAGTGTCTCATAGTAGCTGCCGAGTGAACGCAGAGTAGCATTATAACATAACTTTCAACACACTCAAATGTATCTAATATGATAAAACAGCGCTGCATTACCACATATACAGTACTGTGCAAAAGTCTTAGGCTCGCTAGTATTTTTACACACAAAAAGTGGGTTTAAGCCAGTTATTTATATCTTTTGCTGTAGTGTGTCAGTAGGAAATATCAGTTTACATTTATAAATAAATTGCCATTAATTTTAATAATCCAGTGAGATTTTTGTATGCATAAAGAGTCTGACAATAGTCTCAATGCTCCACATGAAGATCTGATCTCATCTTCATTGAGTCTGTCTGTGATTACATGAAGAAACATAAAAAACTGAGATGGACTAAATCCAGAAGAACTGTGGCAGCGCCTCCCAGACACTTGAAGAAACCTTCCTGCAAATCTACATGAGTAGGTGTAGGAATAGATGCAGGTGACAAAAGCCGTTTTAAACGCAAAGGGTGGTCACCCCAAATATCAATTTGATTTAGTTAGTAGAAATTAATTCATAAATAAAAGCTATTTATGTTATTATTTTTGACAGCATTCTCACTTTAAAGCATTCTGACAAGTGCCTAAACTTTTCACAGTACTGTAGTTTTGCAGGAAGGTTTCCTCAAGTGTCTGGGAGACGTTGCCTTAGTTGTTCTGGATTTAGTCTGTCTCAGTTTTTTCTGTTTCTTCATGTAATCACAGACAGACTCGATGATGGTGAGATCAGATCAGACCGGCTGCTATCAGACTTCTTGTGCATAAAAAAAAAAAAATAAAAATCTCACTGGATTATTACAATTAATTGCAAAATGAATGTTTGGAAATGTAAACTGATATTTCCTACTGACACACTACAGTAAAATATATAAATAACTGGCTTAAAATCATTTTTCGTGTGAAAATACCAACGTGCATAAGACTTTTGTACAGTACTGCGGCAGAATAAAAGCTCCGCAAATCAAGTCGTCATCAAGCTACGCCTTTGTTTTGAATAAGCGACCTCTAACGGTGGAAATTACATATTGTGCCTTTAAGTCTAAAAGCATGTTTAAGACAAATTAAGTATTTGTGCCATTGCCAGAGGAGTCAATCAGGTCAGTGTAACGCTATAAGGCTAATCCTGTTAGCTCTGGAGTTAGCATTTTTCACATCAACAAAAAGAAAACACATCCAAGATGAGTCTGCTGATCTATTAACAGATATCACACACATTGTTGATACTGCTGCCAGTATGTCAGCTTATGTTGCTAAAGTAAGTGTGCATCTGTCTGAATAAAGTACAGAGGTGGTCACTAGAGCACTAACAGACTTTGGCCTACTTTGTGTGAAGAAAATAAATGGATGGTTGGTTTTGAGGTGAACGGCATTAGCCCAGAAAACAAGTGGAATAAATAGCTGTATAGTGGAATAAATAAAAAAAAATCCTTCCATTCTTCTTTATGAACATCAGTAGCCTGTGCCGGATTATTAAAAGTGCTCTAAATAAATCATAAATCAGAAAATATTATTTTTTAAAACTGGAGAACAGCGTATCAGTTTCAGACGGCTCTTTTTGATTCAACCTAATACTCCCATTCTCACTGTGATAGATGGCAATATTGTTCCGTATATATTGATGTTTTAAATATTTCATATGATTACATTGTCATATTTTCAGTCTTAAGCCATGTTTACTTTAAAAAAAAAATGACATTTCATCTCACATGCATTCATTATCCTAATTTAATATATATTATTTTGTTCCAGAGAAGTATTTTAAATAAAGTATTTTAACTTCTCTTTTCGGAGCCCTTTTCTTTAATCAACTGGTGTTTTGGAGATTCTGAGTCAATGTTAAGGCTGCATTTATTTGTGAAATATTATTACAATTTGAATACATTTCAAAATGTAATTTTTTCCTGTAATGGCAAAGCTGAATTTTGTGTCACATGATCCTTCAGAAATCATTCTAATCTGCTGATTTGCTGCTCAAGAAACATTTCCTATTATAAACAGTTGTGCTGCTTGTGGGAATCATGATACTTTTTTTTTTTAGGATTCTTTAATAAATAAAAAGACAGTGTAACATTATAAATGTCTTCACTGTCACTTTTTGTTCGCTGAATAAAAGCATTAATTTCTTTCAAAAACTCTTACTGAACCCAAACTTTTGGTCTGTTCAGGTTCAGGTTTTGGTTCGGTTACAGTTCTGAGCCTCCAAATACTCTCTGGGACCAAAGTAAATGCAGACAATGACCATTTTACAAACAGTGTATGAAGAAATACAGCACATGGCTGGTCAAAGAGCTGCAATGCTTCTGAAAACAATGCAAAGCTTTTGTTCTGAAAGCCGTTATGTACCGCAAACAAACATAAACGCACATAATTGTATCATCATTGAACATGAAGGTCTTACAAATCTGTCAATAACTTCACTCCAGGAATCCCAGTTGAGGGATTCCAATATTCCACAGCAATGCCAACACAACACTTCAATCACACTACATACAAGACCTACTCACAACACACACACACTTTTGCTTTTACATTCTCACACAAAATTCTCTTTTGACGAACTGCCCCATAAAATCCCTCAATAACACACAAAGACCATAAATAAACTCAAACAACACTCAAATGCACACACCTAGCACCAGGTAATGAGTAAAACCAGACTGTCACTTACGTCAAGCCAAATGCTCTCTCTCTCTCTTCAGTTCACTGAGACTGAGAAGTCCTCCAGGATCATTTGCTTTTGTCTTCTCCTCCTTTCTCCTTCCTTTTCAGTCTTTCCATCATTGTTTTTAGACTGAAGCCCCGGTTGTGCTCTTACTGCAGCATGTTTGTGTGCCTGTGCAGCATATAGTGTGTTAACTATGTCTCAAGGCGGTACTGTTGACATAATTAATGTGTTTTTTAATTGTTATGGATGCAAGTCACCTGTTTTTTTCTTGTCGTTGCGGCATGTGTTGTGCTTCGGTTACGATATGTCTATGTGTGTGTGTGTAATGCAGCTCTAATCCCTTTGAGGAGGTGAGAGAGCGGGTGCTTAGCAGCCGGGACTCCATAGGGAATAAAAGACACATTTTTCAGTTCAACACACACACAGTGCAAATGATGCTGCCACATACTTCATCTTAACGCCATCCTATTATGCAATAAACATCAACTACATAAGTAACCTCATCCTAAACACACACCTTACACACAGAAAAGAGCACTCACACATGTATACTTTTATAAGTGGATTAGAGTGTCAAAGTAGGACACCGTTCAAAGCTCTTAGCTACAAACGTCCTTGACACTGCCATCATGAGCAGGCAAAACAGGCCCAAGACCTGATGCACGATCAATATGCTGGACAGCTGACACAGACAGCTCGTACAAGCACATCTTGACCCACTTAAACTGGCTCAGCAATGATTTCTGATTTGTAAAATGGAGGTTTCCTGAATGATTTTTAGAGGGTGTGAAAAAACAAAATGATATCACTAGCAACCAAAGCGGAGCTTAAGCAAGTCAAAGATTAGAGAGTGAGGTCATGTGATCATGTGACTCCGTTCATTTGTGATGGCTTAATGTTCTTTTTGGCACCCTGAGTACATGTGCACACAAAAATGTATGTATCTTGGCCTGGGATCTGGTCAATAGCTTCCTCTCTGTTAGAATGAATTGTCAAATATACAACGAGACAAACAAACCACATGTTGTTCTCATTTTTCTTTCACTCCCTCTCCCTCAGCCTCTCTGTGACTTGGGAGCTCCCTCAGCCATCCATTTTATTTCACCTCAGAAGTAGTTTGTCTGAATGCCAAGCAGTAATACAAATTCTCACTTTAAAGTTCAGATACAAAAACCAAAAACCCTATTTACTTTCTTAAAGGGCCATTCACCCCAAAATAAAAGTTGTGTCATCATTTACTGCAGTTTATGTTGTCACTTCTTTATTTTCTTCCATGGAATACAAAAGGAGATCATTTAATGAATATCCGGCTGGTTGAATTCAGTGCAATGGCAGTACATTGTGCATATTAACCCAAAAGTCCATGTGGCTCACCGATCATTTTCCAAGTGCTCTGATTAATTTCCGAAACATAATTTCGGGAGGAGTGAACAAATCGAATCTTTCAATTAACTGGTGGAACAGCTTATAGCACGCATGCTTCTTATGCAGCACTGGACAGGAATGAGCATGTCCAGATGGGTTATTAAACCCAAAAATGAACTAATCGAAAGGAACCAACTCGAAAAGAACCATATAAGCCGAGGGTTTTTAGATGCTGCGCAAGGAGCGTGCATGCTACTTCGAATGTGCGTCTTGCAACATTAACCCACAACTAAAGTTTGATTGAGTTCCATTCTGTGAACCGGCTCGACTGGTTAATGGCTTCAAAGACTGATTCGTTTAAGACTTGAACATCACTAGTTTCTGCAACCTACTGGACTAGAGCTCTGAACAGCACACATAAAAGCAATGGTGGCTGCCATGAGTTAACTGTACAATTGTGTCTATTGTGTTTGTACTGATTTAATTCTTCTTCCTTATTTTTCTGACCTAAAAGTGTATGGGTATCAGAGACCCCAAAATCAGCAGCATGGTCCTAATCGTGCATTGCTACGCAGGCGCTCAGAAACACACCTGTGTGACACTAGGTGGCACTATAATAAGGCAACTCGCATTTTGGATCATACCTCTTGAACTCCAAGGGCTACAAAACAAAAGTAAAGCACTACAAAATGTATATCCCGCCTCTAATATGACTCAGATACTTCAAAAAACATGGCCGACAGCAGCCAATCAATATTAGTAACTAATAGAAAATCTGAAAGGCCTACCATTTTAAAATATATTTTGGATATTTATGGATATATTTGTACACTGTACATGAATATATGTACCAAATTTTGTGAAAAGTGGCCTCAAGTTGACAACTTTACATATTAGCTAATAGCCATTGGTGCTTGGACCATGATGATTGCCACTTGTGGCTATATTTTTATTCATTATAATAATTCTAAACACTGGTTTGTAGCGCTAATAATTTTACTGTTTACCGCACTTTGTAATTATTCTAGTTATTTACCTATAGTGGTGAATGAAAAGTCTTGCACAGTCATGAAAAATAGCTTACTTACGCATTACACAATAAAGTGGTTGTTTTATGTAGTCGTAGTTTCTTTATGGATCTTGACAGATATGGTCATCATGAACTGTCATTGCACTGTATGTAAAACGCTTTACACAGTAAATACTGTGCAAAATCCATGGATTGTCAAACACACATTGTTCACATATACATCCATAGACAATGAAGCCTACACAATAGAACATAAATGCACAAACAAGCTTGACATTTGTGGGTTTAAGGTTAATATTGTTTATGAAGAGGTTTTTCAGCTCTGATTAATACAAATCTTTGTGAAAAGGTCCAGAGAAATGAAGAATGAGCAAGGCAGAAATGGAGAGAAACACTGGATATGAGCAGAAAAAGAGAAAACACATCTTGACAGTAATTGAAAACATTTATTATTTCGCCTCAGCACCTGCCAAGGTTTCATCCATCAGACGCACATTCACGCATAAACACAATAAAACACTGAGAGAGGACCAAAGAAACAGTATAACCTATATTGGAATACAATATTTAAACCAGACCATCACTCCACATCACACAGTAGCAGTGATGTCTTTTTTTAGCTGGTTATCAGCCAGATAAAAGGGCTGATGGGAAGGATCTTATGTCCATGGACAAACAAAAAGACCTATTCCTCCGCTAATGGCACCGTTCAGGTGTGAAATGAATCACCTGACCTTTCCAACAGACACTCACAAATACAAACACACACCTCTCTATTAGTGTGAGTCAAGCTGTCTTTCAATCTTTACACAGCTGAATTTCTCCTGAAGGAAAAGCAATCCCTACGGGAGGCCATTTATTTGTCCGTTTCGTTTCTCTTTCTGTCAGTCTATCTCCTCTTCATCCCAACATAGCCTCTTCTCCAAGTTACAACTGGAGAATAAAAAAAAGCCTGTCCTCAGTGTATTTTATCTCTCACAAGCAGACACTGGCCATTTGATCTATTTCATACCATCCTGAAATCCTCAAGCTTTTCAAGATACATCGATCGCTGAACTCTAAAGTCATGAAAGTCAAGGTATAAAACTGAGGAATAAACAGAAATGAGAAGAAAAGCAGAATAGTTTTCAACACCACCAAAGAAGCTGCAAAAATAAAAATACAGTGCAACAGTTTGGTTCCAGAAGTAAAAACGGCAAGACTTTCGTTCATCTTTAGAACACAAATGCATAATGAAATCAGAGCTTTCTGTCCCTCCATTGACAGTCTATGCCAGGGTTCTGCAGAGTTTAGTTCCAACCCCAATTAAACACACCTGAACCAGCTAAGTGTCTTACTAGGGCCTAAATATTAGAGTTTAAATATTAAATTCTGTCATCATTTACTCACTCTCATTTTGTTCCAAAATGACTTTCTTTTTCCCACGAAACCAAGCGGCAAAAACCAGTTTCTCTTGAAGCCAATACGGAAGTGACTTAAACTGCAATTCATCAACTGGCTGCTATAGACAGGCTCCAGAAGGGAGCAGAATCTCATTGAGCCCCATTTTAAAATACCCAACTTTACAGCAGAAAAAAACATGTTTACAGCCTGGTACAAATTGTGGTTTTGGTCTATATATCTATTTTTGCCCTTCATGACAACTGTGAGGGGGGTAATGTTTTTTATAGCTCATTCGTTTACATTATATAAAGCCTTAAAGTTCTGCATAATTAAGGGCGTGGCTACTTTGAGTGACAGGTAGATAGCCATTTATCTGCTGTCTGTTAGTCATTGCGTCACCTCAGCTCCACCCACGTCCCGCCTCTTTGCCCATTTTCTGTTATCCGGGAGTGACGTTCGGTGACGCGCTGCTAAGATGGCAACGGCCAGCTCAAAAACGGCTTCTTCAGAATCTTATGGGTGACATCACGGACACTACGTCCATGTTTTTTTACATTAAACACACAAGGACAACTTTGGCAGAATGTGCAAGTGGCTCTTTTCCATATTTAAATCTGTCATGACTCAAGAACAATGACATCAATCAATGCCATTTGACATGAATGTCAAATAACTAGGCTGCGTTCCACTCCACTTTTAGACACGCACTTGCGAACTTCCCTAAGCACTTCCCCTGGGGGGAACCCCTGCCGCCATTTTGAAGTGCGTTCCACTTCGTGAAGTGGACGAGGGAAGTTTATATGGACAGACCCTCGCTCCCTCGATTTTGACCTAGTCTACTTCATATGTACACTTCAGACAGCTTCATATACCACAATGCAACACGAATGTGACGTCACCGCATATCGCGTTTAATTTACCCCACCACAAACAACACTATGATATTTTAATTATTTAAAAAAAAACATTTAAAACAACCCAAACACACCTACATATAGAATGCTGCATTAAACAATTTCATAAAGGAAAATAAATAAATAAATAAATCAGCTCCATAGTGGATTCCAAGTGATCAAGGGCTCAGGACGTTCCAGTTCAGCCCATTGCAAAGGTTACGCCAGTAGTGGGCACTCATGCAACGTAAGCAATGAAGCACAGACGAGATGGAGGGAAGTTAGCGAGTGAAGGGCATAATAAAAACAAACTGGAACGTAGCACTAGATGTCAATAGCTAGAATTTCTTTCTTTCTTTTCCCTTACATTTTCATGGTGATATTTAGTTATTTTGGACCTTGCAAACCCTGGTATGCTTTCATTGTATAAAAGAGCAGCTGGGTCATTCCGTGTGAACGGAGGTCCCTGGTTCAAATTTTTGTTAATTTTTTTTCTGTAGAAAGACAAACATAAATAGATATGAAAGCCAAAATATTAAATGTCACAGATGTATATTTACAGAGTAATCCACTGTTTTGTAGAGGGGGGTCAAAATGACAATTTTCACCTGAGATTTGGAGCCAAATTACAGGGGGGTAAAAATGACTTTAGAAAGATGGCAGCATCATTATTTTATTTTTACACAGAGATTGGTAGGTCTATTAGTAAAATCTGTTGACTTTGTCAGCGGTAACCGTTAAAAAAATGGGAAAAAAGCTAATTCTGATTCTTAACAAACTTTTCTTTTGGCATCTCCATTTTGAAGGCCCTCGATGGTTCAGTCCCAGAGATATGGAGACCTTAATGTGGATCCATGAGTAAACTGGTAAAGTTCAGTGGTCGAAAACCAAATGTGGGTCAATTTGGATTCAGCTGATACTTTTTATATTTAAAGAGGAATGTCTGAAGAACAAATAATGTTGAAACTAGAAATGTATCTCGTTTTTTTCAACCACCTCAATTACATAGAACATACCTGTCTGAGTGCCAGAAGTATTGTTTTTCCAAAGTTTGCATGCTTGTAACTCTAAAAGTATTCTATATATCTTGGATGATATGGGACCCCAACCTGACTCCATGTCTAAATTGTTGAATTTTACCAATTTTGAATTGTCTCTACAAAACAGTGGATTACTCAGTAAATATACATCCATGGCATTCATATTTTGGCTTTCATCACTATTTATGTTTGTCTTTTTACAGAAAAAATATTAACAAAATCTAAAATTTGAGCCGGGGAAGTTTCCAAAATTTGGTTGATAAAGGAAACGTAATGACCCAGCAGGATATTCTGCAAAAACTCCTTTTGTTGAACTAATCCTTTAAACACGCACACACACACAGGTCAGTGATGGACAGTCAGGTCAGTAAGATTAGAAGCAGTGCCTGGAGCCCGTCTGGCAGTTCTGAGAGCCAGACATATAAACACACACAAACCATGTTAATCAACTTCAGGAAAGTAAAGAAATTAAATTGTACCGGAGTGTTCCTGCGTTTCTGTTCTTGATCACTGTTAAGTCAGTTTAAAACGACACACATTGAGCTCCAAAAGTCTGAGATCACTATACAATTCTGTGATTCAAAATTACTAAATGAAATGAAGATAAAATATATCAAATTATGCATGTCTAGGTCACTAGTCAAATACGTAGGCCTAAATGTGGCACTGATCATGAACACAAATAATACAAAAGCACATGCTTTTTTGAAAAGTCATGTTTAAAATGGGTGGTGAGGTGCGGTAACAAACAAACAAACAAAAAACACAAATAGACATTATTAAATGCAATGATGCCATATGTTTACTATCAAACTATTAAAGTGTTTAAACTAAAGCATATCCTATTATGACGACGATTAGGTTTTTATCAATGTTCCGTCAAAATGCAGAACACACAATAACGTTTTTCCCCCATCCCAAAAGTAGCCGATTGGTATAGTAATCACATTATTATATAGGCTATAGGTCTACCTCGTTACAGGATTTTTACTAAAACCTATTTACATATAGTATTGTCCTGCTCCTCCATAGTACTGCCATGGCACGTGTAATGTCAAGTCATTGTAAGCCGACTCACGTACTTTCGAGTAGGCCTACTGTTTTGATACACTTGGAAACGTCTTGCCTTCAGAGTCCTTCAGAGCTGCAGGTGTGGAACTTCACCTTCTTCATCGCTGGAAAACGGTAGGATGCATTTGAAGGGTTGGTGCAGTGTGTTAACCCAAATTCACACAAAATTCTGATTTTAAACAACCGACATATTCTGCTTTATCCGTCAGGTTTGTATATTGTTCATGGCTGATACCACATGTAATATTGACAAGGAATAGTCCCTATCTGTTAACTTTTATCTTTTGTTTTCATATTTTCTGTTATGTTTTTGTTAGCTGACTTGTGGAGTTAATGTTCGGGCACAAAGACATCTGAAATTCATCTTCATTTGTCAACTGAACTTTTCACTAAAATTGTTATGCAAATAAACAACACAATACAAAAAAATATTTAACAGATTTCGTAGATGCTTTTTTAAAATGTGGTCTCACAATTATACTACTGTAAGCTGGACTTTCACATTATTAGACAATATTATATGGTAACGTGTGTATATATATATATATATAGGGCCGGCCCATGGCATAGGCGGAATAGGCAAATGCTAGGGGCGCCATTCATCCATAGGGGTGGCAAAATTTGTTATTTATTTATATAATGATATTTATATAAAGATTTATTTAAAATAGCAACATTTTATGAAAAATTCACATTAGATATCTAAATTTCCCAGTTTAATTCATGGTGAAAACATGAATGTGCATAGTTTAGTGGAATATCGCTGCCATCATCGTTCTCAATGAATAGCTTGTGCATGAATGTTAGATGCAATTATTCTTGCTATTTGTGTTTAGGCTGTAATGTGGCATAATGTGTGCTTCTTTTGTATAGTTTAACTATCATCAACCTTTTAAAAAAATAATAATAATATCATGAACACAATGACGGGGTAGAATGGACTGGGCATCATATAAAACAACATATACTGTATAGCAACAACAATAAAAAAAAATTATTAAAAAAAACATCAATGCATCACAAAAATAAAACAGTACCAGTGTTTCCACAACTTAGACTGATAACATGTAGTGCTAAACCTTGATACAAGGGGCACCAAGTAAAATCTTGCCAAGGGCAGCAAATATATATATAAACGATCAGGCATAACATTATGACATATTTATTGAAGTGAATAACACTGATTATCTCTTCATCACGTCACCTGTTAGTGGGTGGGATATATTAGGCAGCAAGTGAACATTTTGTCCTCAAAATTGGGCAAGCGTGAAGATTTGAGCGAGTTTGACATGGGCCAGATTGTGATGGCTAGACGACTGGGTCAGAGCATCTCTAAAACTGCAGCTCTTGTGGGGTGTTCCCGGTCTGCAGTGGACAGTATCTATCAAAAGTGATCCAAGGAAGGAACAGTCGTGAACCGGCCTGGTCTGGTCTGATGAATCACGTTTTCTTTTACATCACGTGGATGGCCGGGTGCGTGTGCATCACTTACCTGGGGAACACATGGCACCAGGATGCACTATGGGAAGAAGGCAAGCCGGCAGAGGCAGTGTGATGCTTTGGGCAATGTTCTGCTGGGAAATCTTGGGTCCTGCCAAACGGTATTCCCTGGTGGCTCTGGCCTCTTTCAGCAGGATAATGCGCCCTGCCACGAAGCAAAAATGGTTCAGGAATGGTTTGAGGAGCACAACAACGAGTTTGAGGTGTTGACTTGGCCTCCAAATTCCCCAGATCCCAATCCAATCGAGCATCTGTGGGATGTGCTGAACAAACAAGTCCACTCCATGGAGGCCCCAACTTGCAACTTACAGGACTTAAAAGATCTGCTGCTAACATCTTGTTGCCAGATACCACAGCACACCTTCGGGGGTCTAGTGGAGTCAATGCCTCGACGGGTCAGGGCTGTTTTGGCAGCTAAAGGGGGACCAACACAATATTAGGACGGTATATATATACACTCACCTAAAGGATTATTAGGAACACCATACTAATACTGTGTTTGACCCCCTTTCGCCTTCAGAACTGCCTTAATTCTACGTGGCATTGAAAAGCATTCTTTAGAAATGTTGGCCCATATTGATAGGATAGCATCTTGCAGTTGATGGAGATTTGTGGGATGCACATCCAGGGCACGAAGCTCCCGTTCCACCACATCCCAAAGATGCTCTATTGGGTTGAGATCTGGTGACTGTGGGGGCCATTTTAGTACAGTGAACTCATTGTCATGTTCAAGAAACCAATTTGAAATGATTCGAGCTTTGTGACATGGTGCATTATCCTGCTGGAAGTAGCCATCAGAGGATGGGTACATGGTGGTCATAAAGGGATGGACATGGTCAGAAACAATGCTCAGGTAGGCCGTGGCATTTAAACGATAAGGGGCCTAAAGTGTGCCAAGTAAACATCCCCCACACCATTACACCACCACCACCAGCCTGCACAGTGGTAACAAGGCATGATGGATCCATGTTCTCATTCTGTTTACGCCAAATTCTGACTCTACCATCTGAATGTCTCAACAGAAATCGAGACTCATCAGACCAGGCAACATTTTTCCAGTCTTCAACAATTTTGGTGAGCTCGTGCAAATTGTAGCCTCTTTTTCCTATTTGTAGTGGAGATGAGTGGTACCTGGTGGGGTCTTCTGCTGTTGTAGCCCATCCGCCTCAAGGTTGTGCGTGTTGTGGCTTCACAAATGCTTTGCTGCATACCTCGGTTGTAACGAGTGGTTATTTCAGTCAAAGTTGCTCTTCTATCAGCTTGAATCAGTCGGCCCATTCTCCTCTGACCTCTAGCATCAACAAGGCATTTTCGCCCACAGGACTGCCGCATACTGGATGTTTTTCCCTTTTCACACCATTCTTTGTAAACTCTAGAAATGGTTGTGTGTGAAAATCCCAGTAACTGAGCAGATTGTGAAATACTCAGACCGTCTGGCACCAACAACCATGCCACGCTCAAAATTGCTTAAATCACCTTTCTTTCCCATTCTGACATTCAGTTTGGAGTTCAGGAGATTGTCTTGACCAGGACCACACCCCTAAATGCATTGAAGCAACTGCCATGTGATTGGTTGATTAGATAATTGCATTAATGAGAAATTGAACAGGTGTTCCTAATAATCCTTTAGGTGAGTGTATATATATATATATATATATATATATATATGTATATATAGTGTGTGTGTGTGTGTGTGTGTATATACTGTATGTATATTAGTACTTTAAAGATGTAACATTACTAAAGGACTGACCCTTTGGTGTTTCAAATTGTATAACTATTGTTTAAGAAGGTTGATTAAACGTAGGGTTTGGTGCTTAAATCCTAACAAATACTTGAAAATCAGAGAGAGACAGGGAGAGAGAATCCCAGTTTCAATTTAGATAGCACTGGCCTCACCTCTCCTCACACTGCATCCTGTGGGAATTACAATGACGTCTGTGGGCAGTGAAGCATGAGTGAGATTTCAAGAAAAAAATTTGTTTTACCACAACGTCTTTTGAATTTGTTACCGAAAACAAAATGTTCAAGAAGCTCCTTTAAAGAATGGAGAGACGAACATGTGGAAAGTCAGGTGCTCCTCAAAGAATTTTAATTGGTTTGGCTCTTTGCTGTTGTGCTGTTTGTCAGAATGAGGAGAAAAAAATGCTCAGTGGAGCTTTGAGAATCAATAATCTAGAGGGACAGAGGAAATGTAGTACACCGGGAGTATGTGCTTTCATCCACTCTCAGAGTAAAAGGTTACTGATGTCATCTGTAGGTCTGTGTCTGTGTGTGCATGATTCAGTAGGTGTTTTTTCTGTCTCAGTGGGCTGTGAAGATCAGAGTCTGCCCTGTTAATCTCTGTCAAAGACACATTTACTTCGCCTCTATCCTCAAATTTACATTTAACTTCCACTGTGTGCATGTGTTTTCTTTGTGGAGGCAAGCATGACTATTTCTATGGTCCATATAAGGTTAGTGATTTGAACAAACCCCTAACCCAAAGTATTGAACTTGGGTGCATAAAACATCTCACAGTTTGTGTTACAGACGTGAATTATACCTCAAATTGTGCGGCTTGTTGTGGAGAGGAGTGTTTTTTTTCTAAGCAAGTTGACATTAAAATAGGTGAAAAAAATCACGATGGAGGGATGGAGTATTCATATTTAATCTACAGAAAATGTGGTTCTGACACAGCCTACATTTATTTACATTTGCACAGGCACTAAAAAGTAACAGCAGAAATACGGCAAAAATTTATTTACAGCATCTAAAATGTGTATAATTTATGAACAATATTACAGACACAAATGTTTACAAATCCTTATTTAATTTAAGAATAATTTAATTTATTTAATAGTTTCATTCTATTGTATTTAAATGGGTCATGAACTGGCTTTTTTATTTGGTCAATGGTTATGACATTTGCGTGGTTTTTACATTCAAAAACATCATAATGAATAAGTTTAGGCTATTTTCTACCCTGGTTTTGAGCCTTCCTGGAACGCTCAGTGTTTATGGGTGTGCCGCATTGAAGACTAAATGCCCACTGCTATGATTGGATAACAGTTTTGCATAAAATTAGCAGTGTGGAAATATTTGGTGTCAATAGTATGGAACGCCAAAAGGGCCATAATCTGTATAAGTTTTCCCCTCTCTCACTACCCTCGTTGGTGGGGTGGCAGTGCCACTGGCAGGCCACCTCTGTCCTGCACTCTTAATACACAAGGGTAGTTCCGACCCAGGAGTTGTGCAGAAACTGCGTGCGGCGACGGACCTCGCTCTCTGGGCGACGAAAATCACTGCACCCTCCCTGGGTTGGGCGATGTCCACACTAGTGGTCCAGGAACGCCACCTGGCAAGCTCATAGAGGAGCGAGTCCGGTCAGTGTTGAACTGCTTGAATACATTCAAAGGCAGGATGGCGGTCCCACTGAAATATTTTCAGAGGCTCCTGGGGCATATGGCATCTGCAGCCACGGTAACGCCGCTCGGATTGCTTCATATGAGACCGCTTCAGCACTGGCTTCATGGCCGGGTGTGGCAGAGCGGCAAGTACCGGGTCCCAGTTACTCCGTACTGTCGCCAAATCTTTCGTTTCTACAGGCGGGAGTGCCCTTAGAACAACCCTTCCGGGACCAGATGGTGAACCTGCAAGCTCTGCCTTCGGAGGAGGCAGACCCAGCCCTGGCTTTGTTATGTCCCGTCCGCACTCTTCGCGCTTACGCTGACCGGACTCAAAGCTTTAGGACCTCAGAGCAGCTCTTCGTCTGTTACGGATGCCAGCAGAAGGGAAAGGCTGTCTCCAAGCAGAGGTTAGCCCACTGGATAGTGGATGCTATCGTCTTAGCGTACCAATCGCAAGACGTGCCTTGCCCGTTCGGGTTGCGAGCACACTCAACTAGGAGTGTGGAATCCTCCTGGGTGCTGGCTCAAGGCGCCTCACTGACAGATATATGTAGAGCTGCAGGCTGGGCGACACCTAAAATGTTTGCTAGATTTTATAGCCTCCGTGTAGAGCCGGTTTCTTCCCGTGTACTCTCCCCCAGTGGCCAGTAGGCACGAAGTGCCCGTTCTTGTGTTGGCTTGCAACGCCACTCCCACCCGCTGGGCCGGATATGTGCATTTTTTGTCTCCAGTTGTGTTCCCTAGAAATGGCTAACCCTGTCGAGCTCCTCTGTCACCCCTTCGGTGTCAGACGTTGCAGCCGTCTGACGTCAGGCCTGCACCCGTATGCTTGTGGAATGTATGTGTAGGCTGGGTTCCATATGTAGCATTCCCTTCGGCGACCCCATATGTGTATTCTCCACTGTACCCGCTACCCTACTCGGCTAGCCCTGTGTCTTTCCCTTGACAGAGCTCGCTCTGTCGTCTCTGGTGGTGTTCTTTCCCCCCTGGGACCAGGTTGGATCCACCCCAGAGACTGCCATATGTAGCACTACCCTGCTAGGTTAGTCCTTATGAGTATTTCCACCTCTCCTCCCCTGGAGGACGTGGCTCCGCAGCTTTCCATCTCCCTGAGACGGGGACACTTTCCCAGCGTTATCCAATAGTCACGCTGAGTGGGTCTTGCAGAAACAGCTGTGACGGACCTTCCCTGCTTCAACTTAGGAGCACTCCAGCGAGCTCAAGCAGGGTGCTGGAAGGGCCAGCCTCCCTGGCGTGTTGGTAGGGATCCCCAATTTGCCTGAAAGGGAACGTCTCGGTTACGTATGTAACCCTCATTCCCTGAAGGAGGGAACGGAGACGTACGTCAGTTCCAATGTACGTATGAGGGTTACATACGTAATCGAGACGGTTCTCAAAGCTCTGTAGGTCCAATGTCCTACAGAGTTTAGCTTCAACCCTAATCAAACCCAACTGAACAAGTTAAGGTCTTTAAGATTACTGGAACGTTACAAGAAGATTAGTTTGATCAGGGTTGGAGCTAGAGCTGCAAGATTAATCGTTAAAAGATCTCAATTTAAACATCTACTATCTTATTCTTTAATGACAACTGCCTGTGTCTATTAAACCTTGTGTTGGCGCTGCTGCTGATTCAGAAAGAGCAGTTGTCATGGTATGAAACAACTTCACAAACACTCTTTTCACCAACACAGTATCATTATTTCTGTATTATAATTATCACACATTTTTAAAAGTTGCCCTTTTAACTTGAGTGAAGTGTTTTTAGAATGTCTGTGCATATCAGATTGTTTTCAGATAAAGAGAAAGTACACTTTTGAAAGACCATATTGACCCCCCTACATTTTTTTGCATTTCCTTTAGAAAGTTGGGTAATCTGTTTTAAATAGCAATAGCTTTCATGATTATGACATTATGATTGATCTCACTCTCAGAAAGCTCCTCTCGTTTGTCATCGGGGCATGCAGTATTTCACTGTAAAGTGATTTATTAAACTATTAATAATCGGTGTCTAAAGGTCAGATGTAAAAGCACACCAAGTCAACTTTATTTATATAGCGCTTTTTACAATGCAGTGTTGACAGAACCGGGCTAATATGGTCATACTTCCTGGTTCTAGTAAGAACTCGAGCTGCTGCGTTTTGGACCAGCTGCAGTTTATTTATTAAGCGAGCAGGGCAACCACCCAGTAGAGCATTACAATAATCTAGCCTTGAGGTCATGAACGCATGAACTAACTGTTCAGCATTTTGCATTGAAAGCATATGCCGTAATTTAGATATATTTTTAAGATGGTAGAATGCAGTTTTACAGATGCTAGAAACGTGGCTTTTCAAATAAAAGATTGGTATCAAAGAGCACACCCAGGTTCCTAACTGACGACGAGGACTTGACAGAGCAGCCATCAAGTGTTAGACAGTATTCTAGGATACTACATGTGGAGTTTTTTTGTCCAATAATTAAAAATTCTGTTTTTTCTGAATTAAGTTGCAGGAAATTACTAGTCATCCAATTTTTTATATCAGCTATGCATTCCGTTAATCTTGTGAATTGGTAAGTTTCGTCAGGGCGTGAAGAAATATAGAGATGAGTATCGTCAGCATAACAATGAAAACTAACGCCATGCTTCCTAATGATATCTCCCAGTGGTAGCATGTACAGGGTGAAAAGCAACGGTCCTAGCACTGAGCCCTGCGGTACTCCATATTGAACTTGTGATCGGTGTGACATCTCTTCATTTACTGCTACAAACTGATAACGGTCAGATAAGTATGATTTAAACCATGCCAATGCAATTCCACTAATGCCAACATAATTTTCGAGTCTATTCAAAAGAATGTTGTGGTCGATGGTATCGAATGCAGCGCTAAGATTGAGTAACACTAACAGAGAGATACAACCACGATCGGATGATAAGAGTAAATCATTTGTAACTCTGTCTCAGTACTATGATACGGTCTAAATCCTGACTGGAAAACCTCACAGATACCATTTCTTTCTAAAAAGGAGCATAATTGTGAGGACACTGCCTTTTCTAATATTTTTGACAGAAAGGGTAGATTTGAGATTGGCCTGTAATTGACTAATTCTGTAGGATCAAGTTGCGTTTTTTTAATAAGTGGTTTAATAATAGCCAGCTTAAAAGTTTTCGGTACATATCCTAAAGTCAAGGATGAATTAATGGTATTAAGAAGAGGATCTATGTTGGCAGACATCAGAAGTTGAAGCTATATTTTTGGTTAATTTAGCCACTGTATCGAATAAATACCTAGGGTTGTGTTTGTTTTCTTCTAAGAGAGTCGAGAAATAAGCAGATCTAGCAGTTTTTACGGCCTTTCTGTATGAAATCGCGCTCTCTTTACACGAAATGCGAAAAAACTTCCAGTTTTGTTTTCTTCCAGCTGCGCTCCATTTTTCTGGCTGCTGTTTTAAGGGCCCGGGTGTGCTCGTTGTACCACGGCGTTGGACTATTTTCTTTAATCTTCTTTAAGCGCAGAGGAGCAACTGTGTCTAAAGTGCCGGAAAAGAGAGAGTCAATAGTTTCTGTTGCAACATCGAGTTCCTCTGGGCTATCTGGGATGCTGAGGAGATGAAACTGATGAGGAAGTTTATTTATAAATAAATCTTTAGTCGCAGCAGTGATAGTCCTGCCATATTTGAAGCGAGGGGACGGCTTTGCAGCCTTTGCTAAATTAAGTATACATGATACTAGGTAATGATCTGAGATGTCATCGCTCTGCTGCAGAATTTCAACGGTATCAACATTTATTCCATGTGACAATATTAGGTCTAGAGTATGATTACGGCGATGAGTGGGTCCTGATACGTGTTGCCTAGTTTAGAATGTCTCTAAATGCCAATCCCAATGCGTCTTTTTCATTGTCTACATGGATATTAAAATCACCAACAATTAGGACTTTATCTGTAGCCAGTACTAACTCTGATAGAAAATCAGCAAATTCTCTGGTAAAGTGTGTATTGTGCCCTGGTGGCCTGTATACAGTAGCCAACACAAATGTTAAACGGGATTTATCAATTTCACTACATAACTTTACGTAAAGCACCAAAATTTCAAAAGAATTATATTTGAAACTAGACTTCTGAGTAATACTGAAGATATTATTATAAATTACAGCAACACCTCCCCCTTTACCTTTCAGATGCGGCTCGTGTTTATAACAATAATCTTGTGGGGTGGACTCATTTAAAGTAATGTAGTCGTCAGGTTTTAGCCAGGTTTCTGTCAAACAGCACATCTAGATTATTATCTGTAATCATATCATTAACAATAAGCATTTTTGAGGAAAGGGATCGAATATTCAGCAGCCCGAGCTTTATCATTTGTTCATCTGTATTATATCTGTTGTTTATTTGTTGGACATTAATTAAATTTTTACCGTTTAATAGTTTTGGTGGTTTTTTGTATTTACTAATTCGTGGAACAGACACAGTCTCTATGTGATAATATCTAGGTGAAAGAGTCTCTATGTGCTGGGATTTATCTGACTTCTGTGACGCGAGACAGCTAGCAGACGGTCGGGTAAGCCAGTCCGTCTGCTTCCTGACCTGGGCCCTAGTTAGTCAAGGTTTAGCTTTAAGACTATGTGCCAAATTACTAGAGAGAACAGCGGCACCACCCCAGGAGGGATGGATACCATCTCTTTTCAACAGGTCAGGTCTGCCCCAAAAGCTTTTCCAATTGTCTATGAAGCCTATGTTATTTTGCGGACACCAGCAGAAAGGTCTACATTGCAGTCTACATGCAGAGAGCCAATCATTTAACACATTTAAAGATTATGCTTTCACGCCTGCAGAACAGAAAACAAGCCATTAATGTTTGTAAGTTAATACATCGGGGGTCTCAAACCTTTTCCTGGCAGAGAAAAAAAGTAAAGTTGGTCTATATTTATACTTTAAAATCATGTGACAACAAATAACAATACTATACCTTGGATTTTATATAAATAAATAGATATACAATATAATAAACAAATAAATTGATTAAATACACTTATGTAGCATCTCAAGTCTCTTGACAGGATCAAGATGAGTCGATTCTTCTCTAAGCGTCAGAAAGCTTTTAGCTTTAGACATTTGCATATAAATTAATGTCCTGGCACCGAGAAGTCTGAGCTAAATTGCTCTTTGGTCACTTTTATGGCTTGGCCGAGGCAAAGCAGACAACACCTCGAAGAGCCCTGGCGACTTCAAAGCGATCGCTATCTCGCCCCATGTATCTAATCCTACCCCTCCCCACGTAGACAGTAAGTGACCTGGGGCCTCATTTATAAAACTGTGTGTAGGATCCCTACTAAAAGTTTACGTGCGCCCAAAAGCCAAAAATGGCGTACGCCAAAAAATATTCCGATTTATAAAACCGTGCGTACGCACACCTGTAAGCAATGTTCCCTTTATAAATCACAGATCACCCGCAGATGTGCGTACGTGAACCAGCCTCATATCCCGCCCTGTACACGCCCATTTTTAACCATAAATAGTCAATGCAAATCACCTCATGATTGCTGATCGCCATGTAAATGAGAGTGGAATCCCATATGAAGCGTTACATACCCGGGTCACCGGAGGATTTATATGTTTCTAGCAAATAGACTGATCGTTAACACCTTGACAAAATCACATAATTAATTTGTGGGCGAAAATTTAAGACGAAAATGTTATAGTGAACACATGCTTCTTGACGGTTTTGTAATGAACACCGTAATAGTTAGGACCGATGATGAGTAGCGATTGTGCTTTATGACTGTATTTGCAGACTTTGACATTTTATGATATATGTACATTAAGGAAAATATTTCCTTTTTACACTGTGTTCTGCAGTTCTCTAATAAAAGGGTATTTCATGCTATTCTGTATCACATGTAGTTGCGCCATCTCCTCCTGCGCTCCCGTTGTGGACAATGTGACTGTAAGGCAGCGCTGATTATTATTATTATTTTTTTTTAATACATTTTGAATTACGTTTGGATTTTACTAGATGTATATAGCCTAAAACAATCGGCACAAAAAACACTGTTGGATTTAATCTTCATGATAATGTGGATATAACGTATGAAATGGAGTGAAAATTAAATGTCATTAATTCTTATAATCGTTCTTCCCACATTTGTTTTCTACAATCTAACTTCAGTTCACAACCTCACCATCTGTGTCGCCAATTTCCTTTGTCTCCAGAATGTGCGTACGCACGGCTCAAAGTTTGCTTAAAGGTGCGCACATTCTCCCGTCAAGTTTGTTTTTTATAGATCACAACCTTTGCGTGGGAACTGGCGTACGTATGTTTCCAGCCCCGTTTTGTGTGTACGCACGCTTTATAAATGAGACCCCTGGACACTGAGACTCAGGTAGGTTTCCTCAAGTGTCTGGGAGACGTTGCCTTAGTTTTTCTGGATTTAGTCTGTCTCAGTTTTTTCTGTTTCTTCATGTAATCACAGACAGACTCGATGATGGTGAGATCAGATCAGACCGGCTGCTATCAGACTTCTTGTGCATAAAAAAAATAATAATAATCTCACTGTATTATTACAATTCATTGCAAAATGAATGTTTGGAAATGTAAACTGATATTTCCTACTGACACACTACAGTAAAAGATATAAATAACTGGCTTAAAAACATTTTTCGTGTGAAAATGCTAACGTGCCTAAGACTTTTGCACAGTACTGTATATTGCATAAATACCTAGGTTAGGTACTTCCCTTTTGGGTGAAGACGTTACGATTAATTATAAATAATTACATATCAATACCCATAATTCCCTATTGAGCTAATTTAATTTATTAACATACGTAGCCAAGTTTCTACACTTACATGCAGTTTCTAAATCAATCATATATCATATTGCTATTAATTTTAAGTCTAGTTTCTGCCTAGGTGGGAAAAATACATGCAGTTATTTTAGTTGTCTTTGGAGAATTATGTCATTTTTTCAGTCGATATTTGTCTTAGAGGTGACTTCTAAAGGATATCAGTGCTGTCTGTGGTTTTGGCCCTGAGTAACAGGTGGGCTCACACATTTATCAAAAATATCTTCAGAAATGTACCTTACATCTATGCACTGCACACCCATGTCATCTCGACAGCGACTAAAACACGTCGGATCTGATGATCGCCTTCACAGTAATATATCAAGAAAGGCCACAGGATTCACATTTGAAGGTAGATTAGGAACAGATGACTAGTCTGGAAGTCACTTGCAGTTAAACCAAAAGATTGTGTATCTTTACATACTGTGAAGCCATGTTGTCTAGACAGTATTATAAACATGGTGCTCTTGTAAGTGTGATCAAAGTGTAAGGTTATTCAGGTGTGCACCCATAGGCTAAAAGATCCCCCTTTTTTTTCTTTTTGCATATATTAGCATTGCATTATACAAGGTGCAGTGAGCACCTGAAGACAAATTTGTTATTCTAGCCCCATTATTATTTATGAGAAGTCTGTCAAGTGCAGCTCTCTATTTTCTTAGCAACACAACACTGTTGCTTTGTTTCCATTAGAAATGTATTAATGCATTTGAAATTAGAATTTGACATTCAAAACTGTGTTCCAAGGACATGCAGGGATTTTATACTTGATACAGATGGGGCAGGTAATACATATGTAAGGTGCTGGGGTCTGTGGGTATGATGTTCCAAATTAATCCAAGCAAATGCGTTCACTCTCTATGCTAGACGAGAGAGTGGCAGACACACCGATGGAAAACGCATTGAAAAAAATCTGTGTGTGAGGTCAGTGTGGGAGATACATGCATATGTAAATCTAAAGAACAATGTTGCGCTATAATAAGTACATTTACAGGGCTAGAACCTATATTGTTTTCCATTTTTAAAATGTTTCGCCATTTTGAGTTTTCTATAAAACCTATGTTTTCAAACTCCTCCTATAGGCTGTTGGTCTGATCTTCACCACATTTTGCACATTGTGTGTGCACAAAGTATACATTTCTCTATACTTTGCACATATGGACAACAAGGCATGCAAACGCTTCTACAAAAATTTGTGAAAGAATGGGTCGAAGGAATTCAAGCGTGGTACCATGATAGGTTGCCACCTGTGCAATAAGTCCATTCGTGAAATTTCCTCACTACTAAATATTCCACGGTCAACTGTTAGTGGTATTATAACAAAGCAATTGGGAACAACAGCAACTCACGTAAAATCATAGAGCGGGGTCAGTGCATGCAGTGCACAGAAGTTGCCAACTTTCTGCAGAGTCAATAGCTAAAGACCTCCAAACTTTATGTGGCCTTCAGATTAGCTCAAGAACAGTGCGTAGAGAGCTTCATGGAATGGGTTCCCATGACCGAGCAGCTGCATCCATGCATACATCACCAAGTGCAATGCAAACCGTCAGGTGCAGTGGTGTAAAGCATGCCGCCACTAGACTTTAGAGCAGTGGAGACTTGTTCTCTGGAGTGACCAATCACGCTTCTCTGTCTGGCAATCGGATGAATGAGTCTGGGTTTGGCGGTTGCCAGGAGAACGGTACTTGCATTGCACTGCATTGTGACAAGTGTAAAGTTTGATGGAGGGAGGATTATGGTGTGGGGTTGTTTTTCAGGGGTTGGGGCTTGGCCCCTTTAGTTCCAGTGAAAGGAACTCTTAATGCTTCAGCATACCAGTTTGGGGATGGCCCCTTCCTGTTCCAACATGACTGTGCACCAGTGCACAAAGCAAGGTCCATAAAGACATGGATGAGCGAGTTTGGTGTGGAGGAACTTGAGCTTCTGACCTCAACCCGATAGAACACCTTTGGGATGAATTAGAGCGGAGACTGCGAGCCAGGCCTTCTCATCCAACATCAGTGCCTGACCTCACAAATGCGCTTCTAGAAGAATGGTCAAAAATTTCCAAAAACACACTCCTAAACCTTGTGGAAAGCCTTCCCAGAAGAGTTGCAAAGGGTGGGCCAACTCCATATTAAACCCTACGGATTAAGAATGGGATGTCATTAAAGTTCATGTGCATGTAAAGGCAGGCATCCCAAAACTTTTGGCAATATTTTGTATATAATTGTATTTATTTAGTGAGCCATGATATGCTGTTGGTAACTTGGTAACTTTGTGGTGTAATGTTTTTAAAGTTTTCATTAATTATTGTTTGTGTTTGTTGTTTGTTTGTATGTTGATACATTGATAATTGTATATTTATTGGCTAATTTTGTGGTTGTTGCCATGCTGTAATTGATATGTTGGGCCCCCCTCAAAACTGTATGGGACTGTAACATCCAGTTTGAATCAGAGACTCTTGTTTTGATATTCTTTTCGTTCTGTTGTATCTGTGATCCTTGTTTAGTTCCTGTGTTACCTATGGGTGCTTCTCCGGCCCCGTCCCAACTTCATGTGTACAAGACCATAAAGGCTACGTCTGAAATCGCATACTCTCGAGTAGGTCCTTTTTTTTGAATAAGTATTTACTTCACGACTAAAAAAGTATATAGTATGAATGTGTGTAGTATGAATGTAATCCGGTCGTACTACATTTGCCATGTTGGCCTTATCACGTGACCTACAAGTGTCAGTTGCTTTGCTGCACTGTCATTCACAAATCCTCTCCCGTGGCCTCATGAGATAGTAAAGTGTCAATCATATGCACACTTTAGAATCTCACCGAAAGTAGGTCTTCCGGGTACTTTTTGCCTACTCTTTTAGAGTACTGTGAATTGTGAACACTGTGAATTCTGACATACTTCTTTTATCACATACTGTTTTTTGCATACTATATAGTAGGGAAGTATGCGATTTCGGATGCAGCCAGGGCTTCCCATTTGTCATCCCTAGTTCAGTAGTCAGAGCACTGTTCAGGGAGTTGTCTCACTTGCAAAATCCTTCCAGTTCGATCCCTAAAAGTTCTGTGTTTGGACTGAATCAGTTGGATAGATTAATGATACTTGACCTTTACAATCCTGAAAAAACAAGCATGCAAATTCATCCATTCGGACCACATTGATGCCTAATCAGAGGTTCCATTAAAGCCCTTGCATGATGCTATCTACATTAAAATTCTTTGTTAAAGTTATGCCATTGCATTAACCACAATGCACCTCTCTCTGCGATATGTTTCTGTGTGGATTAAAGTGAATCGGGTGCAGACCTTCATTCCTGTGATAACGCAACTTCACACTGGTCACAGATCAGCAATGGGCACATTAACTTGGACTCTGAGGCTGTGATAAAACAGGTCATCGCGCTCCACTGCTGAGCTTGATAGTACAGATAGGAGACCCAACAGTGTTCAAAGAGAAGAAGAAGAGAGAATTGGGGAGAGAGGATTCCCTTGATGCTTTTAAATTAGACATCAGCATTCAATCTTTGCTGCTTTGTAAAAGGTCAATTACTGATGGTAGATATGCTGAGATGCTGGGCGGATCGGATGGTCTTTACTGCCTCAGCGGAGGCGGTGCAGATGTCTGGCTCTGATTTGGAGCTTGTTTTAGCAGCATCATTTCCTGCGCAACACTAAGGTTCTTATTCAGAAATGTTTTAAAAAAGAAAGGAATTTGGGAACTTTTATTATTTGATTCCCAAAATATGGTTCTTATGCGTAACACGAGAAAGAACCTTATTGGTTCTTGCAGAAGCTCAAATGTGCTGCGTAACACGAGAATGAACCTCAGTGGTTCTTGCAGAAGCTCAAACGTAATGTGTAACATGAGAATGAACCTCATTAGTTCTTGCAGAAGCTCAAACGTGCTGCGTAACACGAGAATGAACCTCATTGGTTCTTGCTGAAGCTCAAACTTGATGCGTAACATGAGAATGAACCTCATTGGTTCTTGCTGAAGCTCAAACTTGATGCGTAACACGAGAATGAACCTCATTGGTTCTTGCTGAAGCTCAAACTTGATGCGTAACATGAGAATGAACCTCATTGGTTCTTGCTGAATCTCAAACGTGCTGCATAACACGGGAATTAACCTCATTGGTTCTAGCAGAAGCTCAAACGTGATGCGTAACACGAGAATGAACCTCATTGGTTCTTGCGGAAGCTTAAACGTGATGCGTAACATGAGAATGAACCTCATTGGTTCTTGCAGAAGCTCAAACATGCTGCATAACCCGAGAATGAACCTCATTGGTTCTTGCAGAAGCTCAAACGTGCTGCGTAACACGAGAATGAACCTAATTGGTTCTTGCAGAAGCTCAAACTTGATGCATAACACGAGAATGAACCTCATTGGTTCTTGCAGAAGCTCAAACTTGATGCATAACACGAGAATGAACCTCATTGGTTCTTGCAGAAGCTCAAACTTGATGCATAACACGAGAATGAACCTCATTGGTTCTTGCAGAAGCTCAAACGTGCTGCGTAACATGAGAATGAATCTCATTGGTTCTTGCAGAAGCTCAAACTTGATGCATAACACGAGAATGAACCTCACTGGTTCTTGCAGAAGCTTAAACGTGCTGCATAACACGAGAATGAACCTCATTGGTTCTTGCAGAAGCTCAAACTTGATGCATAACACGAGAATGAACCTCATTGGTTCTTGCAGAAGCTCAAACGTGCTGCGTAACATGAGAATGAACCTCATTGGTTCTTGCTGAAGCTCAAACGTGCTGCGTAACACGAGAATGAACCTCATCGGTTCTAGCAGAACCTCAAACGTGCTGCGTAACACGAGAATGAACCTCATTGGTTCTTGCTGAAGCTCAAACGTGCTGCGTAACAAGAATGAACCTCATTGGTTCTCGCTGAAGCTCAAACGTGCTGCGTAACACAAGAATGAACCTCATTGGTTCTTGCTGAAGCTCAAACTTGATGCGTAACATGAGAATGAACATCATTGGTTCTTGCTGAAGCTCAAACGTGATACATAACATGAGAATGAACCTCATTGGTTCTTGCTGAAGCTCAAACTTGATGCGTAACACAAGAATGAACCTCATTAGTTCTTGCAGAAGCTCAAACGTGCTGCGTAACACGAGAATGAACCTCATTGGTTCTTGCTGAAGCTCAAACTTGATGCGTAACACGAGAATGAACCTCACTGGTTCTTGCGGAAGCTCAAAAATGCTGCGTAACACGAGAATGAACCTCATTGGTTCTTGCTGAAGCTCAAACTTGATGCGTAACATGAGAATGAACATCATTGGTTCTTGCTGAAGCTCAAACGTGATACATAACATGAGAATGAACCTCATTGGTTCTTGCTGAAGCTCAAACTTGATGCGTAACACAAGAATGAACCTCATTAGTTCTTGCAGAAGCTCAAACGTGCTGTGTAACACGAGAATGAACCTCATTGGTTCTTGCTGAAGCTCAAACTTGATGCGTAACATGAGAATAAACCTCATTGGTTCTTGCTGAAGCTCAAACTTGATGCGTAACACGAGAATGAACCTCATTGGTTCTTGCGGAAGCTCAAACATGCTGCGTAACATGAGAATGAACCTCATTGGTTCTTGCTGAAGCTCAAACTTGATGCGTAACATGAGAATGAACCTCATTGGTTCTTGCTGAAGCTTAAACGTGATGCGTAACATGAGAATGAACCTCATTGGTTCTTGCTGAAGCTCAAACTTGATGCGTAACATGAGAATGAACATCATTGGTTCTTGCTGAAGCTCAAACTTGATGCGTAACACAAGAATGAACCTCAGTGGTTCTTGCAGAAGCTCAAACGTGCTGCGTAACACGAGAATGAACCTCATTGGTTCTTGCTGAAGCTCAAACTTGATGCGTAACATGAGAATGAACCTCATTGGTTCTTGCTGAAGCTCAAACTTGATGCGTAACACGAGAATGAACCTCACTGGTTCTTGCGGAAGCTCAAAAATGCTGCGTAACACGAGAATGAACCTCATTGGTTCTTGCTGAAGCTCAAACTTGATGCGTAACATGAGAATGAACATCATTGGTTCTTGCTGAAGCTCAAACGTGATACATAACATGAGAATGAACCTCATTGGTTCTTGCTGAAGCTCAAACTTGATGCGTAACACAAGAATGAACCTCATTAGTTCTTGCAGAAGCTCAAACGTGCTGTGTAACACGAGAATGAACCTCATTGGTTCTTGCTGAAGCTCAAACTTGATGCGTAACATGAGAATAAACCTCATTGGTTCTTGCTGAAGCTCAAACTTGATGCGTAACACGAGAATGAACCTCATTGGTTCTTGCGGAAGCTCAAACATGCTGCGTAACATGAGAATGAACCTCATTGGTTCTTGCTGAAGCTAAAACTTGATGCGTAACATGAGAATGAACCTCATTGGTTCTTGCTGAAGCTTAAACGTGATGCGTAACAAGAGAATGAACCTCATTGGTTCTTGCTGAAGCTCAAACTTGATGCGTAACATGAGAATGAACATCATTGGTTCTTGCTGAAGCTCAAACTTGATGCGTAACACAAGAATGAACCTCATTGGTTCTTGCTGAAGCTCAAACGTGCTGCGTAACACGAGAATGAACCTCATTGGTTCTTGCAGAAGCTCAAATGTGATACATAACATGAGAATGAACCTCATTGGTTCTTGCTGAAGCTCAAACTTGATGTGTAACACAAGAATGAACCTCAGTGGTTCTTGCAGAAGCTCAAACGTAATGTGTAACACGAGAATGAACCTCATTGGTTCTTGCAGAAGCTCAAACTTGATACATAACATGAGAATGAACATCATTGGTTCTTGCTGAAGCTCAAACGTGCTGCATAACACGGGAATGAACCTCCTTGGTTCTAGCAGAAGCTCAAACGTGATGCGTAACATGAGAATGAACCTCATTGGTTCTTGCGGAAGCTCAAACGTGCTGCATAACTTGGGAATTAACCTCATTGGTTCTAGCAGAAGCTCAAACGTGATGCGTAACACGAGAATTAACCTCATTGGTTCTTGCGGAAGCTCAAACGTGATGCGTACCATGAGAATGAACCTCATTGGTTCTTGCAGAGGCTCAAACGTGCTGCATAACACGGGAATGAACCTCATTGGTTCTAGCAGAAGCTCAAACGTGATGCGTAACATGAGAATGAACCTCATTGGTTCTTGCGGAAGCTCAAATGTGCTGCATAACACGGGAATGAACCTCATTGGTTCTAGCAGAAGCTCAAACGTGATGCGTAACACGAGAATTAACCTCATTGGTTCTTCCTGAAGCTCAAACGTGATGCGTAACACGAGAATGAACCTCATTGGTTCTTGCAGAAGCTCAAACGTGCTGCGTAACACGAGAATGAACCTCATTGGTTCTTGCGGAAACTCAAACTTGATGCGTAACATGAGAATGAACCTCATTGGTTCTTGCTGAAGCTCAAACTTGATGCGTAACATGAGAATGAACCTCATTGGTTCTTGCTGAAGCTTAAACGTGATGCGTAACACGAGAATGAACCTCATTGGTTCTTGCGGAAACTCAAACTTGATGCGTAACATGAGAATGAACCTCATTGGTTCTTGCTGAAGCTCAAATGTGCTGCATAACACGGGAATGAACCTCATTGGTTGTAGCAGAAGCTCAAACTTGATGCGTAACATGAGAATGAACCTCATTGGTTCTTGCGGAAGCTCAAACGTGCTGCATAACACGGGAATGAACCTCATTGGTTCTAGCAGAAGCTCAAACGTGATGCGTAACATGAGAATGAACCTCATTGGTTCTTGCAGAAGCTCAAACGTGCTGCATAACACGGGAATGAACCTCATTGGTTCTAGCAGAAGCTCAAACGTGATGCGTAACATGAGAATGAACCTCATTGGTTCTTGCAGAAGCTCAAACGTGCTGCGTAATGAGAATGAACCTCATTGGTTCTCGCTGAAGCTCAAACGTGCTGCATAACATGAGAATGAACCTCATTGGTTCTAGCAGAAGCTCAAACGTGATGCGTAACACGAGAATGAACCTCATTGGTTCTTGCTGAAGCGCAAACTTGATGCGTAACATGAGAATGAACCTCATTGGTTCTAGCAGAAGCTCAAACGTGCTGCGTAACACGAGAATGAACCTCATTGGTTCTTTCTGAAGCTCAAACGTGCTGTGTAACACGTGAATGAACCTCATTGGTTCTCGCTGAAGCTCAAACGTGCTTCGTAACACGAGAATGAACCTCATTGGTTCTCGCATGTCAAGCAAATGAGCTTGAGCTTCTGTTTACCACAGCTGATGTGTGAGCTGATGAATGTTTAAATGTGAATAAAAACCTAAATTCAATCTCTTGAAAAGTGATGGAGACTCTTCAAAAAATGTGGACTAAACCACTCAATTCATATGGATTAGTTTTACGATCTCTTTATGAACTTTTTGAAGCATCAAAGTGGTAGTTGCGTAGCTGTCTATGGAGGGACAGAAATCTCTCAGATTTCATCAAAAAGATCTTCATTGGTGTTCTGAAGATGAACGAAAGTCTTAGAGGTTTGGAACGACATGAGGGTGAATAATTAATGACAGAGTTTTCATTTTTGGGTGAACTAACCTTTAACTGAATCAAAAACATACAGCTCAACCACAGTGTAATCAGATTTTCCAAACAAATGACGGTTCTTTTTACTGAATAAAAAATATATAGCTCAATTAACCAGAGTGTAGTCTGATTCTTGAACTAAGGAATGATCCTGTTCTTTTTAGTGATAAGAATTTTTGAAGGAATGATTTCAGTTTTTTTTTCAATAAAGCAGATTTAGTGAAAATTAATGCAACTTTCAAATATCCTCTCTGAATCTGTGACCAGCCTCTGAAATTATGGAGCGTGATACAGCACTGAACCCTGAAGAGCTGAGTGTGCAGTGGAGGTGTGACGGCTCTCACTCATGAAGGCCAAAACGCTGTCAAAGAGTTTCGTCAAAAGTGCCTCTAGACTCTAGAGGGAGAGAAATAGGAGGTCGGTGCATCTGAAGAGGCTTATATAAACCCTTTGATCCGAGCCCATATGTTCAGCGATCTTACACATGACTGAATCTGACACGTCACCCTGTTCACTTTGACTCACGAGATCTGCTTATATAAAGCTGTGAGTGCATGCGGGGCTGCCTGGAAATAATAAATATTAGTATACACTCATATTGAAGTTGAAAAAAGAACTAGGCCAGTGTAATTTGTTTTCGCAACTTTCACGTAACTTTACCATAAAATGTATTATTCATGCTGGCCTGGTGGTAGTTTCTGTTACATCTTTAACCAAACTAGTTCACATGAATCAGACATTTCATGTCCAGGGCTGTTATTTTTAGGCACACCCACTTATAGTTATAATAATGTCCTTTCACCTTGCGCGCCAGGATATTGTCAAGGTAAAATTTCTTGCCTCAAGCCTTATTTTAAAACTATGCTACAGTAATGCAGTGGTAAAGATTTTGCTTTTCATTTTGAATGATCAATATTTTACACCTTCAGCATGTTCTTAAGAGTCCTGTTGAGCCCTATATATCACTATTCATTTGAATGTGGGTCGTTTTGGTAGTTTTTTGGACTAAGCAGGTACAGTATGTTGAACAAAAATGTTAAAATTCTATTATTTTTTTGTCTTGTCAGAGGGAGAAAATGTCAGTCTATCATAAAAAACACTGGTCAAGGTCTGGTGAGTATAACCTAATAATCCTGACCAACTATTTTGGTCCAGGAAATGTTACAATGCAATGTTACAATTTAATGTGTAACAGGGTGGACGTTTTAAGCTAATAAAGCCCACTAGGACAGAACAAAATGCTAGCAGAAGACTTAAATTTAGGACGTATTTAAAATTAAATAAAATTTTCATGCCCAGTATTTGATACAGGGTGGACATGTTATGTTTTACACTATTAGACAAGTCTTTTAAAAATGAGTTTATGACCAATACTTTGTTCTTGGAGTTTCTTTTCCTCCAAGAAAATAGTGTCTGAGTCCGAAATCACATACTTTCTGAATAGGTAGGCCTACTTATTTGAATAAGTAGTAATTTATTCACGGCCGTATTCAAAATTATACGTTCTATAGGCCTATAGTATGAATGTAATCCCAGATCCCGGCGTTATACATTCCCAATGTTTTCACTGTCATGTGACCTACCAGCGTCTGTTGTCATTTCTAGCAAGTCATATGATTTAGGGCATACGCTTAAAGGGATAGTTCACCCAAAAATGAAAATGACCCCATGATTTACTTACCCTCAAGCCAGGTGTATATGACATTCTTCTTTCAGACTAATACAATCAGTTATATTAAAAAAATGTCCTGGCTAATCCAAGCATTATAATGGCAGCCCAAAATTTGAATCCAAAAAAAGTGCATCCATCCATTATAAACGTACTCCGCACGGCTCCGAGAAGGCCTTCTGAAGCTAAGCGATGGGTTTGTGTAAGAAAAATATTAATATAAATAAAACTTTATATCTAGCTTCCACCAGACCGCCTTCTGTATTCAACTTACGCAGAAAGTGCAACGCCTCTCATAGTTCAAAATGCTTACGCTACGTTCTAGTGATACGTTACGCTTTTTTCGTAAGATAAATGCGGAAGGCGGTCCACCGGAAGCTAGACAATTTATTTTATAATGTGTTAATAATGGATATTTTTCTTACACAAATGCATCGATTCACTTCAGAAGGCCTTTATTAACCCCCTGGAGCTGTGTGGAGCTAGCTTGACAAGCCAGACCCACATCAAGATGTTGGGTCTGGGAACACACCACTGGCAGGGCTCAATCCGAGGGGCGGGATAAACGGTTGTCTTTTAAATTCCCTCTGCACGCAATAGGATAGCGCTACAACCAACCAGAGCAACAAAGAAGGTGAAGCGGAGCTAGTTAAACTTTTGTCGTATCCGGTCGGCAAAACTCCGAACACATCTTTCTTTTTTTAAGAATGACTTCAGTGCCGTTCTTTGTTCTTTTCTCAAAGGAAAGCTTAACTCCAAGTCTTCCAGAGTCGCGGCCAAAGCCTATTTGAAAGACCGATGTTCGCCAGCTTCTTTGTTTTCAAGTAGCAAGCGGAATTGCCGCAACTCTGCCATCATTATGTTAAGCCCGCCCACCGACTCTATACATTATGTGATTGGCCTGACTAGTTTGGTTTTTCAAGCTCGCAAGCCAAATTGGAAAACTCAACTGTTAGATTTAACCTAGTTTTTTTTTTTTTTTTCCTCATTTTGCTGGAGAGTTGCTAGACGACCCTGGCTGCAAATTACATTTGCTGCCGCTAGGGTGCGTCTAGATTTCTAGGCTAGTGTGGATTACTTTTATAATGGATGGATGCACTTTTTGGGCTTCAAATTTTGGGCTGCCATTAACTGCCATTATAAAGCTTGGAATAGCCAGGACATTTTTTTTTTTATAACTTCGATTGTATTCGTCTGAAAGAAGAATTTCATATACACATAGGATGACTTGAGGGTGAGTAAAACATGGGGTAATTTAAATTTTTGGGTGAACTATCCCTTTTTTCAAAGGGCAAGCAGCACCAATGTAACAGGGTGGATTGGATTTTGAGATGAATAAATTAATTTAATGGTTTTACACATCACAATAAAGTATTTTATGTCAAAGTAAATGTATAAATACTCAAAATTGCTAATTTAGAAATAAATATGTAACCTTTAGCCTACTGAGTAGCCAATTTGAGAAAACATAATTGGGGACTTGAGAATTTGTCAACCCTAGTAAAAAAAAATACTAAAATGTATTTGAAATACATTTATTTTATGCTAAGTATACACTCCTACGAAAAATGGTTCTAAACAATACCAAATTAGGGTTCTTCAGCTTGTAACAATAGCAGAACCCTTTTTATAAGGTTCCATAAAGAACCATGCTATGATACTACAAATACATATTTACGTACTTAATATAAATCAGTCTCAAGCGATATGCCAGTAAATGGATTTGTAGCATACTTTGTATAAAATAAATTGTATTTTAAATAAATTTTGACTAAAAAGTGAATTTGACTAATCATTATAAATTTGTGTTAACTGGGGTAAATCTATGGAAACCCATGAGGCATGAAAGATGATTAACATTTTAACATTTCATAATCATTTGAGGTATTGTTTCATGGGGACATAAAATCCACCAAACTGTAGGAATGACCCTGCTACATTTCTATACTCCATTTCCTATACACTCTGCAGTGCTGCAGTGCCCTCTGGAGGTACAAAATGAAAAAAAAGTGGCATAATATAAAAATATGCAACTTCAAAGTAGGTGGCACTATTATGAAAGTGGCGCTCACTGCAGAGCCAAATGACATCCAGCTCCACCCCTCTGAACGTCATGGGTTGAGCTTGTGGAGAGATAGGGTTAGGGTGTGGTTGGACCTTCAAGCTCCACCCATTACACCCAAAAATACATCCAGAGGGGAAGCTGGAAGCTGCACACATGCCTCTGTATTGAGCAGCCGCTCATATTATGCCAGTTTTTGATGGACTCTGACGCCACCTACTGACTGAGGAGAGAAGAGCAACTGTAGCAGCAGATCTCTCAACTGTTTTTAGTGGGAAAAGAGATTTACTACGGCTCTTTTTGTAGATGGCTTCACATACGTATATTATATCACATATATTTTAATGACAACATTTTGTATGTTCACTAAAATAGTGTATAACCTGACCCATACCCACCACCACAAGCAGACTCTATGATCAATGACACATTTTGATAAAAGGCAAATAATAATAAGAAACACAACTTAACTTGGTAAATAGTTTATATATACTGTATCTTTTTTATCTTTGCAAATACAGCATAAAAAACACATATGGTAACATTTCAAAACATTAAAGCGA
Organism: Rhinogobio ventralis; assembly: GCA_039654625.1. Lineage (NCBI taxonomy): Eukaryota > Metazoa > Chordata > Actinopteri > Cypriniformes > Gobionidae > Rhinogobio > Rhinogobio ventralis. The sequence continues at coordinate 36,180,174 of CM077206.1, forward strand.
GTCTGAGCCATTAAGACATGTAGTGAGAATGTTCATCTACAATTTTACAAATTAAAAACAACAACAACAACAACAACAACAACGAGACACTCATCCTCACTCTCCCGACATTTCCTCACTCACGCTATAGGCTGCCCTCCGCTTCCGATCCAAATTCACAGTTGGCCGTAATACTGATTCATTTAATGGTGCTTGCCACTTTATTCTAAAATATTGAACACTTAATGCAGTATTTAAAAGGAAAAAAATGGATACATTTGTATTTACATAAGCTTATCAAATAAGTTTCAAATACACTGTATATATCTTTTTTTATATATATTTCTTTATATTTATAAATGCTTACTTCCCAGGGTTCTCCTCATCGTCCCAAATCCAGATGCACTCCAACAGAATCCCAATCTGAATTAGAATCCGGAATTCAAAATAGTCTCTTTATTCATCTGCTTGTTGCTCCACAATCCATCGTCCCCATAACAGGGTTTTCACAGGTGAGTGGAGCTGCGAATGAGCACGCATGCTTTACATTTTGAGCCAAAATAACACGTGTCTTGACATCTTATACAAAAAGTGACTATCTAAACCGGGGGGTCAAACTCAGTTCTTGGAGGGTCACAGTCCTACAGAGTTTAGTTTCAACCTGCTCCAACACATACCTGAGCTGCGTCCGAAATCACATACTCTCAAGTAGGTATTTATTTTGAAGTAATTACTTCATGACCGCTAAAAAAGTATGTTCTATATAGTATGAATGTAATCCAGACTACATTCGCCATGTTGTCCTTATCACGTGACCTACCAGCGCCAGTTGCGTCGCATCACCGCCATTCACAAATCCTCTCCCGTAGCCTCATGGGATAGTAAAGTGTCCATCCATCATCCTTCCACCCGGTCATCCGGGTACTTTTTGCCTACTCTTTTATGAGTACTGTGAATTCAGACATACTTCTTTTGTCACATACAGTTTTCACCTATTATATAGTGGGGAAGTATGTGATTTCGGATGCAGCCCTGTAGTTTCAAATAAGCCTGAAGTTAGCCTGACTTAATGAGCTGGATCAGGAGCGTTAAATTAAAGTTGAAGCAGGGCTGTGGCCCTCCAGGAACTGAGTTTGACACCCCTGCTCTAAACCATTATACAGCTCCCAAATTACCTGCAAATACAAATGTATATTTAAAAAAAAATCTAAAATAATAAATCAAACAAGGATTTCAGTACCAGTACATATATAGCGCTTGCAGCACAAGAGACATCATACATTCAGCATGGGGGTAAGGGACAGGCACTCTATGGACAGCTATGCTTTTGGGGTCCTCCCTCTCCCTGCGCAAACATTCACACAACTCTCTCCTAAACCCATCGGAAAGACGTCCCGACACCCTGTATGCAAACAAAGGACCGATAACAAAAGTTTCTGTTCACGATCGAAACAATTCTGATGTATAAATAAGGTGCAGTCACATTAGCACAGGGGTCCATTGTCAATAGCGGTGAGATGTATGAAGCACCGCTCACACAGATTCATTTTCAAAACAAGCAGCTTTCTGTTGGTCAGCGTGGCAAATTCACGCAACATGAGATAAAATCTCCATGGGGAATTTTTTCGCCCTCACACGAAACTCCTGATCACACAGATTCCTACTGGAATAACTGGATTTTCCTCGCAAAATTCGCAAAGGCAACAGCAAAGGCCCGTTCACACCAAGGACAATAACTATAACATTCTAAGGGCCAGATTGACTAAACGGCAAATTAGTGTGAGAACGCAAAACCAAAAAAAGTTCCGCGTGTGATCTTCTGAAGACTAAAGAACACAGACTCAGCCGGATCATTTCCATAATGACCAACGCAATATACCAAGAGCAGCGCAAATTAGTGTCTAATTTAAGCTTTTTTTGGGCTTTTAAATAATGGCACAAATACCAGTAAATTGGCTAGCGCAAACCTTAGTAAATCACCTTGCATGATTCATTTAAATACTCTCTTCCTGCATCTGCAAGGGAAACTCCTACAAATGCATATGCAATAAGGTCAGCCGCAAAAATAACACTGTCCACCCGTTTTTTCACTACGTGTCTTCTGACAGTAGTTTTTTAATGGCAAAAGAAGGTTTTCGCTGGCGCTAGCTGTTAGTAAATCTGGCCCTAAAACTCATTCTAAATATAAAAGAACACCAGAGTCCACACCACAACTATTATGATAACAGCACAGAGAAACAATATCGTTGGAATCACTTTCAGAATGATTCTTTCCAGCTGATGGGCAATAAAAACATTGACAGCCAATCAGAATCCACCCTGCTTTAAAGAGCGAGAGCACTTAAAGGGGCAGACGACAAAACTGCAGCGCACACTTAGAATAAACAGAACATTGTGCATTGGTGTGAACACTAATATAGTTCTCGTTATAGTTATTGTTTTTGGTGTGAACGGGTCTTAAATGCAACCGCACCTATAGCCCTGCATGAGTAAATATACCGATGCATCTGGAACGTCTTGCTTTCAACATCTCATTTAACACCCGCGTTAGTTTACTCTGTTCGAGAACACATAAACACACTAAACTACACTGGACAGACAAGCACACTTAGCTTGTAGAGAACCCGTTCCATAGTTATTCAAAGGCTCATGAGCTGCAGACAGACAAACCCTAGATCACACACACAATGACTTTTGGTATCTTAAAAAACAAAATAAATCGATGCATGGTCCCTATAATTACTATGGCCCGATAAAGGTAAAGGAATGCCCTTGGCTGGCTGCCTGCCATAAATATCAAAATTATATAATTTTACTCTCAACTTAGCAGAGGAAACGCATCTCTGCATTATCTAAAAAATGACTTGAGAAAAAGATTTGCGCACACACATCAGGAATTCCCAAGTCCCCGAACAAAATGTGAATAGGCCCCAAGGATTTGATTGGCTAAACGAAAGGAGAATAACAGATACAAGTTCTTGCCATTTCTTATGCGCCATATCAAAACCAGCAGCTTTCGAGTGGGAGTGTGACCGCCGTAAAGTTCATAATGACGCTCAGATGCTTTAGTAAAATGGCAGGCATGTCTGTCTGGCAGCCAAGATCAAAAAAGGCAGACTAGTTTCTTGGTTTGTGGTTTGAATTTTTGTCACTGTTTCCATTCTCTTTTTGTTGAGGTTTTGTTTTGTTATTTTTCTGAATATTCTATTATGGCACAAAGACATAAAGAGCGCATTCACACTTGCGCTCCTTCACCTCCCCCCCCTCCCCCTCCCGCTTAAGAGAAGTTCGACGGCTTCGGCCTTCTCTCAGCCATCGTCGGGTGTGCTCAACTCTTCAGGGAACTCGTCGGACGAGCCACTCTTGTGGATGCGTCCGTCACTGCGCATGCTGTGGAAGGTTTTCTTAAAGGCTTCCATCATGGAGTGGGCCAGTTTTTTAGCCTCTAGTTTGCTCTCGCACTCCACGGCATGGCAGTCCATCTGGAACGTCAGATCGTCATTGATTTGCCGGTAGATCCACGCGAACACGTTCGGGCTAATGTTGTGATCCGCCGTGCAGTACGCGATGCGAGCCACCTGGAAGGTGTCCATGGCGACCGTGGCTTCGCCCCGCCCATCCAGGTGATGCATTCGTACCTGGAAGGGACGAATTTCCAGTATGGCATTGCTAGAGGTGATGGAGTCGTCGTGGGTGAGAGATGTCCGCTTTGTGTCGCATAATCCCACCACAGCCGACTCTGTGCAGCCGGACAGGAAATGAGTGCCAGAAATCGTCACCTTGCCAAGGTAGGTCACCTGGTAAAAGCAAACACACAACAGAAAAAGTGAAAAGATGATTTGGATTCATGCAACTGCCCATATGCACAACGAAAAGCTCAAATAAATATAAATGCTTATTTTTGAAATGCGTATAAATACAAATTGTTTTTTTACTAGTATTCAATTTCTAATTTATATCTGTGCATGATAGACAAACAGTATGTATATGATACGAGTACATTTACTAAACCATTTTTAGATAATTTCTAAATTAGCAATAGTTTACCTAAATCAAAGTGCAATAAAAATGCAAAAGAAACCAGGTAAATTAGGTCTTATTCGTCTGGATCAATTCATTTTCAAAAAGAAAAAGAGTAAAAAACTGTTAGTAAAAGTCATATAGATATAACTATTCTCTTATTATTTATTCCAAAGGATATCAAGTAGTGAAGTGACAATTTTTAGTAAATTATTACTAATACTTGCAACACTAAGATGTGGAAAGCAGACATTTCATATCCATAAGTAAGTAAGTAAGTAAATAAATAAGTAAATAGTAAATAAGTAAATAAGTAAATAGTAAGTAAATAAGTAAATAATTAGATAAATAAAAACACTACTGTTTAAAAGTTTGGGGTCAGTAAGATTTTTTTTTTTATCATTTATGCTCACTAAGCTGCATTTATTTAATTAGAATTACAGTAAAAACAGTAATATTGAGAAATATTATTACAATTTATAATAAATGTTTTCTATTTGAATATATTTAAAAGTGTAATTTATTCCTGTGATGCAAAGCTACATTTTCAGCATCATTACTCCAGTCTTCAGTGTCACATGATCCTTCAAAAATCATTCTGATATGATGATTTGCTGCTCAAGAAACATTTCTGATTATTATCAATGTTGAAAACCGTTTTTTGCTGCTTCATATTTTTGTGGAAACTGATACATTTTTAAAAAATGTATTCAAGTTCTAAGGAAAACATTTTAAATGTTACTTGGCACTACTTCACGTGTTCTTCAATCAAAGCTTTTGTACATAAGAATACATAAAAGTACATTTGCATGGATTTAGTTTTTTGCATGGATTTCATCAGTTATTTGTCATTGGTTTGCAAATATAAGTAGTTGAGAATACCTGTTCTTCTTGTGTTTGAATGTGTGTACTTTTGGCAAGAGTTTGGGAAGAAAATGTGAAACTACAGAAGAAAAAAAAAAACTTTGTCTGGCTGTGTTTTCTCCTCTTCCAGACATTCTGTTTAGTCTGCAACCACAAGGTCTAATTCTGGCCACGGCCTCTCCTTCCCATTTATTTACCTCCTTTAGGAGAATGCAATTAAACAAAATTGTTTGTATTTCATAACAGACTGTACAAACGTTGAAGACAAGCAAGGGTACAAACATCTGTGCTGAGCTTTATAGGAGAATTTCATACCAGAGCAACTGTAGAATGCAAAGTCATTCCTCTTATGAACACGACTCTAATATAGTGCCTCTCTCTCCAGATGCGTTTGGTTTTTCTTAATCTCATTCTTTCTCTTGTGTCTGAAACAGAAAGATGAGGCCTTGCTGCGAGCCGGGAGAGGAAATGCCAGTAATATCTCTTCTCTTCTGAAAACGATTTACATTGGAGAGAGAGAAAGAATGAGAGCGAGGGTGAGTGTTCTCTTCTGGAAGAAGTGTTGGAAAACATTAGACCTGAAAGAAGACCCTCACTACCCTATGACTAACAGATGAGGCAGTGAGCGAGCGTGTGTATCGTAAATGAACACTATTACCACAACAAGAACAATTGTGCAAATACTGTTGGTTAAAAAAAAAAAAAAAAAGTATATTGCTGTTCAAAAGTTTAGGGTCAATAAGATTTTTTTTCTTGTAAGGAATCAATGCACTTATTCAGCTAGGACACATTAAATTGATCAAAGGTGACAGTAAAGACATTTATAATGTTACAAAAGTTCTATTTCAAATAAATGCTGCTCTTTTGAACTTTCTATTCATCAAAGAATCCTGAAAAAAAAAAATGGTTTCCACAAAAATATTAAGCAGCACAACTGTCTTCAACTGTCAGCACAAATGTTTCTTGAGCAGCAAATCGGCATATCAGAATGATTTCTGAAGGATCATGTGACACTGAGTGTTGAAAATTCAGCTTTGATCACAGGAATAAATTACATTTTACAATATATATATAAATAAAAAAATATATTTTAAATTGCAGTAACATTTCACAATTTTTGTAGTATTTTTGATCAAATAAATACAGACAAGGTAAGCGATTTCTGCCACAGTCGAGTAAAAAAAAAAAAAGATTAAAACATTTTCTCATAATTAGTATCATTATATTGAGAAAGTTTCTCATAATAATGACTTAATGTGTCATAATAATGAGAAACTATCTCATTAGAAGTCAATATGTTTCCAGTATATATATACATATATATATATATATACACACACATACATATACACTCACCTAAAGGATTATTAGGAACACCTGTTCAATTTCTCATTAATGCAATTATCTAATCAACCAATCACATGGCAGTTGCTTCAATGCATTTAGGGGTGTGGTCCTGGTCAAGACAATCTCCTGAACTCCAAACTGAATGTCAGAATGGGAAAGAAAGGTGATTTAAGCAATTTTGAGCGTGGCATGGTTGTTGGTGCCAGACGGGCTGGTCTGAGTATTTCACAATCTGCTCAGTTACTGGGATTTTCACGCACAACCATGTCTAGAGTTTACAAAGAATGGTGTGAAAAGGGAAAAACATCTAGTATGCTGCAGTCCTGTGGGCGAAAATGCCTTGTTGATGCTAGAGGTCAGAGGAGAATGGGCCGACTGATTCAAGCTGATAGAAGAGCAACTTTGACTGAAATAACCACTCGTTACAACCGAGGTATGCAGCAAAGCATTTGGGAAGCCACAACACGCACAACCTTGAGGCGGATGGGCTGCAACAGCAGAAGACCCCACCGGGTACCACTCATCTCCACTACAAATAGGAAAAAGAGGCTACAATTTGAACAAGCTCACAAAATTGGACAGTTGAAGCCTGGAAAAATGTTGCCTGGTCTGATGAGTCTCGATTTCTGTTGAGACATTCAGATGGTAGAGTCAGAATTTGGCGTAAACAGAATGAGAACATGGATCCATCATGCCTTGTTACCAGTGTGCAGGCTGGTGGTGGTGGTGTAATGGTGTGGGGGATGTTTTCTTGGCACACTTTAGGCCCCTTAGTGCCAATTGGGCATCGTTTAAATGCCACGGCCTACCTGAGCATTGTTTCTGACCATGTCCATCCCTTTATGACCACCATGTACCCATCCTCTGATGGCTACTTCCAGCAAGATAATGCACCATGTCACAAAGCTCGAATCATTTCAAATTGGTTTCTTGAACATGACAATGAGTTCACTGTACTAAAATGGCCCCCACAGTCACCAGATCTCAACCCAATAGAGCATCTTTGGGATGTGGTGGAACGGGAGCTTCGTGCCCTGGATGTGCATCCCACAAATCTCCATCAACTGCAAGATGCTATCCTATCAATATGGGCCAACATTTCTAAAGAATGCTTTCAGCACCTTGTTGAATCAATGCCACGTAGAATTAAGGCAGTTCTGAAGGCGAAAGGGGGTCAAACACAGTATTAGTATGGTGTTCCTAATATATATATATATATATATATATATATATATATATATATATATATATATATATATATATATATATATATATATATATATATATATATATATATATATATATACACCCCAACCAACCAATTTTAAACTAGTGTATAATAACAAAAAAAAATTGTGGATGCACCAACAATTTCAGCCCGCAAAAAATGCAATAAAATGGCTGAGAGAAAATTCCCCAGAAATCTTGTTCAAAAATATGAATGAATCCACACGTTTAACAGACCAGATAGCAAACATTAAAAGAAGAAGAGCAAGTATGTTTTAACTAAAGATTACAAAGAAACATTAAAACTGCAAGCAGCGATGAAAGGGCCCTCGCACCCGTGTGATTATAACTAAATTTTGGCATGTAGATGTCTCCAGACCAGGGCATTTATCAAACATGTGAAGTTTGAGGCAGATTGGACATTGTATGCTTGAGCTACAACAACTTCCTGTTTCATGATGATAATAGCATGCTTTAGCACTCAGCTAAGTGTTGTTAGCATGTTTTAGAAGGTTTCTAGCATGTTTAGTACTCAATTGCATATTTTAGTATGTTGCCAGTGGGTGGCACTATTACTATAACTGAATATTGTCATGTAGATGTGTTCAGGGCAGGACTCTTATCAAACATGTGAAGTTTGGTGCAGATTGAACATTGTATGCCTGAGCAATTTCCTGTTTTGTGGCGTTAATCACATTAGCACTTAGCCAAGTGTTGCATGATTTAACGTGTTTATAGCGTTTGGTACTTCGTGGCATATTTAAATGTGTTTCAGGGAGTGAATTACAGTGTAAAGCATTCCATTTCCTGTTGCCAGAAGGTGGTGCTATGACTGTAACTGAATATTGGCATGTAGAAGTCTTCAGGTCAGGACTCTTTTAAGTTTGGGGCAGATTGGACATTGTATGTCCGAGTTACAACAACTTCCTGTTTCATGGCGAAACATAGAACTTTGTGAGGCCGCCACGGACCCACCTTTCAGCGAAAACTCAAGATCTTCACAATTTAACGTCGCAAAGACCTTTAGATTAGACTGACCAAATATGATGCTGATCTGATTAAATCTCTAGGAGGAATTTGTTAAAGTACAACATCTGGAAATGAAAAAAAACTGTAAAAATTTTGCAGAGAAAATTCAAAATATCTCACTTCCTGTTGGTTTTCAGATTTTGCGCCCAGGGACTTTTTTGTAGGTATTGGGCTATTACATGTGCGTACCTAATTTCATACTCGTACGTGAAACGTAGCGCGTATACACTGATTAATTAAAATTTTGTAGTTGGCGCTATCGAGCCATTCTGCCACGCCTAATTCTGAAACCCATATTAGACGTAAATTTTCACCACTTCTGACTTGTGTGCAAAGTTTCATGAGTTTGAGCATGTTTAGGCCCTCAAAAATGCGATTCATTTCTTAGAAGAATAATAATAGACTGAGCAATTCCAATAGGGTCCTCACACCATCGGTGCTCGGGCCCTAAAAAAAACAAAGAAAAAAAAAACCTTTGGAATAACCAGCACCGATTACGTATTCACAATCAAACCAGAAAGTAGTATTTGTTATAAAATAAAAACCTGATTAAATTCAAAATAATAATAAAAAAGGGTGAATTTTTTAAAACTACAATCCTGATCCTCTTTCGCGAAGTCATTCTTCATGTATTTGATGTGTATTTTACTCTGTTGCGAGAAGACAGATTGCAGTCTTTCTGAGGAATTGTGTTTGTTCACATGAACCTTGTGATGTCTGTTCCTGGGTGGGTCTGTCTGTGTGTGTGTGTAACCTCAGGTGGAAACTGTGAGAAATCATCAAACACTGAGGCAGATTGATGCTTCTCAGTCACCACAGAGTCTAGACAGCAACAGAGCGCTCATTCATCTCTCTGTCCTCTTACCTCCGCAGGCGACCGAGTGCCTTCCAACAATATAGCTGCTCTTCCAGATGTCTGATGCACAGCTCTCAAAGTAAGTGAGTGCAAATATTGTGCAATGTATTAATCTGACATCAGGACAGCAATTCCATGCAAATACGGTGTCCTATGTTGTAAATCAACATATATATTTCCACACAGTGGAATTGCGTGCACACACCTACACAAAGTACATGGAGAAACAATGTTGTTTGTACAACACTGTTATGCAACATGTGGCCACAATTACTCACTATGTGTGATTCACTAGTTTACTATTTTATTCTTAGGGACGGGTGTTATAACTAAAATTAACTTTTTTTCAGCCTTTTGATAAAATATTCTTGATGTTTATGTATTTACTTCGAAAAAAGGTATTTTCTTCCAGAACTATTGTTTCAACCTAACAGACACTGCCGCCAAGTAGATTCAAAATGTATTCATGTTAAAGATACACTATGCAAAGTTTTTTTTGCTCAAAATTAGCAAAATTCAAAACATCATCAATCCTTTTTCCAAAACATGTTTTTGTCTTACCCTGATTCACTCACCCGTGCGTGTCTCGTCATATCCGTAAATAGAGAAAAGTTGCTCCGGCTACTTGTGACGTGTGTCTGGTGTGTGAGTGGTAGGGGTTGCACAGACTAGTCAACTTTAATGCTCTGCCATGACACTTTAAGCTTGACTTCGACTAGTCGCTGGCCTATAGAGGGCGCAACAGGATAAGCCATTCCCTGACACTCAGGCTCCACTTCCAACAATTAAAATTACAAATAAATGCATACTCAGAGAGCTCTTCACAAGACATGTTTGATTATGCCATCTGGATGCTCAAAATTGATCAGGAGAATGCACTTGTTAAACCCGTTCTAAACTAATGCATACTGCATTGTAACGCACACATATAGCTCGCACATCATGCAGTAGCGCAGAAATGTTTTGTCAACACTGTTCTGTGATTTACCAATAAAATAGCGTAGAAACTGAAAAGTTCTACCATATATTTCTTGATAACTAAAACCCACAGCTTCACTATTAGAAGAGAGACGCTGCCAGGTAGAATTAATTCACACGCAATTGCTCTCTCACTAATGCATACATATAAATGTAATCTTTACTGGCCTACTTTATCTGTATCTAGGCTTGCTGCAATAGTCGGTGTTGCCGGTATTACTGGTGTTCAGGCGAAACACCGGTTACATCACTTGGCCACCGCAGCTCCGCCCCCACCGTCGTTTAGATTTTTTTTTTTTGTAATAAAATAATTTTGTTCAGTTAGAGAACAGACACTACAATTAAAAACTGAACGTGCAGCCTGAGCCGAACGAGTTGCAGCACAGGCAGCAAGGAGTCAGATCTCATTCATCACGAGTGAGGAGCTGAATGACAAAATGATTGCGGAAGGTTTGGTTTCAAAGCGAAAATGGAAAAGCGCCTATTTAAGGGAGTTTATCATTGTACTGTTGTGTTTTTCATTAAGAATAATAGGCTAATGAACCCACCATTCAAGCAACCCGCCCCTGAAGTGGCGATAATATCAAACCGAAAGTAAAATGAGCACGGCCGCACTGTCATACATGTGTCCACTGGCGTGTTTTCAGTACATTCCTATGGAAGCTTCATTAAATTCATGGAAAAAATACATTAAAAACACTCACTTTGCTCCACACCGTTATGAATGCCAGTGCGGCCGTTCACATTTTACTTTCGGTTTGAAATTAGCGTTTTAAAAGCCCCCGCCGGTGATTGGCCAGTGTTGTCACACGTCAATTAACCGGTGGGAAAATTTCCTCACCGTCACATCCCTATCTGTATCTGATTCAAAACGAGCAGAAATCTGTGAGAAATATAACAACCCAAAGACAAAAGAATTTATTAACAAAAGCGGTTTTGTAGGAGCAATAACCTTTTGGGCAGCGCGGTCATATGCCATAGCTGTGAACACAAAAAACCCTGCGTTCGCATCTCAGCTCAAGGTTCAGGCTTATTTGTTCATTAATGACATCATCAGCGACTAGTCAACTCAACTTACAATCACATAAATGTTAACTTTAAAAAATCTGTTCAACCCCTAGTGAGTGGCAGAGGTTAGTTGTCACAGTAAGGTTGACATGGAACAGCTAAATCTACAGCCTCCGGGAATCAACCGTTTTAAACAAACGCAAAAAGAGACTGTGAATGAGCTCGTAATAAAACCAGAATCAACATCGGCATAGCTTTTCGGAGATGGAGAGAACTGAGGGATTTGAAATGTTGTAAAGGCAACGCAGAGATGGAGTTTTTATTACTCAACAGGCGAGTAAGATATTTTATTGAACAGATAAATTGCCATATGTAGCTCTCTAACAGTTATCGTAAAGGATTATCTATTGTTAAGTTACAGTAACGTCTTCAGTTAGTCAGCTTGAGATCATTTCCATCTGCACAAAATAATACATTTTACATTCCCTAAGCATATTCACATACTTGCACATGGGATTCAAAAGATATTTTTTTTCCTTTGTACTGGGTTCAATTTAGGTATGATAGAACTGTTGCAACTAATTTATTTTGACAACTAAACAAATATAGTTCATTGATTACATAAAATTCATTGAAGGTTGACTAATCTTTGAACTACGGTATGCAGTTATCTGTATGTCTCATCCATGAGGATGCAATGATGGGGAAAAAGCTTTTGGGGGTTTTGAGAACCAGGACCAAGCTGACTGAGCAAGTTGAACTTTAGCTATAGTGAGCTTCTTTTTTTTTTATTAACCCTTGTGCATCAATTAAAAAAAGTTACACATAGGTCCATAGAGGACAAAAATGTCCATGTCAAAAAACTGTCATAAAAAAAATTATATTGGGAGCACAGACCTAAGTTTGGTCTCATTTTAAAGAAGACCCTTGGCAGATTACAAAAAAAAGTGAAACCAAAAAAAAGTTATAGAGGTTTAAGTTTATAAAAAAATTATTTATGAGTATTATTTTATAAAAAATATATATTTTATGAAACATGTTGAACTCTAAAACTGCTAGAAAATCAAAGCCATAAATCTAAACAAGCTGTGTTCCAAATTTGAGGTTGATATCTCAAAAATGAGCTCTCAGTAAGATTTTGATTGGGCGCAGTGCCAACTTTTCCCCATTAGATGCTAGCAAAACTCCACTGGTGCACACAGCGGTTGGATTTGTTATTTGCAGTTGAGTTTTTCTCTCTCATATTACAAGCACACACACACACAATTTTTTTTATTACATAAATACACACCACACTCTGATATCCATACCAACACACCCACACAGTTATAGCTGCATAATTTATCCAATTGGCTTTATAATATGCATAAACAGAAAACAGGAATAAAGTGAGTATTTGCTTTATAGGCCCAACCTGAGAAAATGGCACCATCTGGTGAAAAATAGAAAAACATAAGGACCCACTTTGTATTAGGTGGCCTTAACTACTATGCACTTACATTTAAATTAATAATTTGATACAATGCACTTACTGTGTACATACATGTTTTTACATTGTACTTACATTTTAAAAAATACCTGCATGTAATTACTTTCTGTAATTACATTTTTAATTACACTGTTGACACTTCCCTTACACCTAACCCTACTCTTAAACTTACCCATACCACCACACCTGTACCCAGCCATATCCGTATCCCACCTCAATATCAGCAAAAGTGTTTTGCAATACAATATGAACACAATAGGTACACTGTACTTATATTTTGATATAAGTACATAGTAGTTAAGGCCACCTAATATAAAGTGGGACCAAAAATAAAATTGTGAAGCCTTGCCAACAGAATGAAAGCCTATTAACAAAGATTGCAACATTTTATAGTTAAATGGCCCTGGAATTAAAATGGCCCTGGGTTCCAATGAGGACATTTTTTTGTGTATTTTGTGTACCTAGTGCAAAATAGTTTTTTTTTTTAAGGAAATGGGGGTGAAATATTAAAATTCCAATAAAAATACACACCTGTGGCAAATTTTATGCAGTTAGCATTAACACAGGCAAAGTTATAAAAAAAATAAAAACTGAAAAAGCCAAAATGTCCATAAGGATGCACAAGGGTTAATATGCCTGAAGGTGAGGAATAATACCAACATTTTAAAAATAGGCCTACTTGATCTATCTCACTACTATCTCAATTACAAATAAGTAAAAAATTATTGTATTCAGTTGTGTTGTAGGCTCTAAAACTATGGAAGCTTGTTTCCGCCACAGAACAAAACATCTTAAAAAGATAATTGCGACTTTTTAATCTCACAATTTTGAGTTTATATCTTGCAATTCTGACATTTTGTCCTCAGAATTGGGTAATATAAAGTCGCAATTGTGTGTTATAAAGTCAGAATTGAGAGTTTATATCTCGCACTTCTGACTTAATGTTGAAATAATGAAGGTTTCTGTACCATCCCTCACTGTTTGCTGGCATCTGCCTATGAAAATATCCTGGCCCCGCCACTAAAATTTTCATTCACAATAATTTTTTGCACCAATATAAATGTCAAAGCAATATTTATCTACATGGTTGATATGACACTCCAATTTTGTGTTCAAAGAGAACCATATTATATTGAACTATTTTAAATAATGGTTCATTATTTGACAAAAATTCTTGAACTCATTCTTAAATTCCAAAAATGTTATTTTGCTTTGTCCAGTGGTGTGACCATCTGACATAACATTCTTTACCTTTATATAAATACAACTAAATATGTATTAAATACTTTAAATTGAGTGCATTAAAATACCATGTATAAATGTACAACATTATTGTAGGAAAGTGGAAGTTGTAAACACTCTTTGGGAACTACATTGGCAACATAAAAAGTGTATATGCATTTAAATTAAACGTATTCAATACATTGCCCAGCCCTACTTTATCTAGACCAATTAATAAATAGCATGTGTGCATCAATAAATACATGAAAATCAGTCACAAAACACCACATTTTCCAGTACACATTCTTACGATTTAGTTGACTTGTGATTCATGTGTCCAGCAGGTGGCAGCGTGACAAACGACAACTGGTGTTTAAGACTCCATGTATAATTCAGAAAAAAAGGAATTCTTCACCAGCTCGGCATTCCAGAGCGGGATATTAATGATCCTGCCTGATTCCAGAATGAGAGGCGCATGTGTCCCCTGACGCAGCTGTACGATGAGGGCATGTGCACACAGTCATATATACTCACATGTGTGTATGTAAAAGAGTGCGTTTGTGTGCTTAAGCCAGAGAAAGTTTGTTCTGAGGGGAAGTGATGACTATATTTGGTCTGTGTGTGTGTCACTATGTTTGTTAACAGAAGGTGTGCATGTGTAAACAGCACACAGAACAGACTTTGTACACACTGAATGAATCTTTCACCTCTGACTCCATAATGAAGGCTTTCACAAACATACAGAACTAACATACACACAAATATACTCTTACCAAACACACATTCTCACAAAAAAGCATGTAAATGACGAGTCGCTATACAAACACAAACACTCATGCTATGAGTGAGTCACCCTCTCTTAGTGTTGCTACATGCTGAAGTCCAGACACATTCCCTACACACGTACGTGAACACAGATGCTAATAGCTTCACAAGCTCAATTTTATGCGTCATTGCTTTTCGAAATTTGTCAGAACTCAAAACATGATGATGGACGAATTACGTGTAGCGCTATTTCAACATTTGCATTAACATCTTCTACAGTCAGTTTTCTCGGTCATAGCACAGCAACAATCTGAACACAATCTTGTTGAGAAAGTCAGTTAAAGTTAGTTAACGTTGACATGTTTATAGGGAACACTGAATAATAATGCATCTGGTTTAATGTCACAGTCAGGTAACTCATTATGAACAGTTGACTTTAACTTGAATTTAGGGCTGGAACGACGTGTCGACGTAATAGATTATGGCGATTACATAAAGTAGGCGATTTGCGTGGTATGTTTCGATTTGTTGCTCTGTTTGTTACCCAATAATGGTGGCTCCTGGATATGCTGAAAATCAGCCGTTACAAAAAAAATATAGAGCCCGATCTAAAGTGTGGAAACAGAGACTGAAAAAATGCTGCTTTTTTATTTTCTGAATAGATGATGAGAGTCCTATCCTATATACGTCAAAGAGAGAACTATGCCATTTTCACCTGAAGGTCCAGTTTTGACATTTCGATTAGACATTACACTTTAAAAAAATTAAATATGTGCGTGGATGAATTGCTCACAATAATATCCATGACATGCATTTAAATAAATAGTGTGAATTTTTATTTTATGCCAGCTTTAAAAATGTGGTGCTCAGGGTGTGAGACACATAAAACACAGTGGCGCAAACCTTCACAAATCAACAATAAAAAAAAATAAAATAAGGGCAGCTGCCCCTAAAGCCAGGGACACACCAAGCCAACGGTCGTTGGGCTGTTTTTGAGCATCGGCTGACTTAGTTTTTTTTGGTGTGTTCCGCATCCTTGGCTCTAGTTGGACGCCGTCGGGTCAACATGTAGAATCAGCGGCGGGCCGTCTGTGAGAGAGAGAACTGTTCAGCTTAGCGAACGAGTCAGTGCACGAGAATAAGAGCAAAAGTGATGAAAGCGAGCAAGTAAATCAAAACTGAACAGACGGAAGGCTGTTATAATTTGACGTCATCTTACCTGAGCAATACTGCGTGAATATTTTCATAATAAAATGCGCTGAAAGAACGTGATCAGTGTGATTGATATTCAAAACGGTAAGCAAGCGCTGCTTTGTTTATGGTTTGTATACCTGCAGTCATTACGCTTTCCCTTTTTGAATGACGAATATAGATTCATATATCTGCTTAAATAGACAGTTATCTCCTTTACACACAGGCACAGAACGCGCATGCTAGTTGACAGTCGCCTGTAGTCCTTTTGGTGTGTTCAAGTGCTGTTTTTTCTCCCGACGCGATGTGACAACGCAGTCGGCTTTCATCAGCGCTAGTTATTTGGCGTCAGATTGGTGTGTCCCTACCTTAACAATACCAAGAATGCACAAAAGGTGAATTCTAGCTATGCCTACTTCAAGCATGAGTACACTGAACTAAACCAAGAGTATACTACATATACTCAGTCTGTGTACCCAGCATCTCGGCTTCTTTAAAGGGATAGTTCACCCAAAAATTTAAATTCTGTCACTCACCCTCATGTTGTTCCAAACCTGTATGAGTTTAAGTTTCTTTTCTGCTGAACACAATAGAAGATAATTTGAGAAATGTCATAAACCAAACGGTTTATGGACCCCATTGACTTCCATAGTTTTTTTTTTCCTACTATGGAAGTCACTGGGGTCCATCAACTGTTTGGTTAACCATAATCTTCAAAATATATTATTTTGCGTTTAGAAAGAAAGAAACTCATACGGGTTTGGAACAGCTTGATGGTGAGTAAATGATGATACAATTTTCATTTTTGGGTGAACTATCCCTTTAACATGGTCTTGGATCTCTCAAATGCACATTAATCTTAGAGAATTAGAGAATAAGACAGAGACATCAGGGAAGAGGGCGATTGTGTTTATGCCAGATTATGTGGTGACAGTTTAAACCCATATGTTGTCCTGATCAAAGTATGACTCCACAAACCCTCAGAATTATGAGGAGATCAATACAGAAACCACATTTACTTACACACAACAACAAACACATACATGGAAAGCATCCATCATTTAATCAACTCTCTCTAAAACATTTACAACCTTGATTGCACACACACACACGGGCCCTGCAGAAACGAAACAGAGACCAATGATCAATGAAATAGGGAACAATTAAAGGGATAGTCATCATTTGCTCACCCTGGTGTTGCTCTAATGCAGTATGCCCTTTATTCTGTTTTTGGACCACAAAAGGAGAAATTTTAAATAATGTCCCGCTCGCGTGCGTCCGTTTAATGGCAGTGAATAGTGACCAGCATCAAGCTTTAAAAAAAGATGTAGAAGTATCACAGAATGATCCCATGCAACACATGATATATATCTAACATGTTCTGTGGGTATGTGATAGGGTTTGTTAAAAAAAAGAAATAAATAAAAAGTTTTAAAAAGTTTTATTTATTATTTAACGAAAATCCTAAGCTTGGCCGTTGGTCTTCTGTGCCTGTTGAAAGAAACAGCATATGCTGGTTAGGTATGTTTTGAAGCATGGCAGCTGGTTTGAGCTGGTTTATGCTGGTCCTTAGTTGGTCATGAGCTGGTTTAAGCTGGTTCTGAGCTGGAGCTAGTTTCTTAGGACCAGCACTTGACCAGCTTAAACCAGCTCAAACCAGCTGCCATGCGTCAAAACATTCCTAATCAGCATATGCTGTATTTTTCAACAGGGGTGCTCAACTGCACACTTATGAGACTCTTAATAGCACTGCACTTCACTCTGACTTGCCCAGGAAAAGTGTACTTTCTTCACTGGAACTCCGGGTGTCTGATGACAGTCAGAATGACAGTTGACAGATGTGAACATGATAACTTCTTGTTGCGACGAACACAATGGATATATTCACCTCAGAGTACAATATCAGGGGTGTCCAAACTTTTTTAAAAGCGGGCCAGATTCGATGTTGTGGACACACCCGGGGGCCGGTTCCTTTTCTATTTTATATATATTTATATAACTTACTTTATATAACTTGTTATATAAGATTTGACAAAAGCGTGAGCTGACAGTAGAGTAGCTTGTGATAGGACACAGATGTAAATTTATAGATATTTAACAATATCTATTAAACTTTCATCAACCAAAAAGTTTTAATGGTGAAATTTAAATATTATTACTGAGTTATAACTCTATTCTTTTTTAAATTAACAAATACTCTGTTTAGATCACCACAGGTAAAACCACACTGCAAAAACTTACTTAGTATTTCTGTCTATTTTTCAGTCCAAATATTTAAAAATTCTTAAATCAAGATGCTTTTACTAAGGAAAATGACATACAATATTTTTTTTTGATTTCTGGAGAAAAAAAAAAAAATCACAATGAATTGAGTTTTTGCTTAAAACAAGCAAAATGATCTGCCAATGGGGTAAGAAAAATAATCTTGTTTCTGTCCTAAACTAAGACTGCAAACAGAAACAAGATTATTTTTCTTACCCCATTGGCAGATCATTTTGCTTGTTTTAAGCAAAAACTCACTTCAATTTGATTTTATTTTCCAGAAAATAAGAAAACATTTCTTATGTCATTTAACTTATCTAGTAAATGCATCTTGATTTAACTTTTTTTTGTTGATATATTTAGACTAGGAACAAGACAAATATACTAAATAAGAGCATTTTTGCAGTGCACACATGGCAAAAAGTAAAAAATATTATTTCTATATCTAGAATGGCTTTATGGTATTTAGTCTATAAACATATAAATACAAATGCACAAAACTGCAAGTTTATGACAAAAATAGTCTGTAATTTGGCCTTTATTACACATTTAATACGTCTACATTAAAAATGTAATAAAATTAGATATTAACCTACATTTCTGACAAAATACCACGGTTACAGTTAGTGTTACCACAGTAAATCCATGATAAATGTTGGTGATTAAGTCAGCGCAGTTTCAACTGGCTTTAAACTAAATTAAATCACAGAGAGATGTGCAGCTCGTACCGGAGACCTCTGCGCCAAACTCGAACACTTCTCACTGGCTCTTTAGTGGGCGCGGTCAGGATTTTCTTTGAATATACGGCACATGGGATCATTCTTTGGCCCGGTTTACACCTGGTTTAAGATGTGTTTTGGTCAATCGGATCACAAGTGGACAACACTAAATACAGGTGTAAACGGGGTCTAAAACGTTTCGAGCTTGTCCACTTTAGACCACTTCCAGAGGTAGTCGAAAACCGGATTGCTTTCGTAGTGTAGACGCTCATGTGGTCAAATGCATTCGAACAGCCACAAAAGACGCTTACTCCCCACCTTACTGACCTAATACATAAACATTATGGGAAGTGCGCTAGCCAGACGAGATTTAAACTTTTTCAGCTGAAGACCCAAGTTTGGTTAGAAGATGAAAAATGTACCAAATACTCTCACCATTCCTGATTTCTAACAGACACTCACAGTGTTCGCCATGATCTTGCGGCTGTCAAAGCAGAAATGAAAGCTGCTGCTCTCCATTTGTTTTTCTGTCGTCTCCAGTCGCGTTTCTATGTGAATAGCGTGAGCTTATTTTGTCCATTAGATCAAAAAATACATTTACCCGCCCATAGACCCTCCTCTCGAAGAAACCAGGACAGAAGTGGTCGAAAGCGGACAAAAGAGACGGATTAAAACACCAGGTGTAAACAGGAATGTGTCTCCCTCATCTACTTGTGATCCGATCAACCAAAACGCATCTTAATACCAGGTGTAAACAGGGCCATTGATACTTTTGAGTCTTTTTTTAAAAGCTTGATGCTGGTCGCTATTCACTGCAGTTATATGGATGGTATGAAAATGAAAGAAGGGCGTACTGCATTAGAACAACACCAGGGTGAGTAAATGATGACTTAATTTTCATTTTAGGATAAACTATCCCTTTAAAGGTGCCATAGAATGCATTGATACAATATTTTAAATTCTACATAGAAGGTATGTGGCTTAGGTAAGGGCAAAAATACTCAGATACGGTTTTACATGTCTATTTACAACCCTAGGATTTGTCCCTAGAATGAAAGGCTGTTATTACCTTATTTGGAAGGGTCATGAATAATAATGTTGAGCTCTGCTCTGATTGGCTGTTTTACAGCAAGGCTCATTTCAGTAGCAGTTATTTAACAAACACAATCGCAAACAGCACAAGCGGCTCATGAGTCATGACAGAACGCAGACCGACTGAATGACACTAAGCAGAAAATCGCAAATGGAGATTGCTGAAATGGAGCTTACTTGTTTATTGGTGTTTTCAGATCATCCGCACGCACGAGAGAGAGCTCGCGTGCACATGGTTGCCAGATGGTTGCCAGAAATTTTAACTAAAACACCGGGTAGAATATGTGTTCTTTTAACAGAAAAGCTCTGATTGGGGGATTTAAATTATTGACATCTGGCAAGCATGAACAATCGAATTGACACTAGTCAGAGAAAACTAACAACTTTGAATTAAATTGGTGCGGTATCCTGTTATAGATAAACATCAACCATGCCTGTTGACAGTTCTGTTCTGTGGGATGGGTATGAAAAGGGCTCACATCACCTGAACATAACATTTATATCCATGATCTGCCATTTTCGCTATATTGTCTTCATCTTCACAATACCTGCAGAACTTCTGATGATTCGGCTGTGTAGGTCCACGTTAATACTGCCTGACCTAAAACATGGGCTGGTATATGCAAATTTGGGGGGGCGTAAATATTAATGACCCCGTCTGTTACGTCACAGTCGGTGTTATATATCCCGTTTTTCAGTGGTCTTCTGCACGCACAAGATTTACATATGGAGGAGGAAACAATGGTGTTTGAGGCTTATGGTATGTCAGTTCCATGTGCAGAACTCTTATTATTCAACTATGCCAAAGTAAATACAGTTTTCCATTCTATGGCACCTTTAAGGACAGGAACAAAAAAAATCCAGAAAATGAAAAGAGAAATGGGTTTAATCCAGAGTTATTATACTTAACTAAAACTATTAAAAAACATTTTAATTACTAAAATAACAAATTAAATCAAATAAAAATATATAAAAACTATATAGAAATATAAAAAAATATTAATAAAAATGACAAAAACACCCAACAAAGTTACTTAAACTTGAATGAAAATTAAAGTGAAAACAAAACAAATGCACAAATAAAAACTAATTAAAAATATAATCTCAATGATACTAATTTAACACTTTTAAAACAGTCAGAGCAGACATTTCATGTATGCCTAGAGAGAAGTGAGCACAGGAGTGTGTACACACACACAAAACGGGGCCGATCGCCATGGAAACAGCGTATAGACTAGCTTTGTTGAGTTGTTACATAATCAAAGGGTCTCAAAGGATGATTAGGTTGTTCTTTCTGTCTGTCTTTCTATCACTAACTCTCTCAAACAGCTACTCTCATGCAATAACATGTGGTCTGTTAGATCATCGCACTGGACATCGGGTAAAACGGCTTTTGCCATTTCAAGAAAAATGCGAATCATTATAAAACCGGTCTACACCCAAAAATGTAGACACGCTTGTGGTCGAGTGTGTGCGAGTGTTTAGGGTAGGCCAGATGCTTTATATTCTCTGAGGTCCATGTTAAAATACACAGATGAAAATATGTGAAATTTTTCAACTGAGTGCAAATATGTGCCCACAGTACATTCCTCTAATGTTAGAAATGTGGCATAAATTATGCCGGGCCCTACAGCTTTCAAGAGAAAGAAAGAGAAACACTAGTGAGGTGGAAGGAGCATGACAAAGACATAGACAGACAGACAGAGAGAGAAAGAGATGCTCTGTGTTTGTCTTAGCCAGCATTTTGCGATGAATGGATGCTGAGGTATCCATGGCAACAACACCACAGCTTCTTTAGTAGGCCGATATCCATGAGAGATTTTCGATATTTTTAGCTTATGTATTATTCGGCTGTTTTTCCTTTCAATACATGCATGTGACTCTACAAGGACAGGTGGACCAACACAAGCACATGAATGTGTCCAAATGCATCATGTTTTTTTTTTTTTTAAATGAAGTCATTTGTGTGCTACTCGTGACAGCGAATGGAACTTCAAAAAAATTCTAAACTAGAAATATAGAATAGAAATATTCTGTTTCTAAACAGGTTTCCTGGTCAGACAAACAGTCAGACCCGTTCAAACTTACACCATTATTTTAAATAAACCCATTTAAATGAGATATTTCAACAGATATATCTTTGTGTTGGCCTTATTTGGGTCATTTTGGAGCATCGTTTTACATTTAAAAATCAGGTCATGACATCATGCTCATTTTTGTGTCCAGATCTATATATTTATTTAATAATACATAAAAAAAGTATATATGCATTAAAAATGTTGATGTGGAGTCAAAAATGTCAGGATGTTAACTACTCTAATTATACAACTACTCTACTCTAAAGCCATATTAAAAGTTCAACAAAAAATCTTGTTAAATAGTTAGGCATAATTTTTTTGGGAAAAAAACAGCTTGACTATCCATTAAAATGTGAAAACTGTTTGTCTGCCAAGTCAAAGTCTTGTGGTGCAACCAACATGCAGAAAAATGCATACCTTGACAAATATATTCAAAAATAATGATTAAGATCACACGTATTCACATGCATTCAAGGCGTAAGGTGAAAAAAAAGGTTATTAGCTTTTAATTGGTTGATGATGGGTGCACCACATGACGTTAAATTTAAACTTTTTTCAAAGCCACATGAAACCAACATGAATACATTTCTAAGAACTTGGTGCGTGTGTTTAGAGGGGACGTATTATGCAAAATTCACTTTTATATTGTTTTTGAATATATTTATGTTGGCAGTGTTTGTACACAACCACCCTATTGTGGTAAAAATCCATCTACCTCATTTGTTATTTTGTTAACTGTCTCAAAATGAGCCATTGCACAGGCCCCGCCCCCGCCCCGCCCATTACGCTGCTTTCACTTTAATACACAGATCTAATATACACATGCAATTTCTTTCCCTGCTGTTTACATTCACAGACATGTGACCGACTGTGTGTGTGTTTTTGACAGTTTAAGCGCAATAAGATGTGAAAGAGAACTTTGTTTATTACTCACAGGGCACTCCGTCTGACATCCAGCTTTCTGTGTGTGTGCGCTCAGAAAGCCATATATCAGAAGTTTAGACTAAGATGGCTTCAAAACGCATGCAAATATTAAAACTTTCATGATGATGAAGAACTGCAATGTCACGTGAGCGTGATAGAGATGATTATCAAAATCAAACAGATGTTTTAGTTTTTGGCAGAGTGTCGGGGGGCTATTGTGAAGGGGGTGGGGAGCAGCAGCTCAATTGCATTTAAAGAGACATGCACGAAAACAGCATGTTTTTCCTTCCACTCAAAAATGGGCATTTACAACATGGTATAATATATGATCCGTGGGGTATTTTGAGCTGAAACTTCACAGACACACATTCTGGGGACATCTGAGACTTATATTACATCTTGTAAAAAAAAAAAAAGGCATAATAGGTCCCCTTTAAATTACATTTTTAAGAAGAGCTTGAGCATTAAACATTCTTTGGGCAAAAGTTGAAGGCACCATTTTTTAATTCAGATGGTCAGAAAATGCTTCAAAATCTACTCTTTTGAATCTCGATGGCAGATATCAGCAGGTTCTGTACCTTATATCCTGTGTGTGTGCGGTTCTTGTTATGAGGTGCGGTGGAACACAGCTCGATGGCTTCAGGTTCATGAAAGATCACCGTAGGCAGCGGGTCCTTCCGGAGCGTCAGCACGTTGAGTTTGGTCTTAAGCATTGTCTGTAAATGCTGAAAAACAGAACATTTCAGTTTAGGCTACAGATTGAACATTGTTTAACAAATACAGCTGCACAGGAGCCTCTGCTTAAACTTATAAAACACCACTTCCACAACCTGGACGGATGAATAAATAGTTTGAGCGTAACATCCGAGGTACTTCATAAAGTTAATGGCACACTTGTGTGATATTACACAGACGTCTGTCTCTCTTTCAGACCACTCTCATTTTGTAATAGTGTTATGTATATATAATAAATACACTATGAGACAGCACTCACCCCCCAAACAATTTGCTAAGGGAGATTTAAATTAGATTAATGTAAATTATACAGGGAACCTTCTAACTCAATACATTTCAAATACTTTTCAAATGAACAACAGGATCCAACTATTGAGTTCAACTGCTATTTATTGAACAGATGTAATTAAACTGCTCTGTGGTACTCGCATACATGTAAAACCGTTATGTTTACAATGTATATAAAAGTTTAGTCGCACTTTAGATTAGAATCCAATGCTCACTATTAACTAACTATTAACTATGACTTATCTCAAACTCTGCTTATTAATGGTTAGTAAGGTCGTTTTGTAGCATTTAAGTTTAGGTATTGGGTAGGATTAGGGATATACACTCACCTAAAGGATTATTAGGAACACCATACTAATACTGTGTTTGACCCCCTTTCGCCTTCAGAACTGCCTTAATTCTACGTGGCATTGATTCAACAAGGTGCTGAAAGCATTCTTTAGAAATGTTGGCCCATATTGATAGGATAGCATCTTGCAGTTGATGGAGATTTGTGGGATGCACATCCAGGGCACGAAGCTCCCGTTCCACCACATCCCAAAGATGCTCTATTGGGTTGAGATCTGGTGACTGTGGGGGCCATTTTAGTACAGTGAACTCATTGTCATGTTCAAGAAACCAATTTGAAATTATTCGAGCTTTGTGACATGGTGCATTATCCTGCTGGAAGTAGCCATCAGAGGATGGGTACATGGTGGTCATAAAGGGATGGACATGGTCAGAAACAATGTTCAGGTAGGCCGTGGCATTTAAACGATGCCCAATTGGCACTAAGGGGCCTAAAATGTGCCAAGAAAACATCCCCCACACCATTACACCACCACCACCAGCCTACACAGTGGTAACAAGGCATGATGGATCCATGTTCTCATTCTGTTTACGCCAAATTCTGACTCTACCATCTGAATGTCTCAACAGAAATCGAGACTCATCAGACCAGGCAACATTTTTCCAGTCTTCAATTGTCCAATTTTGGTGAGCTTGTGCAAATTGTAGCCTCTTTTTCCTATTTGTAGTGGAGATGAGTGGTAGCCGGTGGGGTCTTCTGCTGTTGTAGCCCATCCGCCTCAAGGTTGTGCGTGTTGTGGCTTTACAAATGCTTTGCTGCATACCTCGGTTGTAACGAGTGGTTATTTCAGTCAAAGTTGCTCTTCTATCAGCTTGAATCAGTCGGCCCATTCTCCTCTGACCTCTAGCATCAACAAGGCATTTTCTCCCACAGGACTGCCGCATACTGGATGTTTTTCCCTTTTCACACCATTCTTTGTAAACTCTAGAAATGGTTGTGCGTGAAAATCCCAGTAACTGAGCAGATTGTGAAATACTCAGACCGGCCCGTCTGGCACCAACAACCATGCCAGGCTCAAAATTGCTTAAATCACCTTTCTTTCCCATTCCGACATTCAGTTTGGAGTTCAGGAGATTGTCTTGACCAGGACCACACCCCTAAATGCATTGAAGCAACTGCCATGTGATTGGTTGATTAGATAATTGCATTAATGAGAAATTGAACAGGTGTTCCTAATAATCCTTTAGGTGAGTGTAGAATAAGGCATTAATATGTGTTTTATAAGTACTAATAAACATGCAATATCCTAGTAACATGCATGCTAATAAGCAACTAGTTAATAGTGAGAATTAGACCCTAAACTAAAGTGTTACCAAAAGTATTATAAAATGTGTCTTTTTGAATTACAAAACAGCTCCTAAAAGCTCATGAAGAGCTTTGTTACCATCCAAAGTTGCGAAAATTGGAATATTGCATAAAACAGTCGCAAATGTAGCAACATTTCCATCCCATTTGTTCAAGAGAACAAAACCGTCACTTCCTGGGAAATTGGTGTAAAAGTTGCTGCAATCGGGGAAGCCACTGTGGCTCTTTTTTCCTACATCATAAATGACTTGCGTAGAGCATACAGACAAATGGAAAAAACGCTGTCATGTTATCTTGCGTTTGTGAACACAATCATGTGAGACACTTCTGAGAGGTAATTATACCCATTTATTTTGATGAAAGACTTTGGCTCAGGCTTTTTAGAATGAACAAACCAACATTTGAAATGCTGTGCAATGAGATTGGTCCGCTGGTTAATCATCCAATCATCTGTTGAGGCAAAATCACATGATTTTTGTTTGTTTGTTGTGCATCAAGGGATTTATTCGGTGAATGTGCTTTCATCGTAGTTTATGTGCATTTATTCTAAACAAATACATTTTTTATAGAATTTATGCACATCTTGGGGTTTTCATCCAGCATTTTTTAATACGATATTCTAAAATACGCATTAAAAAAAAGTGGACGGAAACACCCATTGATTCACTAAAAAGAACCAGTTCAAAAGAGTAATTTGTTCCTGAATCACACTTCATTTAAACATGGTAAGATGTGTTAAATGGAGAGTACTACACTCTTAGCGGTAGTAGACAGCAAAGTTAGCCATAACATAAACTAAACAAACATTTATGGGGCAGGGTGTAGAACTTGGTGAATGATGGGCACTTAGATGAATCTGAATCTGACTGAATGAGTCATTAATGATAGAAGATTTTAAAGGGATAGAAGAAAGTGGAGGAATCTAAAATATGGGAAAGTGGGCGAACTGAGTGAGAGACAGAGTAAACAAGTGAACGACAGAAGCCACATGTAGAAACGCACCCTGAGCCCAGAATCAGCACTTTACAACTTTCTGAGAGAAAGAAACATTCCTGTGGTCTGAGGATAAAAGAATAAAGAGAGAAGCAGAGAGAGAAAAAACAGAGAGAGAGAAAGAAAGAAAGAAAGAGGGGTCTGTTCAGGGGAGGGCAAGATGTTGAAATAAATCTGGAATTTTATTCATAATATTTTCACTGCGTTTCATTTTTATTCTCAGTCAGGAAGTCAAAAACCCCTTCAGAGACTGTAGGAACCTGACTCTATTTACAGCTTATTCAACAGAAGACTGGAGAGATGGACGTCTTCCATGAAAAACTGCATGTGTTTGTGTTTAAATGCACTGTCATTGTTGTGTCCTTGCATGTACCAAATCATTTCTGTCTGTTACCACAAAGTCATAATAAAATGCATCTTCCAAAATAACTGATAATTCAAACTTTTTGGTATGTCGACCTTAAACTTCCCCTTCCTGAAATAAGATATTGTTTTCCAAACTTTACCTCCAACAGAGCGAAGAGTTCCTCTCTAGAGAGAGAGAGAGTTTCTGAGACAGAGGGGACAGTCTCAGAGTTAGATCCTCATTTCAGGAAGGCACATTTTCTTCATTTACTTGAACACTAGATGCACATTTCTGTCCCTTAAGCAAGTTTTAAGTGGCCTGATCCACAGTTTCACTTGTTTGTGGTGGCCAACAAAAACATCTCCTGACCTTCTAAAAGAAGCTTTAGTACCGAAGCAAAGAGCATTGTCAACAATTCTGGATTTGCTAGATGTCGGATGTAACAAGATCAGTGCAACACAACAAAACTAGAATGCTCCCATTTTATTTATCAGTCATGTTGGATATTTAATTGTATTTAATGGTACAATCCTAATATGGAATGAAAAAAAATGAATGAATATCTATTTTACATACTGTATATTATAATGTTGTAACGCCTTAATGAAATTGCTGATTGATTTTAGAGTACATTTACACAAAAGAACGATGGACTAAAAATGGGAACGTTTTTTCTTTGTGTTTTTCGCAAACAGATAACAACGATCCCCGATCACACAGATGCACGAAAAAAGTTTACACAGAGACAATAACGGTTCAAACCTGTTTGCAAAAGTTAGCATTTTCAGGTCCCTAAAATGTAGTTATCGTGTAAATGAATCCCCAAAACGCATACAAAGTTTTCAGTTTTTAGTTAAAACAGTCCTTTTTTTTGGCTGTAATGAAGCTCATGACGAAAGAGATACTCAAAATAAATCTTTAATCCAAGTATCAAAACAATAAACAGGAGAACAACTCAGAGGAACCACAAACTCTCTGGCTTCAAACAATGCAAGACAAGGAACAGAAAGAAACTGAGGTCTTATGCTGCGTTCACGCCACCTCGTATTTACCCGAATCTTGAGATAACAACACGTGACGTTGTATTCGGAGCTGATCATGTTCTTATCCGTTTCTATTGCGACAGTCAGCAAAATCAACCCGCTTGAAAGAATGCTGTAATTCAATGTAAGTAAAATGTAATAAAAATGTAATTTAAGTACTAAGGAGAAGAAAAAAACATTGAAGTGTTATGCAAATGCTTTATTATCACACTTTCGTTTATTTAAGTTGTCATTACAAGAATAGCCTATATATCTAACTCTGCGCTTCATGTCTTAAAACATGAATTACATGAATTTAAAAATATTATTACGAAATAACTGCTTTAAAAAACGCACATTTAAATACATGGGCAAACAAAGGAGCTAATTAGATAATTAATAAGACACACCTGAACAGAATACTCAAATCAATCAGAAACCATGGAAGCCAACAGGCCAACTGCTTAATATCTGCTAACACTATTTTGATGCTCCCCAACAGACATTCTACTGACTATAAGTAACTTTGCAACTTTGCTAATTATCTAATGAGAGTTAGTTGACATGTAGCTGCAAATTACAGTTAATAGAATGTCTAAAGTGAACTACTGAAATAAAGTGTGACTTTTTGTGTACCGTTACACCCCTAGAACTTTTAAATTTCTCATGTTTTCCAGAGTTATTAAAGGGGGGGTGTAATGCTATTTCATGCATTCTGAGTTTTTTACACTGTTAAAGACTTGGATTCCCATGCTAAACATGGCCAAAGTTTCAAAAAATAAGTTGGACGTTTGATGGAGTATTTCTGTGCCAAAATACTCCTTCCGGTTTTTCACAAATTTCGGAAAGTTTTTTTCGAGTATGGGTCTGCGTGACGTCAACAAGGGCGGAATTTCCTTGTACGGGCCGTACGGGCACTTCTCCTGGAAGTCCCATCAATGCACTTTGCTCGGCTTTAGGGAAGTCGTCGGCTGCGCTGCACAGGTCACAGGACTTCAACAATGGACGAAATCAACAATGTCACCAAAGAAGTGTGTTTTTGGTTGTCAGGGCAAAACAACCCTGTTCGGCTTCCCAAAGAACCCAGCGTTAAGGGGACAGTGGATGGAGTTTGTTTTTCCGGAGCAGCAACGGAGTTGCACAAGTGTTTTTGTTTGTTCCCTGCGTTTCGACGATGATTGTTTTATAAACAAGGCCCAGTTCAACTCCGGATTTGCAGATCGTCTACGTCTAATGCTAAAGGATGGAGCGGTCCCAATGATAAAGGTTCACGTATAGTTAATTTATCAATGGAGCATGCGATGTATGGTTAAATACATTTGTTTAGCTGACCACTATAGGTGTCTGTTTGTTTAAAAACAACAATACACAAAGTAGGAGTGGGAAAATATGTTGTCATATGTCATATATGTATGGCTGAATCTGATTGATAGCAATGGTTTATTTAGGATAACGGTTTTTT
The DNA here is from genome assembly GCA_039654625.1 of Rhinogobio ventralis. Lineage (NCBI taxonomy): Eukaryota > Metazoa > Chordata > Actinopteri > Cypriniformes > Gobionidae > Rhinogobio > Rhinogobio ventralis. Next base: position 36,209,723 of record CM077206.1, read on the forward strand.
TTGTGTACTGATGTGGGGCCTCTGGAAACAGGGTTGGGAATCACTGAATTTCACACTTGCTTTATCACTGGGTCCGAATCCAAGTTTGATTCCATTATTTGGCACATTTGCGTCATCAACTTGAGTGCCAACATGTGTACTAGTGCCAAATGGACCGAGGTCCACAACAAAAGGGTGGCCAAATGTTGTTGTAAAAGTAAGAAACTTATTGTTAATAAAAACATCAAAAAAGTCATTTCAACTTAATTAAAAAGTAAATGAATAAACTAATAAAACAGAGCAAAAAAATGCATATACTACAGCGGAAAAACAACAACATTGTTTAGCTTTACCTTAAAAAGGTAAATGTGTCAATTAAGTTGAATAAGTAGCAGTTACCAGTCATAATAGAAGTTGTTGAAAGTACTTTCGTAGACTAAGTACCTGTTAAGAATGTAAATGTAGATAAGAGGGAATCTAACTTACTTCTGTGAGGTCTACAGCAAACAAACATACATGCACAAATTACGCAGATAATTTATTTGTGCATTCAATAAAGGGAGGTAGATTAACTTATCAGATCTGAACTAAATGACTGAGTAGTGAACCATATATAAATGTGTGTGCCCTGCCTGTTGTGTGTGGGTGAGAGACAGACCAACCTATGTCAGTGTTTAACACATTATACGGCTGTTCGTGGGTCTGTGCCGCAATGATGGGTTTAACAAGACCAGGAGAGTCTCTGGTCATTCATATATCACTCACACAGAGAGACAGAAAGAGAAAAACATGAGAGAGCTGGAGTGAGTTAGCGAGGCAGCGAGACAATGGAAACGGTTCAGGCAGATCTCTGGCGGCTATCAGCTTGATTACATCTGACAAGCCTCATATTTCATACGCACACAAATTTAGCTGACTTCTGGAGACATTCCTCAGCAATTTGGACCCAAAAATATAGGTCAGAATCACATAAACAGAGTCTTTTCCCTTAAAGGAATATTTTGATTTAAATGCAACAGTCTTCACAATGCCTGCCAATATCTGCAACAATTCAAAACACTGTTCCGCCGCCAAAAACCTTGACTTAATGACTTCCACAACTGAACTACAAAGCAACAAGTTTGCCGTCTCCACTCATCTTCAGGGTTATTTGTAGCCATCCTGACAATTATTTAGCCAATGTTTTCAAACTTTGTTTAGTCCAAACTTGTTTTAAAAACCTTTACATTTTATTGGTCATCTAGTCATTCACTATATATAAAGTATTTGAACTCTTTCCCCACCATTGACAGAATTTTCCGGCTTTCCGTTTTTTCACTGATATATACGGTAGGGGGCGGTATTACACATCTTCTGAAAGAGTACTGAATCTCCAGATCAAAAGACATGTGAAGAAGAAGCAGAAACAAGCGATAGCATATGTAAGCAAATTCATATGTAATCAGCATATAAATTAAAACTGCCTAATGTTACTGAATGAAATGTCGACCCAAGACGAGCTATAGGACTGTGAAGCTTTGAGGGTGTTGATGGACTCGATCTACTCCATCTGTGTTTTGATCAACATTCTAAATCCAATCCAGACATAATCTTTTGACAAAAACTTGACTTTCTCAGCTTTTTGCTCAAAATTTCGCTTTTTTATGAAAATGACCCACATTCAGGTGTTTATTAAAAATGCATGAAGCTAGAATTAGCAGAGGCTCTGTTCTTTCTTTTGATATATTGCATGTTCAGATATTCATACAATAAAATATTGTTACACGTTAATGTGTCTGATCTGGTTACTTTCTAAACAAGACAGATTAGTCGACTAGCTACTTGTTTTAGTCGATTTTAAAAATACTGGATGTGCAAAGCTGCACTACTTTCACATTGTATTATTTGGTCTTGGTATTCTTGTGGTGCCATCAGCCAATCAGCTTTGTCATTTTCCTGCAGCTCATTTACAGTCAGGAGATTGGCTCAAAATAAATGGGCCCAACAAAACTTTGCAAGTGATTCGAAGAATGCGAGTTGCTCTCCAAAGGCAATTTATTGGCCCATTTGAAAGCCGACTTTCACACAGAGATGGTATACGCCAATGGTGGGTTGCTAAGAATGAGAGTGTGTCCAGACAAAGCTCGTAAGTTCCAGTGTGGGTGTCTGTTGGGGTGTGTGTATAACTTTATGAGGGTCTGTGTTGGGTTTCACATGGACCTGCCAGGGCCAAGTCAGGACAGACACGTAGGAGGTCCCGTGCTGCCAATGGTGGATGCCAATGGATACAAAAGACAGACAAAAATGGCGTGGGAAGATGCCAATGGCAGCGGAAAACCTCAAAGGCAATGCTGGCCCCACCCACCTTCCTAAAAACACCAATCAATGTCAAGTAGCATTGACGCAAAGAGACAGTTAAACTAACCACTCTCTCTCTCGCACACACATACACTAATATACATCGGATAACTGTAAACATATTCATTTTCACATATTTTTTAGGTGCAATTACGCAAAGTCACATACCCCAGCATAAGCTCTCTGTGAACCCTGTAGGACAGTCCCGCCAGACACTATAGAGAAGCTAACGACAGACAGACATATCTGTGGTTTATCCTAAACACACACTCACACTGAAACCAAATGATATTCTTGGAAACTCTGCATTGTAACAGAATAAGGCCATATTGTTCTGCCGTTCTCAATTAATCCTTTAAAGAACACCCAAAAACACATACTTCATACAAATGCCAAAACCCAAACCTCTCCTCTCCATGCGAACAAACTACAGAAAGACTGTAGTTTTTTAACTTTGAGGGTGGGTTCATTCAGTTCACTTATAAGGACAAACACTGGAACAAGGTGGGATGGAAATTTCTACAAGCGATTTTGTAATGGGACAGGGAATTAGCAGCTAACAGGGGTGTCTTTTCCGGATAGACCTGAATGTTTTAGTAAATTAACTTTTTATGAGTCAAAAATCAAGGTAGCTCTGACAAGCTATCTGAGAAAGGACTGCACCTGCATGCTCCTCCCATTCAAAATGAATTTAATATTTATTTATCTATTTATTTTAACTCAACTTTAGTAAAAGCTTAAAAAGAATGTGTAAGAAATGTTGCTAAGGAGGTCATATTGAATATTCTCTTTCTATTGTCAGGGTTAATGAACAAAAGGATCAAGCGTTTTAAACTCTACACAACATGCATGCCGAAGACATGATATTATAAAGTCTAGCCTAGGTTCTCAGATCATGTGATTTCCTTCTCACATCATTGAATGCACCATTAACTATTAACCTGAACAGTTTACGATGTTTATATGGTATCATTGTAATCCTTGACCATCAAAACATAGGGGTAGACATCACCTTTTCTGTGTTATCATGTTTGATTCAGGAAATACCATACAAAATACATCATTTGGTTATGGTGGAAAGTAAAATGGCTGCCATGGCCGACACAAGGCTTTTTGCGATGGCTCCATTTCTGAAACTGTACAAGTGTACCAAGTTTCATGCTTTTATGAAAAAGTGAACATATCACCTCAAGTGCACATCACCTGGAGTATTAGTAGCATTTTATAGTAGTAGTAGTATTTTCCTGAAAAAATAACTATTTGCACTTGCAATAATTAGCTTTTCAATATAATTTAGAGCTAAGCCCTGGATGATTGTCACGAGACATTACATTTTACTTTCAATAAATGTAGAAAATCTGGAAATACTGTTTTAGTTTCTAGTCTAAAATATGCAGCCTGCATTTGTCTAGTGGTCTCTCTTAACAAAGACAGAAGTGACACACTTTAACCAAGAGGGAAATGAAATTTAAGTGTTAACAGAAAATAATGATGACTAAGTAGATGTATGGAAGGGAAAGAAGAACTTCTTGCATCTGTTGCAACAAATAGAACATTTAATTTAATGGAAAAAATAAATCAATGTTGGCATAATTTGCAATGTGGGCATAATTTCTGCTGTTTTGGGCATTGCAACATTCATGTAATTCTGGCTTAGGCAGCAAAATTCACTAGCAAAATCTAAAACAATAGTTCACTAACAACAAATGGAAATTTTGTCAGCGTTTACTCACCCGCCTGTCGTGTTCAGCTCATATGTCTCATATGTTCACATCTCACTGGAGCAGAAGTTTATAACTGAATAACAGCTTTTAACATTTAAAGGGATAGTTCACCTAAAAATGAAAATGATGTCATCATTTACTCACCCTCAAGTTGTTCCAAACCTGCATGAATTTCTTCCTTCTCCCGAACACAAAAATATATTTTGAAGAATATGGGTTACCAAACAGGCCCCACTGACTTCCATAGTATGGAAAGAAAAAAATACTATGGAAGTCAATGGGGTTCATCAACTGTTTGGCAACCCATATTCTTCAAAATATCTTCTATTGTGTTGAGCAGAAGAAAGAAATTCATGCAGGTTTGGAATAACTTGAGGGTGAGTAAATAATGACAGAATTTTCATTTTTGGGTGAACTATCCCTTTAAGTCTGTTCCTCATTTAAAGCAATCATATGCATAAATAACATTATACATTAACATATATAAAAAACATTATATATAGCACAAGAAGTCAAACCAATCACTTAAATGGTGCTTCTGCAACCTTTTTGAAGCTTAGTTGAAAGCTTGAATTGCATGGAAAACAGCCTTCAGATTTTTCTCTTTTTGTGTTCTGCAGAAAAATAAAGTCATGTGGGTTTGGAACGACATGAGGGCGAGTAAATTTGTATTTTTTTTAGGAATGGGGTCATCTTGCAGTTGTTAAGAGTGCAAAAAATTGACAGAAAAAAAACTCGAGCCCAATTTGAGTTTCAGGACCATAAACAGAATACACCAGAACAGTTCCACATCACAGAAAGGGAGAGAAGAGAATGAGACTGAGCATCGCCATCAACACAGCGATGCACGTTACCATGGAAACGCCACAAAGAGAGAGCCTGCTGGTAGTCATGGTTACCATGCAGCGGATACAGAGTGCTTCATTGCATTCTGAGAAAAGTGCGTTGGGAAGGAATCGGTGTACACGAGTGTTTATGTGTGTGGAGGGCTCGAGAATTAGATCTTATTTATTTGCATTGTCCAAAAATCAATGAAATCTCTTTGTTAACTACAACATCAGGCCTCCGGCCAGCACTAGGGTGGCATTGGTATAAGTGTACCATCCCTGGGTCGTCTTTGGGATCTTTTGGGATCACTGTTGGGAAAGTAGTAAATACTAAGCTCAAATCACAGTGAAACCCTCCGGAGAAACGATGCCCTGATCTGTTGTGCAAAGAATGTGTTTTTGTGCAACACTGAGATTACACCGGTCAGAACACTCTGTATTACTTTAGACAGCAATGTAGGAGTGATCTAAAGTATGTGTTTGTCTCAAAACAAAAATCACTCACACACACATAAATACACAGCAGAGAGAGAAAATGTCCTGTTTGACTGGAAGCCCCCCCAAGTTGATTGAGTTTAACTTGTATTGAACCAAGAATATTTTAGATTCAATACAATTTAAGATAAATCCATTTGGGGAATATTTATTTACCACAAAAATAAATTGACTCATTGCTCCTTTTCTTTCAAAAAAAAGAAAGAAAAAAAGACAAAAGGTAAGGATACAGTGATGTACTTAAAATTGAAGTGAATCAGCAAACATTATAGCCACAAGACATAAACAAAATAATGAGTTCAGTGTAGAAAAATCACTTACTAACCATTGCTAACCATTTAACATTATAGCCAATTTACAACTTTGTTGCCATGAGAATGTAACACCTAAAACAATCATAAAAATGGCAAGAACTTTCGGTCCCTCCACTGACAATTTTATGCTTAAATTTCAAAAAGAGATCATAAAACGAATCCGTAGAGAATCGATCACTTTATATGATGACCAGATTGAATTTAGGCTTTTATTCACATATAAAGATTGATCAGCGAACATAAACAGAAGCTCAACTGAACCTGCTTGACGGGTGAGAATGAACCTCATTGGTTCTTGCTGAAGCTCAAATGTGATGCGTAACACGAGAATGAACCTCATTGGTTCTCGCACGTCAAGAGAACATGCTTGAGCTTCTGTTTACCACAGCTGATGTGTGAGTTGATGAATTTTTATGTGAATAAAAGCCTAAATTCAATCTGTTCATCATATAAAGTGAACGAGTCTCTTCAGAAAATGTGGACTAAACCGCTCAATTCATATGAATCAGTTTTATGATCTCTTTATGAACTTTTTGAAGCGTCAAACTGGTAGTTGTGTAGCTGTCAATGGAGGGTCAGATTTCATCAAAAAGATCTTCATTTGTGTTACGAAGATGAACAAAAGTCTTACGGGTTTAGAGCGACATGAGGGTGAGTAATTAATGACAGAATTTTCAAATCCCTTTAACTTTTATTAAACTTGGAATATTCCTTTAATAAACATTTATCAGAGTACTAAACCACACTTACTACATTCTTTCTCAGATCCAAGTGAGAACGTGCTCTGTGTTATTTCAAATGTTCACAAAGTGTGAAACCACAAGTACGACTCGGTCTGCACAAAATCACTGAACCACTAGGGTCTACTAAAAAAACAAATGGATCTTGAGGCTGGTTTTTGAAAGGGCCTGTTGAGATCCAAAAGAGTGGGGTTTAGTGCTGTAAAATGACAAAACTCTTAATGCTAATGTATTCTTCAACTATGGCCAAGATATCGCTCTTATACTTTGGCTATTATGAGATCCTATTGTAACATTATGAGATCTGATTGCAGTGTTTGATGGTATAATCCCATTGGATTTTAAATCTCCATAATGTAATGCTCTAAAGACTTCCCATGGAATATACTCAATCCTACGAAGCCATTTTTTATGAGATTATAAAAGAGTTCTCCCCAGATCCACAATCATTCCAACATCATATTAGCAGTCTTTAAATGTACACTATGTAACTTTTGGCCCTCTAGCGGTTACAAAACAAAACTGCATGCATTTTGCAGAAGAACATTGTTTTGGTTGTGCTTCGGCTCTGCACGACTATGTGGATGAATGTGTTTTGCGGCACCTGTGAGCACATGGAAATCCACAAATGATGTAATCGTAGCATGTAAGTGCATTATTTTATCCTGTTGTTTCGACTAATTGGAAACACTGATTTTTTAAATTAGGCATTAGAAAAGTTGATGATTGTCAGTCTGATATGGTCAAACGTAAAACTGATAATCTGGCCAAATTGACCACGGTAAGAACTTATTTATACATTTTTACCTTTATAAGCGATATACTTGAGATATAACCAATTTAGATGGAAAGGAACTCAAGCTGACTAGCGAGGATGTTACTCTAACTTTACCCATTAATAGACATGTTACTTCCTTGAAAATAAATTCCTGCACAGTGCTACAACAACCATGAAACCATGACTCAATGAAATGAGCCTTCACAATAGATAATGCTTTACAATGAACTGTTAGATAGCTACATATGGCAATTTATCTGTTTACTTAAAGATGCCACAGAATGAAACTTTCACTTTTGTAGCTTTTTTTGCATTTAGTTGCTGTGTCTGCCAGCTCAGAAAAGCTGAAAAAAATACATGCAGTCAGTTTGTTATAAACTGTTTGAAAATGTGTCATTCGGTGACCTGTTTCAATTTGTTGCCGGTTTTAACGTAACTAGCTGGTTATTTGAATATGACCGCCCCGAGCAACATACGGAGTCCGCCCTCTTCCCAGCCCGTTTTGTACACAGATAGCGAAGGTGCCTTTCGTTTTACTAAAATTTCGTTTTACAATGAAGTGATCCTGGCATGCAACCTGCTGTGTTACAGACGAGACTAAAATGTAGTTTAAAAAATAAAAACTTGACCAATATCACTCTCAGAACGCTCACAGTTGCCAGATTTCAATAATTTAAATCCCCCAATCAGAGCTTTTCTGTTAAAAGAACACGTATTCTACCCGGTGTTTTACTTTAAATGTGTAATCTGGCAACCATGTGCACGCGAGCTCTCTCTCTCGCACGGATGATCTGAAAACACCAATAAACAAGTAAGCTCCATTTCAGCAATCTCCATTTGAGATTTTTTGCTTAACTTAAAGTGTCATTCAGTCGGTCTGTGTTCTGTCATGACTCACTTTTCAGTGATGAACTATAATAAATCCAAGCATGGATTTCGTTCTAGGAAAAACAAATCCTAGAGTTGTAAATGGACATGTAAAACCATATCTGGAAAAATGTTGCCCTTACCTAAGCCACATACCTTCTATGTAGATATCAGAGAACAATTTAAAATATTGTATCAATGCATTCTATGGAACCTTTAAATATCTTACTCACCTGTTGAGTAATAAAAACGCCATCTCCACGTTGCCTTTAAAACATTTTAAATCCCTCAGTTCTCACCATCAGCCAAGCCAGTGTTGATTCTTGTTTTATTACGAGCTCTGTCACATTCTCTTTTTGCCAGCAGACTCTGGCACAAAGTTCATTTGTTTAAAACGGGCTTCATGTCAACCTTTCTCACTCATTGTGACAACTAACCTCTGTCACTCCCACACCAGACACGCGTCAAAGTAGACAGAGCAACTTTTCTCTATTTACAGATTTGACAAGACACGCACGGCTGAGAGAAGTATACATGCAATTTCCCTCGAAATCCATCCTGTCAGGTCTAAAATATAAACACTTATAATAGGCTTACCACAGTGAATCAAGGTAAGACAAAAACACGTTTTGAAAGAAAAGAATTGATGTCATTAAGTTAATTTTGAACAAAAAGTTACATAGTGTAGTTATTACTACTATTAGTACTACTAGTGTAACTAATGTACTTACCTTAAAAAGTATTACCATACTTTACCATTTCATAACGCTTTGTCTGTAAATAACGGTTTTATATGGATAACATTTTCAAAAGACTTACTCGCGTGCAATAACGAGTGTGCGTTGATAAGGTTTCCTATGCAATGATGTTAGCCAATCATAACAGTGTGCGTTTATTGACAAGCCTTAAAGGAGCCGCCTCTTAAAAATGGATCATTTCACACAGAGGGTCAGAATAAGGGTTGAAAATAATTGTTTTTCCACACATTTTGTGTGGTATTATAAGTGAACCTCAAGGAACATATTTCATTTTTATTTTTTTTATTTTAAGTGCATTGCATATGTACATAGTGTGATCCTTTCAACTGTACAGTAAGAAAGCATTAGAAATGGCCCCTTGAATGCTTTCAACACTGATATTTATTTATGACGATAATGTTGTCCACTGACAGCATACTCCTGAAATACTCACTGTTTGAAGTTTTAACGGTGATTAACTCAAAACAGGGACTTGAATGGATGTATGTCATGGATTGTGGTCTAATAAGAAACAGACTGGTTTAAATCATGTGAAATACCATATTGTTTATAACTAACAACTATTCTGACTAACAAACTAAATACGGTTATAATCTACTTGATTGTTTCAGGAAGGAAACATTTTAATCTTGAACCCACTTTGCATAGAAATGTGGTAGATTAATGAAATCTTGCTGTCGTTACATGGTTTTAAATCGTTTAGTGGTTCAATACAACTATTTTGCAATGCATAACAGTACATTTTGTAGATCAAATCAGTTGAGGCAGCTTTCAAACGAGTTTACTATGCTATTTAATCAGTGTCGCCATGCCAAACTCTGTGAGGAAAGATTGTGCAAGTTCATCTGGCATAGTCTGTCCCGCTCCACATCTGGATAATATTACAAACAGTGGAGACGTGAAGCCCAGCACCCCAGGAGATAAAAATACTTGACGTGAACTTTTCTTTTTTATTCAAAGGAGATTTACAGGTAACTGCTGGACTTCTAACTGGATGAATCCGAATGCTTGGAGAAATCTGGCTAAATATTATGCACAAGAACTAGACGCCAGTGTCGCTCACCTGCATGGTTACGCTGCAAAAAAAACGAGACGCACAGCTTGTCAACAGATGTGCTGCATGTATAAACCCGGTTTGAGGTGCCGTTCAGAAACAGCTAGATGGAATGGCCCTGAATGCAGGCATCTTGAACTGTTTTACTTGACACGCCGACTAAAAAACAAAAATTCGTTGACCAAAGTCCATGTCATGACTTCAGGATTCCCACACCTTTTATACTAATTTCCATGACTTTTCCATGGACTTTAAAGTTGTCTAAGCCAGTCACTGTGTTGTGGAAAATGGTAGGTTTCTTGCTGGTCCATGGTTATTAGCTAGTTCAAGCTGGTCATTAGTTGGCTGACCAGCTCCCATGCTTCAAAGACCATCTTGAACACGTTAAGCTAGTAAGGCCATCTGGTAGCTAGTTTGTTGTTGCTATTGACCAGTTAATAGACCAGAAACCAGCTACCATGTTCAAACACAGCACACATCTTAAACTGGATTTCCCTTCTGGGGAAAAAAAAAAACAGACTAAGGCCCGTTCACACCATATAGGTAACATATAGGACGATATAAGATATTTTGAAGATTATGGGTAACCAAACAGGCCCATAGTATAGAGAAAAAAAAACTATGAAAGTCAATGGGGCCCTGGGCATGTTTGGTTTCCCATATTCTTCAAAATATCTTCTATTTTGTTCAGCAGAAGAAAAAAAATCATACAGGTTTTAAACTATTTGAGAGTGAGTAAATGATGACAGAATTTTATTTTTTTGTGTCAACTATTCCTTTAAGCTGATTTGCTGGTTGTATAGGGGTTATGGGCACTTAAGGCTGGAAGACCAGCAGAACACCAGCTTGAAACACCCAGACTGGGAGACCAGCTTAAACCAGCTTTGGCTTTTCAGCAGGGAATTGTAATCGTTCTGACTTTCCATGACTTTTACATATTTTATTAATTCCTACAACTTCTCCAGGCGTGGAAATCACAGTTTTAAAACTCCTTGATATTTCCAGTGGCCAGTTGCATAAACTGCTTCTAGTATTACAAGCAAGTCATCAATTATTTTCTTTAAGACTGGTCATAACTTTTTTAAGTCTGTTACATAAAAAGATAGATTGGTCTCATTTACATCCCAAAAGTAAGACAGATTAGTTGGTCACACCAGTTCTTAAGACACAGTATTAACATAGTGGCTGTGTTTATGCAACTGGCCCCTGGTCTTCCATGCTCGCAGGGCCCCTGGTGCTTGAAAACGAGCAAACGCACCGGAAGAACGCGTCCTGTGTGAACGCATCCTGAGGAATCTCAGAAGCACAGTAAGTTCCAGCACAACAAAGCCATTTCAGAGACTGCAAACAGACTCACCAATGGTATGAAATGGCCTTGGGTCTGGAACGGCATGATATGGTTCAGAAAGAACTGTAAAACTTCAGCTGTATTTTGAGACCAGGCTCCCAGCTGCAGTCCAGACCTGAGCTTCACGGGAGGAAAAGTTGAGCCTCAGAGCCACAGTGTAGCATTTTATCAGATAAATGGAGGCTGGATGAGAAGCTCGTGTGCCCATTGGTTGGCCTGCATGCCGTGGTTCCAAAATGAACGACAGATAACAAAAGCGTTTCTTACAGTAATTAGACGTCCAGTCTTACCTGCAATCGCTCCGACGCAGGCTGCCACATTTTAGTAGATGATACGCTCGATTGTCAGGCTGGAAACAAGGATAGTCCAGCTATAACATCTGCTCGCTGGCGGCGCTTTCTCGCTCCTTCTGTCTCCTCCAGCAATCCCGAGGAAAAAAATACAGATACGGTGAATTCCAACGGTGCACAAAAACGAAACTCCGCCTGCGAAAACACGCACGGGCTCTTTTCTTTCTTTCTCTCCCCCTTTTTCTCTGTCCCTCTGTGTCCTCCGCCCCCTCTCTCGACTCGACTGCTGTTGTTCTTCAGACTGTGACCGGCAGAGGGCGTTAAAGTAACCAAATCAAACTTGATCTTTTTTTTTTATGGAATATGCACAAAAAATATGCACATACATTTTTTTAATTCATGTGCCCTCGTAATCTTTAATCAAAATAACTTCCCCTCCCTCTTGCAGCGAAATCTCTTCTCTGATGACTAGACAACCTGTCACTCAAATGAATCAGCAATAGCAAGCAACCAAATTAAAGGCACAATATGTAAGATTTTTTGGATTAAAATATCCAAAAACCACTAGAACAGTGTTATATATTTTTTTGACTTGTGTACTTACATTATCCCAAATGTTTCCAAGAATGTTTAAATCCAGAAAAATAAGCAATTTTAACCAGGACATGGACCGTGTCCGTGCGTCACCTATCAATGACATCATAGACAACGTTACCATGGAAACCAACACCAAAGACGCTTTAATATATTATGTGTTTTATTAGACAGGTGAGCAACTGTTTGGATGCATTTATCGACAGAAAACTGATCATTGTTATACAGCTCAACACGTTTAGTCTTATTGTTTAAATCTCGTTTTCTTGATTTAGCGTGAGTACCATGTTTTACCATGCCTAATATCGATCTAGCTCACTGCAGTTTGAACAAGTGTCTCATAGTAGCTGCCGAGTGAACGCACAGAGTAGCATTATAACAAAACTTTCAACACAATCAAATGTATCTAATATGATAAAACAGCGCTGCGTTACTACACTTACGCATGAGCGGAAGAAGCAGAATCGCTCGTCTGCAGCAGAATAAAAGCTCCGCAAAATCCAGGCGTCATCAAGCTACTCCTTTGTTTTGAATAAGAGACTTCTAACTGCGAAAAATTACATATTGTGGCTTTAAGTCCCGCCTAGCATTTTTTCTTGTGTGAGAAGCCATTTACACAATAGAGTAGAAAAGACTATCCCAATTTCCGTTTAATGCCGACTTTATTTGCATTTCAGTCCACAAAAGTTGTCACAAGGGGCGTTTCTAGCATTTCATTAAAGTATGCCAGTATTTTGATGCGGTGTGGGATATACTTGGATACCTGTAGTAGTCGCTGACGAGCTGAACGTGCAAATTAAAGTCCCACTGAAGTGCCTTGAAACGCACAGTATTATTCAATGAGTTGACGTAATTTCCAACTATTGACCAAACAGGAGGACAGGGCAGGACATATTGAACAGCCCCTCCCCTTTTTTAAAATAGCCAATAGTGTTTATGTTACAGTTTATATAGAGTTTATATCACAGCTCGGCCAGAGCCGTTGAGCTCTGTAAAGCCACAGTTTCCCTCCTAAACTCTAACTGTTTCTACTCCTATCCTCCATATCGCTTTAAAATACGGCATTCTGTGCAGAATTCAAATGCGTCCAACTCGATCATATGATCCGCTGTGTGCCACTGTGTCTCTGGACCGGAGCTGCGGCAGTTCGCCTGACACTAACGTGAAACCAGATTTCATTCGCCCCAATGGAAAGCATATTTACACTTTCATTCCCTATCCCCTATGTAGTGCACTATGTGCCATTCCCCATGTTGAAAATAGTAAATGTGTGAACAAGTGACCGATTTCAGCCGCAGCTTCAGCGTTAATTTATAATGTAGGGGGTGGGGCTTCAGATTCTAGAGAGCATTTGATTGGACAGAAAACCTGACGAGAAGTTGAAGTGCAGAGTGATGTCATCAAAGTTATTGATCCATATTGTCGGAAGTGAGAGACTGTAAGATTTGAACGCTTATATCTTCTAAAAGTGAATTTTGTCATTGTTTTGAATTTTGTTGAGTGTTTTCAACACTCACTTATAGATAACATATTCATACTAAAAGCCAAAAAACTTCCATTTTGATTTCATGGGGACTTTAAGAGCTGCTTTGTTGTTGATAAGTGATAGAAGTCATTTGTGAGTTTTGTTTCCTACAGTGGATTGATATATCTACCTTTCAATTTCAGACCTTTTTGCAAAACTGTTTGATATATTAGAGCAAAAGAGTGATTCATTCACAAATGTGGCATCGCTACTTCTGATTCTAAACATAAAACACATATGACTTTTATTGTTAAAATATTATCAGAGCCTGGTTGGTGGGCATATTGGTTATCTCCACTGACACACAAGGACTTATTAGTACTATAGGCTAATATTTATCAGTAGAGCAAAGCCCCTGGTTTAAGAATATCTTTGTGATATGAAAAATTATATAATTTATATTTATTACATTTATTTGTAAAGTTGGCATCTTCCATGGCATATATAGGCTATGTTCAATTCAATTCATGAAACAACAATGGAAAGGCCAAAATATTGTACTAATGTTGTAAAATTTCTCAACCTGACATTTATGAAGAATGATTTTCTTCATGGATCATAGTGTTCACTTGTGTTTCCAACAGCTATAGTGAAATTATATTTAAATTTCTGTTAGGAAAAAAATGTAAACAAATATTTATTATGAATGTCACTGCTAGAGAAATCAAGCATTTATAATTCATGACAACTAGTCCCAGTCTCACCTACATGAAAAGTTCAATTATGATTTGGTTAGACTGAAATTTATAAAAAAGGTAAAAGCTTTCAAACCAGATGTCCAGTGAATGATGGGGTGTGATACAGTGACTCAAGGAGAAGTGGTGTGGTAAAACCAGACGTTCTGAAACCCTCATGATGTCACAGGTCAGAAATTGACCCTACCTGTCTATAAACGGTGTGTTGAATTAGGATTTTCCAGGATTTACAAAGCAGTTAAACCACCATATCTACTTTACACCCATAGTAGCCCACACAAGTGCAAGTTAGATTTAGGTCTTGGAGATTATACTATAACTATAGATGCAGCTGCATGCCACTGTACAAATCCTTCATACACACATTTTTTAACCCATGCATAATTTATTCCAGTCAATAATGCTTTTTTTCAAAAGCACTTTTTTTACACTGCATATTTTTATGTGTGTGTATTTTTCTTTTAAAGGAGTAGTTCACTTCAGAATAACAATTTCCTGATAACTTACTCACCCCCACATCATCCAAGATGTTCATGTCTTTCTTTCTTCAGTCGAAAAGAAATTAAGGTTTTTGAGGAAAACATTCCAGGATTTTTCTCCATAAAGTGGACTTCAATGAGGTACAATAAGGGTCTTATCTAGTGAAATGATCGTCATTTTATAAAAAATATTAAAATGTATATATTTTTTAACCACAAATGCTCTTCTTGCTCTGTTCTGTGATGCGCCATGCATTATGTAATCACGTTGGAAAGGTCACACGTGACTTAGGCGGAAGTGCCGCGGAAAAACTCCATCTCATTTTCTCCTCCAACCCCAAAATCATCCGACATTGTTTTTGGTCGTTTGGTCGACATAGCCTTTACATTTTTACAATTATATTTTTTATAAAATGACGATTGTTTTGCTAGATAAGACCCTTATTCGTCGTGTAGAGCTCTTTGAAGCTGCATTGAAACTACAATTTGGACCTTCAACCTGTTGTACCCCATTGAAATCCACTATATGGAGAAAAATCCTGGAATGTTTTCCTCAAAAACCTTAATTTCTATTCGACTGAAGAAAGAAAGACATGAACATCTTGGATGACGTGGGGGTGAGTAAATTATCAGGAAATTTGAATTCTGAAGTGAACTACTTTAATACCATAAGTTCATATACTGGGTGTTATATTTTTTTATGTAGCTGAACAAAGACATTCATCTCTGTTCTGTACCAGAAACTGCTTATAGTAGACATCCACATAGAAAAGAGCAAAGAGAGAGGTTAAATAAACACTTGAGGGGGTCAAAGGGGACCTTAGTCTTTCTCTGAGGTCAAAGCCATCAAAAGTGTGTCCTTTTCTCCTTGCAGTCAGGTGACTTCTGAGTGGCCAGAGCGTCATCGTGGTTCTTCATTCTTACAGATGTTTACTTTGAGAACATCTGGAGCCCACACAAGGTCACTGAAGGATTTAGGACATCATTTGAACTCCAAATAAGGGCATGGCCAGCTGGGGGACATTCCATGTGCAGACAGTCAAAAGCATTCCAACTGTGGAAAACACATCCTCTCGTACACTTACCGTCTGCGTCTGAGTGTGTGTGTTTCTCATCTTGAGACATGAGACACGATTGCAACACTAAATGGTTTTACAAATGTCAAGTTGCATTGTGCACTATACACAGAACTTATGAGTTTGGACTGTTTGGAGAGATAAAGTGTTTGTGTGCGTGTATGAGACTTATCGTCTGTTCTTTGGATTAAAGAGAACACTTCTGACGTGCACTGTATCTTGCAAAACTTCTTGTTCCCTGTCATATGAAGTTACACATAGTGCTCCCTTATCTTCAACTAAATATCTTCTACATGTACCAGTCACTTACATACCACAGTGAGTAATTCAGATTTCATTACAAGTAACATCCATCATGATGTGTATTCTATCTCATTTACTGTAATGACATGTTAAACATTCAAGCATTAAAGCAGGCTTTAGGCTTTCACTTGAACTTTTATTAGTACATCATTCCACATATATAACCAAATGGGTGTTATCTTTTATCTAACAAAAACTGTGCTTGGGTTAGAAGCTCCCCTTTAGTACTGATCCTAGACCAGTTTATGACACCAACAGGCTTAAAGTGTTCATTCACCCTCGTGACGCTCATCTTCTGTAGGACACTAAAACTTTGGTTATTTGGAAAATTTTCCAAGCTGTTCTTTTCCATAAAACAAAGCTGAGTGGTGATATATCGTCAAGCTCTAAAGTGGACAAAAACACAGTAAAAGTGCAAAAAAGTCATACAATCAATGACAATCCACTATAGCCCCCAATCTCATTCAGCATTTCTTTCAGTTCAAAACATTCAATGAGATCAGCCTTAAGAAATCATATCATACAAACCAAACACGGCACAATGTTTCTTGAGGAGCAATGTTTTAATACTAACAAACATGAATGAGATTTGAAAGCTACAGCAGATATTTAGTGAACACCTTGCATTTCCGTTTCAGGATACCTTGAATATATTGCATCATTATAGACTGTTGTCATGTTTTTTCCATTGCATGGAAAAGAGCAGCTTGAACATTCTACCAAATAACTCCTGTGTTCAACAGAATGCCAATTTGGAACAACACAATAAAAATTCATTTTAGTCAAACTATTTTTGTAGGGTGTGTTCACACTTGTAGTTTGGTTCCCTTGGTTATTTTGGTCCGTACAAAAAAAATTTAGTCCTGGTCCGCTTAGCGTTTACCTTGGGATTTTTAACACCTGGGTTCCGTTCATATTTCATTCAAACCGCAACAGAGTTCGTTTGGAAGCGGACCGAGACCCATCTTTTCAGTGGCCTCGGTTCAGATGGCAGTGTTCACGCTTATTCAAATGAACCGCACTAATAGCGCAATCGCACCAGAGTTCGTTTTAATCCAACCAAACATGCCAAGTGTGAACACACCCTTAATTCAGCCAATAAAGGCATAAAAACTAGTCTCAGATCAGCTATAGAGGGCAACTTCTACCCGTCTATACTAAGCAAGAGGATAACCATAGGAGTACAATGAGTATAAGTAGCGCAGATATGAAAGATAAGAGAGAAAGATAGATGGGTAATGGAAAGAATGAAAACATCCCATGAGTACCACTCCAGCCAGATGCAAATAAAGAGAAAGAGAGAGCTGGAACCTGTTGCAGGAACACCAGAAGCGCGTGGCAGAAATATGCTGGTCTTAACCAGACTCCAGGACCTGGCAGAGACACTTCTCTTGTTCCAGTACTCTTACCATGAGCTCACTAATGTCTCAGCGGATACTAATGAGGAAGGTAATCTTATTCTTGCCGGCTATTTTTAAGTCCCTTGTCTATGCCAGTAAACATTCTGTACGGTTTCAAAGTTTCAAAGTTTCCTATGAATTCTCAGAGCACTTGTCCACATTATTTTCTACAAATTCCATCACGCAGGGAGCATTTTCAGTTCTCGATTTTTCCATGCCCTCACGTATTGCGTTTCCACTGATTATGCTTAACAACCTGACAACATGTAAGGCCATGTAAATGCCATAAACTGTGTCCATAAACTTCAATTTTTGCCCATTACTCCAATTTAATGGCGTTCTGCCGGTTTATTCAATATGTGCATATTGATTTACATTTTGATATAAACACCAAAGGTATAAACCCCTGTTTTCTTGTGTTGTCAGTTTCTTTATGAGTGAATTATTGAAAGTTATTAGCCTTTTACTGTACGTATAAATGGATTCATTGGTTTTCAATTTCTTTTAAAGTTATACTGAGTTTGACTTTAATTTGCGGTCACATTAGCGAAATTTCGGTGATATTTTCTGGGCAAAAAAGGTCAATTGCTAATATTGTGGCGATGTATCAATGTCACTTTCAAACCAAGCAGCTCGAATTCGTGTGACCAACCTGAATACAAGCTAAATCTGTGTAGAGAACTTTTTCGCCCCAATCGTGCAAATTACTGGTTGCTAGGATGTTCTGGTGCTTACTTAAAAGTCAAAAGAGTGAAACTACCAAATGCATGAATCCCTATTTAAATGACTGGATTTCAGCTGTGAAATTTTGCAAAGCAGCGGTAAACGTGACCGCACCTTAAGGAGCTTTGCAGATGTACTGGAACAGAGATGTCTTTAAGTTACGTTCCATAAAACACTATAAACAGGAGTCCTAGTTTATTACTTACTCAGTGATACGACACCATCAAACATTACTTTTAAAGCAGTTTGTTGTGCTGCCTTCACATGGACAGTGGTATCGTACGACTTTGCTAACACCAAGTTAATGACACAAAAGAGACCACAATGAACAAGAAGAAATAAACAGCAAACAACAATGTATATAAGGTTACAGAGTAATGCCAAACCATTGATCCTATCCATGCACCAGTAAGGCAACCTACATCGTCTTATCTTTTAATTCTTCTGTATAAAGTTACAGTATAACTGTACTATGAGCTCTATTACTTCTAATTCTACAGATTTTGCTTGGAGTGCTGCTATCATATTTGTAATCAGAGTCTAGTGGGTTGGAGGGTTTGGTTTAAACACCCCCTCACGCGCTTTTTCAATGTAGCTTGTTATTCATCTGCTCATATTCCACCAAACATTTGCGTCTTCAAACAAAGCACATTTGTTTGGGACTATTCCATTAAACTAATTCTGTACAGCACCCCTTGTGCCTGATATGAATTAAAAGCTTCATGGTTTACGATGGTAAAATATATCAATTTCAAAAGTTTTTTTTCTTTCATTTTTAAACCTATTCTCTGGAAATAAATACTGAACGGATTGGCTCATTTTAAAGGCTGGAACAGTGACTGTGTATGCGGGGTGTGTGTGTGTGTGCAGATGTATTGCCTCACAAATCTTTAGTTTTAATGAGTGCAACTAGAGGCTTGTCATCAGGGCTGTAATCTTCATAACTGATGGGAGTCGCATCATACATTGCTGGTCTAGATTTCTTCCCAAACCTGTAATTCAAACAAAGGAACAGTCTCATTTTCTCATGCATTTGCTTCTATGCATGGGAAGAAGCAGCACTGACATTCTTTGAAATATATTTTTCTGTATATATATATATATATATATATATATATACTCATACTCCCTGGCCACTTTATTAGGTCCACCTGTTCAACTGCCAGTTAACTGCCAGTCAAATATCTAATCAGCCAATCACATGGTAGCAACTCAATGCATTTAGCCATGTAGACAAGGTCAAGATGATCTGCTGAAGTTCAAACTGAGCATCAGTACTTTTACCCTTCCATTACTATCGTCCTTCCTGTTCCTGCTGGCAAAAGACTGGGTCATGAAAACATCTACATTCCAGAAGCGAAACGGCATCCAGTGGACATTATGGACACTATTGGATGATCTCGCCGATGACCTGGCCTTTCTCTCTCACAGCCAACAACAGATGCAGGAAAAGACCAGCATCGTAGCGGATACATCAACAAGTCTGGGCCTTAACATCAATAGAGAGAAGAGCAAGGTAATAAAGATCAAAACAGCCAGTGCAACGCCCATCACACTTGGAAAGGAAGTGCTAGAGGAAGTTGGACAGCTTTTTGACAGACATGGGGGAACAGATGCGGATGTGAGAACACTAATCAGCAAAGCGAGAGCAGCCTTCGTCCAATTGAAAAAGTCTGATCGGCATCAACACCAAGACCAGTGTCTTCAACACCAAGCCTGTCTTGCTGTATGGAGTTGAGACCTGGAGAACCACCAGCACTACCATGAAAAGAATCCAGGTTTGCCAGACAAGATCAGCAACAAAAAACTGTGGCAACGAACAAAACAGCAACCAGTGGAAGATTACATCCTCCAAAGACGCTGGAGGTGGATTGGACCTTCCCTTCCGCAGGCCTGCAGACAGTATCACAAGGCAAGCCCTCATCCAAGGGAGGAGGAAGAGAGGCCAACCAAGAAACACCTAGCGCCATGATCTGGAGGCAGAGCTGAGGAGGATGGGCCACACGTGGGGACAGCTGGAACGATTGGCCCAGGACTAAGGCGTCTGGAGAAAGCTTGTTGGTGGCCTATGTCCCTGACGAGGCCACAGGGTGAAGGAGAATATGGTTGTTGGGGGCAGACAGGCTGGTCAGAAACTGGTTTCAGAAACTGCTGATCTACTGAGATTTTCATGCACAACATCTCTAGGGTTTGCAGAGAATGGTCCGAAAAATGAGAAAAAATCCAGTGAGCAGCAGTTCTATGGGCAAAAATGCCTTGTTGATGCCAAACTGGTTTGAGCTGATAGAAAGGCAACTGTAACTCAAATAAGCACTCATTACAACCGAGGTCTACAGAAGAGCATCTCTGAACGCTCAACACGTCAAACCTCAAAGCAGACGGGCTACAACAGCTGAAGACCAACCGGTGACACTCCTGTCAGCTGAGAACAGCAAACTGAGGCTACAATTCACACGGGGCTCATCAGTGGACAATAGAAGATTTGAAAAATGTTGCCTGGTCTGATGAGTCTTGATTTCTGTTGCAACATTCAGATGGTAGGGTCAGAATTTGGCATGAACAACATGAAAGAATGGATCCATTCTGCCTTGGATCAGCGGTTCAGGCTTCTGCTGGTGGTGTAATGGTGTGTGGGATATTTTCTCAGCACACCTTGTACCAAGTGAGCATCGTTTAAACACCACAGCCTACTTGAATATTGTTGCTGACCATGTCCATCCCTTTATGACCACAGTGTACCCATCTTCTGATGACTACTTCCAGCAGGATAACGTGTATAACGTTGTAACCATGTCACAAAGTTCAAATCATCTCAAAATGGTTTATTGAACATGATAGTGAGTTCACTAAACTCAAATGGCCTCCACAGTCACCAGATCTCAATCCAATAGAGCAGCTTTGGGATGCGCTGGAACGGGAGATTCGCATCAAGGTTGCTAATTTGATAAATCTGCAGCAACTGTGTGATGCTATCATGTCAATATGGACCAGAATCTCTGAGGAATGTTTCCAGCACTTTGTTGAATCTATGCCACGAAGAATTAAGGCAGTGCTGAAGGCAAAAAGGGGTCCTACCCCGTTACTAGCAAGGTGTACCTAATAAAGTGGCCGGTGAGTGTGTATATATATATAATGGTTTACCTTGCGTGGCGAATGGAGGCGATAGCGTTGCTGAAATCGCTGTCAATACTGCGACAGTTGTAAAACTCCTGGTAGGCGTGACGGGACGAGCCCTGGTATTCAATACGGCTGATGCGACAGATGCCAACGATCAGGATGATGAGCATCAAGACAAAAGCGACGCACAGAGCTCCGATAATTATGTACAGAGAGTGACGCGGCATGTTGGTCAGAGAGTCCACAGGCTGAGCCATCTTCCACTGCAGATCTGAGAGAGGAAATGTGAGGAGGAAAATGAGAAGAATGATGAAAGAGAGAAAAAACTGCATGTTTTACATTAAAAAAACTTTAATGCCTCCTAGTAACCATCCATAACACCATCCTAGCATGGTGGTGTGTGCAAGGACCTTTCAAACTTTCTTAAAGGGGTCCTATAATGCCCCTTTTTACAAGATGTAAAATAAGTCTCTGATGTCCCCAGAGTTTGTATATGAAGTTTTAGCTCAAAATACCCCACAGATTTGTGTGTGTGTCCCTTTAAATGCAAATGAGCAGCTGCCCCCAGCCCCCTTTCAAGAAGAGGGCGGAGCTTCAAGAGCTCAAGTTAGCAGTTCCGATTACCTCATGCAGACACACACTGAAAATATCAGCAACTGTTCAGCCTTTTATGTTCAAACCGTAGTCGGACAATGATGGAGAGACTCACTAAGAAGTGACAACATGTAGAATGCAACAGGACGTTTCTGAATGGTTAGTTGATGAATTTATGTAGCTGATGTGGAGTTAACTATCTTCAAGTCATTGATTAGCATATTCCGTAATGATAATCTATAAATCGATAGAGCAGGTATAGTATAGTTTAAATACGGTTATAACTTATGTTGTCATCTTGCTTTTATGACATACTATTGCACTTGTGTTACGTACTGTATTGCAATAAATGTGAAAAGACGGATACGACAGCTTGAGCAGACTCCCAAATGTGCTCTACTACAACAACTCTTCTTCTCCTCTTCTTAACATGGCCTCCTCAACACCCCCTTTGTTTTGTGTTCCCGGGGGCGGAGTTTATGTACATTTTAGGGCTAGTGATGTCACTAACCCGTGAATAAGCTTGTGTAGTCCCTACCAGCCGTTTGTTGTAGTCCTTAAAAAGCGATTTCTTTAACAGAGAAAAGTGAAATCATAATCAACCACCCCTTTAAAAAGTCTAGTTTATTCATGCATTTTGCAATAGCAGCTGACAAAGTGCTTTAATACCAAGCACAGACAAGTGTCAGCTAGCAAGGACATACGCGCAGCCATAAACACAGTGGGGTATTCATGAAAATCTCTGAATGGGGAGAGAGTTATGTGGCTCCGCCTCCCCACACGTCACAGTCGTCCTATCTCTCCCTGGTGCTATAATGATGCGAGCTGGCAGAGCATGACGAGGCTCACAGGCAGCTAATGGTGCCTAGTCACAGCTGCCATAAAAGGCAGTAGCACGTCACTCCTCAGGGAACCGCTCTCTACCCCTGTGAATACATAATGGTGTCCTTGAGGCCTACGTCGTGACAGAGAAAGGACTGAACTGCAGAGCACACCATGTCCCTTTAAGTCGCTACCCCCATGGACACTTTTTATGGTCACACTTTATATAAGGCGTTTTTAACTACTATGTAATTACTTAAAAAAGTCTTAGGTAGAATGTACAGTTACACTTTATTTTAAATGTTTCCTTGTTACAGTGTAATTATACAAATACTGAGTAATATTAATTAACAACATGTACTT
The DNA here is from genome assembly GCA_039654625.1 of Rhinogobio ventralis. Lineage (NCBI taxonomy): Eukaryota > Metazoa > Chordata > Actinopteri > Cypriniformes > Gobionidae > Rhinogobio > Rhinogobio ventralis. The sequence continues at coordinate 36,232,925 of CM077206.1, forward strand.
ACTATACAATCAGGGTTAGGTTTAGGGTTAGTTCCTTGTAATTATGCATAATTTACTGTTATAACTATAGTAAGTACATGTAAGATGTGTAACAGGGACATTGTACATTCTATGAACTTACTTACTGGGTAATAACTAGGTACTAACCCTGATCCTACCCCTAAACCTAACCTTAACACATGTAGTTACCTTATATTACCCAGTACTTTCTTAGGTAAGTACACTGTAAGTACATGTGCATGTACTGTAAAATAAAGTGCAACCAAATAAAGTGTATTATGTTGTTCATGTTGTATCAGGCTTTCTGCAGGTTTTATGAAGGTAAATTTAAGACCTTTTTAAGACCAATTAAAGAAAATGTAAGGAATAAATTGAAGGGAACACGTCAATATGTTCTCTAAACGTAAATGTCTAAGCACACAATGAGTTGTATTAGTGACACTTCATAATTTGAGAATACAATTTCCAACAGATCTCCATAACTTTTTAAGTACAAAAAAATAGCTTAAAGTTTGAGATAAGAAATCTTGTGAAAGTGATTTTATGATTAAAACAAGAACAAATATCTGCTAATGGGTTCATAAAAATCTACTTAATTCCAATGTAAGTAATTTCCATACCCAATGACAGATATTTGTTCGTGTTTTATGCATAAACTCACTTAATTTTTTTTTTAGAAAATGAGACCAAATTTTTCTTTATTTTGCATGTCATTAAATGTATCTTGATTTAAGGATGTTTTGAATCTCTACTGGAAAACAAAAATCCTGAGGAAGAACATCATTTTTTTGCAGTGCATGCTATTTAATTTAGCAATTAAATGTAGGGCCCTATGAAATTTGTTATATTTATTTTTTTTGTTTTATAGTTTATTCTGTTATAATTTTTCTGGACTCTGCTTTAAAGTGCCGTATTAGAGGTAAAAAAAATTATATAAATACTGTTCGGTTTCTCGCACAAACCGATCGTTTTGTGTCTTAAGACATCAAAGTGTCGTCACGAGCCGCAGGGTTTATTCAGACTGCAACGGTTGGAGTTAAAAATCTTAATTTGTGTTCTACTGAAGAAACAAAGTCACCTATATCTTGGATGCTCTGGGGGTAAGCAGATACACATAACATTTTCATTTTTGGGTGAACTATCCCTTTAATTAATGGTTAAATTAAATTTTACTGACTTTCATTCATCTTCAGAACACAAATGAAGATATTTTTAATGAAATCGGAAAGATTTCTGTGCCTCCATTGACAGTCTAAGCAACTACCACTATGACACTTCAAAAAGTTCATACAGCAGATGTAAATTAGCTGTTAGCTAACTCTGGTGCAATTACTCTTAATTGTAAACTAAATCCAAAACTAATCCAGACAAATCAAGCGGTTTATTCCAAATGTTCTAAAGAGACTCAATCGCTTTATATGAACGAAAATCTTACAGGTTTGGAATTACAATTACATGATGACAAAATTAGTCATTTTTGGGTGAACTATCCCTTTAAATGTACTGACCTACTTTTGATTTATTCATCCAAAATATGACAAATTGTGTGACATTCTGCATTATACAGTAAATTCCATTTTTATGAATGGATTCTGCAATTCTGTCCATGTTTTCTGCATCACAGAATTCATAGGGCCCTAATTGAATGCCATGATATTGAATTTAAGACTTTCTTAAGACATTTTTAAGGCCTTAAATTGTGGAAGGTCAAATTAGGACTTTTTTAAGACCCGCGGAAACCCTGTGTAATTGCTATTGAGGTGAGATACGGGTAATGGTAGTTAAAGACACTTAATGTAACGTGGGAACCGTTTTATTTATGTGTTTTCATTGTAAATAAAATCCTGTCTGGTGTCATATCGTCATCATTCCCTCCATATTTCCCTCCTCGCCATAATTGTGAGAGCTGTTGTAGCGGGTGTAGGTCAGAAGGTCGGCACAAACTCACGGATCTCACAGCTTCCGCCGACCCAGCCGGGAGGACAGTGACAGGTGTAGCCGTTTGATTGGTCGATGCAGGTGCCGCCATGATGACAGGGGTTACTCTCACACTCGTTGACGTCAACCTCACAGTTCTCACCTAGAAAGAGATAAAAGGGCCTACTATGACCAGTCCCCTCAACAAACACAATGACTATAGGTGCATGCCAATTTTGTATTTATGCACTATTCTACGCCATTGTGTAGTATAAATATTGCGGGCAGTGCGTTTACACTGAAAATTCCAAATAAAAAAGTGCCCTTTTTTGTGCCATCTAAAAAATTGAAAACCCATATGTTATCTGGGTATTCCGTGTATACATAAAATTAGCATGCTTTGCACAATATGCATGTTACATACTGCAGAAATAGTATTAGTATGGTAACATGTTATTCCAAACACAGCCAAAGAAACTCATGATCATAAAAACATAAATAAACACTAATATTCACCCATATATCCTGGTGGACACACACAGGATGCGTTTCTCCCTCCACTTTCACAATGTCCTCCATTCTGGCACCTGAGCTTCAGACAGGGGTCTTTATATATTTCACAGTGCTTACCTGAAATAACGCACATCACATCGATCCTATTGGCATTTCATTGGCATTTTAAGCCCAGTTGCATTAAATGTAGATGAAATATAGGCACAGTCCTGCTAGAGAAGAGAACACACCTGTGAACTGTGGGGCGCAGATGCACTCGTAAGCATTGATCAGGTCTCTGCATGTGGCGTAGTTCTGACAGGGAGCGGACAAGCATTCATTATACTCCTCCTCACAGTACAGACCATGATAACCTGAGACGACAGAGAAAAAAGACTCCAGTATTATCTGTGGCAATCAACAGCATGTCATAGATGTGGTCGATAGAGTTTAAAGCCTAAATTCAATCTGTTCATCATATAAAGTGATCATGTCTCTTCCGAAAATGTGGACTAAACCTCTCAATTCATATGGATTAGTTTTATGATCTCTTTATGAACTTTTTGAAGCGTCAAAGTGCTAGATGCGTAGCTGTCTATGGAGGGGTCAGAAAGCTCTCCGATTTCATCAAAAAGATCTTCATTTGTGTTCTGAAGATGAACGAAAGTCTTACAGGTTTGGAACGACATGAGGGTGAGGAATTAAAGACAGAATTTTTATTATTAGGTGAACTATCCCTTTAAGCTGTACTTCACCTTGAATATTCTTGCATTTTGTCCACTAGAGAGCAGTGTTTCATTTTTATGGGGGTTTTTATATATATATATATATATATATATATATATATATATATATATATATCCATGCATATCTTCTTGTATATATTTTTTGTAATATTTATATCTAAAAAATATTTGACTGTGAAGTAACAGCACATAACAGGCACAAAATGTCTGCATTTGTACACATTCGAAATACAGTACAGAAGTTTGTATTGGCATTGTTTTCTGGTCATCATTTGGCCACACACACATACACATGTTGGTGCACCTATCATTATGAGGACATTACATAGACGTAATGGTTTTTATACTGCACAAACTGTACATTCTATCCCCCTACACTACCCCTACCCCTAAACCTACCCATCAAAGAAAACATTCTGCATTTTTACATTTTTAATAAAACATTGTTTATGTTTTTAAAGCTATTTTTATTATGAGAACACAGGAAATGTCCTCATAAACCACATTTACGTTATAATACCAGTGTAATACCCATGTTTTTATACAAATTTGTGTCCTCATAAATCACATAAACATGCACACACACACACACACACGTTTTGAGTCGCTTTGCAGTTGCTAGAGGTTTAAGGGTGGTTGCAAGATGCTTATTTATTTTTATTGTAACTAAAAAGAACCCATCAAGTGGTTTTCTTTTGGTAGTCTCTATAAATGGCTACACTCCCTTCTTCAATATACGATTATGGGATTTATTTTTTTTAACAGGTGACGTGGGCGTCTATTGTTTCAGCCTCTGGTGGTTAGTTAGTTGTTTGTTGTTCACTCTCTTATATTTATTTTTCGGCCATGAAACAACAAGCTGGGCCATAGTTGCCACCTTGTGTAACAACTAATTAGTGCAAAAAAAAGAAAAAGAAAAAGCGCTAGTTTAAACTCTGTACTCATTTAAACTATATATCTCTTATATATCTCTTAATATAAGAGCTATATTAAAGGGGCGGTCTAATGCTATTTCATGCATTCTGAGTTATTTACACTGTTAAAGAGTTGGATTCTCATGCTAAACATGGCCAAAATGTCAAAAAATTAGTTAGACGTATGACGGAGAATTCCTTGTATGGGCACTTCTCCCCGGATGAGCACGTGTGCACATTAACCAGAGCGAGAGCAAGAGCATGTTCATCAACGAGCTTCGTTCGGGTTACGGGAGCCATCGGCAGCGCTGTCATTTTGTTTTTAGACCATGAAATCAACAATGTTACTAAAGAAGTGTGTTTTTGGTTGTGAGGGAAAGATAACCTTGTTCAGCTTCCCAAATAACCCAGCATTATGGAAACAGTGGATGCAGTTTGTTTTCCCGGAGCAGCAACGGAGTTCTGCAAGTGTGTTTGTTTGTTCCCGGTCATGAGTCGAAACCGCAGGCGGTGAGTGAAACTGCATCAAATGTCTGTTGGCAATCGGTGTGTAAGTGCATATAATGTAAACAACACAAACGTATAGTGAATCGAAAGTGATCCAGGGATATTGCCATGATGTATTTCATGTGTGTGTGTGTATGTGTGTGCCTATGACTCTTTAGCCCCGCCCACTGCACGCCTCCACGAGTTCGGCTGTTTTTGGAAAGAATCGGTACAGCGTATCTGTCTTTTATAAATATGATAAAACTAAAGACTTTTCAGAGATATGAAGGATGCAATACTACTCTATAGGTACTCAAGAAACTGTGTGTGTTATGTACCCTTTAAGATATCCCTTAATTCCCCTTCACAAGTGCTTGCAAACACAGGCATCTATTGTTGTTCCATCTTCTCCATTTCTTGTTTGACTGTGAAACAGCAGTCCTTGTGCACAAACTAATTAGTGCAAAAAAATTAAATCCTCATGTGCAAGCTGAGCATACTGCTCATACAGTATGCGTACTATGCTGATGAACACAAGTGCTCGACACATGCACACTAGAAAGTTTCATCCTCGTCCAGTGTCTGTGCTATTGTTCTTCAGAAGTTATGACCAATAAAAATGTCTTTGTACTCATTTAAACTAGACGTCAACACAAGTGTGTATTGTTTTTGCATTTCTAGCATAGGCAGAGTTTGGAGAGCCAATGATTTTGTCTGAGCTATGAATAAAACATAGAATTCATATGTGACTGAATGTGACAAGACAAGAAATGTTTGATTTTTCGACATACGAATGAGTAAAGCCTCGGACACATCGGGACTGGCGATGCGTGGAGTGAACGTGCAAATTCACTCCCTGACAGTAGATGGTGCTTTTGATGTGATTGCAGATCAAATAGGATTCAATGGAAACTCACCATAGAATCCTGTGTGATCTGCAATTCCTCTCCATAACAACTCCCTCTTATCGAGATTTTTATAGTCGCTGTGGCAATCTCATTGATCGGCCAGTTTTTAATGTGCCGTGTCAAACCAAAAAAACAAACCCAGAAGCATTTTTTTTAAAATCTTATTTTAGTGTACAATGAGTAAAGCTGTTTGTTGATAGGATGACAAAACAGCGGTAAACGTCGGCGATAAGCATGCGTGATAATTGGCGCGGTGTGAACAAGCCTTAAGAGTGAATGTGTGCACAATTTAAAATAAAATATTATTTGTAAATAGTTTAAATTGATTACTTCATTAGACCAAGAACGTCTTTCTTCCCTTAAATCCCTTTTAATCCTTTAATTATTTAATTCCTTTATTATTTAATAATAAATAATACCCCCCCCCCCCCTTTTCAACTGTGAACCAGCTTATTACACTAATACGTGCACAAAACAATTCAAGCCACGTGTGCATATTTAGAAAAATTGGGCTGCACTCGTATAGTACATGTGTGATGATAAAATTTGTGTCACACCCACTGTACGCAATCCAAGTTTGTGTTTATAAACAGAAGTATACTTCACAAACATCGCTAATCGGTATCAAAGGCCCTGAATGCTGCCATTACATAATTTGTTATAGGCCTATAATTAGTTTTGCTGAGGATCATTTTGTTTTCAGTGAGCGTGCAAAGCACAGCAATCCCACTGGGCAGTTGTCACCAGAAGTGCCATCTTCATATCGCAATCCCATTGAACATTATTTAAAATCCCACTGGAGAACACAACAGTCCCATCGGACACCTCTTATCAGAGCGGGGTGATATCAGTGGATAGACTGATCTGGCTGCACAGCTGGTGCAGTCACACTTCACAGACAATGATGTCTGAGCACGCAATACACAGGAGGCAGTTGCCATGACAACCAGATGGAGAGTGTAAAGGGAGAGACACGGCTATGAGCGGAAGCAAACGAGATCCTCACCTGGTACACACAGGCACCTATAACTAGTACCGACGCTGCGGCAGATGCCATGAGCGCATGGGTTGAGGGCGCAGAAGTCCACCAGCTGGGCACAGGTGGGTCCGGTGTAGCCTGCAGGACAGGTGCAACTGTAGCCCAAACCAGAACCCTGTGGGGAGCAGCTGGCATTATTATGGCAGGGCCCGGAAGCACAGGGATCAATCTTCTGCTCACACATGGCACCCTGATACCCTAACAAAGAGAGAGAGAGAGAGAGAGAGAGAGGAAGAGACTAAGGTGTGCACTACACATAAATCTGATACAGTCAATTCCATATGAATCATTTAGACATTTAGAATGTCATGAAGAATGTGAGACCATCTTCTATTTAAAGATGTGGAACCCATGAGAACAACAGCTGAGATCGTATTTGACAGATGTTGCTAAAGTCTTGATGGAATGGAAGTAGCAACAGATCTTTTCTTCCGTATTGTGAAGTACAGCCAAGTGTAAGGGATTATTGAAAAAAAGAAAAACTCTAGGGCGAGACTTGGTTCTATGCATCAGTTGTTGATTGTATGTTGAGATGTGGGCGTGGCGCTCAAAAGTGAAGACAGATCAGTGTGAGCGTGCGGGGGAAACAGGGCAAACAGGGCAAATTAGCGTGAGAGCGCAATCCCATAAAAGTGCCGATGGGAGTGGAAAGGTCTGTGTGTGAACTAATGACACGCAAATGAAAGAACACAGACACAGCCGGATAATTTCTATAATGACCAACACAATCTACCAAGACCAGCACAAATCAGCGTCTGGTTTAAGACATGCTTTTTTTTGGAGGTAAATAATGGTGAAAATACCAGTAAATTGACGAGCACAAACCTTAGTAAATCACCTTGCGTAATTCATTTAAATACTCTCCTTCCATAAATTTTGCTTCTGAAAGGGAAACTCCTACAAATGCATATGCATTAAGGTCAGCCGCAAAAATAACCCTGTCTATGCCTTTTCAGCGCTAATTCTTCACTGCGTGTCTTTAGGAAATGTTGACAGTAGTTTTTGAACACCAAAAGAGGGTTTGTGCTGGTGCAAGCTGTTAGTAAATCTGTCCCTAAATAATTGGAATAATCCTGCATACGTTACGGTCAATAGCGTTACGGTCAATTAACATTAAGGTCAATCATTTTTTTCAGAAACATATGCACGAATGAATTCCCAATATGATATCTAGATCATGCATTCAGAAAATAGATTTTCATTACATACCGACTTTAACCAGGTATCCTACAACCAATAACCAATTTCTTGCTACACTCTTACAGCCTTTGACGTCCAACTTTTTCAATGCACAAAAGGTTCTTTATACTAGGAAAAAAATATATATTTTATGGACTGTTCACTGAAAGTTTTTTGGGAACCTAAAATGGTTCTTCAATGGCATCACTGCGAAAACCCCCTTTATTTTTAAGAGTGTGCTATACATACACCAGTACTCCATACCTGTAACTGTACTATTCCCCATAAAATTAAACACAACCAGCAATGATTTTATGGCAAGTTAGCATAATTATACAGAGGAGGGACAAATGAAAAGAAAATCCAGTGGATCTGGTGGCTCTGTTATGATGTGGGAAAGTTAAAATGATGTAAATCATATGCTATGGCTTTCACAGTCCTCAGATCTCGACTGAATTGAACACCTAGGGGAGAGTTTTTCAGCGCTCTCATCATATCATCTGTTTTCTTCAAATGAGGGAATACAATAGTGTTCCTTCCATCCAGTACTTTCCAGGGATTTGTTGAATCAATGCCAAGGCGTAGTGAAGCTGTTCTGGTGGCACATGGTGGCCAAACACATTACTAAGATGCTTTATTTTAGTTTTTCCTTTAATTTGTCACTAATTATTCAATAGAGCATTATGACTAAACTCTATGACTATTAGTGCTGCTGAGTAAAGTTCTATATGTTCACATTAGTCAATGCATTATGTATCATGGACTAACACTGAAAAATATATTTTAAAGAATGTATTAATTTTGGTTAAGTAAATGTTCTATACTATATTGTTCACTGTTAGTTATCTCATAATGCAACTTACATTATTGTACACAAATTTTAAATACATTTTCATTTTAAATAAATGGTGTAAAAGCAGTTCATTGTTACTTCATGTTAACAATTACCTTAAATGTTTACATGAGTTCTGTAGTTAAAGGCATGTTTTGAGAGCATATGTGACTGTTGATTACCACAGAAAATAATCCTCACAATGTTACAACAATCAAAAATTGTGCTTACAGTAACACAATCACAATGGAAATCTGTGAAAAAGAAAGTCTATTTTTTCCCATATAAACTTATAGATGAGTTAATTATTTTTGCTGTGCAACTTAACTTGTATTAAACCTGGAACCTGGAACAATCCATTCAACTACATTATAGTAATAGGTTCGGTCACACTTTAGTTAAGGGTCCAATTCTCACTATTAATTAACTATTAACTACGACTTTTGCCTCCATAAACTCCTAATTACTGCTTATTAATCGTTAGTATGGTAGTTGTTAAGTTTAGGTATTGCGTAGGGTTAAGGGATGTAGAATATGATCATGCAAAATAAGGCATTATCTGTGCTTCATAAGTACTAATAAACAGCCAATATACTAGTAATATGCACAATAATAAGCAACTATAATAATTAGAATAATAAATAGAATAATGTCAGCATTAGTTAACATGAAGTAACAATGAACAATGCTTTTACAGCATTTATTAATCTTGGTTAATGTTCATTTTACACTGATGTACAGTATATGTATGTGTTTGTGTTTTTGTGCATTTGTAGTCTCGTCTCAGTAACATGCACGCACCAGCAGTTTACAAGCATCGTTGCTATGATCCCCCCAATAAATGTCAATCACACACAGAGCAATAGAGCTCAGTGTGCTGATCCGCCCACCAGTTTCCCTTACGGAGGAGCTTTCATGCATTATCTTAATGAAACTCTCGCAGCCTGACTGAGACAACATGAATGTGTTTCACTGTCAGTATTAGAGGAATAGTTCACCAGAAATGAAAATGCTATCATTATTTATTAATAATTGTGTCATTCTAAAACCTGTATGCTCTTAATTATTTTTATTTTTTTTGTGTATAACACAAAAGGAGAAACTATGATCATGACTGTGAAACTCAAGCAAAAAGAAAGCATTATAACAGTTGCCCATCTGACTTGTGTGCCATTTAAATTAAGATGCTGTTAAGCTTTTGACATATAAGAGGTCATCATATTATAAGAATATCCTGTAAGTTTCAGAACTGAAAACTTTCTTTTTAGTCCAAAAACTGCTTTTATTGTTACCAAGCCCAGATAGCGACTCATTGTGGAAGACCGCCTCTGCAGAAGATCAACGCCTACTTGATCATTGCAACTTTGGCCCCACCCACTGGCGTGTTAGTGAGATGACAAGGAGAGAAGAGCAATACATGATACAGGACTAAAAATAGCATTACATTCCAAAGGATCCTAATACTACGAATGTGGTTATTTATTTTCAACAATGTGGATGTCTCAGTTGAGCATTATTTATTTGTATTCGGTATATTTCACTGTGGATTCTTTGGTAAATCAGTCGCAATTTCGGCGCACGCTTTGCTAGTAGACTTTTACGATATGAACTCGACAGTAATGCCACAACATGTAAGTAACCGTGTTCATTCTAATGCCTGACCTGTGACCAGTGATTTCTGATATGTAATGATTCATGTACAGTCAGATGTTCTTTGTCTGTGTGTCAGTAAATCAAACCAGTGATTTACTGAATCAAGCTCCTGTAATAATCAATGAATCTCTTATTTACATTGTGTTTGCACTGTTAGTTATGATGAAAGCATTCGTGAGAGTGCAGAAATCGAGATGCAATGACGAGATCACTGCATTCATGCACTCAACATGTCTGTGATCGACTACAATACTCATCACTGCAACCTTTCATGCCACGATATAAATATAATGCCATAGATCTCAATATAATGCTATAATCAACACTTTTCATGATTAGTTAACCTTGAGAGCTACAATAGTAAAAACATGCTAAACGTTTTTCTAGAGAGTTCCACATGTAATGCTTAGCTATTTTATATGCAAAGATGTCAGCCAATCACAGCAGTGAGCGTTTACACTGAAGTCTCACAGAAGACACGCCCCTTAAAACAGAGCATTAAAATCAGAGGGCTAAAATCAGGCTAGGAAAAATGCCTTTTATTTCTAAATTATGACCATTTCTGATGTAAAAATCATACTGACATTATACACCGATCTGGCATAACATTATGACCTAAATGACCTAATACTGTGTTGGTCCCCCCTTTGCTGCCAAAACAGCACTGACCCGTCGAGGCATGCTCGATTGAATTGAGATCTGGGAAATTTGGAGAGCAAGTCAACACCTCAAACCATTCCTGAACCATTTTTGCTTTGTGGCAGGGCACATTATCCTGCTGAAAGAGGCCACAACCACCAGGGAATACCGTTTCCTTGAAAGAGTAGGTGGGTGGTACGTGTCAAAGTAACATCCACGTGGATGGCAGGACCCAAGGTTTCTCAGCAGAACATTGCCTAAAGCATCACACTGCCTCCGCCGGCTTGCCTTCTTCCCATAGTGCATCCTGGTGCCATGTGTTCCCCAGGTAAGCGACGCACATGCACCCGGCCATCCACGTGATGTAAAAGAAAACGTGATTCATCAGACCAGGCCACCTTCTTCCATTGTTCTTTGGTCCAGTTCTGATGCTCACGTGCCCATTGTTGGCGCTTTTGGCGGTGAACAGGGGTCAGCATAGGCACCCTGACTGGTCTGCGGCTGTGCAGCCCCATGCACAACAAACTGCGATGCACTGTGTATTCTGACACCTTTCTATCAGAACCAGCATTAACTTCTTGAGCAATTTGAGCTACAGTAGCTCGTCTGTTTGATCGCACCACACGGGCCAGCCTTCGCTCCCTACGTGCATCAATGAGTCTTGGCCGCCCATGACCCCGTCACCGGTTCACCACTGGTCCTTCCTTGAACCACTTTTGATAGATACTGACCCCTGCAGACCGGGAACACCCCACAAGAGCTGCAGTTTTGGAGATGCTCTGATCCTTGTCAAATTCGCTCAAATCCTTACGTTTGCCCATTTTTCCTGCTTCTAACACCAACTTTGAGGACAAAATGTTCACTTGCTGCCTAATATATCCCACCCACTAACAGGTGCTGTGATGAAGAGTCAGGGTAATTCACTTTACCTCATAATGTTATGCCTGATCGATGTAAGTGCACCACAGGAAACATTATAAAACAATAAAATAAATAAAATTAAATAAAATAATTTTTCTAAAGTCAAATGTAGGATCAAACCAAATATGAATAATGTTAGTTTGAACATGAGAAATTGTTATTGTTCTCATGACAAAACTTCACGGACATCAAACATCACAAACTTGGCAACATATTTAATTTAAGAGCTTCAGCAAAAGGTAAGATGACTTGCTTCAGCAAATAAAGACATATATTAATCTGTTTCTTATACAAATTTGTTGTATAGATTGAAACAGTGCATGAGTAATTTGGACTAGTTTTACAGTACATTTATAGCAATTCATGAATGTGCACACTAAGAACTGTTATTGTATGATAAACTGCGTTGTGAAGATTTTAAATTAAAAAAAATTATCCTGATGTGTTCCATTGAAAAAAATAAAAGCATGCAGGTTTGAAACGAAATGTAAATGATTACGAAATTACATAATTCTCATGTATGACTCTCATGTGCCTTTCCTTGTTTCAAATGGTGCTACTGGAAGTAATGACAGATACTAATTGTTAGATTCCAGCCGAACGCCTTTCATTGCTGCATGTGGTCGTTATGGAGTTTGAATGGATGTTTTAGCCCTGAGATGCAGAAAAAGCTATTAACTTACTGTTGAAATATTCAAATACGTATCCTGAGCTGTACTACACTAATTAAAAATATGCTAATAGTGCCACTTTCCTTATTGTTTCAGTGTTCCTTGCGTTTCAAATGGTGGCTTATAGTGCCAGTTCACACCACAAGATTAATATTTCAGCCTACGAGTGCATTTTTGCCTCCAAAGTTCAAGGGACTCCTATCAAATTTCCGCTCCTAATTGTTTTTAGTAGTTCTTTGGGAAGCAGAAGTGGGTGCGTCCCTGTTGTATCTGCTGACTGAGAGTGTGCCCTGGTTAGAGGGAGCCATTGCTGAAGGCACAGTACGTGTCCTCCTGAGAGAGGGGGCGGAGCTGTGCCGTGCTTCGCGATTAATTGGAAGAAAAGAAGAGAGTTTAAAATAAGCAGCTCTCTGACACACTTAGAGAGAGCGAGAGGAGAAGGAACAGAAATAGAGCTCGAATCAGGACGATTCAAGCTTAACACATGCATACACTTCCACACATACACACCAAGCAGAACACACAACAGATTTGATTGTGTCAGACATTATTTCATGAGATGAGGATATTAATAAGTACCTTCAGCACAATAGCAATGAGGCCCTTCTAGGCTGCTGGAGCAAGTGGCTCCGTTCTTGCAGGGTCCAGAAACACAGTGATCCACCAGCGACTGACAACGGTCTCCTTCAAAACCTAAAACACACACACACAATGGGTTTCCGTGTTTTATGGGGACTTTTCATACACACAATGATTTTTATACTGTACAAACTGTATATTCTATCCCCTAACCCTAAACCTACCCATCACTTTCTGCATTTTTACATTTTCAAAAAACATCATTCTGTATATGATTTATAAGCAGTTTTCCTCATGGGAACCAAAAAATGTCCCCATAACATCAAAGATTTCTGGTTTTACCATACTTAGAAAAAAAATAACTAATAGATATCCCCATACTCCCCAGTTGATCGATTGCATTAAGAGCTGCAAAATAAGTTTTCTGAAATGTTATGTTTAATACAATAATAATAAATATGCACTAATTTGCATACATTCAATTTGCAGAAACCTGGGGCCCGTATTCACAAAACATCTTAAAGGTCACTGTCCGTCAACAGTCGTGGGAGGGGCCTGAGCAAAGTGAAAAGCACTGGGTGGATTTATATCATTATAGTGTGATTGTGTTCACACACTGCCAACACACATTTATGTGCAAAAGTGGATTTTTAATAATAGGTGCCCTTTAAGGCTAAAAGTAGCTCCTAACTTGCAGAGTACAACATTTAGGAGAGAATTTTACAAAGCATTTTATTGCTAAAACCAGCTTCTAAATATGTGAAAAGTTAGGAGTAGTCAAAAAACCTGGGGCCTAAGTCCCTAAAACCAAATCACAAACAATCCTAAAATGGCTGATGCTGGCAATCTGCCTCAGCAATCTGCCCAAAGACACTGAACGCCATTGAGACAATAGGCGATAGAGCCTTGGGTGATGAGCCTTTTCTTCATGAATGCAATAAATATTTTGATTTCTAGATTTTAATCTGCAATGACATAACGTAAAGGTTTATTTATGTACAGGCAAAATGCATTGAATGATGGAGAATACAACATTGTGGTCAAGCTGAAAATAATGTCCCATTGTCTGCGCTGATAGCCTTGTGGGCAGTTCGAGTTCCGGCTCGTGGACCTTTCCCGATTGCATCCCCCCTTTCTCTCTCACTATCATAATAAAAAGGCAAAAACGCCAGAAATAAGTATTTAATAAATAAATAAATAATGTGGCAGTTGTAAATGCAAATGATCGACTAGTGTAAAAGAGTAAAATAAGCCTATTTGGTGTGCTGTCCGAGAGGATTTAGGGCTCAGATCTCGGAATTTAGCTCAAACCCACAGTACTTCTCCGTATCCCCGGCTGGGAATAGGAAACAGCCGAGAGTGAGGAGTCGGGGAGGGGGAGGGGGAGGGGGAGGGATGCAGAAAACTGTTGAGGTAACTAGGTGAGTTGGCTGTGTATGTATATATGCCTCCTCTCGAGCTGTTTAAATAGACCATTTGAATGTGCTCTTCAAGGAATTGTTTATAAAACATAATTTGTCACTTGAATTTTGCAATCTCTTGAGATGCAGGTAAGAGGCTGACAATTAGCTGAAAATATGCTTGTTTAAATGGGACCTATTATGCAAAATTAACTTTTATAAGGTGTTTGAATGTCCACAGCGTGTGTAAACAACCAGCCTAAAATGATAAAAATCCACCCATTACTTTTTTTATAATCCCCATTAATCATTATTAATCTCTCATAACGTGCTGTTTCATATTTCCCCCACCTCCTACCTAAGAGTAGGGAAACCCCGCCCATGAATGTTGATGATCCTTTTAGCATAGACACACCCCTCAGTGAGAAGCACAGAGACCGCCATTTCTGTTTACTCGCTGTATCAGCTAACTTATATTACTATGAGCCAAAAACATTACAAATGTTCTGTTGTTGGATGTACCAACGAACATACGAGTCTCCATAGACTCCCGGCATCCAAGCCACTGAGGACACCGTGGTTGAATTTCATTTTTGAAGGAAATGTGCCAAAGAATGTGGGTAAAATGTTATATATTTGCGCAAACCATTTTACGCATGGCTGCTTCACCAACGAGGGTCAGTACAATGTTGGTTTTGCAAAAAGTTGTTTCTGAAGGATGGGTCAATACCAACGTTTTGTGCTCTAACTTCATAACCAGAACAAGTAAGGATGACACTTTATATTTTGTGAATGTTTGCAAATTTCCTTTTTGAATGAGCTTTCTAGAATGCTTTACGGCTAATCTGGCTAAAGTTACCATATAGTCTCTGACTGTATTCACAGAGACTAGAGCTATGTCGTTAGTTTTATCCCGAAAACGCTCACTGTCTGCGTGATTCATAAATGCACATTTATTATTAGTTGAATCAACTCCACAACAACTAACGTTACATAAATGTATCCACTAACCATTCAAAAAACGTCCAGGTGCAGTCTAAAAGTTGTAACTTCTTCCTGAGTCTCTCATCTGTGTCCGACTCTGGTTCAAACATGTACGGCTGCACTCCACAACTGGTTATTTCCGACATTTTGGCTGAGTGAGATTTGCCTGTTTTGTTGTTGACGGAGTATCCAAAGCTCGTGTAAAGGATCCGCGCTGTTCTGAAAGGGGGTGGGGAGCAGCAGCTCATTTGCATTTAAAGGGACACACAAAAATTTCGCATTTTTGCTCACACCCAAATAGGGGCAAATTTGACAAGCTATAATAAATGATCTGGGGGGTATTTTGAGCTGAAACTTCACAGACACATTCTGGGGACACCAGAGATTTATATTACATCTTGTGAAAAGGGGCATAATATGTCCCCTTTAAGTAGTGACACTTAGCCTACATTTTAAAATCTTTATTTGAATATGGTAACATGATACCTCGCTCTACAATATTTCTATGATTAAATCACTGACAGAGATCCCTCCCCCCATCAGCCAATCACTGTGGGCGTAGTTAGTAAGTGTGTTGACATCATCCATAGCAACCAGGTCAACCCCGCCTTTTCTCTTAACTTAAGACTTCTCTCTATTCCTTGGTAAAAGTTGGTCTCAGTAGCTTTGTGAATATGTTTTCTTACCTAAGAACTTTTCCTGCTATTTAGCAGAACTCTTAGTGGTAAGATAAAATGTTTTTGTGAATACGGCCCCTGAACATTGAATAAAGCCTGATTCAAAATTCTTTGGATATCTCTTTTATCAATACATAAATCAGAAAATACTGTCAACAGCCAGAATTATAGAATAAAGAATAAAACTCTAAAGTCTGGTATATATAAGTGTTACTGAAGTGGAGATTTCTGACTCCATGCACAGCCTTTATACAGCATGTTTTGTAATTGAATTCAGGCGTAAATAGATAAAGTGCAAAGTGCATTTTGGAAGTTTTTTTCCCACTAGTTTGAAACAACACTTTATGAAAAGCCCAAAATCTCAAAATTGACCAGAGCATGAAAAAAATATGTTTTTCCTGTAGTGTCTTGCGTTAAAAAACACATTCAATGTTAATGCATCATATACATGCACACATTTGTTTTTGGTGGGAACTTTCCATTGACTTCTGTTGTTTTCATTCTGAGCTTAAGATAAATCTATCCCTAAAACTAACCCTCACGCACACACACAAAAAAGCATTTTTACATTTTCATTAAGACATCATTTATTATGTTTATTAAACTGTTTTCCTCATTGTGATGTTGGTAATTTCAGGTTTTACTATCTTTTGGGGGACATTTGGTCCTCATAATGTAGACAAAACCTCACAAATGGCTCACAGAAAACACAATGTGTTCCTTTCCTTCACATAAAAACAGTTGGGGAAAAAAAATCTTCAACAAAGCTTTCAGTTATAAACCAGCAAGATTCAGTCGGCCAAAGCAGGCTGTTTGCTTTTCTTACAACATAGCTAATTAACATCATTTATGTGTTCTCCGTAATCTTCTTACAAAAATGAACAGAGCAGTAAACAGTGTTTGTTTGTGTGCTTGCATGCTTCCTCTAGACCTTAATAGATATGCCTTGCAATCAGCATGTCCATGACAACATGTCTTAAAAAAGCACAGTTGTTTCATCTGGAAGGCTTTAAATAACTTAAATAAGAGGATCAAAATAAACTTAATTTACATGATCAAAGGCATTTGATCATCCCCGGCCTTCAATGTCTCTTGCTCACGCTTATTTTGTTCTTCATCTCCCATTTACTTCCCCTGCCCCACCTTTCCATTTAAAGCAGAGCATTAAAGCTCAAATCTCTGCGCTCTGCTCAAGGTTAACCTCCTTTATTCTCTGTTATGCACATGTAAACAGACATTCAAGACAGCACATGCATATACTGTATACACAATTCATAGGGACATCGCTTCTTGTTAGATTCATGTTGTGCAAATACCCTTTCAGAACTATTTCATGTTAATTTTTGAGTTTTGAATGTCTTCAAAGGAATAACTAGGAAAATTGCACTTTACAGCAACACTAATAACAATATAACAATAATAAATACTGTTCGTTTGAACTTTCTATTCATCAAAGAATAGGAAAAAATTGCATTGGAAAAAGCTGCATCAAATCAGCATATCTGAATGATTTCTGAATGATCATGCTGAAGACTGGAGTAATGATGCTGAAAATTCAGCTTTGATCTCAGGAATAAATTACATTTTTACAATATATTCAAATAGAAAACAGTCATTTTAAATTGTAATAATATTTTACAATTTTACTGTTTTTACTGTATTTTGATCAAATAAATGCAGCATTCATGAGCATAAGATACTTCAAAAACATTAAAAACATTCCATGAAGCTCTCTACGCACTGTTCTTGAGCTAATCTGAAAGCCACACGAAGTTTGGAGGTCTGCAGTTATTGACTGCAGAAAGTTGGCGACTTCTGCGCACTGTGACCCTCAGCATGCACTGACCCCGCTCTGTGATTTTACATGGCCTACCACTTCATGGCTGATTTGCTGTTGTTCCCAATTGCTTCCACTTTGTTATAATATTACTAACAGTTGACCGTGGAATATTTAGTAGTGCGGAAATTTCACGAATGGACTTATTGCACAGGTGGCGACCCATCACGGTACCACGCTTGAATTCATTGAGCTCCTGAGAGCGACCCATTCCTTCACAAATGTTTGTAGAAGTGTCTGCATGCCTAGGTGCTTGATTTTATACACCTGTGGCCATGGAAGTGATTGGAACACCTGAATTCAATGATTTGGAGGGGTGTCCCAATACTTTTGGCAATATAGTGTATCTCACTGATGAATAGCGGCATGCAAATGTGATATAATTCCAATCAAAACAAACATGACGTGACTAAGTTGAGTATCCTGTTAATTATATCAGTAGTAAGTCAGTCAGAGGACCCACACCGGACACAAACGACACATTTCCTGAGAAAACAAACAAAAGCTCACACACCTGACTGGCAGGTACAGCTGTAGTTTTGTCCTTCATCTCTCTGTCTGAGGTCAGTACAGGTGCCATTGTTCTCGCAGGGCTTCAGGTGACATGCGTCAAACTCCTCACAGAAGATCCCAGAATACCCATCATCACACTGGCAGTAAAACGTGTCCTGCGATTCACATTTAAACACACGCAATTTAATGTTTACAGATATTCTGGATTGAGAGAACACAAATAGAACAAAGATAATGTTGGAAAGAAAAAGAGCAGCACAGGTTCAGGATTGTAATGTAACCCTTAATGCTTATTATGATATGAGGTCATTACCACTGAAGACTGGGTGATGCATTTCCCTTTCCCGGAGCATTGTGGGTCACTGAATTCACTGCCGGGCTCAATACAGTTACTGGTTTTTACCATGAGATGC
The DNA here is from genome assembly GCA_039654625.1 of Rhinogobio ventralis. Taxonomy (NCBI): domain Eukaryota; kingdom Metazoa; phylum Chordata; class Actinopteri; order Cypriniformes; family Gobionidae; genus Rhinogobio; species Rhinogobio ventralis. Next base: position 36,251,725 of record CM077206.1, read on the forward strand.
AGCCTCAAAGTGACTTCTGGACCAGATGGTGCACCAACGTGCAGCACACCTATATGAAAAGAGGGCAACAAAACTTCAGAGTAACATTTTTTCTAAAGAAAAGGTTGTGTTTTCATGTTTTATGGTGACTTTCCATAGACATAATGATTTTTATACTGTACAAACTATATCAATCCCGTAATATAATCCCCTAAACGTTTTGAATGTTTAAAAATGTTTACATTAAAAAAACAAAACAAAACAAAAAACATGTATGATTTATAAGCTGTTTTCCTCATGTATATTCTATTTATTCAATTCAGCCACATTGTACACACACAAAATATACACACTTACATAACTACCTCTTACAGGTTTTTCTTAACCTAGACACAAATCTAGAAATCTAGATTCACATTTATTATATAAAGCAAAATCATGTCATTCAGTTTTAATAATACTGTGGACTTCTTTTTCTTTTTCAACTATAAACCTACAAAACACAATTTCCTTGTCAGTTCAGGCCTTGACATTTTATAACATCTGCTACGAGAACAACAGCATCTTCTTTCTCCCCCTCAGACATAAACACACACAGATAAACAGACATGTGCACACACACACACACAAAGCCTCAAGGACAGACAATGTTTGGCTCACAGAACCAGACAAGGTCAAATAATAGACTCACAGCTCTCATCAATGCGTCTGGAAAGATTCTTGAATTTTAAACAAACATTATGTACAAGGATGTTTCAAAGGCAAAGTCCTAAATATAAACAAATGATTTTATAAATACATAACATTTTCTCCACATTAGGTACATACACACACAGGCACACATGACTTACTGATGAAGTAGTTGTGTCCGAATGGCAGGGACTGGTCTGGCAGCACCAGGCCATCTGAGCTCTGCTGGAACCACATGATTGTGCCGTCTGCAACAGAGCACTGCTCATAACCAGCCTCACCTACACGCCACAGTACAGCAGAGCCGCTCACATTACCCACCAACCTACACAGAGAGAGATTGCAGCAAAATCTATGATTTTGTATGTATATCAATGAATTAAAGACAGGAAAATTATGTATTGAACTGTACAAAGGGAACATAATGTTTGAGAGCAAGATTTGTATTCAATTTAAATGTCAGTGCTTTTTTTATATTATATTATATTATATTATATTATATTATATTATATTATATTATATTATATTATATTATATTATATTAAGTGAATAACACTGATTATCTGAGCGAGTTTGACAAGGGCCAAATTGTGATGGCTAGACGACTGGGTCAGAGCATCTCCAAAACTGCAGCTCTTGTGAGGTGTTCCCGGTCTGCAGTGGACAGTATCTATCAAAAGTGATCCAAGGAACGAACAGTGGTGAACCGACGACAGGGTCATTGATGCACGTGGGGAGCGAAGGCTGGCTATATCTATATCTATATCATCTATATCTATATATATATATAACTATATCTATCTATCTATATATATATATATATATACACACCGATCAAAAAACTATTTTTAATGTTTCTGAAAGTAGTCTCTTATGCTCGTCAAGGCTGCATTTACTTGATCAAAAATACAGAAAAAAAAAATTTATACTGTGAAATATTATTACAATTTAAAGTAATGGTTTTCTATTTTAATATAATTTATTTTTGTGATCAAAGCTGAATTTTCAGCCTCATTACTCCAGTCTTCAGTGTCACATGATCCTTTAGAAATCATTCTAATATGATGATTTGATACTATCAAATGTTGGAAACAGTTGTGCTGCACATATATATATTTTATTTTTGAACCTGTGATACTTTTTTTTAAGGATTCATTGATGAATAAAAAGTTAAAAAGAACAGCATTTATTTGTTAAGCAGCGCAATAGAATGATTTCTGAAGGATCATGTGACACTGAAGACTGGAGTAATGATGCTGAAAATTCAGCTTTGATCACAGGAATAAATTATATTTTAAAGTATATTAAAATAGAAAACCATTATTTTAAATTGTAATAATATTTCACAATATTACTGTTTTTATTGTATTTTTGATCAAATAAATACAGGCTTGATAAGACTTCTTTCAAAAACATTAAAAATAGTAATGTTTCCAAACTTTTGACCGGTAGTATATATATATATATATATACATACACACACACACACACACACACACACACACACACACACACACACACACACACACACACACACACACATACATACATATACACATCGATTTGACAGCATTAATTATATTATATAGTTTTAATATTATAATATTTAAATCATATAAAATGTATTATATTCAATAATGTCCTATATTAAAGCTTTTTCTTTTATTTCAGCAAAATATCATATGAAAATTACGTTCAATTTATGTGGTAGACTTGTAATCCAAAAGTGTGGCTTTGGTTTAAATGTATAATTTAATTATATAATTATATTAAATACATAATTCATTAAATACATTTTATTTTTTAAATAAATAATTATTATTTTATATTTATGCATTTACCAAAGAAGAACAAAAATAAGAATTAAAGCCATTCGAAAAGCAATTTTAATGACTATTTTAATAATGTTAAAATAGACATATATGCCACAGAAAAAAACTGATGAAAGTTTATCTGCACACTCAGAACCTACAACTCTCTTCTTCTATTATATCTTATTCTCATTTTCCAAGAAAAACAGGTCAGGAAGTCTCTTACTTCACAGCTGTTTCCTCGGCGACCTCCATGGAAACGGTCATCATTCCAGCAGACTCGCCTCCTGCGGTGCTCACACATTCGGCTTCATCAGTAATCTACAACACACATCCACACAAATAAGCTTCCCATGGAGTAATCCTGCCTTCCAGACCGGATCCAACTGTCATTACACTTTATGCTTACACAAACACACTTGGTTGTGATTACGTTATGCATGCAAACGCACACCTGCTCACCTGCTGATCCTCCCACAGTATCTCCACCACTTTTTGACCTTGCTTGGGCTGCCATGGCTCCAGGGTGGGTGGAGCTTGAGTAGTGGTGGGGACTGTGGTTGGCTGAAACACTTGAGTGGTGGTCGCAGGTGTGGCCGGCGTGGCATGTTCTGGCGCAAGTTTCTCGGCGAGGTCCCAGGTGGCTTCGGAGAGGTCAAAGGTCAAGGTTGGCAGGTCACAGCGGACACCACTGTAACCCTCACTACACTCGCACGCAAACCCATCCCCCTCACCGTCCTGACTACAGTTGCCATGGAGACAGGGGCTGCTGGCGCATGGATCTGCAAAAAACTGCACCCAATAACAACATCATGAATGAGGGGTGAAAACAGCATCATATTATCAAGCATTTTAAATGTCTCCAGTCACGCAAAACAGCAGCAAACAATTTAACCATCATTTCAGGCAAACATCTATCGACTAACAATCACTTGGCCTGAAGAAAGAGAAACAAGAGCAATAAATAGACTGAAATCACAGGGTGTAACAGAAGAGCATCATCAGAATTGAAACAATAACAACAAAGCGATCCCGCAAGACAGAAACACCTGCACCAAAATCTACAGGGTTAATTCCTAATGTAGTCATATTGATCCAATTAGTAATTATGCTCCATTTCCTTTGGCAGGGACATGCCTTCTTCCCAAAAGAGATAAAGTAGGCCTTATAAGAACTGTGTGTGTTTGCCTGCGACATTACAAAAGTAATCTAACATAAAATGCTTCTACTGAACAGCAGCCATACTGAATAATAGATGATATCAAGGAATAGCAATAACATATGGTTCAGCTAAAATAGCCTCTCCTTATATACACTGCACGGTCCCCAAAAATGTTGCGGTTTGGATTTAAATAGGCAAATGCTTAAGACCGGATCATTATTGCAGTGATTATTATGTTTCTAGCATGTTACATGTTTGGCAACAGCTAACCCTTATTGACGGAGTGTGTACCTTTCATTTCTTAAACAACCATGTAGAAAACACATCATGGCCATATTCCAGGATCATAATGTCAAGATTCATCAGGCTCAAACTGTGAAAGAATGGTTGGGAGGGAGCATGAAGAATCATTTTCACACATGGATTGGAGTCCAGACCATAAAATCATTGAAAGTCTTTTGGATGTGCTGGAAGAGACTTTACAGAGTGCTGGACTCTTGCCAGTGGTGTGACGTAACTGAGTAGTTACTGTACTTAAGTATCTTTTTGGCTACTTTGTAGTTTTACTGAGTATTAAATATATTAGCAACTTTTACTCTCTACTTGACTACATTTATGAACAAGTAAATGTACTTTTTACCCTAATACATTTGTGATAAGTAACGCAGTTACACATTACATATTGCATGGCACCTAACTTTTTCTGCAGCAGTTTGTTTCTGTTATAAAGAAGTGATATCGCATTCGCCATCTAAGGGCATTGAAGGCACTATATCTTTTGTGCGTTTTGCCTTTACTCACCCAAACTTGTCAACGAGTACATTAGCAGGTAGTTGCTGAATCACAGGTGTTTGATTTAGAATGTAGTCAGACATCCAGTGCAAGTAGACTTTGACTAATTTAATTGAACATTTGTATTGGTTTACTTATGGCCTTTTTGTGCACTTGAGCTTCACTGAGACTTGAGAGTTTGAGTCAACCTTGATTTACTGCAATATTGAAGTGATCAGTTTTATTTTAATTTTAAAAAGTAAACATGATTTCTAATCTTACAAATCAATAGTTCCTTATTTTCAATGGCATGTCTCTTAGGTGTTGAGCACTAGTGCATCTTTGAGCCTACATTCAGTACGAGTAAAATACTTAGGTACTGTTAAAATCAGATTCTCAGAGACTTTTACTCAAGTTGTATTGGAATTGGTGACTTGTAACTTGTCAGCGAGTCATTTTTGCTGTAAGGTATCTGTACTTTTACTGGTTTTCAGATACTCTTTAAATCTCTGACTCTTGCATTGTCAATACAGGATCTTGACTAAAAATTGATGCACCTCATGATGGAAATAAATGCCAATTCATGTGAGAAAATGATGCTTCATGCTCCCTCCCAACCATTCTTTCACACTTTGAGCCTGATGAATCTTGACATTGTGATCCTGAATATGGTCATGATGTGTCTTTCTACATGGTTGTTTAAGAAATCACTGGATTGTTTAAGAAATCACTGGCAGTGTACAAGGATTTCTCTGTATTACTGGATCAACTGAATAAACATTCTCTGTCCCAAAATAGATGAATCTGGCAAAGTTTTTGTTGTTGTACGTATCACAGCAATTTGTAAAGGAAATGTCTGGTGAGCGGCGCTAAAAGGTTAATGCTATATCATGTTTGAAAATAATGGGTTTACCTACAATAAACTCTTTACTAAACCTAACCGATAATGTTAACAAAATCTAACTTGAGAAATCGAATTTGCTGATGCAACCATTTTTGTTTGATTCTAGTCTTTGAGCTCTTTTATCGGGACTCTTGTTCACAAATGCAATGCTAGACCAGGTGAATACTGAGCAAGTTATATCAGAAAACCAGACAACCCAAACATATGGAGCTGGTTATGTGATGCAAACGTTAAAGGGATAGTTCACCCAAAAATGAAAATTCCCACATGATTTACTTATCATCAAGCCATCCTAGGTGTATATGACATTCTTCTTTCTGATGAACAGTCTGAGTTATATTAAAAAATGTCATGGCTAATCCAAGCTTTATAATGGCAGTGAATGGCAGCCCAAAATTTGAAGGCCAAAAAAGTGCATCCATCCATTATAAAAGTAATCCACACGGCTCCAGGGGTTTAATAAAGGTCTTCTGAAGCGAAGCGAAAAATATCCATATTTAACACGTTATAAAGTAAAATATCTAGCTTCTGCCAGACCGCCTTCCTTATACAACTGACCAAAAAAGCACAACTGGCGCGACTTATGACGTTGGATGTAGCCTAAGCGCTTGAACTGCGAGAGACGTTACACGTTAAGTTGAATATGGAAGGTGTCTGGTGGAAGCTAGATATTTTACTTTATAAAGTTTTAAAGCTGCAGTCTGTAACTTTTTGCGCTCTAGAGGTTAATAAACAGAACTGCATGCATCTTGCGGAAGAACATTGAAGCCGGAGCTACTTCTCTTTGTTTATGTCTATGGCGAGTCACACAGGGACTGTGCTCCTCCGCAGCGGTTCCTACCAGTCTGGCTTGAAACAGTCCCAATATAAACACTTATTATAAGTGTACCATAATGATTCAGGGTAAGACAAAAACACTTATATCATCATATAAGTTTTGTAAATCATGAACAAAAAAAGTTACGGACAGCATAAAATCACTGAATATCCTTTAAATATGGATATTTTTCTTAAGGCCTTTATTAACCCCCCAGAGCCGTGTGGATTACTTTAGTTTTAGATTTAATCAGTCTTTAGAAAACAATAATCTGTGTAGAAAGGAATACATTTTTGGTGTTTTACTGCCAGTAGTGTTCATTTCAGTAGTGTTCGTGAAAACTGCAGTGAATTGTATGGATTGGTATGTTTGGGGAGTTTTGCAAACATGTAGGTTGAAAATCCATCAACTGATAACAATTATGGTGTCAATAAACTGCAGACTGCAGAACACATGAGACATTTTGTCCTCATTCACATCTGTCCCCAGAGCCCTGTTATTAAGCTAATCAACTACTGGCAATCACTGAGGCACATCTGAAGTGCACTACATTACTTCCAATGCACATGTTGAGGGCTACATGTTAGAGGCTCTCCTTGATTTCACCTGTTACAATCACGTTTTCATGTCAGTCCACTGATTAAAAAATCTATACGGTCATCTGAATTCTCAATGCAACTTGTTCTGTGTGTTTAATTGCTGTTGTAGCTGAATCTGCAGTGTCACTGTTCATCATGCCTACTTGAGCTTTGACACCTGCAACAGTAGATTCATTGACTTTTTATTGTGTATAAATAGGTGTATAGTATGTAGTTTCTTTTAAAGTGCCCATATTATGGTTTTTCGAATATTCCCTTTCATGCAGTGTGTAATATAGTTGTTTGTGAATGTAAACTTTCTGCAAAGTTGTAAAGTGTCCGAATCCACTTTTGCTAGTTTAACGATGAAAAAAACTGTCGGCGTGCCAGGCGCATGGTCCAAAAGGGTTGTACCTAGTCTCTTAATGAGTCATGGGTGTGTTTTGGGCGTAACATGCAATAAACCAATCAGAGTCTCATCTCCCATTCCCTTTAAAAGCCAGTTGCTCTCGCACTATGGCGGATTCACTATTTACATGGCGGAATTTGCGAGCAGAAAGACTGAACGCTTCTCCAGAGAGGAATCCTTTTATTTAAAAATATTTGTGTGCTGCTGCGCGTCCCTGTGTGTGTAATAAGCAGAGTGTACATGCGTTGTGCACCCGCCTATAGGCACATATTACTAACGCTCTTTAAATAACATAAAAATACTGCACAAATACTTTTTCAGTTGCCTCAAAATAGCAACATGCCAACAATGCGCCTGAACACACCTCGTTTTCAGACCAGCGAATGGGTGACCAGATGGGCGTGAGTGCATCTGCTATTTAAAGGGGTCATGAAATGGCTTTTTTATTTTTTATACTGTTGTCTGAGGTCAACTTATGACTTTCATGTGGTTATTACATTCAAAAACATCATAATGAATAAGTAATAGGCTATTTTATTCCCTGGTTTTGAGGCTCTCTCAAGAAATGCTCGGGTTTTTTTATGGGCGTGCCGCACTGAAGACTTGGAAGTAAACGCCCATGGCTAGGATTGGATAAGATTTGCATATTTAATGAGCTTCAGCTCCCCTGTCAGTACATGTGGGAATTGTTTTGAAAGCGTGTGGGAAAACGGCAACCGGAATTATTCGCTCACAGGGCTCGCAAAATGTGTTTATCAAACAAACACAATGATTCATCTCTCATCCACCCGCGAATATAACCGCGAACCGTACACACGCGCGCGCGCATGCCCTTCAAATATCAAGTCAAGATAGTGACAAACGCACATCAAGAAAGGAATGTTATTTCACTATTTAAGATAGGCCATCGGCAGGCCGGGCTTACGTTTTGGAAGCCTGTCTGAAAAACACATAGCCCCGGGACGTTGGGCATGTCCGAGTCTGCTCCCGAATCGCAATTAACCAACAGCATTACAAATAAGGATTCTTCAGCCTTTGACAGCATGCTAAGGTATGTTCAGTTAGACACGTACACATAATCAATACGATCTGTAACAATGCAGTACTATCACATATAAAAAACATGTTTTACTCACATAAGTGTGTTGCATACGGTGGCCCATTAGTGCACAACACAACAAATTTTAAAAAGCATACATAAGTTCACACAACACAACGGAAACAAGCCACAACACAATGGAATCAAGCCACAACACAACGGAAACAAGCCACAACACATCGGAAAAGCCACAACACAACGGAAATGCTCCCGACCACTAGGGGGCTCTCGGAGTGCGGTAAAGTTAGTGTTCTATAGATTCGCCAGTCTTACAAAGATATAAACACTACGATCAGTTTTAAGTGTGTAACCATTGTATATCGACATGAAATATAAATTCAAAATCACCTACATGCATTATAGCTGCATATTTATACTCGAGAATGCTTCTACCCGTTCTATCACAGCGCATTATGCCTAAGGGAACGTCTGCCAATTCCACCAAGTGGTTGAAACGTATAATTTGTATGAATTAAAATTACTTTTTCCGTTTTACCAATACAACCAAGCGGTGGAATTTTAACATGTCTGTTTTTAAATCTTAAAAGTAATTTAATTAATACAAATTATGTTTCAACTACATGGTGGAATTGGCAGACGTTCCCTTGGGCATCAAGCGCCGTGGTAGCGGGTAAAAGCATTCTCGAGTATAAATATGCAGCTATAATGCATGTAGGTGATTTTGAATTTATATTTCATGTCGATATACAATGGTTACACACTTAAAAATGATCGTAGTGTTTATATCTTTGTAAGACTGGCGAATCTATGGAACAATGGCAAGCAAAACTAACTTTACCGCACTCCGAGAGCCCACTAGTTGTTGGGAGCATTCCGTTGTGTTGTGACTTGATTTTGTTGTGTTGTGGCTTGATTTCGCTGTGTTGTGAACTTATGTTTGCTTTTTAAATTTTGTTGTGTTGTGCACTTCTGGGCCACCGTAGTTGCACCATTCTTGTCGGATCCAATATAGAAGGCACAGCATTGTGTTTTGATTCCGCGGTGAAATGAGGAGTAGCCTACAAACGGGCAATGTCTTATGTATGTGAGCTGGAACTTCATTAAAAATAAAGTTCAACCACACATTCCTAATATTAGAATCCGATGGAAGCTTATACAGCAACTGTGTTCTTCCACAACCAGGCACAGCGCAATATCTTGCTATCTTCGGCATGCTCCGTAGCACGATCCGTTTAGCTCCATGAGTCGGTGGGCGGGGCTACAGAAGCAGGCGTACATATACATATTTATCTGTTGAGGTGGCGTTTCAGCATATGATGACGTCAAGGGTCGACATATTCTGAGATCTAGCATTTGCTGGGCATGGTGTCAATAAAAGCTTTTCTTTGACTAACAAGAAAGTTTTCAGCTCCAAAACTTACAGGATATTCTTATATCACGATGAACTTTTATATATCAAAGGGAAATGGAAAGTTGATTTCTGAATTCATCACCCCTTTAAACAACGTGGCGCTGGACGTGAAAATGATAACTGCGTTGGGTTGAAACTAGCAAAAAACACTTGCATCGCACCTGGCGTCTCATTGCGCCAGGTGTATGATAGGGCCCATTGTCTCCCAAATGAAAGTATCGACTCTGAACCACCTAAACGAGTCAGTTGTATTTAGAATCCCACTGCGTTACGGTTCTACATCACTAGAAAATACATTTGCATAATGCTCACTTATGTTGTTTGTTGTCCGCCTGCAAACAATTTGACCCGCCCTTAAACACGTAATTTTACTTCTCAAATCTCAGAGTTCACCACGGGATTCGCAAAACGCTTGCTCCTGAAAGATGGGTCAGTACTCCGTTTATTTGGACCAGCTTACTCCTCAGAATCACAACCTGTAAGTATAAATAATTAATGATGTAAATATTTCATATCTACCCGGTGTTCAAAATAAGTAGTTTTGTGTAGGAATTACAGTTTCAAACTGAGTAGCGTATCACTGAGAAACGTCTTGCTCAGGTCGTACTTGTGAGGGAGGTTTGGGTTGAATAACTAGTTCTTCCAATGTTTCATCATCGGACTCGCGCTCGGATTAATATGGTAAAATCAACGTCATTGTTACTGTCTTTATAGTGTGTACACTCGCTGAGGATTTAAGAAGCCTCCGGAGCTGAAGAACAGTTATGGTAATGGGCGTTAACTTCCAACATGTGCTGTAAGCGGTCGACCAATCACAGACTGGGCCATCTGGCCAATCAGAGCAGAGTAGCTCATGGAAAGGAGGAATTTAGAGAGACTGATTCATCCGTCAAGTCGTCTGAGAATCATTGAAAAATGTGGTGATGTGCAATCAATGTATATTATGAGAAAATTAAAGTGTCTTTTGACCTTTGATGCATGTAAACCTGTAGGAGACCTCCAAAACAAAATTAGGAACCTTTAAAATAACATAATAGGGGCACTTTAAAGACATATATCAATATTTTTAGGCTTATATATGGTCTGAATACTGGTGGTTTTTGGAGTTGAGTGATAATGTATTGAATTTGATTTAAAAAAATAACTGATATTAAATGGTACGTTTGTGTTCAGAACAAATTCTCTGATCCATTTTAATTTATGTTTTAAAATAAGATATTTTACCAATACAATAGCAATAAGGTATTGTTGTTGGGACATACACTGTAAAGACGTGATGTACAGGATCTCTCCCTGCATCAGAGTCTACTGATGGAGAAAAGGACCAGAAGGCCTACAATGACAACAAAGAGTAGGGCTGCTGAAAAGGAAGTAGAAATAGTGTGGGGAGAAGAAAGGGTCATGGATGAGGAAAACACCTTCAGACTGAGAAGAAATTGATGAAATATTTACAGTACCAATCTATCTCAATCCCCAATTCAAGATATCTCACTAGACCTGCTCTCACAGACATCCATACATCCCTGACCTTCCATCTGATTTTAACAGAGAGCCTCCTCTGATGTAAAGAGCTGTGGGTTGAATTCCCTTTAGATCCTCTTCTTTAAAACCTCAACCACTGAAGCTTATGTTTATTCTATAGAGACAATATTTAATATTCTTTCACTGAGATTAAAGAAAGTATTTGAGCCCGCCTCTCAAAACCCCAAAAGGTTACTACTCTTCAGATCCCAGCAAAGACCTTCTCCACTTAGTCTCTTTCCCTGTTTTTAAAGGTCACATTGCAACCAAATCACGCTGAAACCTCTCTTTACACTTGAATAACAACTCACGATCGCAAACTTGAAAAGGCCGAGCTTGTCTTCCTTAATAGGCTATAATAAAAATGACTGAAAAATTAATATTTAAAAATATCAGGTATACATATTGTAATTTAAAGTAATTCGTTTTAGAAATTTGAGTTATATGATAAAGGTCACAAATTTAGGCCTGAATACAAATTTAATCCAAAATAAAAAGTCTTGTGAAAAGACAATTTGCATTTTTAATATATAATATATCATTTATTATAAATATATATATATATGATATAAATGAAGCAAAATTAAAAAAAGAATAATCTCAAATTCATGTTGATTTTTAAATTTATATTATCACTTGGATTATTATAATACAATGGCAAAATATATATTAAAAATGCAAACTTTTCACAAGACTTTATATTTTGGATAGAATTTTTATGTAGGCCTAAATTTATGATTCTGCAACTATGATATAAATAAAGCAAAATTGACCTTTAAAAAAAATATATTTATTTTACACTTAGAATATTGTTTTTTTTACAAATTATATATTAAAAAAAGTGCAAAATATCTTTTCACAAGATTATTTTTTATTAATCCTTATGTATTTTCATAATCAATTATTATAAGGATTGTTCAATTATTCAATTAAAATACGTAAGGATTATTCAATTCAATTTGATGGAATTTTACTATTAATTAAATTGCTTAAATTAAAAAAAAAAGGCTTATGGTTTTTTGTGTACTAGGATAGAAATGGCAAATCCAATTTATTGCTTACATGTGGCACAGATTCAAAGCAGTGTCATCACAAAATATCTTTAGAGAAATGTTCCAGTGAGTGTCTTGCACATGTGACACTTCTTGTTGACCTGGAAAACATGGCAGTGTCTCACATGCACAATCACAAATCCACTCAAAAAGAACAATGTGTCTGTGTGCCTGCATGCACGTGTTTGTGAGTTCAGGAAAGAGCACAGAAAGAAGAACATGTTTCAAATACACACACACACATACACACACAGCCAGCTTGATGGCCCACTGTCATCTGACTATTAATAGAGAAAGTAAAAGAGAGTGTGTGTGACAGTTCATCCCTCACCATTCAGTTGTATAATGACAATGAATTAATGAATTCTCCAGTTTTCTTTGAGAAATGGAATAGTTTTAATTTATGAAAGTGTCTTTCACACAATGTTCGCACTCATACAGTATGAATATCATCAAAGGCCAGGTAGGAAATGGAAATAGAGTGTGATTGGCTCATCGCCACTGAACATCAGAGGATGGCCTGAATGAATACTAACCAGCCTGCAGATGGAGGACACCATTAATAGAGAAATACAAACACATGGAAAATGAGTTGCATCAGAGAAAAATTGTTTACAGCAGCATGGGCCACAAAGGATTTGTGTTTACTTACATTAAAGGTTGAACGAAATGATATTCAACTCATTATTGCTCTATGAGGCAGAAGTGGAAAAAAAATGTCTCTGGGGTTTTAATGGAACGTTCTATATACAGTTCTTTTTAGTCATGTAGGTGGATCGTAAGACAGTTTGACAAATATCATTGCAGAATAATAACACACGCACTCAAAGCCCGACATCACTGGCAATGACATTTATCATTGCAGCACGTTCTGGTAGAAGGGAGCAGATGTGCCACCAATTAAACATCTACATGAAGCCATATTAGTACAGAAGAACTGCTGAATTAAAGATTCTTTAGAAAAACTGACTTATTGTGTTTCTAAACAAGGCAAGGTGGGATCAATGTTCCCCATTCAACAGCATTATAACAAAAAGCTACTTTCCCTGAAGCTCTAAGATTGTAAGAAGTTCGTCTGACCATACTGGTAATGCGTCTGTTGGGGCTGCACCAAATTCGTGCTGCGTACCCTGAGAATGAACCTCATTGGTTCTTGCGGAAGCTCAAACGTGCTGCGTAACACGAAAATGAACCTCATTGGTTCTTGCAGAAGCTCAAACGTGCTGCATAACACAAGAATGAACCTCATTGGTTCTTGCTGAAGCACAAACGTGCTGTGTAACATGAGAATGAACCTCATTGGTTCTTGCTCAAACGTGCTGCGTAACATGAGAATGAACCTCATTGGTTCTTGCTGAAGCTCAAACGTGCTGCGTAACATGAGAATAACCCTCATTGGTTCTTGCTCAAACGTGCTGCGTAACATGAGAATGAAGCTCATTGGTTCTTGCTGAAGCTCAAACGTGCTGCGTAACACGAGAATGAACCTCATTGGTTCTTGCTGAAGCTCAACATGCTGCGTAACACGAGAATGAATCTCATTGGTTCTTGCTGAAGCTCAAACGTGCTGCATAACACGAGAATGAACCTCATTGGTTCTTGCTGAAGCACAAACGTGCTGTGTAACATGAGAATGAACCTCATTGGTTCTTGCTGAAGCTCAAACGTGCTGCATAACACGAGAATGAACCTCATTGGTTCTTGCTGAAGCTCAAACGTGCTGCGTAACACAAGAATGAATCTCATTGGTTCTTGCTGAAGCTCAAACGTGCTGCATAACACGAGAATGAACCTCATTGGTTCTTGCTGAAGCACAAACGTGCTGTGTAACATGAGAATGAACCTCATTGGTTCTTGCTGAAGCTCAAACGTGCTGCGTAACACGAGAATGAACCTCATTGGTTCTTGCTGAAGCTCAAACGTGCTGCATAACACGAGAATGAACCTCATTGGTTCTTGCTGAAGCTCAAACGTGCTGCGTAACACGAGAATGAATCTCATTGGTTCTTGCTGAAGCACAAACGTGCTGTGTAACATGAGAATGAACCTCATTGGTTCTTGCTGAAGCTCAAACGTGCTGCATAACACGAGAATGAACCTCATTGGTTCTTGCTGAAGCTCAAACGTGCTGCGTAACACGAGAATGAACCTCATTGGTTCTTGCTGAAGCTCAAACGTGCTGCATAACACGAGAATGAACCTCATTGGTTCTTGCTGAAGCTCAAACGTGCTGCATAACACGAGAATGAACCTCATTGGTTCTTGCTGAAGCACAAACGCGCTGTGTAACATGAGAATGAACCTCATTGGTTCTCGCTGAAGCTCAAACGTGCTGCGTAACATGAGAATGAACCTCATTGGCTCTTGCTCAAACGTGCTGCGTAACATGAGAATGAACCTCACTGGTTCTTGCTGAAGCTCAAACGTGCTGTGTAACACGAGAATGAACCTCATTGGTTCTTGCTGAAGCTCAAACGTGCTGCGTAACACGAGAATGAACCTCATTGGTTCTTGCTGAAGCTCAAACGTGCTGCGTAACACGAGAATGAATCTCATTGGTTCTTGCTGAAGCTCAAAAGTGCTGCATAACACGAGAATGAACCTCATTGGTTCTCGCCAGTCAAGCAAACATGCTTGATCATATAAAGTGATTGTGTCTCTTCAGAAAATTTGGACTAAACAGCTTAATTCATATGGATTAGTTTTACGATCTCTTTATGAAGTTTTTGAAGCGTCAAAGTGTCAGTTGTGTAGCTGTCAATGGAGGGACAGAAAGCTCTCAGATTTTATAAAAAAAATCTTCATTTGAGTTCCGAAGATGAATGAAAGAGGTTTGGAACGACATGAAGGTGAGTAATTAATGACAGAATTTAAATTTTTGACTGAACTATCCCTTTAACTATTCTTTTTATGTCCCCCATATATAATACTCTCTCAGCTTGTTCTCCTGAATGTCCCTCTTTATGTACTTTGAGCCTTTGATGTCCTCTAAATATCTATCTTTCCTTTTACCCCTTCATTTCCAATTTTACTCATTTATTTTACCCTTAAATCTTCTTTAATCTTACAGAGTTGTTAGTCAGATTGCTAGTGTGCATATGTTTGAATCTACAATTTTTTTTTTTTAGATGAAAGCTTTGCAGAAACAATGGTCAGTCAAGCTTTCTCTTTAATATTAATGAATTCCCTACTGCTGCTTAACGAGCTGGAATCAAAGCAAAAAGACCAAAGAGGAGAGAAGAAAAACACGATGACCCTTAAAATAAGCATCCCTTGTGATATGGCCAGATCCAAGTATGCTTCCACCTACTGTAGTAAATAAGTGACTGTGCGCATAAAGTAAATGCAAAAACACATCTCTCTCCCTCACAAACTGACCTAGCCTTTAAACACGAGTTTTCAGAAAGGACATGTGATTCATGCACAATCACTCTGCGTCAGCCACTGCACTACACCTGAGACTGAGGTGAAGTCAGATCCTCAAGGGCAAAAAGGATGCTAACTTATTGTATCAAAACATTCCAGTTCATCTCATTATTTTATCAAGAGAGTCAAATATGTGATTCTGCTGCAGCACATAAGTCTAGTCACGTTAGCAGCAGTTAATGAAGTTTGGGGAAAAAAGGCTGTCTCATTACAGGGTGAATGAAGAACACCAGCCTTGCCTGGAAAAATGGAACACTGAGTGATGTCACAATGACTTCAGGCATCTTCGACCAATCACGGTTAATCTTGCCAGTGCCATACACCAATCACGCAGCAGCATCCTTTAGGGGCGATGTAAATGAGCAGTATGACGTCACAGGACACAGGTTTAGACACAAGCTTTAACTAAGGTTGAGGAAAGGACAGGGCATATTGATGCCTGTCTTACCGTGATGAAAAATGCATCTGGAGAGTAGACAAAGACAAAATCAACAATTGCACAAAATTTCATAACCTTATGAGTGCCACCTGTTGTTCAGTAAATATGCATGTGCACACAGCTCTTAGATCTCTTGGATCCAGCAAAGCTTTGCTGCGATTTAGGTCAGATGGCCTAATTGTGTCTAGCTGTGCTACTCACATTCAGGCTTTGTTCCCATTAGTGTATTAACTCTGATGTGCGTTTACAGCCAATAAACAACAAATTTGTTGCTAATACCTTAAAACAAAGGCCTTTCCTTAAAAGGGTTCACCGCTGGCAAAATGGGCTTTCAATAAAACTTGGCTGCCTATGCAGTAGAAAGGCAAAATATTTTTTTGAAATCGGTGCTACCTGACTAGAGAAAACAGGAAAAATGCTGTTGTCTTCCCTTTTGCCAAATAGGAAAACTTCAACACCCATAATGCACTGGGCATGTTGCCATCCAAGGCCACTTCCACCAGTCAAATACTGCCTTGCTTTAGTAGGAAATACTTATTAGCAAACGTTTTCTTATAATGGTGTTGACTTGTATTTTTCCTAGGTGCAAGAATTCAAAGAGTAAATGTTTAGTGGGAGTGAGTTACTTTCGGTTTCCATCGAAGGATCCAGCGCGTTGTAGGAAGCGGATAAAGGTGGCAAAGAATCTTAAATATGGAGAAAACACTTGGATGGAAAATCTGAAAAACTGTTTGTAGTCAACATTTCAAACTGGATGATAACGAACAGTGTTTTATGCCAAACGGAGGGTAAAAAACTGAAAGAAATTGCTGCTCCATCAGTTCCTCCCAACTCCTGAAGCAAAACGCGGTTGTGTACAGGTAAGAAAGCTGTTGCCATATATTCCATTTTTACCATAATGTTGTTTAAAGAGTAGAAAAAGTCTGATACCATTTTCAGTGATAAACCTACTCTAACAATAACTGTCCTGTTAATAACCCTCTCCCGATCCGACTGTTGGACACAAAAATCCATAAGTATTTGTACCTGTATTTTTCACGAAAGCCCTAGTGCTGTCAAAAGTCTTGCTGACAAATAAATGTCAATTTCTCGGTACAGGTAACACGGAGAACGAGTAAACATTGATTTGCATTTACTACCAACAATATAAATCAGATTGAAAATTGGTAAAGTTACCAAGTTGCCTTTAAGCCAGTTTAAGTACATCTATGAGCGTAAACTGAAAATTAAATCAATATATAAAATTGTATATACTGTATATAGCATCATTGATATACTATTAGAGTTTGTTATTATTTTGAATTAGGTTTTACTTTATATTTTCTTTTTTTCAGTTTAATTTGAAGGATTTAGATCTATTTTGTTTTTGTAATTTTCATTAATTTTTTAAATGTCTATATAACATTTAATTTTTTTTTTTCATTAGTTTTAGTTATTTTAGTCCTTCAGCTTAAACTAATTGAAATCGGAACCTAGCTGAAATAAAAATTACGTTTTTTATATGTTATTTTATTTCAAACGTTTTTAATGGTTTTAGTTAACAATAATAACCCTGATGTTGATATAATTGAAATTATGATGTATTTAAATAATAGGCCTAATAATTATTTTCTACTTTCTATCTACTATATTCATAAAGTATCTCATTGGAAAACACTTTATCCTTGTTTTAAACATAAAACTAACAACATTTAGAGTGTTTTTTTCTTACAAACAGGAAAAACAATCTTACAAAATGGGATAGTATAAATTATTTAACATATTTTCTGAAAACAATTTTGCAAGTAAATTATTATTAATATTTTAAAGTTTTTGTTTTAAGTATATATTTTACTGGAAAACAAGAGATGTACAGTTTTAAGATTATTATTTTTTTTTTGCAGGGTATCGCTGCAAAAATGATATGTTTCTTATTGATCCAGATTGGACCATAATTGCACCACAATGCACTTGACTAGAGGTTCAAAGAAAGCTTGCATCACCCATCACAGAAAGGCTCAGTGTCCTGTAGTGGTTTGTTATAAAACAGAATGCATGCAATGAGGTCAACGCTGCATACTTGCAAAATTAATTAAAAGGTGAAAGACTGAGAATGATTTTGCTGCCTTTGTGTAGAAATATATTGCAGACCATATCTAGCTGCAATACATGCAGTTATGCTGTGATCTTCACCTCTAACACACACACACAGCCGCCTCTCTTCTCCTTCTTATCTGTTGCCACAGCAACGCAGCACTCTCCTTCACATCGCACAGACAGCACATGAGCTCTTGCAGACCTTTGACAGACATACAGTTATAATTACTTATTCACACCAACACAACTCTCACATATGACCAGCATGCAGAGATGTCCAGTGGATCAAGTTGGCACTCTCACCTCACAGTTCTGTCCTGTAAAGCCCTGGCTGCAGATGCATGTATAAGCCCAGAAGTCCGACTGCATCTGTGCACTCTGACTGTCCTCCATCTCACCCACCCGACTACAGATGCCCCCATTCAGACAGGGTCTGCCCTCGCAGGGGTCCGGCGGCATGCTGGGGGCCTCAGTTGGGCTGGGGCTTGATGTCAGAGGGGTCCCGAGTCCACTCCTCACCCCGAAGATGAGGAGGAGAGGAAGTATGAAGCACTGCATGAGAGCGGTATGGATGTTGCCGTGTCACAAATGTCACCTTTTCTCTTCTCTGCATACGCTGGTGTAGAGAGCAGATCAATGGATCACAGCCGTCCGTTTGCAGTTGTGTGTGTGAGAGAGAGAGAGAGAGGCAGTTTGCTGGACTGGAGGGTCTGAGCGTGTTTGAGGACGGGAGAGAGAGGAGCTGAAGGGAGGGAACTCGTTCACAGTGACGGCATGTGACGACATGCACACGCTCCGCCTCTCTCTCTCTCTGTAGATTTCAGTGTATTTCTGCTGTGTCAGTGTAGCTAAAGCGGTGCAAGAACAGTCAGACACCTACACATTTACAAGTCTCATCACTGATAGCTTCTCGCTGGATGCAATAATTATTTTCATCTCATGACCGATAACCGATAAAATTAAAATACTACATTATTTTGTCAGCATTACTTTTTGCAATAAGGCTCCATTTGTGATCAGTGGTTAACTATATTAGTTAATGAAAAAATACACTAATTGCCAAAGGTTTTGGGACGCCTGTCTTTACATGCCCATGAACTTTAATGACATCCCATTCTTAATCTGTAGGGTTTAATATGGAGTTGGCCCACCCTTTGCTGCTATAACAGCTTCAACTCTTCTGGGAAGGCTTTCCACAAGGTTTAGAAGTGTGTTTATGGGAATTTTTGACCATTGTTCTAGAAGCACATTTGTGAGGTCAGGCACTGATGTTGGACAGTCTCCACTGTAATTCATCCCAAAGGTGTTCAGCTGGGTTGAGGTCAGGACTCTGTGCAGGCCAGTCAAGTTCCTCCACACCAAACTCGCTCATCCATGTCTTTATAGGCCTTGCTTTGTGCACGCAGTCATGTTGGAACAGGAAGGGGCCATCCCCAAACTGTTCCCACAAAGTTTGGAGCATGAAATTGCCCAAAATGTCTTGGTATTCTGAAGCATTAAGAGTTCCTTTTACTGGAACTAAGGGGCCAAGCCGAACCCCTGAGAAACAACCCCACACCATAATCCCCCTCCACCAAACTTTACACTTGGCACAATGCAGTCAGGCAAGTACCGTTCTCCTGGTAACCGCCAAACCCAGACTCGTCCATTGGATTGCCAAACAGAGAAGCGTGATTGGTCACTCCAGAGAACACGTCTCCACTGCTCTAGAGTCCAGTGGCAGCATGCTTTACACCACTGCATCCAACGCTTTGCATTGCACTGTTCTTGAGCTAATCTGAAGGCCATACGAAGTTTGGAGGTCTGTAGCTATTGACTTTGCAGAAAGTTCTGCGACTTCTGTGCACTGTGTGCCTCAGCATGCGCTGACCCCGCGGTGTGATTTTACGTGGCCTATCACTTCGTGGCTAAGTTGCTGTTGTTCCCAATCTCTTCCACTTGTTATAATACCATGTGGCGAGGGGGACAGTGGTCTGTGACGGGAGAGAGCTGGAGGATGAGTGGCACATAAGTGGGTCAAGTGCAAACGATGAACACTTGTCTCTTGTTTCAGTAATTGGCGTGGAGAGACAGGATATAAGCCATCAGGAAGCGTGGATCAAGGGAGAGAGACTCTGGGACTCGAAACCAAGCAGAGAGGAACTGCAGACCAAACCGACGTGGAAAAGATAATTAATGAGAGTTTATGTTAGTGCGCTGAGCACACGTATTTTGTTTGTGACTATACAGAGAATAATAAAGATGTTTTCGAGTCCCAGAACAGCCGACCCCTGTCTTCTTCCTTGCCCAACCTACAAACCTGTTACAGTGGTGCCGAAACCTGGGAAGGAGGAAGACCGCCGCCGCCATGCAATCTCTGTCAGGATCGCCATTTGTGGAAGTGATACATTCGCTCATGGGCCTTCACCGTGAACATCAGGCACTGCTCGAGATCAGGGAGGATCAGGAGAGATGCTTCCAGGCCCTCCTCCAGACCCAGCAGCAGGACTGCGAGCTGTTCCGGAGCTGGATGGACCGGGAGGTTCCAGCCGGGGTGACCCCGGCTTCCCCAGCCCACATATCACTCAGCAAGATGGGACAGCAGGAGGCGTTCTTGGACCTCTTTGCAAGGTCCGCTGTGGTATGTGGGTGGCCACGACGGGACTGGCTAGTGCACCTCATTCCTCATAGTGGCCCACCAACTGCCCATCCTGAACCTCCTGGTCTATGACAACTGCAGGGCCATCCTTCAACAGGTCGGTCTCTCCCCAGAACAACATCATCAGCGTTTCAGATCGCTGACTCTGGGGGAGCACGGCTGGCCCTTCGTGATGGCCCAGCAGCTCCGGGATGCCTGCCGCAGATGGCTGATGGCCGAGCCGCACGATGCCGATACCATCATAGACAGAGTGGTACTGGAGCAGTTTATTGCACGGCTGCCAATGAAAACAGCGCAATGGGTCCACTGCCACTGCCCGGCGTCGTTAGATAAGGTCAAATGGTGGCGTGCCCTGGGGTTGGCGAACATCTTCCAGCTGTGTGTCTCTCTCTCCCCTCCCCTTCTTATGTTTCTCCCTCTCAAAATAGGCCTATTTCTGCTCCCCGCACCAGAGCAATCTCCAGCCCCGGGGAAGGTTTGGGGGAATCCCAGATCGGATGATGGGACCCATTCCACTACTGTCTGCTGATCGATTGCTGATCGATTGCTGCCATCTCTGTACTCGGGTCTCTTGTTTTCTGAGTTCATTAAACAACTGTGGTGAGTTGGATTAGTAAATAGACTCCATCAAACAACTGTGGTAAGTTGGATTAATCAACAAATACGGTAAGCCATGTCTTCTCCTTTTATTGTCACCTGCACTACGTTTCATGTTTAGTATATCTGTCTCCGTTGGTGAACAGGGCTTCATATGTGATAAATGTAAGGAGATAGTCAGGCTGACGGAGAAGATTTCAGAATTAGAGACACGCATCCAGACTTTATTTGAGAGTAGTGAGAATGTAACAGCTTTAGACACTGCTTTGGATGCGACTAGCTTAGTGAACTCTGTACATTGTTCGGTTCCGGCTGTAGAGCCCGTGCAGCAGGGCAGCTGGGTGACGGTGAGACGGCAAAGTCGCGGATCAAAAAAACACTCTTCCGTTCCGATTAGAACATCAAACAGGTTCTCCCCACTCAGTGATGCACCCACTGAGAATCCTGTTCAAAGTGCCCTAGTTATTGGCGATTCTATTACACGGAACATGAAAATAGAGACACCAGCCACCATAGTCACATGTTTACCGGGAGCCAGAGCGCTAATGCTAATCGTAAATTCTCTAAGATTATTATTCACGTCAGCACTAATGATGTTCGACTTCGCCAGTCGGAGATCACCAAAATTAACATTAAAGAGGTGTGTGAACTCGCAAGTACGATGGCAGATAGCGTTTATTGCGCTGGTCCCCTCCCTGTTAAAAGGAGTGATGAGATACTTAGCAGACTATCATCACTCAATGGCTGGTTGTCTAAGTGGTGTCCGCAAAATAACATAGGGTTCATAGACAATTGGAAAAGCTTTTGGGGCAGACCTGACCTGTTGAAAAGAGATGGTATCCACCCCTCCTGGGGTGGTGCCGCTCTTCTCTCTAGTAATTTGGCACATAGTCTTAAAGCTAAACCTTGACTAACTAGGGCCCAGGTCAGGAAGCAGACGGACTGGCTTACCCGACCGTCTGCTAGCTGTCTCACGTCACAGAAGTCAGATAAATCCCAGCACATAGAGACTCTTTCACCTAGATATTATCACATAGAGACTGTGTCTGTTCCCCGAATTAGTCAATACAAAAAACCACCAAAACCATTCAACGGTAAAAATTTAATTGATGTCCAACAAATAAACAACAGATATAATACAGATGAACAAATGATAAAGCTCGGGCTGCTGAATATTCGATCCCTTTCCTCAAAAATGCTTATTGTTAATGATATAATTACAGATAATAATTTGCTGTGTTTGACAGAAACCTGGCTAAAACCTGACAACTACATTACTTTAAATGAGTCCACCCCACAAGATTATTGTTATAAACACGAGCCGCGTCTGAAAGGTAAAGGGGGAGGTGTTGCTGTAATTTATAATAATATCTTCAGTATTACTCAGAAGTCTAGTTTCAAATATAATTCCTTTGAAGTTTTGGTGCTTTACGTAACGTTATGTAGTGAAATTGATAAATCCCGTTTAACATTTGTGTTGGCTACTGTATACAGGCCACCAGGGCACAATACAGACTTTACCAGAGAATTTGCTGATTTTCTATCAGAGTTAGTACTGGCTACAGATAAAGTCCTAATTGTTTTTTATATCCATGTAGACAATATCCATGTAGACAATGAAAAAGACGCATTGGGATTGGCATTTAGAGACATTCTAAACTCTATTGGAGTTAGGCAACACGTATAAGAACCCACTCATCGCCGTAATCATACTTTAGACCTAATATTGTCACATGGAATAAATGTTGATACCGTTGAAATTCTGCAGCAGAGCGATGACATCTCAGATCATTACCTAGTATCATGTATACTTAATTTAGCAAAGGCTGCAAAGCCGTCCCCTCGCTTCAAATATGGCAGGACTATCACTGCTGCGACTAAAGAATGCTTTGTAAATAAACTTCCTCATCAGTTTCATCTCCTCAGCATCCCAGATAGCCTAGAGGAACTTGATGTTACAACAGAAACTACTGACTCTCTCTTTTCCAGCACTTTAGATACAGTTGCTCCTCTGCGCTTAAAGAAGATTAAAGAAAATAGTCCAACGCCGTGGTACAACGAGCATACCCGGGCCCTTAAAACAGCAGCCAGAAAAATGGAGCACAGCTGGAAGAAAACAAAACTGGAAGTTTTTCGCATTTCGTGGAAAGAGAACATAATTTCATACAGAAAGGCCGTAAAAACTGCTAGATCTGCTTATTTCTCGACTCTCTTAGAAGAAAACAAACACAACCCTAGGTATTTATTCGATACAGTGGCTAAATTAACCAAAAATAAAGCCAACAGCACAGCAGTAATGACTTTATGAACTTCTTTACTTGTAAGATTGATAATATTAGGAAAAAAATGATAACCATGCAGCCGTCTACTACTGTATCACATCAGACAGTGCATTGTAGTGTCACTGAGGGAAAATTACATTCATTCACTGCTGTAGGAGAAGAAGAATTGGCTAAACTCGTTAAATCATCAAAATCAACAACATGTATGCTCGACCCTATACCGACTAAACTACTAAAAGAGATGCTTCCAGAGGTCATAGATCCTCTTATTAATATCATTAATTCATCCTTGACTTTAGGATATGTACCGAAAACTTTTAAGTTGGCTATTATTAAACCACTTATTAAAAAAACCGCAACTGGATCATACAGAATTAGTCAATTACAGGCCAATCTCACATCTACCCTTTCTGTCAAAAATACTAGAAAAGGCAGTGTCCTCACAATTATGCTCCTTTTTAGAAAGAAATGGTATCTGTGAGGATTTCCAGTCAGGATTTATACCGTATCATAGTACTGAGACTGCTCTCATCAGAGTTACAAATGATTTACTCTTATCATCCGATCGTGGTTGTATATCTCTGTTAGTGTTACTCGATCTTAGCGCTGCATTCGATACTATCGACCACAACATTCTTTTGAATAGACTCGAAAATTATGTTGGCATTAGTGGAATTGCATTGGCATGGTTTAAATCATACTTATCTGACTGTTATCAGTTTGTAGCAGTAAACAAAGAGATGTCACACCGATCACAAGTTCAGTATGGAGTACCGCAGGGCTCAGTGCTAGGACCGTTGCTCTTCACCCTGTACATGCTACCACTGGGAGATATCATTAGGAAGCATGGCGTTAGTTTTCATTGTTATGCTGACGATACTCAGCTCTATATTTCTTCACGCCCTGACGAAACTTACCAATTCACAAGATTAACGGAATGCATAGCTGATATAAAAAATTGGATGACTAGTAATTTCTTGCAACTTAATTCAGAAAAAAACTGAATGTTTAATTATTGGACAAAAAATCTCCACATGTAGTAACCTAGAATACTGTCTAACACTTGATGGCTGCTCTGTCAAGTCCTCGTCATCAGTTAGGAACCTGGGTGTGCTCTTTGATACCAATCTCTCATTTGAAAGCCACATATCTAGCATCTGTAAAACTGCATTCTACCATCTTAAAAATATATCTAAATTACGGCATATGCTTTCAATGCAAAATGCTGAACAGTTAGTTCATGCGTTCATGACCTCAAGGCTAGATTATTGTAATGCTCTACTGGGTGGTTGCACTGCTCGCTTAATAAATAAACTGCAGCTGGTCCAAAACGCAGCAGCTCGAGTTCTTACTAGAACCAGGAAGTATGACCATATTAGTCCGGTTCTGTCAACACTGCACTGGCTCCCTATTAAACATCGCATACATTTTAAAATCTTGCTAATTACTTACAAAGCACTAAATTGTTTAGCTCCCCAGTACTTGAGCGAGCTCTTAACGCATTATACTCCATCAAGTCTATTGCGGTCTCAAAACTCTGGCCAGTTGATAATACCTAGAATATCAAAATCAACTGCAGGCGGTCGATCCTTTTCCTATTTAGCACCTAAACTCTGGAACAGCCTTCCTAGCATTGTTCGGGAAGCAGACACACTCTGTCATTTTAAATCTAGACTAAAAACACATCTCTTTACTATGGCATACACATAAAACATTTTTAATTTATATTTTATTCAAATCAATTAAATGATTGTTAGGCTGCATTAACTAGGTCAGCCGGAACCGGGAACACTTCCCATAACACCTGATGTATTTGTTACATCATAAGAAGAATGGCATCTACGCTAATGTTAGTCTCTCTGTTTATCCAGAGGTTTACCGCAGTCAGCCGAATCCGGGCCGTATCCAGATCAGATGGTGGACCTGCGCCTGGACATGACCAACACATTCCTGAAGTGTCTGCAGAGACCGTGTCAATTAGTCTACCCTCTGAAATTGCTCATTGACATGGCATCCTCAATGGATCCATCTCCGGCGTGATGACTCCGATATTTCGAATATTCCTATTTAATAATTGTTTAATCGACACGCCATTCTCAATAAACCCGTCTCCGGCGTGATGCCTCCGATCTTTCGAATATTCCGATCTAATATGACTTCTGACCTGTAAGGCTGCCAAAATAATAATCATACACTGTTTGTTAATTGGCCAGAGGAGAACTGGCACCCCGACTGAGCCTGGTTTCTCCCAAGGTTTATTTTTCTCCATTATGCCACCTGATGGAGTTTTGGTTCCTTGCCACTGTCGCCTTTGGCTTGCCTTGCTCAGTTGGGGACACTAAATTTTAAATAAATATCCAAATAAATGTAATTACTAAACTAAATTAACTATGTCAACTACATTACTTGAATATATATGATAATTGAAATGAGCTAGATGACATCACAGTTTTCTCCAGAGCGGCTGTACAGCCAAATCAAATTCGGTTGCATTATTTTCCTGTTTAACACTGTGAAGCTGCTTTGAAACAATCTGCATTGTAAAAATATAAATAAAGTTAACTTGACTTGACTTGACTTGACCCCGAGCCCCGCCCAGGGGGGCGGAGCAGGCCGCTCATCATGTATCTTCTGGTCCTGCTTCCCCTCTCTTTCCACGCCAATTCAAGGAAGAAGCCTGGGCTGGCCTGTTGGTGGTGCGGTGATCCGGGTCATTTTATAGATCCCAGACATGCCACAGGCTGCCCCCGATCAAACTGGGGTGTACCAGATACCAGTGAGTATGCAGGGGGGTACATATCCAGTACTTTGGTGGATTCAGGATGTAACCAAACCTCGATCCATCAAAGCCTGATTCAGCCCTTGGCATTGAATAAGAGCCACATGGTTGAGGTATGATGTGTACACGGGAAATGCTTTTCCAGACGGCTCATTGTAATCTGATGGCAGGGCATCTAGGACAAGCTGCGACACTTAATCGTCTAAAGGTCCGATTTTTTTGGCTGGGCATTCATGAGAATGTGCGCAGGTGGTAAATCCGTCGGCCACTTCAAAAGCACCATTGTGCCCTCTGCCGCTCATGCAGGTCCCCTTCGAGAGAACTGGTATGGACCTCATCGGACCATTGGAACGATCTGCACAAGGGCATCGTTTTGCATTAGTCTTAGTAGATTATGCAACACGATACCCTGAAGCAATTGCCCTCCGCAGCATTTGAGCAAAAAGTGTTGCGGATGCTTTGTTTCGTTTAATCTTCCGAGTGGGGATCCCGAAAGAGATCCTCACTGATCAAGGCACGGCGTTTATGTCATGTACACTATGTGAACTGTATGAATTGTAGGGCATTAAATCAGCGTCTATCATCCACAAACAGATGGTCTGGTGGAACAATTAAATCGCATATTAAAGACAATGATTCGGAAGTTCGTACAGGAAGACGCCAAAAATTGGGATAAATGGTTAGAACCCCTCTTGTTTGCTGTACGTGAAGTCACGCAAGCTTCCACAGGGTTTTCCCCGTTCGAGCTTCTCTATGGACGTCAGCCCCGCGGGGTGTTGGACGTTCTTAGGGAGGTTTGGGAAGACGGACCGTCACAGAGCAAAAATGAAATTCAGTATGTAATGGACCTGACCTGAATTTACACCAAGAGAGAAAGTACTGTTATTACTCCCAACTTCTAGCTCAAAATTACTCGCCAAATGGCAAGGGCCCTTTGAGATCACATGGCGAATCGGGGATCTCAATTATAAGGTCATTCGGTCGGATAGGGGCAGATCACATCAAATATACCACCTCAACTTCCTTAAAAAATGGAGTGAGGCACAGCCAGTGATGCTAGCAACGGCAGTGAAGGGAGAGGATGATCTCGGGCCAGAAGTGAACACTAAAAGTACATCTCTCATTCTGGCCCCGGGAGGAGATCATCTCTCGCCCTTGCAGCTCACTGACATAGCCCAATTGCAAAAAGCTTTTGCAGATGTGTTCTCGCCCCTGCCTGGTCGAACGAACCTCATTCAGCACCATATTGAGCTTGGTGTGATAGTGCACAGCCGACCTTATAGGTTACCTGAACACAAAAAAAACTGGTCCAGAAGGAATTAGAGGCAATGTTAGATATGGGAGTAATAGAAGAACCCTACAGTGATTGGGCCAGCCCGATAGTTTTAGTACCTAAAACAGATGGCTCGGTTAGATTCTGTGTGGATTATCGTAAGGTGAATGCTGTGTCAAAATTTTACGCATATCCAGTGGCAAGGGTTGACGAGTTACTTGATCGGCTGGGTGCAGCTCACTTTTATTCAACGCTGGATTTAATGAAGGGATATGGGCAGATCCCCTTAATGCCTTTATCTAAAGAAGAGACAGCTTTTACGACACTGTTTGGATTACACCAATTTGTTACGCTTCCTTTCGGGTTGTTCGGGGCTCCAGCCACTTTTCAGCATCTCATAGATGAAATTCTACGGCCACATGCTGCATATGGCGCTGCCTACTTGGATGATATTATCATCTATAGTAACGACTGGCAGCGTCATATGGAGCATGTGCAGGCCGTCCTGAGATCGCTGAGAGTGGCTCCCGGCCTGAGTCGGGCGGTGGGGGTATGTGGCGAGGGGTTTAGCGAAGTCTGTGAAGGGAGAGAGAGCTGGAGGATGAGCACGTAAGTGGGTCAAGTGCAAATGATGAACACCTGTCTCTTGTTTCAGTAATTGACGTGGAGAGACTGGATCAAGGGATCAATGGATCAAGGGAGAGAGACTCTGGGACTCGAGACCAAGCAGAGAGGAACTGCAGAGCAAACCGATGTGGAAAAAAGAGAATTTTGTTTGTGACTATACAGAGAATAATAAAGACGTTTTCGAGTCCCAGAACAGTCGACCAATGTCTTCTTCCTTGCCCAACCTACAAACCTGTACAAACCTTACATACCACTTACAGTTGACAGTGGAATATTTAGTAGTGAGGAAATTTCACAAATGGACTTATTGCACAGGTGGCAACCTATCACGGTACCACACTTGAATTCACTGAGCTCCTGAGAGCGACCCATTCTTTCACAAATGTTTGTAGAAGCACCTGCATGCCTAGGTGCTTGGTTTTATACACCTGTGGCTATGGTAGTAATTGGAACTATTGGGGGTGTCCCAATAATTTTGGCAATATAGTGTACTTCTAAAGCATTCAGTGATCTTGGTTCATGTTAATTTCAACTTTTGCTTTTAATTTCATTAATAAAATAAAAAAAAATATCTGTTAATCCTTAATGGACCCAAGTTAACGAGCTAAAAATGAACAGTTGTATGTGATGCAGGCTGATTGATGCTAGGTCCTGATTGGTGCACAGTACTTTAAAAAGCACGTCATCACTTTCTCTAGAGGGATCTTGCGTTCTGAGCAGAGATCAGTCATTTTTTGATTGTATAATGTAGAGTTTATGTGTGTCAGGAGAGTTTGAATGTATTAAAGGCCCACTAAAGTGCCTTGGAACGCATAGCATTATTCAATGAGTTGACGTAATTCCCACTGAAACAGGAAGACAGGGCAGGACATATCAAACAGCCCCTCCCCTCCCCGTTGTATGCAGTGCAGTGCTCTCGAGATCTACGGCAGCCGATGCCGCTCATGTGAGCACCACGATGCATGCGAACCACTGGAGTCACATAGACTATTTTAACAATGTCTTTACTACCTTTCTGGGCCTTGAAAGTGTTAATTAAATTGCTGTCTATAGAGAGGTCAGCTCTCGGATTTCATCAAAAATATCCTAATTTGTGTTCCGAAGATGAACGAAGGTCTTATGGGTTTGGAATGACATGAGGGTGAGGAATTAATGACAGAATTTTCATTGGGTGAACTAACCCTTTAAGGACAATCTGAATGTTAAAATAGACTAAAAATGAGCAAGTACAATTAAATATTCAATATTGACAATGTTATTTTAGTATTATTATAGTATCAAAGTATTTTGAAAGATTTTTTAATTCTCCATTTTAATATTAGTTTAAGTCTTAATAATTTTATGTGCTTTTGTCATTTTAATTAGTTTTTTAGTGCTGTCAAATTGATTAATCGCATCTAACATAAAAGTTTGTAAATATAAATCTGTGTGTAGGGGAGAGTGGGGCACAACCTAACGCTTTTGACTTTCTCAGTTTGTGTAAATCCACTTGGGGTTCAGAGTATTTATTTTTTCCCACATAAATTTTACACGTCAAGTACAATTATGTGGATTTGTTTCATTAACACAGTGTTTACTTTTTTCTTGATTTAACCCGAAAGAATGGAAGTGAAATGTGACAACATGCCCCATAGGTGGGGTACATTGTAACATGACCAAATGACAGCTTAAAATGTTATCTGATATAATCAAAAAAATATCCAAGACAAACTAAAATATTTTGTCAATAAAATACAATTATTAAATTTTTCAAATAAAATAATAGCATTTTTTAACAGTGGCATGCACAAGGGGGGTGCCGGGGGTTCTTGAGCCCCTGCCCCTTTGAAAGTTAAAGTGAAAGTGCCCTTTTCGATTCGGAACGCGATTTCCACCGAGGGGGAACCTCCAACAACACCCCCTACCCTTACTTTTGCTATGGTTAAATGAATGTTCAGTGATATCTTCCAAAGATTTTTAAATTTTTTCTCTATATAGTGTTGATATGGCAACGAGTAAATACACTAAGTTTCGTCATCCTGGCATGTGTGGAAATTGTTAAACCATGTGTGTTACAACTAACCCCGCATTAGGTTGTGCCCAGCTCACCCCTATGCATGTGTGTGTATATATATATATATATATATATATATATATATATATATATATATATATATATACACACACACACACATATATATTTACAAACTTGTAATTAATCATTGACGAGACTAAATTTCATTCATGTTAATTTCAGCTTTAGATCATTTTAGAACTTAAACTCATTTTGTTTCAGTTATGTGCCAAGGCAACATTTCCAATCTTCATTTAAGTTTAAAGTGTCCCTATTATGGTTTTTCAAATATTCCCTTTCATGCAGTGTGTAATATCGGTCTGTGAATGTAAACGTTCTGCAAAGTTGTAAAGTCAAAAATGCACGATATATAAATGTATTGTCTCCCAAAAAGAACTGACTCTGAACTGCCAAACGAGTCGTCTGTAATTCGAATCCCACTGCGTTACGGTTCTACGTCACTAGAAAACACATTTGCATAATTCCTGCCTATGTTGTATGTTTTCGCCCGTTAACAACTGACCCGCCCTCATACACATAATTTTGCAGACGACTGCTTCTCAAACCTCGGAGTTCACAAATGCTTGCTCTTGAAAGATGGGGCAGTACTCAGTTTATTTGGACCAGCTTGCTCATCAGAATCACAACCTGTAAGTATGACATTCTTTGGCACATTTCCTTCAAAAATGTCCTCAGTGGCTCGGATGCTGGGAGTCTATGGAGACAAGTATGTTCGCTGGTACATCCAACAACAGAACATTAGTAAAATGTTCATAAAATGTTCATATTAAAAATTATGTTTTTTGGCACAGATATTGTAAGACTCTAGCGAGATACAGCGAGTAAACAGAAATGGCGGTCTCTGTGCTTCTCACTCAAGGGCAGATCATCAACAGTCATGGGCGGGGTTTCCCTACTCTTACGTAGGAGTTGGGGGAAATATGAAACAACACATTATGAGAGATTGATAATGATTGATGGGAATTATATTGTCTGGATTTTTACC
This sequence comes from Rhinogobio ventralis, assembly GCA_039654625.1. Classification (NCBI taxonomy): domain Eukaryota; kingdom Metazoa; phylum Chordata; class Actinopteri; order Cypriniformes; family Gobionidae; genus Rhinogobio; species Rhinogobio ventralis. The sequence goes on from CM077206.1 coordinate 36,283,086, forward strand.
ATTATAGGCTGGTTGTTTACACACTGTGGACACACATCTGTGTTCAAACTTTTCACATTTTTCGCAAATTCCCCTTTAATGCAGATTGTCTGTTGTTCTTACTACTTTGAGTAAAGATAAAGGATGGAGCAAGATTTGTTTCACAAAGTTCCCACATGTGCACCGCAATAAATTAGAAATATACACATGGGTTTGTTGATGGACATACTCTTGTTAATGCTGATAGTGAGGAATTACAGTTGCAACATCCCATAATGTACCTCAAACTGAGTAGCGTATCACTGAGAAACGTCCTGCTCAAGTCGTCCTTGGGATGGAGGTTTGGGTTGAATAACTAGTTCTTCCAGTGTTTCATCATCAGACTCGCGTTCGGATTGATATGGTAAAATCAAAGCAATCATACTGACTTTACAGTGTGTACAATCTCTGAGGACTGAAGAAGCTTCAGTTGAAGTTCAGTTATGGTAATTAATGTTTAGCTTCAGAAACACGCCCTGTACACGGTAGACCAATCACAACAGACTGGGCCGTCTGGCCAATCAGAGCAGAGTAGCTCCGGAAAGGAGGGATTTAGAGAAACTGATTCCTCCGACGGGTCGTTTGAGAATCATTGAAAAATGTGGTGATGTGCAATGTATATTGAGACCTTTGATGCATGTAAACCTGTTGTGGGAGCCTTTAAAATAGCATAATAGGGACACTTTAAGTTTTTCCATCTAATGTTTATATTTTATTTTATTTCAATGAACAAAAACGATGTTTAAATACTTAAAGATTACAGATACTGATGAATCAGAAACATCTCTAATATCAGAAAATATATGTGGTTTGTTAAGGAGAGGTGTGCTATTACTTTTCTAATTGATTGCATGCACAGTTTCCACCTGATGATGGATTAGTGAAATGAGTGAAAAAATCCCACACATTCCCAATGAAAGGCAAACAAAGCCATCTTGAGGTCTCTTAGCCATCTGGGCTCTTTTGACACCCAGAAAACACTATCGCAGTAGCAGTGCACTAGAAATGACTTAGGCAACATCTTGGCAAGAATCTATTTCTCATTTCTATCGGCAAGCAACTTCATTTTAAGTCCTCAGCAGAAATGCACAGAGCATCCAGTATATTCTTCAAGCAATCCATCATTCACCATTTTCTTTGCCCTTTCGACAGTCCAATTACGTTGAATGTCAATTACATGAGAATCATATGAGACCGAAGGCCCTTTCCAAACATCCTTCATCGAACAGCAGTTTCTACATCCATGAAAGGATGAACTGTGAGTTGTTTTTATTGCAGGCTGATGGCAGACGCCCTCACAGCACTTCCATGACAATCTCCTCTTCAACTGCTCCTCCTGCTGGTTACCATGACAACAACCACACAGCCAGTCACAATGCTGTAGCTGGAGACACACTGTACCGCATTTACCATCTCAGCCAACTCAGAAACGCCCTTTTATAAAGTGTATTGAGAGATATTTCGAGAAATGTCTCAGTGTTGTTGTTTTTTGTCCATACTGTGTAAATGGTTACAAAAATGGTCACTAACATTCTTCAAAATATCTTCTTTTGGAAGTCAAACAGATTTAGATTGACATGAGGGTGAGAAGAAATGACAGATGACAAATGATGACAGAATTTTCTTTATTGGGTGAACTACATGTTTTTCAACTTCTGTGCTGATTATGTATATGCAGGAGAAACATACAGACAATGGCGCCTCCTCCTGGTCACAGATAACAGGACACCATCCAAAAACTAGCAATAGTTCAAACTCCTTCCAAATGAAAAGAGGAATGACACACATGAGCCAAGAGAGCAAGTGATTTATGTGCTTCTGCAGCAGGTTGAAGGCTATTTTGGGAGAGATCGTGACAGAAGGAAAGACGGATGGCCTTCAGATGCAGCGATCAGCGGGTTCTTGTGCAGAATATTTTCTTAACATCAGAAATATGGAGTAATTTGGCAACTTCTTGTGGACATCACTAATCATCCAGTTTCTCTGTCCACGCAAACCTTTTCCACATAACGGCTGAAAACACAACGTCTTTCATCAGTATAAAAATATTTCGAATGTTTTTTGAGACACTGTCCTGTGGCGATACTGTGCATGCTAATGCATTTGTGTAATTTCATTAAATGCGTTTGCACATGCCTGTCATGATGTTATCAAGGCCCTGATGTGTTTTGGTTGATCGGATCACAAGTAGACGAGAGAGACACATTCCCATTTACACCTGGTATTTTAATCTGTCTCTTTTGTCCACTTTCAACATCTTCTGTCCTGATTTCTTCGAGGGGAGGGTCTATGTGCAGTTAAAATGTATGTGTTTTTCAGATCTTTCAATCTAATGGACAAAATAATCTCACGCAATTTACATATGAACGCACCTGGAGACGGTGAATAAACAAACGGAGAGCAGCGGCTTTCCTTTTTGCTCTGATAGCCACAAGACCAGCCGAACACTGTGAGTGTGTGTTAGAAATCAGGAATGGTGAGAGAACATTGTGCTTGGTATGTTTTTTGTCTTCTAACCAAACTTGGGTCTTCAGCAAGTTTAAATCTCGTCTGTCTAGCGCACTTCCCATAATGTTTATGCATTAGGTCAGTAGGTGGGGAGTAAGCATATTTTGTGGCTGTTCGAACACTTTCAACCACATGAGCGTCTACACTACGAAAGCAAGCCGGTCAAATGCGTTTTCAACTTCCTCTGGAAGTGGTCGAAAGTGGACACGCTAAAAACATTTTAGACCCCGTTTACACCTGTATTTAACGTCGTCTACTTGTTATCTGCTCAACAAAAACACATCTTAATATAAACAGGGCCTAAATGACTTTTTAAAAAATGTACTTGTGTGTGGACAGACATGACAACTAAACTACATAAATCGAAGTGATTTCACCAGGGGGCGATCTAACCTCATCACGGTCCAGTGACACTCAGTCTCATAAAATGTCCCCTGAATTCCATAGATCCTGCAAAAATGAGAACAAAAAGTTTCTTTATAGTTTTGCTTGCCTGTTTAAAAATTTGCTTGGCTTTTAAAAATTCTGTTTTATTTGGCAAACTGAAACAGAAACCTATACTGTACACTTCCATTCAAAAGTTTGGAGTCAGAAAGATTCATTATTAATATTTTGATAGAAATTAATACTTTTATTCAGCACAGATTTCTATTTCAAATAAATGCTGTTCTTTTTAACTTTCTACTCCTCAAAAAATCCTGAAAAGAATGATCACGGTTTCCACAAAACTGTGAAGCACCACAACTGTTTCCAACATTGATAATCAGAAATGTTTCTTGAGCATCAAATCATCATATCAGAATGATTTCATGATCATGTGACACTGAAGACTGGAGTAATGATGCTGAAAATTCAGCTTTGATCACAGAAATACATTACATTTAAAATATATTCACATAGAAAACAGTTATTTAAAAAATGTAATATTTCATAATATTAAATGTTTTAACTGTATTTTTGATCAGATAAACGCAGCCCTGGAAACCATAAGAGAATCTTTCAAAAACATATATTATAATATAAACTCCAAAAATGTGAACAGTGATGTAAGTATTCAAGAAATGCAGCAACAAAACCAGAATTAAATGATTCTTTACATGCCATTTATAATTCAACCTGAGAAAAAGCTCCAGAAAAATTAAGTAGTTACATAATTCATGCTACTACAGTGATTCATAATTAGTAATCTCTGAAAAACTTAACCCCTTAACTGTCACCCCCCTTTTTGAAAATAGACACGAAAATGCACTATCCAAACTTAAATGGTTGTAATTCAAGAATGCTTTGGAATATAGACCTAAGGTTGGTCTCGTTTTAAAGACAACACTCTGCAGATCACGGTTGAAATGAAAGTATGAAAAAGTTATGGAAGTTTAAATTTTGTGTAAATTAAACATACTGTACTAAATATTTTTTATTTTATATAAAATATATATTTTACAAAAAATGTTTACTCTAAAATCACTATAAAATCAAAGCCATATGTCTAACCAAGTGTTTCAAATTTGAAGTTGATATCACAAAAAATAAAGTTCCCATGTGATTTTGTTTAGGCGCTGTACCAAAAATAGCCACCAGGTATCATCCACATTCCATTGATTTTGTTTTGTGCATTCTCCTGTAACAAATGACTACGTTTCTGTCCAAATATCACTTCTATTAAAAAAACAGTCACCAAATATGGAACTTTGAGACTCAGACCTTTCCGACGATATGTGTTTTGTCAAGATAAGAAAAGGTTTTGATTATAAAGAAGTTCAAATAAATTCTGTAATATGAAACCTGACACCGCCCACTAGGGGAGGAGCCTGCTAGCAGAATTTAGAGTACTGTTTCCATGGTAAAGCAACGTCCAATTTCAAAACGGTTTTCACAGGATGAATTTTGAGTTTGTAACCTTTCGAATGATACCTAATTTATGGTGATTACTAAAATATATGATATTAAAAAAGGCAATCAAAAAAAGAGCGGCAAGCGTCCCACAAGTGGGACGGGTATTTAGTCTGCTCACTGTAAAAAAAATCCCCGTAAAATTTACAGTAAAAAAAAATGGCAGCTGTGGTTGCCAGAACTTTACCGTAAAAAATACAGTAGCAACATTTTAGGTTTTACAGATTAAAGTTAAATTTACAGTAAATAACCATATTTCATTAACTGAAATAATGTTAAATTACCAACTTGTAATTTGTAAAGAAGGATGCGTTTGCCTTACTACCGACCGCTCTGCAAAGTACGTCACCTGGATCGTTGGTCGGATTGGTTGAAGGACTATCCAATTGCTTACGGAGTCATTTGAACTATGCCCGTTGATCACGCCTCTTGTGCAGTAGAAAATACATAGCAGACTCCCCAGACTAATGTTCAATCTTAAAAGATTGAGCTCGGTCTGGTGATAGCCAGACAACTGTATATTATCACTCAGCTCTAATCTGCTAAAGTTGCAGTACTTATATCTGTTATGTACCTTTGATATATACTGACAACCACCAATCACAGTGGTGATGAGAGTCACATGATGAATCAAAGCTCATCACAAGCAGCTTTTAGGAGGACAATACTAATATAAAGAAAGGTGCACAGTGTCATTCACACAAACACTAAACACCATCGGTAACACATATAAAATTTAAAACATGCAATAAACATTTGTTTAACAACTTTAAATGTAACATAAAACCCTAATGTACATAACTGATTAGAAAAAACTAAGAAGAAGCAGTTATTTAAACGAAAATACATCAAATGTGAAGTGTCATGCAGGGAATTCTGGGAATGTCAATTTACGTTTTTTCACTGTAAATTACACAACAACTTGTTCTTTTTAACTAAATTGAACGGTATTTTACTGTAAAATTACATTATATGTAAGGTTAAATCTATTACAGTTATTCACCGTATATAGTATGTAACTTTCTGTTAACCAGTTAACTGTTTTTTAACCATTTTTACAGTCTTTTACCGTTAAAATCACGTTCATTTTTGATAAACCTCTGCATCCTCAAAACTATGTCTAAAATCAAGCCTGTTTATAGTGTCAAAACTATTCTGGTTTAGTTTTTCTGCTGCTATTTCTGTTTTAGGGATGTCACAATACCAAAATTCCAGTAGTCGCTAACAATACCATTAAATGTTACGGTTCTCGGTACCAATTTCAGTACCACAGCAAAATCTGTTGGAACTATTTTATATAGCTATTTGGAAAAAATATTAAATTCAATTCAATGAGTTTATCATTTATGATGGTAATCGTTATTAGTAAATAATACATATAAACATTTAAAGGCTACATGCTGTTTAAAAGTAAACATTGTTTATAAAAAAGATCAAGTGAAAAATAAGCAACCCTCTAGGCACACCTAATAATAATTATTATTATTAGTAGTAGTAGTAGTATTGTTGTGCGTGCATCTGTGTGTGGCAAATGAAACTGCATATTTGTGCCATTCATACACACAGAGATGCAGAACATGCAGGATTAATATTTAAATAGTCTTTTGCAGTTTAATATTCACAGACACTAGTATATATTCGGCTACAGTCGGGAGCCCTGCTCTTAGATAAACATGGAAGCGACTGAAAGCAGCTGCCTATTAGTGGGTACCAAATATACTCTGTACTACAGAAATGCTGGTACTGTCACATTTTCAAAATTTCAGTACCGACTTGGTACCGAAGTACTGGTACTTGTGACATCCCTAGCTGAATATATAAAAAAGCAATCGTAAAGGAAGTGGCAGAATTTCTGATCAAAAGCAATATTGTCTGATTACTGCTATAAATACTGTACACACTTATTAAAAAATCTGGTTAGGGAACCAGGTTTCCGTCTGCGGGTCTTAAAATGCTACAGTTAGGAAGTGTTTGTTTTGGATTAGTGTGCACTGGCACTCATTTCATCAGTGTAAGTCTAGGGGAAAATGCCTGATCTCAAGCTATACATATCTAACCCCTCCCTACCTAAATGCAACTTAATACCTAAAATTGTCTAGATCTGGTGAAATGGATATTTCATCTAATAAAATAACATAGACAGTGCAATAGATTCATGTTTAAGAAATCAAATTCTGAACTTATAGGCAGAATTAGGCCGACATAAGATCCATAGCTAGTGAGTGCACACCTGGTGCGTGTGCCAGGCCGGATGAGTCCACTCTCTGCTCTGACGTCACCAGCCCCGCCATACTAATCGACACAGACACTAATCCAGCTCTTCTATAAAGCCTTTCTCCTCTGCTCAGGAGGAGAGAGAGAGAGAGAGAGAGAGAGGACAGGAGAGGACTTTAGGATAAAGACAGTAAGGTAATCATAGAGGGACATGACTGCTTGATGTGCTGTGACATTTCAGTGCTCGATTGGAGTATCAGCTTGCAGTATTTTTCCTATTGTGCCTGCCATTAACCTAGAGTTACAGGCCTTCATTGTGCACTGCACTCTCAGGCATCGCACTGGAAGGACGGTGCCCCCCGATGGGGCCTGTGGAGGGGCAGTGCTGTGGGAGCTGCCCTTCTCTGCCCCCTATTATAATACCAGGCATGGGCAGCGTGGAGCTCTGCACCACCCAAGAGGACGGCTGCCTTCCCACAGATGGGTAGGACCCCATACAAATTCTGTGTGTGTTTTTGTGTAAGACTGAACAGACAGCTTGTGTTGGAAATATGTAATGGTGGACAAACACTTATGATGTTAATGTCTTTAGGCCTAAGATGTGGTAGGTACGCTGGACCTATAGCTTAAAGGCACAATATGTAAGACTTTTGGATTAAAATATCCAAAAACCACTAGAACAATGTTATTTTGTTGACATGTGCAATTACATTATCCCAAATTTTTCCAAGAATGTTTAAATCCAGAGAAATAAGCAATTTTAACCAGGACATGGACTGTGCCCGTGTGTCGCCTATCAATGACATCATACCCGTGTTACCCTCGATTTCTGGTTTTAATTAGTAGAAACCATGGAAACACCAAAGACGCTTTAATATAATATGTGTTTTATTAGACAGGTGAGCAACTGTTTGGATTCATTCATCGACAGAAAACGAATCATTGTTATACAGCTCAACACAGTTAGTCTTATTGTTTATATCTTGTTTTCTTGATTTACCGCAAGTATGTTTTACCATGCCTAATATCGCTCTAGCTTACTGCAGTGTGAACAACTGTCTCATAGTTGCCTCCGAGTGAACGCCCAGAGTAGCATTATAACATAACTTTCAACACACTCAAATGTATCTAATATGATAAAACAGCGTTGTTACCCCACAAACGCATGAGCGGAAGAAGCGGAAGCGCTCGTCTGCAGCAGAATAAAAGCTCCACTGCTTCGGTTCGCTCCCACCCTGCTTCATACTACAGTAATGTTAATAAATCTTTAATACATTAGCTCATCCATGACTATGATTTCTGCCCGAGTCCCACCGGATTCCTTTCCACCGGCTATAGAGGTGAAGACAACAACTCCTATGATTCCACAAAATCAAGCTAGTCCTTTGTTTTGAATAAGCGACCTCTAGCAGCGAAACTTACATATATTGCCTTTAATGGCATGTTTGTAAACACATGATGATTTTGCTTTTCACTGTAAATTATGTCAACAATTTTCAAGGAAAGAAAATAAAATGCCACATATATAATTTGTAATTAAAATGAATATAAAACCACATATAAGTTTTTAGTCAAATTTAACTTAAAGAAGTAAATGTGCAGACATCAAAATTCCATCCCATAATGCATAAAACATCATCGATTTTTCTGGCACATTTCTGGCTACTACAGCTGCCAACCAAATTTTACTGTAAAAAATTTAAAAACAAACAAACAAACAAATATATATATATATATAATGATATCCCCGCAATATATTCAAAGCTGAATATAGAGTACATCCTACTTTACCTGCATACAGTGTAGGGGAGAGCAGGGCACAACCTAATACTTTTAAACTTTCTAAATCTACTTTGGGTTCAGAGTATTTATTTTTTCCCACATTAATTTCACACGTCTAGTACAATTATGTGGTTTTGTTTAATTTTTTCTTGATTTACCTTGAAAGAATGGAAGTGAAATGTGACAACATGCCCCACAGGTGGGGTACATTGTAATTCATAAAAGTATAGAACAGAATAGCATATTTGTAATAGGGGCACAATGTAACGCAGTGTTACAAACTAGTGTCTTCTGCTGGTTAGATATGCAATATATAAAACGTACCTATATATAGAACTATCTCAACTGTTAAATAACAGATATAAGATTACAATAGTTTCAGATTTGTCTAGTTTTAAATATACACAAAAAACCGAGATGAAAAATTAACTTCAGTAAGAAATTTACTTTTGCTATGGTTAAATAAATGTTCAGTGATATCTTCCAAAGATTTTTCAATTTTGGCACAATTTTTTCTCTATATAGTGTTGATATGGCAACTAGTAAATAAACTAAGTTTAGTCATGCTGGCATGTGTGGAAAGTTTTAAACCATGTATGTTACCACTATCCCCGCGTTAAGTTGTGCCCCGCTCAGCCCTAATTATGTAAAGCATACTATATAGCAAATCTCTACTGCCTGATTTTTTTTTTCATCGCAAAATGTAACTATATTATCGCACAGCTCTTTATATAAAAATGATTATAGTTTATAAGTATGTCCAATTGTATCCAGTATACTTGCATTAGGCAATACATACTGTATAGCAAATGTCAACTGTTGATTGCTTGCATCGCAAAATGTAAACTATTGTATATTTAGACTGGGTAAACCCAGCCCGATCTGCCGGCGATTTGATTTCGCCCTGCAGCTCAGGCTGGAAACCTGTACATTTTTCTATCCTGCTTCCGTTACGAATCTGCGGGGACCAATCACAAACTGGCTTATCCACCTGGCACACTATTGGCGGGTTTAACACGATGACGATAGAGAAGCGTCGGCAAGCAGCTTTTTGTTTACATTCAACATGGCGGCCACTGAAGCGCAGCAACCCGTTGATGCCGTTGTCGCTGCTGTTTTAAAAGATTATAAAGACAAGTTGTCTTTGAAAATGGAATAGAAACTTGCACTGGAACAATTCCTACAAAAGAAGGATGTGTTTGCCTTACTACCGACCGCTCTGCAAAGTACGTCACCTGGATCGTTGGTCGGATTGGTTGAAGGACTATCCAATTGCGTAAAGAGTCATTTGAATTATGCCCGTTGATCACGCCTTTTGTGCAGTAGAAAATACAGAGCAGACTCCCCAGACTAATGTTCAATCTTAAAAGATTGAGCTCGGTCTGGTGATAGCCAGACAACTGTATATTATCACTCAGCTCTAATCTGCTAAATATGACTATAAAGCTAAGTGAAAATAGCATATTTTCTTAGCGATCGATGCTATTTACACTAAGTGAAAATAGCGATATATTCTATTTACACCATGTAAAAGTAGCAGTTCTTTGCAATTTGTGTAAATAGTAATTAGATGCTATTTGTATATTAACAGGATACAATAATAGTGTAAATGATTATATTTATTAAAGAGTGTAAATTATTATATTTATTAAAATTATTAAATGGATGCTGCCTGGGACAATAAAAGCCCTCCCTACACCTAACCCTACCCAATAAATACTTTTATTATTAAACAGTCGGTAGGCACTTTATTTCCACTTTTAGAAAATGTTCTTCATTTTTATTGAAAGTAAATGCCTTTCCGATGTGATGGGAAAAGGGAACAGAGCGAGCTTGGCAAAAGGCGGATTCGACCCAGATCGAAACCTAGTTCCATGAGCCTTACGCTCCACTGACTGCGCCACTGAAGACGTTGAAATGCACATCTTTTTTTAATCTTGTGTGGCCCAACCAGGCATTGCTGGGCGGAGCTAGTGTAAGTAGCGCTTGCTAACAAGACACACTATTTGCACTTAGTGTAAATAGACACTATTATTACAAACATCACAATCATGGTTTTCTGTAAAGCTGCTCCCCCCCTCCCCCCAAGTTTGGAAAACATTCTTTGTTTTGATCATGATCACATTTCACATTATTAATTTTTGCACTTTTATTACCCAAAACAATTTCAAAGCGCTTACAGTGCTTTTGTATTCCCTGAATATCAAAGTGAACTACAGAAACTTATGATCATTTTGGGGTGACAGTAATTTTAGTGCTATTTTCTCAGTTTAATCAAACTGACATTTAGCTTACCATAATATGGGTTACAGTTATAAGACTCTATGTGCTAGTTGTTTCAAATGGCCACAAAATGATGAGTAATGGCTGTAAAGGTGTGTTAAAATCCAGCAGCTGAACAAGAGACAGTGTGTCCTCAATCTGTGAGCTAGCCTTTTGATAGCATGCGTAGCTGCTGCCTCATGCCGGACCAAAATCTGTTCCGTTAGCTTGTTAATGACTTACCACAGACAAGCATGAGGCAGGATTACACTACTAACTGCTAGGCAGCTGTCGTCAGATAGACAGTAGCAGATAAGTGACCTCCATAGATTTTGTGTGAAAAACGGTTGTTTCACAAAGCAGTGATGAAGTTCCTCTTTTGATGAACTGACTGAAAGAGAAAAGTATATTGAAGACAAAATGTGATTTAGCTACATTATCCGTGTCATGCGGGCAACTTCTGAAAGAAAGATGAAAAGAAAAAGTTAAGTTAAGAATATCAGGTGTTAAATTCTGATATTTTATCATTTTGATAGAGTGAAGTATGAATACGCAGGTTGTGGCTTTTCAGAGAGAGCTGACCTTCATTTTACTCTACTTCCTGGTTTCTGATGGCTTAAGCTGACACACACACACTGTGGAAGTAAAAAAAAAAAGAGGATTTTGTTTATCATACAGGTCTTCAGGCTTCCTTAATCCCTGTCCAGCCCCTCTGGGAGAACAAACAGATTTGGAACATGAAGGACAAAAATAACACACAAGTGTGTTGGTCCTGTGGACATGTAGAAGATAAAACACTTTTTAACACTCTCACTAGTTTAATAATTAGTATATTAATGTCCAACAGAAGGGCTGGGTTAACAATATTGGTTAATTGATTTTAAACATATTTTGATCTTTAAAATGATCATAAAGCGTGTCTTGTGCTATGAAATGGATATTTTTCTGAATATGCCGTGTGCAATGCAAAGGGTGTTTGTTTATGTATAAGTATGTTTGGGCTAGAATAGAAACGTCAAACGTTAATTTACCGCAGTGCCACGTTTAACAAACATTTGTCAAAAGCCTAACATCCAGTGATATGATGAGCTGTTTGGCATCAATGGCACAGGTTTAGATAAAGGTTAGACAAATTAATTGCACGAATGAATTCCTAGTTCAGCATTTACATATTACAAAGCAAATTTGGAGTTGACATGCCAGTGTCACAATATTATTTAAATTACTGAGAATAGCGAAGTTTTTTTATTTGCTTTTTTATAGCAACCGTCTTCATCAAAAGACTGGGTAATTTATGAAGCAGCCTAGCTATTATGTTCTGTAATATTTGTGGGAGCAGCATGCATTTTGACGAGAAAATGTACAAGTGTCGTATATACACTCACCTAAAGGATTATTAGGAACACCTGTTCAATTTCTCATTAATGCAATTATCTAATCAACCAATCACATGGCAGTTGCTTCAATGCATTTAGGGGTGTGGTCCTGGTCAAGACAATCTCCTGAACTCCAAACTGAATGTCAGAATGGGAAAGAAAGGTGATTTAAGCAATTTTGAGCGTGGCATGGTTGTTGGTGCCAGACGGGCCGGTCTGAGTATTTCACAATCTGCTCAGTTACTGGGATTTTCACGCACAACCATTTCTAGAGTTTACAAAGAATGGTGTGAAAAGGGAAAAACATCCAGTATGCGGCAGTCCTGTGGGCGAAAATGCCTTGTTGATGCTAGAGGTCAGAGGAGAATGGGCCGACTGATTCAAGCTGATAGAAGAGCAACTTTGACTGAAATAACCACTCGTTACAACCGAGGTATGCAGCAAAGCATTTGTGAAGCCACAACACGCACAACCTTGAGGCGGATGGGCTACAACAGCAGAAGACCCCACCGGGTACCACTCATCTCCACTACAAATAGGAAAAAGAGGCTACAATTTGCACGAGCTCACCAAAATTGGACAGTTGAAGACTGGAAAAATGTTGCCTGGTCTGATGAGTCTCGATTTCTGTTGAGACATTCAGATGGTAGAGTCAGAATTTGGCGTAAACAGAATGAGAACATGGATCCATCATGTCTTGTTACCACTGTGCAGGCTGGTGGTGGTGGTGTAATGGTGTGGGGGATGTTTTCTTGGCACACTTTAGGCCCCTTAGTGCCAATTGGGCATAGTTTAAATGCCACGGCCTACCTGAGCATTGTTTCTGACCATGTCCATCCCTTTATGACCGCCATGTACCTACTTCCAGCAGGATAATGCACCATGTCACAAAGCTCAAATCATTTCAAATTGGTTTCTTGAACATGACAATGAGTTCACTGTACTAAAATGGCCCCCACAGTCACCAGATCTCAACCCAATAGAGCATCTTTGGGATGTGGTGGAACGGGAGCTTCGTGCCCTGGATATGCATCCCACAAATCTCCATCAACTGCAAGATGCTATCCTATCAATATGGGCCAACATTTCTAAAGAATGCTTTCAGCACCTTGTTGAATCAATGCCACGTTGAATTAAGGCAGTTCTGAAGGCGAAAGGTAGTCAAACACAGTATTAGTATGGTGTTCCTAATAATCCTTTAGGTGAGTGTATAATGTGACTATCAGCTTGAAGCACAAGCATGAGCCCAGCCCTTCCCATCATGAAATAAAGCCTACAAAGTTAGCAAAAAAAAAAACCCTGTAATGCTGCAGTACGCAGGGAAGGAGACCAGAAAATGTCAACAGAGTAAGTTTTATAAGAGAAGACAGACATTTTTTTTTGTTGCAACTGGTAGGATTCAGTTTACAGCAGTTCTCATTCATCTAGCCGCGGCCATTTCCCCTGCGTGCCTCGGCACTGATCAGAGCATTTTCCTCTAAAAGAGCGACACGGTTTGACCCTGCGTCTTTTTCAAGATGTCATTCAAACCGTGTGTTTCTGGATGCCGACGTTACCTGTCCCCAGCTGACGGACACGATCGCTGTCTCACGTGTTTGGGCGTTCAGCGCGCTGAGGCGGCTTTCGTGGATGACTCATGTTCCCATTGCGGGAATATGACCATCGCAGTATTACGGTCCAGGCTCGACTACCTTAAAAAAGGTGGAGTCCCATTGCGCATCCCCCGATCTAGTGGTCCTCCTGCCCCGAAGCAGATGGCTGCTACTTTGGCTGATGCTTTTGGTGGGGACCTGAGGGTTACTGTGAGGGCACTCCCGCCGGGCCAACAGGCTCCTCGGGCCCCTCCCCCCTCCGCTGTGCCGGTTGAGCTTCCGGAAGAGCATGCTGGTCCTTCCCGCGGGGGGCCAGCTGTTACTTTCGGGGCTCTGGTTGAGGATATGGTTTCGATCGCCGCATCGGGGGACGAGCTAATGGACTCTGGAGATGAAGATTCGGCTGCGCTGCCCCCTTCGGGTGTGGTAGCGTTGCCCGAGTCCGATCCAGAGCTCACGGCTATGCTTTCCCGGGCCGCCGCGAGTGTCGGGCTCGAGTGGAACCCTCCACCGCGTCCCGAACCCTCACGGCTGGACGATTGGTATCTCGGGATGGCCCGTGCTGGTTCTCAGCGCCCCGCCCCAGTGCCTTTCTTTCCGGAAGTGCATCAGGAGCTCACGAAGTCGTGGACAGCGCCCTATAGCGCTAGAAACCGATCGACTGACTCCTCCGTCCTCACTACCCTCGACGGTGGCGCGGCGAAGGGTTACGTGAAGATCCCCCCAGTGGAGCGGTCGGTTGCGATGCAACTGTGTCCTAAGACCGCTACCGACTGGCGGGGAAATCGGCGTCTCCCCTCCCGGGCATGTAAGTTCTCGTCCGGGCTAACCAGCAAGGCTTACACGGCCTGTGGAGAAGCCGCGTCATCTCTGCATGCCATGGCGCTCCTGCAGGTCTACCAGGCCAAAGCGCTCATGGAATTGCACGAGGGTAGTTCCGACCCAGGGGTTATGCAGGAACTGCGTACCGCGACGGACCTCGCCCTCAGGGCGACGAAAGTCACCGCACGCTCCCTGGGTCGGGCGATGTCCACACTTGTGGTCCAGGAAGGCCACCTGTGCTGAACCTGGCAGATATGCGTGAGACTGACAAAGTGCGGTTCCTCAACGCCCCTGTCTGTCAGGCCGGCCTCTTCTGCGACGCAATCGAGAACTTCGCCCAGCAGTTCTCGGTTGCCCAGAAGCAGACGGAGGCGATTAAAAATATCCTGCCCCGGCGACCTGCTGCTGCCTCCACCCAGTCGCCGGCTGCAGCGCCCCCGCCTGCTCGTCGCAGAGGGCGTCCCCCGGCGTCTGCCTCCGCCCCTGCCAAGCCAAAGCAGCAGCCTTCACCGGCAAAGCAGGGCGCCAGGCGCAAGAGGGCCGCCCAACCCGTCCAGGGCCCCGCTGTCTCTGCAGGCAAGCGCAAGGGTAAGCGGCCCTGAGACGGGCAGCCCAGGGAGAAGAGGAGCTGTTCTCGGGGAGGTGGTGTCCGCACCCCTCCTCCCCCCGGAGGAGGACTGGGGGGAGAATGTCCATCATATGAGACCGCTTCAACGCTGGCTTCACGACCAAGTCCCGAGATGGGCGTGGCAGCGCGGCCAGTACCGGGTCTCAGTTACTCCTTACTGTCGCCAAACCTTCAATCCGTGGGCGGACCCTGCCTTTCTACGGGCTGGAGTGTCCCTAGAACAGGTGTCCAGGCATGCTGTGGTCTTCACGGATGCCTCTTCCACGGGTTGGGGGGCCACGTACAACAGGCACTCAGTTGCGGGTCTGTGGACGGGGCCCCAACTGCGTTGGCATATCAATTGCCTAGAGCTTCTGGCAGTACGTCTCGCCCTGGGCCGCTTCAAAAAGCCGCTACAGGGAAAACACGTTCTGGTCTGTACGGACAGCACTGCGGCCGTTGCGTACATCAACCGTCAGGGTGGTCTACGCTCCCGTTGCATGCTCCGGCTCGCCCGCCATCTCCTCCTGTGGAGTCAGAAGCGTCTGAGGTCGCTTCGGGCCATTCACATCCCAGGTGCGCTGAACCAGACAGCCGACGAGCTCTCTCGTCAGCCGACACCTCCGGGAGAGTGGCGACTCCACCCCCGGAGCGTCCAGTTGATATGGGACCTCTTCGGAGCCGCGCAGGTAGACCTGTTCGCCTCTCCGGACTCGACCCATTGCCAGTTGTATTACTCCCTGTCCGGGGGCACCCTCGGTACAGATGCACTGGCGCACAGCTGGCCCCGGGACCTACGCAAGTATGCGTTTCCCCCAGTGAGCCTTCTCGCACAGACACTGTGCAAGGTCAGGGAGGACGAGGAGCAGGTCTCGCTAGTTGCGCCCTACTGGCCCAACCGGACCTGGTTCTCCGAACTCTCACTCCTCGCGACAGCCCCTCCCTGGCCGATCCCCCTGAGGAAGGACCTGCTTTCTCAGGGGCGGGGCACTCTATGGCACCCGCGTCCAGACCTCTGGAGACTCCATGTCTGGTCCCTGGACGGGACGAGGAGGTTCTAGGTGGCCTGCCACAGGCAGTGGCAGACACCATCGCTTCAGCCCTCTCTACGAGGCGCCGGAATTAGAATTCGGGCCGGCCAACTCTCACGTTGTCCTGAGACCCCGGCCTGGATACGTGCCCAAGGTTCCCACCACTCCCTTCCGGGACCAGGTGGTGAACCTGCAAGCGCTGCCTTCGGAGGAGGCAGACCCAGCCCTAGCTTTGCTCTGTCCCGTCCGCGCTCTTCGCGCCTACGTGGACCGAACTCAAAGCTTTAGAACCTCAGAACAGCTCTTCGTCTGTTACGGAGGCCAGCAGAAGGGAAAGGCTGTCTCCAAGCAGAGGTTAGCCCACTGGATAGTGGATGCTATCGTCTTGGCTTACCAGTCCCAAGACGTGCCTTGCCCGCTCAGGGTGCGAGCTAACTCCACTAGGAGTGTAGCCTCCTCCTGGGCGCTGGCTCAAGGCGCCTCGCTGACAGATATATGTAGAGCTGCGGGCTGGGCGACACCTAACACGTTCTCCAGATTTTATAGCCTCTGTGTAGAGCCGGTATCTTCCCGCATCCTCGGCCCCAGTGGCCAGTAGCGCTAAGTACCCGTTCTAGTGTCGGCTTGCATACGCCACTCCCGCCTCCGGGCTGGATATGTGCGTCTATTGTCGCCAGTTGTGTTCCCCGGAAACGGCTAACCCTGTCGAGCTCCTCCGTCACCCCTTCGGTGTCAGACATTG
Source organism: Rhinogobio ventralis (assembly GCA_039654625.1). Taxonomy (NCBI): domain Eukaryota; kingdom Metazoa; phylum Chordata; class Actinopteri; order Cypriniformes; family Gobionidae; genus Rhinogobio; species Rhinogobio ventralis. Next base: position 36,299,930 of record CM077206.1, read on the forward strand.
CGGCCGTTGACACCAGGCCTACACCCGTATGCTTGTGGAACGTGTGTGTTAGGCTGGGTTCCATATGTAGCGGTTCCCTAACGGCAACCCCATATGTGTATTCCACGGTACCAGCTACCCTACTCGGCTAGCCCCGTGTCTTTCCCTTGACAGAGCCCACTCTGTCGTCTCTGGTGGTGTTCTTTCCCCCCTGGGACCAGGTTGGATCCACCCCAGAGACTGCCATAGGTAGCACTACCCTGCTAGGTTAGTCCTTATGAGTATTTCCACCTCTCCTTCCACTGAAGGACGTGGCTCCGCAGCGTACCATCTTCCCCAGACGGGCACGCTTTCCCAGCGTTATCCAATAGTCACGCTGAGTGGGTCTTGCAGGAACAGCAGTGACTGGCCTCCCTGCCCGGAGCCCTGACTTCCGCACCAACCTAGGTGTGGTCCAGCGAGCTTGGTCAGGGCGCTGGAAGGGCCAGCATCTCTGGCGTGTTAGTAGGGATCCCAATTCGTCGGTCAGTTCCGACGTACGTCGAACGTGACCGACTGAAAGGGAACGTCTCGGTTACGTATGTAACCCTCGTTCCCTGAAGGAGGGAACGGAGACGTACGTCCCGTCGCCAGGTGCTGTGCTTCAGCTGTAGGCCGAGCCACTTAGCCGGCTCCTCAGTTGTAAAGCGATATGCGGTACTTCCACTTCCGTATTTATACCCGCGCTGCGGGGCGGAGCGTGGGACGCGTCTACCGCATGCCAATCCTCATTGGCTCGTTTTTAAACACTCGAAGTAGATTGGTCTCTGAAAATAGATCCCAATTCGTCGGTCAGTTCCGACGTACGTCTCCGTTCCCTCCTTCAGGGAACGAGGGTTACATACGTAACCGAGACGTTATTCAGCACATCAACATTTGAGCACATCATACATTTTGAATGTGATTAAATACACACTGCACAGAATATATATCAATGCAATGCTCTCAACTTGACATTATAATAATATCTGTGATTTTTTTTTTTTGTCTCGTTATGTTTGAACTGCTGCAAGACAAGTTTACACAAACTTCGATTAAAAAGCAAAATAACGGTATTTATTTCCAAGATTATAACTGGATGTCACTCACCTCATCATCAACATATCATGTGACATGTATCATACCACTGTTTTGAGTTATGTAATGCAAGTTATTTTACATACTATTTAAAAAAAGTGTAGTGCATAATGCACAGTATTTTGTAAGTAGTTTTCATATCTGCAGTGATGATGACCCATAATGCAATGTTCTTATTCAATCTGCTGCTAATGAAAAATGACTATATGAGAACATAATCCATTTTGATATAATCGGCCCCTGGCTGTCTGTTATAAGCATTGTAATCCGGGCGTTCAGCAGGGGCTTGAGAGTGGAACGATTAGTCACAGGTCACCTGGAAGCAACTGCGATTAGCAAATCCTATAGGCCACACCAGGAGAGCGCCTTGTTTCTTAGCATTATTTTTTACTTCACATGCCTCATAAACTTTAATCAGAATAACTTCCCCTCCCTCTTGCAGCGACATCTCTTCTCTGACGACGAGGGTGGGGCAACCTGTCACTCACATGAGATCCACCAATAGCAAACAACAACCATCTAATCAATTCCCCGTGGACAAAATCAAGCACTGCCCTACATTTTTTCTTGTTCGAGAATAATAGGGAGGAAAGACTATTGCAACTTCAGTTGCATTCCGACCTAATATAACACAAGCAAGGGTGTTGTTCTGCAGGTGATATCCAAACCAATATTTATACAACAGTTCAATAAACAAGATGTTTTTACATTTTAGACAATATTGCCATTTACTTTGTGTATTTCTGCTCCGCCAAAAACAATAATTCCAAACAAAGTCAAAGCAGAATCAAACGCTGCATCTCCAAGCAAACACACTGGCGGTGTTTCTTTCCTGAAATCTGCTTTCATGAATCTGCATTATTGAATGAATCAGTTCAGTAAATCATGCATACTCACTCATAAAGCCTGAATTCAAAGTACTCATACTATTTCCACCAGATAAAGATTAAGATATAGTAGCAACAATTGTTGGGGAAAGTTACTTTTAAAAGTAATGCATTACAATATTGCGTTACTCCCTAAAAAAGTAACTAATTGCATTACTTTTTGCATTACCTCGTTAAACGAGGATGCACAAATAAGAAATGAGAGGCATCCTCTTCAGCAATAAAAAAATGATCTAAAGTCATTTTTGCTTATTAGTATAATTGAATCTTAAAAGATCAGTAGCAAAGACACTGGTAATAAAGTGAAATTAAATACATAAAGTATATTTGTGTAATTTAACACAGCTAATTATTGCAGGGTTGCATAGTATTTTTAGTTTGCATTTCACTGTTTTTATTCATTTTGAGAAATACTGTGCGAGTGAGATGAGTAAATGCATGCTCACATTAGCCTAGAACTACAATAACCATCATGTTTACATATACAATGCCTCTGCAGACAGAAAAGGTGTCAATCAATACATGGGAAAATAAAGTAACTTGCTTTACTTATTTGAAAAAAGTAACTTAGATATTTTGTTGTAAATTTAAAAGTAATGTGTTACTTTATTAGTTACTTGAAAAAAAGTAATCTGATTACGCAACTTGCGTTACTTGTAATGCGTTACCCCCAACACTGGTACCAACTGTAAGAATCACATGCAAGTATTACGAATTCAGGCACTTAATTTCATTTCTGAATGAATCAGTGTTTTGAAAGTTGAATCAATCAGTTATAAAGACGGTCATTGCCGCCACCTAATGGCGTAATGATATAACCTACAGAAAGAGTCCAAACTTGCATACTTTTGTAGCTGCTATTCTATTAATGGACAAGCAGAGTCATTCAGACAGTTAAAAGTCCTAGCGGGTAGTGAGTATACTAAAGTGAGCACAATAGTAGCTGTGACTGTTTTATTGCTATTCCAAACTTTTACATTTATTTTATTTTTCCATTTTCTGTGATGTCACTATAACAGAGGCATGGGATATGCAGAAGCCCAGGCCATGGATGAATTTCCAGTACAGAGAAAAGGGGAAAGACTGCCCTTTCAGGTAACAAACCTCATCCTTTTATCTTTGAATGTATATTTTATTTTAGCCAACTTTTTATTTATTTAAAGTCACACATGCTCAACACTTTAGGTCACATAAATCATCATAATCACATAAAAAACCACCAAAGGGTGCACAAACTCTGCTGGGTGACAAGTTTGTGTACTAAAGTCACCCAGGTCTGTAAAGCATATTTGCCTTTGGTGACAGAGCCTAGAATATAGCATTCTCTTTTTTGTTCTTCTGTTTTTTTTTTGTTTTTTTTTAATTGAGCCTAATATCTGTTATTTGGCATCTACTGTATGACCCATAATTTATATAGTCTCTGTAAAATCTATACTTCCATCTAACATCTTCTGCATATACAGTTACATTTATCATGTAGCTAGTTCTAATGCTGTGCTTTAAGGGTGTCTTTTAAATTTAGTCGAAAGTTCATTGGATACTTCCACATGTGAACTGTCTAATGGCATTTGGATTAACTTTTTCCCTACCACTTTTTTTTCCTTTTTTTTGATAAAGTTGCCAGCCAGCGCCAGTATTTTTGATAATTTTCACAAAATTTTCATGGCCCACAGAATATTTTGTTGTATGAATATCTGAACATGCAATATATCAAAAGAAAAACAGAGCATCTGCTTTAAAAAAAAAAAAAAAAAAAAAAAAAAACTTTTATTCTAGCTGCATGCATTCCTTTTTTATCAACACTTGAATGTGGGTAAGTTTATTTAAAAAAAAGCAACATTTTGCACAAAAAGCTGAGAAAATCACTTTTTTGTCAAAGACTACATCCAGATCAGTTCAGAACAATGATCAAACACAGATGGAGTAGATCGAGTCCATCAACACCCCAAAGCTTCACAGTCCTATAGCTCGTCCTGGGTCGACATTTCATTCAGTAACGCTAGGTAGTTTTGATTCATTTGCTGTTTAATGTTGATGATCGTGTTATTTTACATATGCATCTGCTTACATATGCTATCACTTGTTTCTGCTTCTTTTTCGTCTGTTTTGTTCCTATTTTGATCTGGAGATTCTGTACTCTTTCAGAAGATGTGTCATAGCGCCCCCTACCCTATAACAGTGAAAACATAGAAAGCCGTGTCAATGGCGGGGAAAGAGTTCAGAAATGCAGTGGGTCAATTATTTTTAAGCCTGGTGCCCACTGTTCGATTTTGGCCACTATTTGGCTGTCTGAGACAAATTTTGTGAATCCTAAAAGATTCCTCTGATCCAAGGCCAAAATCTGTAGTCTTTGATTGCTAGTTCGACGTGTTCACCGATAGTCACTTACTGACCATTGTGATCAAATTTTACCTCCAGTGAAATTCTGGTAGCGCAGTGTGGCTTTTCCTGCGACAACCGCTAGCCATTAATTCAATTCCGCATGTAAATGCAGCTCACGCACAGTCACTAAACTAGATTTACTTTGTGTAGATTTTTTTTTAATTAAAACTTTTTAACATCTATTTATTTGTCAATTTGATTACTTTTTTTTGCATTTGTTTTTTATTTTATTTTTACACTCTAAGTCCTCCATAAGCAGCAACTATAAGTTAGCCATTCATGCATTGATTTACCCCAAAAACTGAAGCTCAGTGTAAATTTCAGCATTGCTGTGTTATTTTAGTGGTCCAACATTATCAACATTGGCCCATCCAATGGCACAAATTTGTCTATGTGCCATTGGATGGGCCTATAATATTGTCTATAAGGGGGAAACTGTTTGGAAACTGTGCTGCAGTTCCATTTGGTGCCATTAGTTGTTCACAGCAGTTTTAAACCTCATTTGGGAACTTAAAAGCCACATATTACATCAATAATGTGGTTATGTTGTAGCAATGCTTATCCACAAGTTGTTTTATTTGATAATAATTGCTGATTCCCTCACTAGTTTTTAAGTAAGAGATCACAAAGAGTGTCATGGTAATCACATGCCAAAATTTCACAATAGGGTTGAGCTTTCGTCAGTCACTTTGAGCCAAACATGACTGACCTGAAAAAACCTCAAACAGGAAACACCTGTTGTGCAAACACCATTTAAGACTAAAGTTTTCTCCTTCCTATATTATCCCCTCTCTTCATCCTTTATTTTGCAGATCTTCCCAGATCCAGTAGAAGTAGTTTTGAGTACCGAAGGCACTCTGACCTGCGCGCCGCAGGGGAAGGAGCGCCTGCCGTCCATTGTGGTGGAGCCTACTGATGTCAGTGAGGTGGAGAGCGGTGAGCTGCGCTGGCCCCCGGAAGACATGGACTTCGATGAAGATGAAGATCTTTTCTTGGAGCAGTGCATCCCACCTGCTAACATTGCCGACTGGGGGGAGGATGAAGAAGAGAGCTCTGTCATTGAAAACCACCAGCAGACCACTTCTTTGTTAGGTACTTAACACAAAATGTTTTGGCTTTTTTAGGATTTGGGGGGAACATGGATGTTAGCATCACCCTGGTTCCCATGACCAAAACCCATCAGGATTTTCCCCTTACCGTGTGTATTATTGCAGTGTTAGAGCACTTTTATATTTACAAGAGTTAATTTTTTCAAATAAGTAACGCAAGTTACTTTGTTTTCCCATTTATTGACCGACACCTTTCCTGTCCCCATGTTGAGAGAGGCGTTGTGTGCGCTGTGTAAACATGGTTATTGTAGTTATAATATTGCGTAAACCTGCAATAATTAAATATGCTAAATAATACAAATGTACTTTATTAACCAGTGTCTTTGCTGCTGATCTTTGATGATCCAATTCAACCATACTAATAAGCAAAAATGATTACAGATAAACATCACATTAGTGTTTCATTTGTTTTTATTGCTGAAGTAAGGCCCTGTCCCAAATGGCAAACTTTATATGCACTTTTGGTCTTGTGGATTTACAATGGCTGCCGCATGCGCATGTCTGTTTCACAAGGTCATAGAGTGTCCCATTTGTCATTTTAGGTTTCAGAAGGGTGCTCACAAACGGCCCCTTTGTGGTCGATATGTGCCCTTGATGCACACTGAAGCGAGCTCCGCAGCAGACTTCTTCCCAACAGTCAAAGCGGTGTTACGTCAAGAAAGTGCGGACTCATAGAAAGGCCGCGAGTGTTTAGGGTGCCATTTGGGACAAGGCCTAAGAGTGTTGAACTTTCTTCTCCTGCTTCCTCTTCTTCTGCAATCCAGAATGGCAGCACAGTTGAAAGGTCTGTTTGAGCTGCGCCCTCTACTGTAGGCCTGAATTTGGATTTCCTTCAGCCTGAGTTTTATTCATTTCACTTTTGGTGTGAAAGGACCTTTACATTTGCCAAAAATATTTTTTTTATAAAAAAAATTGTTTTGTTGTTATTAAAAAACAAGCAAGCTAGTCCAGCCCAGGTGAGAAGTAATGCAAAAGTAACTTGACACATTACTTTCTATAAAAAGTAACTAAGTAATACAATTAGTTACTTTTTTTTAGGGAGAAACGCATTACTTTTAAAAGTAACTTTGCCCAGCACTGAATATAAGTATAATATAATAAATATAGTATACTTATATTATAAATATAGTATGTATAATATAATAAATATAAATATAAGTAGTCTATTATTGTAACGGTTGGTTGCCATCGCACAAATGAAGGAGATTCAGTCTTTAATGACAAAATGCTCAGAAGAAAATGAAACAACCAACTTAACACATACGAGGACGGACAAAGAACTAAAGAGAACTCAGGGCTTAATGCTGCCTTCACGTGCTATAGGAATTATCGTAAATACGAGTTTCCTAGTTAAAAATTGCACATGAACGCCCTCTGATGTTGTGTTTACCACTGGGAAGTTTGTAAATGATTTTGATGCCCAAATTCCAGAGATGGGCGTGCCATAAACTTTAAACATGGTGGAGGGGAGAACTACTGTTATGAAAGATTTTTTTGTTTTTTCCCCCACAACAGCTACATTGTCTTGTCTTCTCATTGATGTAGTGCATATTTACATATATGAATATTCATTTAAAGCGTATTGTACGTTTTATACACAGCGAAAATAGCCTGCATTTGACCGAAATTACAGAATCTTCAGCTAGCAGATTATTGCATTGTGAATGTTTATACAGTTGTCAGTGCAAGGGTCATTAAATATAACGTTGGTTTTAATACGATTTTCCCAATAAATAGACAAGAATAAACCTGGCATGCTCCATGATTCCTGTTCATTCAAACAACAAAGCACTTGAATGCAACAAGCTCATAATTATTTCTGAAGTGGGAATTATGAAATTTCCGATAGCACGTGAAGGCAGCTTAAATGCATGGGAACAAACAAAGGGAACTAATTAGGAAAACAGCAAACAGAATGACTAATCAAGGAGACTAATGAGGACTCAGGCAGACAGGAGACAGAAACAAAGACTCAAACTAAACATAACAGAATAGACACGTTCAAATTATAAATAAAATAATAATTGGCACAGAACAAAATTTCCTCTTGTTTGGCAAATAAATAATTGACGGACAATTACATATATATTACCATCATTTTATTATGTAAGCTTTACACCGATCAGGCATAACATTATGACCACAGTTTTCATAATATTGTGTTGGTTCCCCTTTTGCTGCCAAAACAGCCCTGACCCATTGAGGAATGGACTTTAGTAGACCCCTGAATGTGTGCTGTGATATCTGGCACCAAAATGTTGGCAGCAGATCCTTTAAGTCCTGTAAGTTGCGAGGTGGGGCCTCCGTGGATCGGACTTGTTTGTTCAGCACATCCCACAGATGCTCGATTGGATTGAGATCTGGGGAATTTGGAGGCCAAGTCAACACCTCAAACACGTTGTTGTGCTCCTCAAACCATTCCTGAACCATTTTTGCTTTGTGGCAGAGCGCATTATCCTGCTGAAAGAGGACACAGCCACCAGGGAATACCGTTTCCATGAAAGGGTGTACATGGTCTGCAACAATGCTTAGGTAGGTGGTACGTGTCAAAGTAACATCCACATGGATGGCAGGACCCAAGGTTTCCCAGCAGAACATTGCCCAAAGCATCACACTGCCTCCGCCGGCTGTGTTATTCACTTCACCTGTCATAATGTTACACCTGATCGGTGTTAATATTAATTAGTGAGTCCACAAACTCATTCTCTGGCTTGGGTATGCAGAGCATTCGCAGCTTATATGGACTGCACACCCCTGTAGTATATATTTTCCCTCAGTTTTTTTCTTTTACTTCTCTATCAAGCTCCTAAATCTCATTTTACACAACAGGGGGTAACAGATATTGTGGTTTTATGTCAAAACGGGTATGATGTTGCAACACCAAGCGTTTTTGACTTCAGCACCATCACAGAGGGTTATACATTATGTATACATCACTAATGCAATGCTCATTTTCAGTTTCTTTTACATTAGAGAAGTTTGGTTATGTTTGTTTTAGGTTTGTTTAATTTTCTATCTCCGTCTGTCTGTCTGTAGATCTTCAAACAGATGACTTTAGGGACGACACCCCAACTCTACCTCCAGAGAGTGCTTCCACACTGAACTGATGCCCACCGAACCAGACCTGTTCTCAGGGTCTGAATTTAGATCACGACATGTTGAACCTGTGCTGCCACATCTCATGTAGGACGCTTTCCTGAATAGCAGCTTACAGAAGAACGAATTGCAGGATGCTTTGATTGTGGTCTGACTGTGGTCGCACATTAACACAAGATTCAACTGACACTTTTAGTATAGAAAAGAGAGCGACGGCAACTTGTGGAGACTGTAGTCATCATGAAGTTATATATTGTAAAATAGTAGCTCAAAAAGTCATCATAGGTTAATTTATCAGTCCTTTTCCCATTACTATAGGAACGTATCTCAACAGTTGTGTCTTTTTAATTGCAAACTAGTCAGTATTTTCACATTTCCCTTTATCATGCAGATCTGAAAAAGAAGGAAGAAAGAGGAAGGAACATTTTTGTGATGTTACACTTTCATATCATCTGTAACAGATGGTTATGCAGTGGAGAAGTTGAGAAATATTGTAATGGAATGTTTCTTGCAATGCTTTGAAAGAAAATATTTATTTTGTACCATGTCTGTCCCCTTTTTCTTTTACCCATGTCAGTTTTTGTGTTGATGTATTTCAGTCATGTCCAAAGTTCATTTTAACCATCAAGTGCACCCCTGAATAGAAAACAAAACTTCAAACCGTGCAGTGTATTGTGTGTTTTATACCAAACTGAAAAAACAAAGTTTTACTTTCTGTAATGTTTTCCAAAGCAAAAACTTCTCTCTTTGCAATATGTATTGTCCTCAAAGGATTATTACCAAATGAAAACCATTTAAAGCAATAAAATACATCAGTGCCACTACTGAAAATCCTTTTGTAGTTCAGATTCTTGTCTCTAACAATTACGTCCAATAATAATGAAAGAAAAAACTAAACAATCAAAGAAAATCTGCTGATTCGAATAACATGATAGACAGAATCCTTTTCAGTTCCAGTTCCAAAGGATTCCTGTATTAACTTTTTTAGCCACCCACTGCTTCGAACATCATGTAAAACGTTCTTACACAACACTGCTGAAAGCCTGAAAAGGCTTGGTTCACAGCACTTTGCAATCGTTTCCTATCTTTAAGGAATAAACAACCTGAATCACATTTGCTGTCGCAGATCTGCACAACTTCACAGGTATTTTTTAATTCATTTGGATATAATTTTTTTAGCATGATTAAAGTTGTACTAATGTATTATTACAAAATGTTGAAATCTTTCATAATTCCTTCCTTTTGTGGACAAAAGAAGACTATTTAAAAAAAAAAAGAAAAAGGTCCCTACAATAGAATGGTAACTAACATTGCAGTAAAAAAATATAAAATATAGTATGATATGATCAAATCACCACTAGACTTTGAGGATGTTTTGCCTTGAGCTTCCCTTACGAAAAAGGAAGTGTGCTATTAGTATACTTCTTTTAAACTAAAAAATAAGAAAGTATACTTTCAGTCTACTTTTTATGTACTTCTCAGAAATATACTTAAAATCTAAGGTCTAAGTATATTTTGACTATACATGCCCACTTTTGATCAAGATGTACTTAAAGTATAATTAAGTATTCTAATTATACTTCATCTTTTTTTATTTTAGTAGCCTATTAAAATACTTTTTTTCACGTAGCTTTACTGACTGTCTTACATACACATATCGTCTGAAAGCATAACAAGCATACTTGCAGTATAAAACTACTAAACTAGTAGTTTACTTTTACACTTATAGTACGCTTAAACATACTTATATATACTAAAAGGTGGGCCAATCAGTATTGAAATTTTACACTTACAAGTTTACTACTAGTTTTTGATATTAGTATAATTACTACATAAATTATACTTAAAAATATACTTGAACATGACTTAAGTATACTTTATAAAATGAACTTGAAGTATACTTCTTATTTGCACATTTTCTGTTAATTCTCTCTTTCTTGTTTCACAGCTGAAATGGAGGAGGGTGATCTTTATTTTGACAATTCTGACTTTTTTTTTAATGAAACTTACCCTTGCGATGACACTGAAAACTGCACCGGTCTGGTGTTCCCCTCTGAAACGCCATTGTCCCAGATAGGGTCCCGGCACTGGATCGCTCTGGTCTGCTACAGCATTGTGTTCCTGTTGGGTGTCCCTGGGAACGGTCTGGTGGTGTGGGTAACCGCGTTCCGAATGCCGAACTCTGTGAACGCGCAGTGGTTTCTAAATCTGGCCATCGCGGATCTGCTGTGCTGCTTTTCATTGCCTCTCCTCATGGTGCCGCTCGCCCAGGACCAACACTGGCCTTTTGGTGTCTTGGCTTGCAAATTACTCTACGGTCTGTTCTACATGATGATGTACTGCAGCGTTCTGCTCCTGGTTGTGATCAGCTTGGACCGTTTCCTTCTGGTGACCAAACCAGTGTGGTGCCAGAACCACAGGCATCCCAGGCAGGCCCGCTGCGTCTGTTTCGTCGTCTGGATTCTCGCTCTCCTTGGAGGTTCTCCTCAATTTGCTCATATGGGGACATATGTAGCGAGCGAGACTAAAACATTGTGCGCTAGCCTCTACAGTAGCTTACGTCATGCATGGGCCGTAACCCTTACCCGCAATTTTCTGTCTTTTCTGCTGCCTTTTCTGATCATCTGCGCCAGCCATTGGAAGGTTTACCTCACAACAAGCTCTGGGCGAGGACAAAGAGGCAACGACAAGTCGGCCCGGACGCTGCGTGTCATCTTGGCATTGGTGCTCAGTTTCTTCCTATGCTGGCTTCCCCTACAGATCGTGGATATTCTGCTGTTGGTGACATACGGGCAATCACAGAATCTTGAAGCCAACCTGCGTCTGGCCCATGTGCTGACACTCTGTTTGGCTTACATTAACAGCTGCCTGAACCCGCTGCTCTACGTGTGCCTCGGCCGCGGATTCAAGGAAAATCTAATTAGCTCTCTGCGGAGTGTGCTCCACTTCGCATCCGAGGCACCGACCAATCAAATCAGCATGACTGCAAACAGTAAGTCAACCACAGACGGCCTGTTCAGAGAGAAGCCCTGATGAAATCATTGCCTGCACAAGTGGATCTAAAGAAGAAGCCGTCAATCTCAGCTGTCAATCATGACGTCACACCCCCCGTTTTTATAGCATCAAATAACTAACTAAAACCAAACTTATTTAAAAAATTAACACAACTGCCTAAAATGACAGAAGCCATCTTTGGGGAAAAATTATTTGAAGTGTAATTTGATTGTTTCGTTTGTCTCGCGTCCATTAAAATACATGGAGGGGCGGGGGTTATGAGCTATACTGGGACCAACCATCTGGGGGCGATCAAGACGATTTGGCTTCAGTTTTCATCACAAGTGCGGCAGGCTTGTTCCCAACCATCACATGATTATAAACATTAGAGTTTTGTGGCTTCTGGTCTGTGTGTTATCTTTGAGGCCATATGTAAGTGTGCTACCAAAATTTCACTTTTGAACTTTTTTTTGTCATCTAGAAAACATGGGACAAAATATATTGATGTTTCAATGTAGTGCACAGATTTGTGTCCAATCAAATGCTTTCTAGAATGAGAATGCCCCTCCCAAAGACATCATGTGCAGCTGACTAAGGGTGCGTCTCAATCAGCTAGTTTCCTACGTAATTAATCAGTATATCGTGTACATGAATGTAGCCAAAGCCCTGATCAGTGCCCTGACTACTGAACTAGGGAGCTGATTGAGACGCACCCTAAATAAATTCTGCCCAAACTTTCAAAAAAATAGGTAGTTTTTACCATGTAAAGTATTGATATTGCCTTTCATAGTGGATATCATAAAGCATTATACAGAAGTTAAAACATTCACATAAATTGGGATATTTAGTGAACATTTGTGGGGGTAGGCTACTCGTGGCACACAAAAAAGGTTGGAAAATCCTGTGATTTGGTAAGCATTTTAAGGACCAATGTTTTGTCTGGATATGGGTTAGCAATGATTCTAACTAGGCAGATAAATATAACAGCACTCCATGGCAACTGAGAACAATACAGAAAGTTGAGCAATGAACAGAATTCATATCCCATATAACCTCTCCTGTTTGTGTATTATATGAGGTGTATTGCAATTCTGAGTTTGTGTAATTATGTATTTCACTGATTATCAGAAGTCATTTGTACATACTGTATAATCTGCTTTTTGCAACTTGTTTAACCATTTATGTATAAATATTGAAAATATGAAATAATATTTTAAACACCCATCTGGAGATGATAATTTTTTTTCTGGTATGCATTGGTACAACTAGGCAGGTCCCTATATGACTCTGTCAAGTCCTTATTTAGTTGATGTAAAAATACTTTAGCTTTATTATTTCAAATCCCACCCATGGACGAGTTTGAGACGATGGCTGATGAATAAATAAGAGTTTATTAACAACATGCAATGAGCAGGAACATTTTCAAAGACGACATGAAAATCTTAAAAATACACTGCAGGCATGAGATCAAAGATGGTGAACTATTACGTTTAGGCAAGGCATATTTTAGCGCACACTCCTCACTGGAGTGTATTTCCACTGTACATCACAGGTAAGGGCGTTTGGCTGTGTAGCAGCAAGACAATTAAATATTCCAGTCCTCCAATGCACTAGGTGGCGCCAATAAAGAAGCTATGTGATATCAAACTTCATAAAGTATAAATACTAATTAGTCACTATAAATGTTGAAAAATCTGCAGTACACTACAAATGCGTTTTAACAAACATGCTACAAAATACGTATCAAGTAAACTTCATTCTCATGAATGGTTACCGTACTGTGCAAACTAGACACAACACCTGAGACATGGCAGGCAAAGTGGTACGTAGCACTGATAGGAATGCCTCCATAACCCCAGGCACATCCTGTCATATGTGTGTGAGATGAGCCGTGAAAATTGCTCTTTAAAATGCTGAGCTAATGAGAATCAATTTCAGGCGAGCGAATATCTCTCTTCATCCTGCAGTTTGCTCTGAGTACCTATTAATTCCTGTTTGCTTGTTAAAAAATTCCCATGCAAAATAATCTCATTCTGCATTACACAATGGAGAATGTGACATCATCATTAGCATCAGCAGTGTAAGGGTTAAAATGGCTTTAAGTCAGAATTGTGGGCCTGCACTCTTCAGTCTGAGACCTGGCTCGAGATCCTTCCTGGTTACTTCTCTCATCTCACATCGTCTCCTGCCTCGATTTCACTGTCTTGTCAATAATCAAGAAAAACATAACTTAAAATTGATTATTAAGTGGGGGAAAAGCTAAAATATAGCTATAGTAATGAAAGAAAGAGATTTAAGGGCATGCCTGAGAACTTGAAGCTGAGGAAAGTGATTTACAAACATTACAGATCCATATTCTTTTTAAAGGGATAGTATTTTCTTTCTCATGTGGAACAAATATTTTGAAGAATGTTGGTCATGTGGTCCAAGTACAATGTGTTCCTTTTGTGACACATCTGATATGATCTTTTAATGGGTTTGGTGTGTTTAGTGGGTTTGCTTTGTATCTTGTGGTTGTGTCTCTAATTAACAAAAAGAAAGATACAAGAATCCCAGAAGTGAAGATCATGAAAACAAGATACAACTGGAAACAAAGAGGGGAGTTACTTATAAACAAATTATAATCCGGTTAAGTCTGACGGCACGTCACATCTTCGAGTCCAAACTCTCTATCGGATCTCAAAAGATCCGGGCCACATCTGGTACATGTGGATTCAACACGTACCAGATGTGGGCCAGATCTGGGCCGACACTATGTTGCTGCCTGGGACTGAAAAATCTTGATGCTAAGCTTATGATTTTCTGAATAATTAAAATATTGGTCTGAGACACCATGAGCATGGAGACTAATGTACACCGTGAGTTTTTAAAAGTTTGAATGAATAGTGCTCATAAACGGCTGTTGAGTCAGCATTCTCACTTGAAACAACGTAGAGGCTTGGACCCGGAAACAGTATTCAGTATCACAATGTCACGACTTAACAAGCAGACTAAGTGAAGTTTTCAAATGAATTTAGAGGAGAAATAAACAGAGATGTTCATAGCCAGACTCATACAGTGGTCATGAGTTTGAGGGAGCCTGAACGAAAACGCATGATCTTCTTTTTGAGCGCATGCGAGGCTTTAATCTTGACAGCTGCATTGGAGGGATTCTGTGAGGAAGAGGAGGAAGGGGGCAAACGAGGAGGAAGTTGTTGAGGCCAGACCAGCCCTCCGCTCTCATCTGAGTCACTGGACACTGAACTGGTCCCTGGAGAAAACGTCTCACTCAGACTGGAGTCGGAACCATTGGGCGGCGCAGTATTAGCCTCTTGCAACCTCTGGTCCTGCTTCACAAACTGAACACTAGTGTGTTTGACCGGTAAATGATTTTCATGCACATCCTCTCTGAAAACCCCCTCATCCTCTTCTTGACTGAGATCTGCAGAGGAGCACCAGAGTCGCTGACTGGATGGGTAAAATTCATCACTATGATGCCTGCTGATGTCCCGTCCCACAGTATAATATTTGTGCTCCGGTTGGGCGGCCCATCCTTGAGAGACGCAACTGTCCTCTGACCGAGAACGGCAGGTCGACTTGTTTTGTCTCTCTCCCGAAGTTGACCACCTTTCCTCTGGAACCCTTCTGGTTAGGGACCGAAGAAGAGCCCACTTTTGAGATGGGATGGGCTGGTGTTGCTCACGGGACTCTGGAGTTGACGACATAGGTACGCAGGTGTGATTGCAGCAGGTGTGAATGTGTGGTTTCATGGTATCTGACATTGTAGGGCGGTGTTCGTTGTAAACCGGTTGATGACGAGGGGAGTCGCTGCTGCTGTCGTACACTTCTTTAACTCCATACTGATCCATTTCCAAGGAGGATTCTGGCTCCTCGCTGCTTAGGGAAGTTGGTCCAATCTGAGCATTGGGAAGGTTCATGTAATATCTGTCTTGGATCTCACCCTCATTCTCTTCCTCTGAGAGCGGTGCCCATTCCTGCCATTCCGATTGGTCAAGTGAAAGGTAACCAGGAGGGTATGTGTGTAAGTCTCGCCACTGATCGGGTTCACAGTTGAGTCCTGCTGTAGATCTGAAGTGTCGCCGCTGCAGAAGTCCCAGGATGTACGCCTCCACACGCATAGCCTGCTGGATGTCCTCTTCGGTTGGGCCATCATCTGTCTTCACTGTAGGATCGGCCTCAACATCAGAAGTGAAGCTCATCTCGGGCGTAAGGCTTTCATTCCTATCAGCCATCTGATCTGTAACCCACTGAGGGCTTTCTTCATCTTCTTCTTCATCCTCTATTCCCTCTGCAATACCCTCCAGTGGGGGGTGTGGGGCAGAAAAAGAGCGAGGGAGGGTGGCATGTACTGTGGGCTCCATATGACCCTCCCAATCCAGCATGTAGGCATCTGTCAGAGAAATAAAGGATTTTATGAGAAATAAAACTAGTTCCTAACACCAGGGGTTTTTAAACTTTCTTAAGTATAATGATTCCCTTGCAAAGGACTCCCTTCTTCAAAGTCAGCTATGCCTATATATTATTGCAGACACTTTTATACTATGCGGGTAAAAGGTAATCATTATATTTTGTATATACATTATAATAGTTATCAAGACCACAAGTTGTTTTGACTGTTTTTTTTAATTTAACCTTAATTTAATTTCTGAACTTTTCCCACCTCAAATTTTCCTCTAGCACCCACCTTGCAGAGTCTATCGGCATCAATTTGGAAAACCCCTAGTTCAAATCACAACATACTCATAGATCCACGGGGTTATTCATAGTACTGATTAATGCACTAAGATGGAATAAGCAAAAAAGTGGGTGTGAAAAGTGATTAAGGGAAACACTCACCCAGAGATCTGGGCCTGTGACAGGAGGCAGTGAGGTTTGGAGAGGAACAGGAACGCAGTGGAGGAGACAGACTTTCACTTTGCTCATAAAACCCTGAGGGATCAAGATAAATTGAAATCTTATTTTCAATATTATTAGCTTTCATTCTACTATTCACAACATCTGAGTGTATGTTTTTTACATGTGTAACTAATACATCTCACTATTAAAGATAACTTTACATGGCAACACATTTCCTAACACAAAACCACGTCATTGCATAACTAGGTGTGCGCAATACTGTATATCTGTGACCATATCGGAAGAGGTAATTGGTCAATATCATCCTGGTATTTAATGCCCAAGACCAGCCCCCACAAGACACCCCTTTTTTACTCATATGTTTCAACAGGAATTTAAAGAACAAATAACATACAAAACTATGTTTGCATACTAAAGCAAACAATTTACATTTAAACTTGATGTGTTAGAAGCAGGAAAAATGAGCAAGCGTAAGGATTTGAGCGAGTTTGACAAGGGCCAAATTGTGATGGCTAGACGACTGGGTCAGAGCATCTCCAAAACTGCAGCTCTTGTGGGGTGTTCCCGGTCTGCAGTGGTCAGTATCTATCAAAAGTGATCCAAGGAAGGAACAGTGGTGAACCGGCAACAGGGTCATGGGCGGCCAAGGCTCGTTGATGCAAGTAGGGAGCAAAGGCTGGCCCGTGTGGTCCGATCAAACAGACGAGCTACTGGAGCTCAAATTGCTCAAGAAGTTAATGCTGGTTCTGATAAAAAAGGTGTTGGGAATGGGGCTGAATAGCCGCAGACCAGTCAGGGTGCCCAAGGGATTGATTCCCTCACAAAAATGTTTTTAAAAAAATTGACAGATAATTAAACCCCCCCACCCCCCGTTATTAGGTCTTGTGGCTCACCTTACTGCGTGCGTAATATCCACCATATAATAATATTTAGGCTATTAGTTGTGGCCTAATGGTTTAGAGAGTTGGACTTGTAACCTGAAGGTCTCAGGTTAGAGTCTCAATACCGGCAGGAAATGTAGGTGGGGGAGCAGCGCTCTCTTCCACTCTCATTACCCACAAATGAGGTGCCCTTGAGCAAGGCACCTAACCCCCAACTGCTCCCCGGGCGCCGCATCACCAATGGCCGCCCACTGCTCTGGGTGTGTGTTCATGGTGTGTGCATGTGTTCAATATGCAAGGCTGTGTGTGTGCATTTGGATGGGTAAAATGCAAATCACAAATTTTGAGTATGGGACACCATACTTGACTACATGTCACTCACATCACTCACTATAACCGCTACACTCAGAAAAAATTCTACAAAAGTTGTCACTGGGACAGGTTCTAATATGAATATAATATAATACCATTTAGGTACTATTATGTACAGTTTTAATACCATTGTATTAAATATGTACCTTTGAGGTACTAATATGCACTCTTTTGGTACAAAGGTGTAACTTTTAAAAGGGTAATGCCCCATTGACAGCTTTTGTACCTTGTTTTCTGAGAGTGTACAAAGAGCTGTGTATGCGCAAGCGACGGTATTCCGCTCGCACACCATCTTCGTATGAGACGTTAAACTGAGGTCCTGACTCTCTGTGGTCATAAAATCCCAGGATGTCCTTCGGAAAAAGAGGAGGGGTGTAACCCCAGCATCCTGGCCAAATTTGCCCATTGGCCTCTATCCATCATCATGATGGATCCCCATATACTGACTGGCTTCATCACTCTGTCTCCTCTCCACCATAAGCTGGTGTGTGGTGGTCTTTCTGGCGCAATATGGCTGCCGTCGTATCATGCAGGTGGATGCTGCACATTGGTGGTGGTTGCGGAGATTCCCCCCTTCTATATGTAAAAGCGCTTTAAGTACCCAGAAAAGCGCTATATAAATGTAGCAAATTATTATTATTATTATTATTAGAACCACCTGCGATTTGCAGATTCTGTTTGTCTCTCATTGAAAATTAACTAGAGACTTGTGCTTTCTGCGTCCTGTGTGAAACTGCATTTATGATGAAGTGGTACAATATTGGCCCAATTTATTCTCCCAATGGCCACCCTGGGCCTGTCAGAAGCAAAAGCTTGGATTACTATTTTTCTGCACCAGGTTAAAAAAAGATTCAAGCTACAAACAGTTCTACTGTTCTTCTTCTGTGTTCTTATGTATGTTGAAGCATGCAAACTCAAGGTCAGAGCTTTAGTAGGAACACAAAACAAAACATAGCAGCCTATACATTTAATATTGGCCATCTCATCTGTTATAACATTAACTATAACAAAAAAATATATACAAGTATCTGGTATTGACCAACATTTTTATGCATCTGTACATACTAAAATATATCCACAACAACTGTGCAATTTTGCAGAACACTATCTGGAATAAATGATTCATGAGTCATGGAGTACCTGAGCTTGATGCGCTGGGACAGTCCAAATCCTCCTCTGTATTCTGCTCACATGCGAGTCCTATATCCACCCTCAACTCACTGAGCTGCTGTTGCAGGGCCAGCATCAGCAGACTGGGGGCGCCCTGGAGTCGGTTCTGAGGGGTATAACGGAACATCAGTTCATGCATTTCCTCAGAATCAAACCCATAACCTTGACATTGGGAGCACTCATGCATTAATGTTTGAGTTACAGGAATGCAATAGTCCAATGGTATACAAGCACATACATAAATAGCTGAGAGGACAGTAGTAGGGTGCATCAGCATAATATAAGACATTTCTTGTGCATTTTCCCCATATTAATCGATGCCCTAGATTGCCATTACTCACCCTCACTGCATAAAACACTGTTAAATCTTAAATAATTTAAAAGGTCAGTTATATTACAGCCCTATAAAAGGTCTCTTGTATAAAAGAAAATAGTAATGATGTATTGTGCATCTACATTAGAATAATCTAACATTATTTGTATGACAATAGAAGGAATGGAAGATGGCTTGGATGGAAAGCTTGTGTGCATGTCACCAGTATAGAGTGTGCTCGTGCGCACCACTGGCAGTAGTTATGTAAGCAAATAGCACATGCACTAAAACCCAGAACATCAATAATTTACCAAAGACAGGAGAGATACTGTTGAGTATGCTTTTTTTAATCCTGTGGTTCTGCTTTTGTTTCAGGACCTAGTTTTATGCTCTCGACAGCTAGATGAAAACATTGTGGTTGGCACCATGTTGCAAGTGAACCTGTGTTTAATGCAGTCTGGGTCTGGGCTTTATTATAGTTTTGTTCATGGTTTAGTTTGTCCAGACTTTGTCCATACAGTATGTTCCCCACCTGGCCTGAATCACCGCTCAGAGAGTATTTTTGGTTTCTTGTTATATTTTGCTGGCCTATGACGCAAAGGTGGTTTGACTTGGGTCATTATTTTAACCACTTTCAGTGTTCTGTCAGTTCTCTATTTTCCCCCCATAATAAAGGGTATAATGATGACAACCAATGTTTAGGTATACAGATCCAAGACAGATGTGAGAAACAGACTGGAGAGATTTTTCAAAGCTAATAAAACTAATATTTCAGTGGACTTCCAACAATTTAGGTTGAGACAGGCTAATGCAATGTTTGGAATAACTTTTTTTTTTAATATATATATGGAGGCTTGCCACAGTAATACCGGTTACACTCGTATGAAGGACAATCACGGTATGATATTTTATTTTAAAGTGGAGACAGAAGTATGAGTGAATCTTACTTGACACCAGTCAATATCTTGATGAATATGTTTTTTCATTAACACTTTCTGTTATTCTGGTTGAAACTCTCTATACATCTTGATAGCAATCAATAATAGAAGTGGTCTAAATATTAAAACATGAACATATACAGTATCTTCTGTGGAAGTCTCAGGACCAAAAAATGTTCGTCCAATCATTGCATTCAGTCCGAATGCATTGACAGAATGTCCTACCTGCCTGTCAGCATATGTATTTCAATACCTTCACGCACCTGCTCGCGCAGACACACGTCATCAGTGCGTTTCATGCAATGCAGAGTCTTACAGACAGTCACTGAGCACCGCAAACAAACAGCAGCCCCCTTTTACAGTTCCTTTTACAGGGACACAAAATTTTCAAATAAATTTAATTACTAAACTAAATTAACTATATCAACTACATTACTTGAATATATATGATAATTGAAATGAGCTAGATGACATCACTGTTTTCTCCAGAGCGGCTGTACAGCCGAATCAAATTCGGTTGCATTATTTTCCTGGTTAACACTGTGAAGCTGCTTTGAAACAATCTGTATTGTAAAAAGCGCTATATAAATAAAGTTGACTTGACTTGACTTCTTCCTGAACCAAAACAACAAGCTTAAGCTGCGTTCACACCATGTCGTGACTCGTAACTGTAATTACAAGATGGCAACCTGTGACGTTCTACCCGGAGCTGATCACATCCTCAGACTCAGATTTATGCCCTTCTATGTCAACACTATCAACAGCTAAATAAATCTGCAGCAGTCAGGTGGTACAGTTCAGAGCTCCGTAAGTTGTTTACGTTCATTATTATTGTAATCTTATGTGCTTTGAGACATTAGGTAATTTAACGCAGTCTCTCATGACACTTTGCAGACTCTACTATGCGTTCATGTGTTTTGAAGGAGGCGTGGCTTTGGAGACGCTCTGAAAGGAGGGAGGGATCAAATGCTTTCAAAGCTAGCTTGCTATTGCTAGCCTCTCCGAAATTGCCTACCCTACCTTTAATAAAGCAAGTCACATAAAGCACATCCTACACAGCAGTGAAGCTTTTCTTGCTGTATCTCATGTGTACAGGAACATTTCATAGACAAGAAGTTGTTCAACATATAGGACAGTTCACATGCACAGTTCCTCAATCTTTCCACACGGGGCTGTTTCCGAGATCGCCCCTATAATCTTGTTCACTATTCGTTCACTATACGTTACTCCACTTATATAGTCCATGAATGAGTGAATGAAAACGAGTGAGTGAATTCGGACACTGATTGCACTGGAAGCAGGGCTTGACATTAACTTTTTTGCTCTCCAGCCACTGTGGCTAGTTGTTACTAGCCACTCAGCATTTTCACTGGCCACAATTTTAACATCAATACCATAGGGAAACACTGCCATTTCTTTCTCAGCGGTTTACGTTCACTTAAAACATAACTGACTGTGTTTACGTGAATACTCGTCAAGACCAGAATTTTGACATTATTCTGTGTGTATTTGACTGTTTAAGCGCAATAAGCAGCGAAAAAGAACTCAATTTAGTACTGAGAGGTGGCTTTATGTGCGGACACTTTGGATGTGAGCACAAAATCTGCAGGAAATAGTAAAATTATGTGCAATACACGCAATCTCATGCCGAAATTCAAGCCCTGTAACACCAACAATATTCATCTGGAGCAAATGAAACGAGTGAGTGAGGGGAGGCGGGTTTGTGTGTCACTCGCTGTTGGAGAGATGAGAGAAAGCGCAGCTGGTATCTGTCTATTTTGCAGAAAATGAGTATTGTGTATTGAAAAAGCTATATTTTTGACAACACTACATTGCACTTAGTTTATTATTTCAGAAGCTTTTTTTAAAAGACTACAATTGAAAAATGGATATATTATATATAAAATTTAACCCGCCAAAGTGGCTAGTAGGAGTGACTGAGGTACACGCCACTGCTGGGCAACTCTGGCCTTCGAGATCCACTTTCCTGCAGAGTTTAGCTCAAACCCTGATCAAAATCGCCTGTATCTTTCTATTAATCCTGAAGACATTGATCAGCTTGTTCAGGTGTGTTTGATAGTCGTTAGAGCTAAACTCTGCAGGAAAGTGGATCTCAAGGGCCATCTTGAGGTGCATTATGGGATTGAATGAGTGTACTCGATGTTGTTGACACCACAACAAATGGCTGTCTGGTCAAATATTATATAATGGTATTGGGGAGCGATTTAGGACACATCATGCTAATGTCTCAGACACGTGTCCTTAATTTCTGGTTGAACTAATCCTTTAAATTGTTTAAGTAAATAAATTTTTTTTACATTTTTAGTAATAGTTGAATCGGTTTGAACACAGATACTGTGAAAATTATGATATCATGGCAAGTCTTTTGCCTTTTAATGTTTTATACTCTACATTATCCAATTTTTCATCTAGCAGGCCTATAGCAGGGAACCTACACACTAGAGAACCATTTTAAGGGTATGGAAAGATATAGTCAGTTTGAAATTAAGCGGAAATACAGCAAATTGGAGCACACAAAGCACAACCAGACCTGCCTCTCTGAAATTCTCATTGGACAATGGATGAGCATCTTCTGATATTTCAGTCAAATGATGGAACATTGCTTTCTTCTGTGTTTTTGCAACACACCATTCCCATTGAAATCAGCAGGTTTGCCGCACTGCTTGAATTCACCTGCCCATTCTTCATGACAAAAATAAGACTTGAAAGACATTTTTCTTAGAATTCAATCGCTCATAAAACCATGGCAACATGGTTTAGCTCCTGAGGTCAAAGCTCAAGTGCATGAGAGAAAATGACAAGTAGCCTATAAAAAGGAAAAACAGTAGACGAAGACAGAGAGAGATGACCAGAAATCTATTCAATACAATTTTAGGTCTGCCAGATGTGAACAAATCTAAGCAAATCCCCCCACTGAAAACATGATCCAGTTTAAATGATTTCAGAGCTAATATCAGCTATTCTCTCTGAAGTCTATAAATCAACCTCGTCTTGTGTTTCCTTGGTGATCACAATTAACTGTCGTGCGACGGATCAGCTGGTCTGGTGTCTCACCCTCAAAGGCCTCACACACAAAAGCATGCAGAAGGCAGCAGTCTATTTGATTATCACAGAAACAGACAGGACCTGAGGGAGATCAGGCTGCATGCGTACTCACATTATCCGGCTGCCGTGAGCGCCATGTCTTTAATGTGCCAAAATGCAACACAACCAGCATCCTAATACACACACACACACCACCCTACCCCCACAATATCAGCATACACACACATCACTCTAACAGTCCTAAAATCCAAAATACATCACTAAACTGCACTAATCCACACATCTGCAGCAAGTACATCAGGGAAACTTTGGCCTTGAGGGCTGATGTAATGTGTTTGAACAGATGTTGTATATGCAAACTAGCTAATGCAAACACTGCTGGGTTCTCAACCACAAAACTGAACTACAAATAAATCTGTAGTGTGGCAAACTGGTTTAAAGCACAGGGACAACTGGGATGAGCTGTAAAGATTTCTCACAGTTATATTGCTAATTATATTATTAAAGGGTGCATGTGTAATTACATGTTACCCACAGGGCTGTGAGTGTGAGCACCGCACTCTATCCTCACTATTGCCTGAGGAGATCAAATTTGATTCTTTCTATAATTGGTTAATTAACAGCTGCAGTTTGAATTAGTCAGGAGCACAACGCTGATAGATAGATAGATAGAACCTGAGTGAAGAGCTAAATGAGTGGCGCTTTGCTGATGGAAACTCTCATCAGTCTGAAGAATGGTTTCCGGTGGTCGCTGAGGCGGAGCGCGTGAGCCGCTGACAGCTCATTTGGGTGATGCATCTCGAGCGCACCCGCACGCGCCCGTCCCGCGAGAGTCTTATTAATATTCCGCTCCATGCGCCTTTTGTCTGATCCATCTAAGGGGGAGAAACTCTGGGGAAAGAGATACCGCTGCTTATTTGATTTCTCTCACCGCCTTTTCACCGGCCTTTATTCAAAACTGAGTTAGAGTGAGTGAGGTCCGAATCCCTGGAGACAAACTGACGGACAGGTAATGAAGGACAGAAGGGACTGCGCGCTCTGTTAGTTTATGAATATAACTTTGATAAACACTGTTTCCTCAGCCACTTAATACAGTTAACTCTTAATGACAATTAAACCACAATATAATATAATATAAACACGGAGAATATATATATATATATATTAATATTTCTAGGAGTATGAATAATAAATCCATACGAAACGAACAATGGATAGTTAAATGTCTACATGCCCCGCCCCCTTTGCCATATGCACATCAATCACAGCTGTCAAAAACATTCCCTTGCTTTTTTAATTATAGGCTACAGCACAACTGCTGCTAAATGATATTATAATGGAATATTAGTCTTATAAAACCCATATTAACACAGCAGTTTTCACGTGCCAATTACGTAACACCACAAACCCTACACATTTAAAACAAGCCCCTTGTTTTTGTACACACTTGTACACTAATAAAGGCTCTTTATTGGCACATATTGTTTCATTAAGAACATTTAACATCCATGACTCATTTTTCTTTCCACAATAAAGGTTCGTAAACCAATAAACCAGCAATAAAAAAAAAAGTTTATTTTATGAACGAAAAGGTTCGTTGCTGAACCAAAAATGTTAACTATGACAAAACAACTTTTCAGCCTATTTTTAAAAGTGCACTTGACTAGAATGATAATGGCCAGACTGTCTGCACTACATCCCTCGTCTGTTTTAAACTTTTCCAAACAAATATCCACATCTCCATAAAGCGATAGTGAATTGCTGGAGGGAATCCCAAAAGAATCGTGTTTATCACCTACCAGCTGTAGCCTTAAAGTGAGCTGCTCCTGTTCTCTGCTGCTACGGGCCGGACCCACATCACCCCAAGACGGGCATCCCGGCACTGAGTCCCCGAGCGACAGGGCGCCGAGGACCAGACTCTCCTGTCGCTGCTTCAACATCTCCAGTTCACACAGCCACGCAAAACTGGCCTCCAGACGCTCTTTAATCCGACTGCGCTCTTCTTCCATCTTCAGAGGGATCCCGAGGTCCACCAGGAGCCTCCTCACCCTTCCCAGCAGAACAAAAGCAATCAATCTTTCAATACGATCTGCGTCAGCCTGCTTCTGCTACAACTGTGGACGTTTATCACGTTGCAAAGAGACACATGTCCATTTGGATTGAGTGTTTTTCCCCTAACACGAGCCTCTGTTGCTCATATTGCTGCGCTCGGACAATATTTGGAGATATCAGTTTTGAATCCCTCACATTGCTGTACATTGAGGTGTTCCCTGCTCATTAGAATATTCCGCCCTGTCCGCTGTGATTGGTTGTAAGCTCGCCGTCACCGCCCTCATGAGGATCTCCCACATTCTTATTGGTCAGTCTCCGGCAGATTAATTTGCATGCAGGCCATGGCGGGTCTTCGTGCGCTCAAGCATAGCCGGGATGCAAGGATGAATGAATGGACGCCGAGAATATTAATATGTCTGGTGCGACCGGTCAGACGACAGGAAAATGCATGCGTGGATGACCTAATAAGGATAATTAATGAATACTTGGTTATAACATGGGATAAATAGTCATGAGCAGGGAACTGAAGGGCGATTGAATTCATTATTTTTTTAGATATTGGCCTTGCCTTTGATTAAATAACTGTTTATTTCATTGGATATATATATATAGTATTTCTATAATAAAAAAATATTTTCTAGTTCAACAAAACAAGACTGCAAATTGCATCTAGTATGCGTCTGGATGTTACGTAATGAAAGGATTGGGTTATGTCTCCATCTGTTGGCTAGACATGCAAGTGCACAGTAGCGTGATGGTTCTCTATTGGATGGAAAATGAGATTGCATTTTAACGAGGTGTTAAAAGCTTTGACTCTGCTTCAGGCAAACTTCCAAAAGCATAATGCAATTTTGTCTGTGTGTGATCTTAACACTTGTAACACTGCATTTGAGAAAACAAAAGTAACATTTCTGTGGGCATCTAAAGTAAAGCATTCTAGAAAATTAAAGGGGAAAAGGGGCATTCAGAAAAAAAAATCGCAAGGTATTTTCCCAGTGTGGTTTTATTATTATTATTATTTGCAATCTGTCTACTTCACATAGATCAGAGAGCCACTGAATCAGAGCCTCTATTAGACAAAAGTTGTTGGAAGAATGGAAAACTGTGCACAGCACAGTTCTGCTTCCTATATCAGTGAATCATATACATACAGTGCATATGGAAACATGTACAAACCAGCCTGGTCTATAGAGATAAAAACAGTTCTAAAAAGAAAAAAAAATAATAATACAGCAAGTCATTGCTACAGCAGTTAAGTTATGGGATGCCACAGATGGACATCTACAGAAATCAATCAGAACACTTTCAAGAAAATAAAACAGTTGATTTGTGAGACAGTTTGTTGCTTGGACACAGTTGTCATGTCATTCAAGGAACTACAGCACAGGTACAGTGGAGATGATATCAGTGGACATTAAAATCCCATAGCACAGAGTATGATATGAAAATTCGAAATATAGTTTAAAACAATCTTTCTTTTGCCTAAATACCTCATCACAAATGCTCAATATAATTCTCTAATAGTGACAACACATTTTTCATTTGCAAAATGCAAACTCAAATCTTTGGTCAGACACATCATAAGTCACTGCATATGAGCAAAACAATCAGGCTGAAAGTTAATCATTTTTTGCTCTATGTGGAGTTTTAGGAGAAGAGAACGGGTGGTTCACGATGAGAAAAAAAATGCATTAAACATGATTTCACATATTAGGCATTCACACATACAGTACAGTGAACATGATTGTGACAGTGATTCATTTGATTTTTCAGTCAGTTCCAAAATACCAAACCATGAGTACATTTTTCATCTTTTCTCTAAACACACAGAGAAATCAGAATACACACCCAACAACCAACACAGATGCACTCTAATGCCAAAATAAAAGCTCTTAAGATTTATAACTGAGAGGAGGTTTTAACAGTGAATAAACCAGGAAAAAACTGTCCAAACTGTAATTATCTCAGTAGTTCAACCGCAACAAACGTACGCTCTGGAATAAAAGGCCGGCTTCAAACACTGCACAGAGCAACACTAAAGATGGATTTGAAAGATGCACAGTAAAAACCCAGACAAATAGCAAATAGTGTCGTATACATCTGGTATACGTGGAATCCACATGTAACAGATGTGGGCCGGATCTGGGCCGACGATATGTTGCTGTCTGGGAACTCAATCACGATTCCAAATCGCTGGAACACATGACTCAAATGACATTACTGCTAATGCTTTTCTGGGAAAACAAAACCACATCTTACATTCATTCATCAATACAATACCATGTGGTTTGTAGCTGAAATATTATCATATGTCCCACCAGCAATGTGCCAGCAAACATAGGCTTTCAGGTTTTCTGTCCTATAACGACTGGACGTAAAGTGCCACATCTCTTCATGTCGTCTCGCATGAGATGTTTTATTTTTGTCTGCATAAAAAGGGAACTGTTGCATTTCATATTTCATATTTTATTTTTATATATATATATATATATATATATATATATATATATATATATAAATTCTACCATCTATAAATACTATATTTGGTTTAGGCTAGAGCACTTACGCTCTATAAAAATATCATAACTCCCTCCCATAACTTTTCTTTTATTTGACTGATTTAAAAGATGACAAAATATGGGCTATGGGCTAAAATAAAAAGCGAATGAACGGTGAGTCTAGTGCTTCCTGGTCCAGACTCTCACCTCAGACCAAATAAAAAACAGGAATGGTGCCACAGCAGGGAAAGCGTGCGTGGGTTTCCGAGCCGATATATGGTCGTTTTCGGCTTTCTGAAGCCAGGCGGATGTGTAAACAGACGCCCAGTGGATTGAGCTGCTGGGCAAGAAAAAGGCAGTTTGGCTTCATGTGCCGGGAGGAAGACACAAGACGTGCTAAGTGGAATGATTTAAAACGTCACACGAACACACATACATTCACCAAAATAGACACCGATCAAATCACGATACACGTCTCAAACGTGCTTGTGCGTGTTGCTGAAGAAAACGCAGTTTAATAAGTATAAACTCTTTCCGTCTAGAGCTTTGATAAGTGTTCTATGTACATAAATGAACAATAAATATCTGCAATGACTTCTACATATATTGAAATATATATTAAATCTTGAATAAAGTATATATTTCAAACATTTTCACATATTTTCCTACATCTTAAAATAAATCAGGAGATATCACAGTTTAGTAATCAAAAACTAACGTTGTATCCATCTTCCCGTCTGCGGTGTCCCTTTTCACAGTCTTTCTCTGGTGCAAATACACATTAGCATAATGGTTAACGCTTCACAGAAATGGAAGGTCTCTGTTTTTAGAGCAAATGGCCCTTTTGCAGAAACTTTCCCAGCGCAAGATTATCAAGGAAACCAGCCCTGATATTATAGCATGAGTGAACTAGATTTCATAATGCTCAATGATCTCGTTCATCACGCCACTTTCTTCACAAACGGAAAAGGGACAGGGCAGCTGTGCCGTTTCTGGTCAAAACCAAGCTAAAAAGATCATTTTTTCTCATTCTTTGTACCAATAAAAACACTTCAAAAGAAAGGAGGGCTAAGAGGGGTAAAAAATAAAAAGCATGCTCTTAATTTTTCCTACAATCCTCCTCACATCCGTTCCGTTTCTCAGACCGGAGTGTACAGTAACATCCTCAGAAAGAGAACCTGAAAGAAAGCTGGAACAGTGATGGGCCCACTCGTAACCGCCCCACAATTCCACGGGACAGATACGGCCCCACTTCCTGTGAGTTGACTTTGATCCACTTGGATCGTCCGATGGCAGTATCTGGTCCATCTCTTCTGGTCTCTATCAAGTGTCTCTTTTGTTTGGTATGCATAGTCAAACACGCACAAATGGGCCCTTTGTTTTTTGCCTTTCCTTCATATACGTGGCTCTACATTGCACAGCGCGCCCTGGTGGCCTGGAGGGTAACTGTCAGTGATATCGACTCCTCTTCTCGTCCGAGTCTGAGTTGTAATCTCTCAGCCCCACACCTTTCTGTAGGTTCAGTAAGGAATCCTTCATCTGTGTGAAGACACATGCGTACTGTAATAAGCACGTTCAATAAAATCACTTCGTCGTGTAGGCCGTAACCATATCTTGAACATTGGGGGGACCAAAGGGATGGAATAAAGAAGGAATAAGAACAGTAAAATAAGTTCTGGGTCTAATAATTGCATATATAATTGTGAAGAAATGCATTTAAACTCTTTGCAAATAATATTTTATTTAAAAAATATGCACACATTCACTCTTGTTTCTATGTCTAATAGGTCAACTAGAGTGAAAGAGATGAATGACATCATTTAGATGATTGCATACTTTTAATTCAAAATGGCGAAATTACATAAAAAAGTTGAGAAGTTTGCATCACTGTATGTTACTGTGGTCGTTAAACATATCCATCGTAAAACAGTTGCCAAATATTAAATGTTTAGCTTCTTATATTTTACCACGCACGCACTCTTTCACTGGAAAAACTAAAAGCGTGGCGTTGGAATTCATCCATCTTCAGTGAACATTAAGCCCCACCTTCTTTGACCTAATTGGCCCTCATTTTGACATTGATGAGCGCTGTTAGACCGCTTAGGCAGACCAGCCTAAAAATTTACATTTTTAAACTTTCTGCAAGCGGTGTGTAATGGAGAGCAGCAACAAAAAATATAAAATATTGGGAGGGACAATTTGGCCATTTCCAATTATTGGAGGGGACTCTCTGACCCCTCAATGCCTATGGTGGTTACGGCCCTGTGCAGACATATAATATACCTGATCCAATAACAGTACTGAAGATTTGATGATCTCTCTCCATTTCTGCAGCTCAGCATCATGGTACCGCTGCTGGGACTCCAAGAGCTGTGCCCATTCCATCTGTGTCTGCGGCAGTTTACTGCTAAAACACAAGAAAAACACATATGGTAACAAAAACGCCACCACTCAGTGATCTACATGGGTCTGTTGAGTGTTTAAGTCACTGTTTAATATCAGCTGGGTCAGAGTGCAGTCCAAACATCTGTGCATGTGCTTGGAACTGACTGCAGTAAATGATTAACTCAATATCACTGTGTGTGGGTGGGTCTTGATTTTGTGGGAGGAGCTCAAAATGATGGGCGCAGCTCAATATTGTTTTGGGTGTGACTCGACATCGCTGTGGGTGTGAGAGCTTAATAGTATCAATATTCTTAATAGGGCTCAATATTGCTGTGGGCTAAGCTCAATATTATTGCGAGTGGGTCTTGATTTTGTGGGAGGAGCTCACAATGGGTGACGTGGATCATTGTTGTGGAGTGACTCAACATCGTTATGGGTGGAGCTCAATATCATTGTGGGTGGGTCTTGATGTTATGGGAGGAGCTCACAGTTGTGGGCGTGGCTCAATATTGTTGTGGGTGTGAGTGCAGTCTGGAGATCTCCAAAATGGGTGTGAACTCCAAAAGTGGGGGGTCTGACTGTGGTAATTTGATAGTCCACTAGGTGGCAACACTCACAGTTGGGCCGTTGCTGTCAAAAACTGGCCGAAGCAGAAGATGGAAATGCCAATAAAAACAACAGAATAGGAAGGTGGAACCGACAATAACAGATGTGCCAGTAGGTCAGAAAGTTCCAGAGTATGACTTGAGTTTGAAAAAAATCATGCAGAGGTCGCAGAAAAACAGTATCTATGCAGTAACTACTGGAGGAACAAGCGATTTACAGTTGTAAACTGCCATTTACTGCCATTTAAATTTTTTGGGTCAGTATGATTTAAAATAATAAATAAAATTAATTAAATTCAGTTTAGTTCAATTTCACTTTATTGTTGGAATTTCATCCAAAATCATTGTCTCATATCCCAGAGCGTTTACTGTCTCGCATCAATTAATACTTCAGTACGATTAATACTTTCAGTACAATTATTACAGAAAATTTTGGCCGATACCAATTACCTATAATTCTTAATAATTGAAAGCCGATAACCGATATATTGGCTGATAAATCTAAATCCAAGTTTTTATATAATTTGAGGGCCTGCTTACAATTTTATGTTGCCTATATAACAGGCTTGCGCTGCACATGTTGCATTTAACGGCATTTTCCTTTTCGAAGTGATTCCAATCATATTTCAAGCAATTGAAAACCATAATGGCGACGAATGCGCATCTGAAGTGTCTCTGCTGAAGGAAATAATCCATTATTTATCAGCTTTAAGATATCGGACAACTTTTCTTATCGGACTGATAACGATAACAATAACACTGTTTCCACAAAAATAAAGCATTGATAATAGAAAAAAAATATTCTTGAGCAGCAAATCATCATATTAGAATGATTTCTGAAGGATCATGTGACACTGAAGACTGAAGTAATGAGGCTGAAAATCCAGCTTTGATCATAGGAATAAATTACATTTTAAAATATATTAAAGTAGCAAACAGTTAGTTTAAATTTATTTAATATTTGACAGTATTACTGTTTTTACTGTATTTTTTTTTGCCAAATAATTGCAGCTTTCGTGATCATAAGAGACTTTCAAAAGCATAAAAAAAATTACAGACACCAAACTTTTGAACTGTAGTGTAGAAAATTGCTAATTGAAAAATTATGGCTGCCAATCTCCTTTAGAGTGAAGCAGTGTTGGTTTTTGTGTCTGTGTGAGTGTGTGTGTGTTGTACCTCTCATGTAGATGTAAGCCCTGCCAGCTGGTGAGGCTCTGTGCAGAATACTCCAGCATCCAGAGTTTATAGAACAGCATCACATTCAGAAACACCAGTAGCACCAGACTGCAGAGAGACAACAAACTACTGAGCACACCTTCAAGAAGACCATGGACACATTCAGTGAAGAGAAAAAAGACAAATGCTGGACTTGTAATGAGTAGAATGGGCGTGATCGCATCTTAGATGAGGAAGTCCAGGAAATGTGTCACATACGGACATACATTTTTGCTGCATTCCATTCAAAGTCAAACGTGAGATATTCCTACTACTGTTCACAGAAACAAAATGGTAATGCTGTGCAATTGTCCATTCTATTGTTCTTTATCCAAGTAGGAAGTTGGAAATTCAGACTTCTTGTGTTGAATGAAGCACAGCAAAAAAAAAGGGGAACCAAGAAACTCGACTAGAATGACAGGACAGAGTTGAGATTTTCTGAACAGAATGGATAAATATTTGACATCAGTAAGGGAATGTACCTTATACAGATCCTAAGGCCAACCACAAGAGGCAAAACCAAAACAAAGGAAAAGAAAAGAAAAAAGTTTCACCAAGTCAGATTTATAAAAACAAACATAAAAAATAATAACTAATATCAGTACTAGTTAAGAGAGTATAAACAAAATGAGTACAACTTACACAACGCTGATGATGAGTAATGGTTTAGAGAGGTTGCAGAAAATCCCGCCCCCTGGCGTGTGCTCAGGAATGTGTCGTGTCTGAGTGGAACCTGTGGGCAGAGCACATGCAAATGCAACCATTCATATACATTTAAACCTAAGTTAGTGTTTGTGAATATTTAGATGTGCATGAGCTCACCTGCCACGTGTTTAATGCGGTGGATGACCTCCTCGTCTGTTGGCGTGGTAACAGGGCTGAGAGTCTCATCTAGATGGGCTGTGCGGAGGTGGGCGAGAGCCCTTTTTCTGCGCCTCAGGGTGGCGTTCTTCACTGCTTTAGCTTTAGGAGACAGTCTGTGGCTTTCCATTAGAGCATCCTCCATCTTTGCCAACTCCAGCTCTGACAAAACAATAGCACTTGTTTACTGGTATTAAATTACTGGTACTGATTTATTCTGGTATAAATTATTTATTTTTAGCGGTGACAAAGCATTCAGCACAACAGGAATAACATGAATGTAAAATGTGTGTGTAAAAATTGTTGTGGGTGGGACTAAATATTGTTGTGAGTGGAGTTCAATTATGTTATGGGTGGAGCTTACTTTTGTTGTGGGTGGACTAAATATCATTGTGGGTGGGGCTCAACATTGTTGTGGGTGGTCCTTGATATTGTTGTGGGTGGAGTTCAATGATGTGGGTGGTGCTTGATACTGTTGTGGGCAAAGTTCAATTTTGTTTGTGGGTGGGGCTCAGTATTGTGAGTGGGACTAAATATTGTTGTGGGTGGAGCTAAATTGTGTTGTGGGTGGCGCTTGATATTGTTGTGGGTGGAGTTCAATGATGTGGGTGGGACTTGATATAGACAAAGTTCAGTATTGTTGTGGGTGGTCCTTGATATTGTTGTGGGTGGAGTTCAATGATGTGGGTGAGACTTGATATAGACAAAGTTCAGTATTGTTGTGGGTGGTCCTTATTGTTGTGGGTGGAGTTCAATGATGTGGGTGGTGCTTGATATTGTTGTGAGCAAAGTTCAATTTTGTTTGTGAGTGGGGCTCAGTATTGTTGTGAGTGGGACTAAATATTGTTGTGGGTGGGGCTCTAATTGTTGTGGGTGGATCACAAAATGGTGTGTGTGGCTTGATATTGTAGTGGATGAATCATTGTTGTGGGCAAAGTTTAATTTTGTTATGGCTGGAGCTCAATTTTGTAGAGGGTGGGGCTTGATGTTGTGGATTTTTACTTTTTAATAAAAATTTAATACTTTTATTAAGAAATGACGCAATAAAATTATCAAAAGTGATTATTTATAATGTTAGTAAAGCTTATTATTTTAAATAAATGCTGTTCTTTTAAACTTTTAATTCATCAAAGAATCCTGAAAATAAACGATCACTGTTTCCACAAATATATTAAGCAGCACAACTTATTATTAACATTGATAATAATAAGAAATGTTGTAGACAGATTTTAAGTTTGTTATGGGTTGAGCTAAATATTGTTGTGGGATAATGTTGTTGATAATGTTGTGTGTGAAGCTCTATTGTTGTAGGTGGAGCTCAAGAAGGTTGTGGTTAGGGCTCAAGATAGTTGTGGGTAAAGTTCAGAATGGCTGTAGGTGAGTTCATAATGGTTGAAATTGTGTCTTACCAAGGCTTTTAAAGTTCTCATCTAGTCCACTCCAGAAGTTCTTCTCAATGAAGCCCTTCACCAGCCCCCATGGCTGTTTCCTGTACCTCAGTTCTGTAGAAACCCTGAAGACAGATGAATCACATTATTGTCAACACACACCTGTATTATTACCCCCATTTTTAAAAAAACACTGGCATCCTAAATCTCTGACCCGAAGGTAATAGCAAAGGTAACTTCCTGCCTCTTTCTGTTTGACTTTGGCCATAAAAAAACTACTATCTTGTTCATCCATACCTCAGTCGACACTTGTTCTTGGCCACACGTGTTAGCATGTAGCGGTTTAGAGTGTAAAAGTAGTCATGGTACGGCACGTCATGAGTGATGACTTCCGCATCAATGATGTAGCACTCACTTTCCTGGCTGGCTTTATACAGGGTCTAATTCAGAGAGAAGTTGCATTTCAAACATATTAAACAAAACACACAAATTGATAAAACAAATAATCCAGTACTGAGGAGTCTAGTCCAGATGAACGTCTCACCTGAGTCTCAGTAACTGTAGCTGTTTTAGGAGCCAGTGGGTTGGTCAGGGAGATTGTGTACATGATCTCTCTCGTCTGATTTCCGGCATCCTCCTTCTTCCAAGGGTGATACACCACATCTATGAAATTGAATGTAGAACCAATACAAGCATTTCAGAAACAAAGTTATTTTAGTTTTAGCAAGGTTATCAAAGTCCACTCTAAGGGGAGATATTCTCTTTAACAGAAAACATTTTTCAAGAACTACAACAAGTGGCTCATTGGGACTACAACTCACTTCTTCCAGATCTAGTGAAGTCACAATGTCACTCATTTAAATAATCCCTGCCCACAGAATACACAAAAAAAACAGGGCGATGCCTGGTTGAGCTGCGCTAGAAAAGACCTGCTAAAGTAGCGTGTTGTTGCCATGTTGAAGAGACACTGTTTTTTTTTTTTTTCACCCCGGTTCTAAAACCCCTTTGTTTGGCCTTTCTAAGGTGGACAAAATTAGAAAACAGTGGTTAAAATTTATCTTTAACCCTGTTCCTGAACATTATAACCCCAACGTTTATCTGTGTGCGGCACATTTTACAGAGGACAGCTTCCAGAACCTAAGAGAGTACAATGCCGGCTACACACAAAAACTTCTCCTGAAAGTCGGAGCAGTTCCCACTTTGTTGGGAAATTCAGTTGTTTATGGATCAAAACCTGTAAGTATGTTTTATTATTTGTGGCTCCACTAGCCTGCTAGCTAACATTGATGTAGTGTTTATCTCACTTTTGTAAGACTGTTCACCAATCTTTAGGAACTTACCACTCTAAATCGTCCTGTAAAATCATTGCTTGCAAAGTTTCTGCACGATCCTCTTGTTTGTAAACATTCTCAGGATCTGAATTGGACTCAAATTGGTACGGCAAAATTTACACCATCGTTAATATTTACCTGAGCAGATGAAACTCGTGGTTACGGCAAGGGGCAGGTTGAGTGTATTGAAAGTTATGTTAATGTTACTCTGTGCGTTAGCTCAGTGGCTGGTATGAGACACTTGTTGCACACTGCAGTAAGCTAGATCGATATTAGAGTATCATTAATAAAAGCTGGATGACTTGTGTTGCTAAATGGCATGCAATTCATTTTAAAACATTATATGGTGGAGTAAAATGCTGTATTATCTACAAATAAAGCTCTTTCTGATTATACTATGCTATCCACTTAACAAAATAGTGTTGTCTGATTTACTTTTTGGGTACAAATATGTTACAAACAGGAAATCAAGAAAGCAAGAGATTCAAACAATATGGCAATCACACAACTGTCTGAAACACCTGTGTATTCACTCATTGGTGGAATGTCGTCCTGTGATGCGTGACGGCGTACTGCAAAAGCTATAAAGGATAACTGGACCAAAAATAGTCAGCTTTTGATTGGCTGAAGTAAGTTGCTCACAGACATGCAGGAAGTAGGCAGGGCGTCGCAGCGTCTCATTCCCTTTTCATGGAACCATGGTTACTATCGTAAGCTGAGACGCACCCTATCAAGGGAACTTGCACCAAGTCTGAAGTTGCGACGCTATGGGAACGTTAATACCCACGACGCCATATTAACAAATGCCTGTCCTAGTGTGAATCATGTAGAGCACAGCTTAGGACATAAGCACCAGAGACTTGTGTAGGGTCCAGATCCAGCTGTAGAATCTGATGAATGTGTGCGGAAAGGCCCAGCCCCCCGCACCACAAACTTCTCGGAGAGAACTTCTGACAGTAAAGTCTTTAAAGTCTAAAGTATTTCACCATACTCCCTGTAGAATGGGAACCTCACAACTAGAGGCGAAGGAAGGTCACACGCTTTGCAAGCTGTAGAGATAGCCTAGGAACCCTGCCTGGGTGAACCATAGCATACCAACAGCTGTTCAGTCTTGCGCCACTGAGCAGACCGGTGGATGTAACATTCAAAAGCCCTGACTGGGCAAAGCAAATTAAGCTTCCCTTGCTCTGCCAACACAAATGGCGGTAGATAAAAGGCCTGCCAGACTTTCAATAATCCGAAGGGTGCTAGGGACAACCCCTCTAGAACCAAGGGCAAATTTCAGGCTGTAACTCTCGTATGTATAGCAGGCCTTAACCTCAATGCGGCATTAAGGAAACAAGATACCACATGGTGTCTCCATAAAGATCCATTGCCCAAAGGTGTGTGGTAAGCAGCTATGGCCGCCATGTAAACCTTACCGTGGAGGGGGATAGCCCAGTAGAAAAATTATCCTGAAGGAACTCCAGCACTGAACAAACCAGGCAGTTAACTGTTTCCAACTGGTGTTCTCTGAACAATAAAGTGAAGAGTCACCACTTTAAGGCATAAAGTTTCCATTCACTGGGCCCTAGCCCCTGCCTCAACAGGATGTCTGCTCCCTGATTTAAATTCTCAGGGATGTAGATTTCCCTCATGGAGAGCAACTTGCCCTGGGCCTACAGGAGGATCTGGTGTGCCAGTCTGCAAAGAGGGCGCGATCGCAGACCCTGATGATTTATGTGTGAGACTACTGATGTGTTGTCTGAATGAACAAGGACATGATAGCCTCTGAGGTCTGGGAGAAAGTACCTCAGTGCTAGAAATACAGCCATTATCTACAGCCAATTTAAGTGCCAAAAGAGATGATGATCCCTCCACTGACCTTTAGTCCACAGACCATTTTTCATTGGAGGGGCCTGCCCTCAAAGTCCTGAGCACTGAGGCATCATGACTTATCCCTAAAAGAGGTATCAGTCTCTCAAGACTGAACTCTAGTAATATGTCCGATGTCCTGAAGCAGATGACTGGCAAGGAATAACCAGAGATACTCCTCCATATAGACATCCAGCTCCTCAAAGCCTGATGACTATCCCATCAATTAATTCCTCAGAATTAAATGCAGCCATAATCCACCAGACAATTGAACACAATCTGGATGACAGGCTGAACATATATTATTATATTATAGCCATATAACTCCTCAAAGCCAGATAACTATTTCACCATTTAATTTCTCAGAATTAAATGCAGCCAAAACAACCAGACAAATGAACACGGTCTGGATGACAGGTTGAACATTCATAATAATATATAGTTCAATATGCAATATAGAATAATGCAATCATAGCTTGCAAACAGTCATAATGTTTGCATGCAGTCAGAGGAAGAGAGAGAGTCTCAGTCTGCTAGGTTCCCTCCGGCATTATATTCCTTTTTTTTGCAGACCCATAATCTACACATTGCCTTTGCAAATGCGAGATCCAACTACGCAGGTGCTTCAGACGCAATCACGCAGAGGCGTTGTCATATCGTAGTGACTTCTGATGTAGCGCAAGTTCCCTTGAAAGGGAACAATGATTCGTTTTCTGTCGAAAAAAGGTATCCAAAAAGTTACTCACCTTTCTAATAAAACACATAATATGTTAAAGCATCTTTGGTGTTACCATGGTTTCTACAGAAGTAAAATGGAAGGAAATCGAGGGTAATGCGGATATGACACCTTACACTGGTTAAAATAGCTGATTTCTCTGGATTCTGAATTGATTATATATAACATAGAAAGCGCGCAAAGATTGGCCCCTTTTTAATCATGCAAAAGCTGCCACTTATCGCGATAATGCAATCTCACCACGCTCCATTATAATCAATGAAGCTCTCTACACTGCACAATGAATCTCTTGTTCACATAATGTCTTTTTTTAAGGATAAAAAAAGGATTTGTGAGCATGCAGAACTCAACACTGGACAAAAACTCCAGCTTTGAGCGGTGAATTGATTCTGACTAACTTAAACACCTCTTATTGGCCATTGCATTCAAGAAATCAACAGACATGTCTGTGATTGGCTACATTGCTCAACACTCCAAATACATGTTGTAAATAGAAACCTTTGACGCACTCCAGAGCGCAAACACTGGATCATTTGCTGAATGCCAATATGCTATTATTATGGAGAAAACGCTAGTCTCAAGTCCGTGGCCAGAGGAAAGCTAGCCTCACACACGCTCCGCCTATGATTATTTACCTTTGTTTGTTGTTGTTTATTTTGGATCATCTAACAGTACAATGAGATGTTTTTGAAAGGTTCTGACCTGTGAATCTCCTCTGCTCCATAAAGTCTGTCATGAACTGGGACTCCGTGAAGAGGATGCCGTACAGCTTATCAACACTGAATTTATACACTTCGTTAATGTACTGACGGCCATTCAGATCCTCGTGGAATGCTTGAACCTCATCTCCTGAATACACATTCAAGATACACATAAAGATGAATCGTTCTGCACTACTCAAGCATTGGCATCAAATTATGTGTAGAGTCTCACTCTGTTCGAAATTCAAATGACGTTTCCAGAATAAGACAGAATATGTATTTATGACTTCTGAATATCTAACTACATGTATTAAGGTGCAACAATTAATTGATAACATTTTGTTGTGTTGCTTCCAAACTGTGTAAACCTTTTTATATTTGATTTGAAAATGTGAAAGTGTGCACTTCATATTGTATTTTATTATATATTAAACTTTTTTTTCATACAAGATATAGCATATCCATTTGTCCATTATATATTTGGCATCTTCACGCTCTATTCAAATATATATATTTTTTTAAGATTTTGTAAGCATATCGTGAAGCTGTGCTTGGAGTCAATTCTTTTATTTCTTATAATGCAATGAAACATGCCAAATTATGCAGACATAATTTTTGGCCATGCTGTCATAAAAGAAATTATGAACACATGCAAAAAAACAAGAGAGAGCCAACAAAATACTAACAGATTATTTGATTAGAAACATTTGTTAGTTGCAGGCACTCGTATTTATGATTTCATCTCTTGACTGCACGTACCGCTATAACTGTGTGTCTGTGAGAAACCTTACATTTTCATTTATACATTTAGCAGACGCTTTTACTCAAAGTGAATTACAAAAGAGGAATAGAACAAGCAAATCATCTTAAGGAGGCCGTAACACAGGGAGGGATTTAATAAACACTGAATGCATAAAAGAAGAGTTTTTTGTTTCAAACCTTCATCATGTGTCTCTGAGGAATCACTGAGATCAGTGGGTATATCCTCGTTGTCGTTGAAGTCGAGTGCAGGTGGCGGCACAGGGCCCAGAGGACTGGGCGGCTCGCTGTTCCTCTCCTCAGCCAGCAGGGGAAGTGGCAGCAGATCTCCATCAGCAAGGCAATCTGTGTACTCCTCAGCTGTAATGTCAAACTAAAACCAGCAGAGGGCACAATTTTAAATGTAGTCTCTTAAAATGGCATCTGTGCGGTTAGAGGGAGCTAGTATACTCACAGACAGTGGCGTATCAGTGCTGCTGGGAGGAGTGGTGGAGGTGATGGTGGAGTGGGTGATGGATCTCTTGTGTGTCAGAGGTGAACTGTTGTCTTGTTTGTTCTCACTGCTGCTCTTGGATGAGTTATCATTACTGACCTCGTTCTCCTCGGCTGGGATCTCCTCACAGTATCTGAAGATGCATTTACAGTAGTAGCACACAAAGAAGGAATGTGGCTACCAATATGCTTTATTTGTCCAACATTCATGTCTGTTAATCACCAAATTTAAATATGTTGGGTTTTTGAATTAGGGCTGCCCCCTAATAGTCTACTAAACATTAGTCGACGAGAAGAGACTTAGCCAACCAAGTTTTAATTAGTCGGTTAAACTCCACAGAAAGTGGCCGGAAGTCATGTGAGGAAACAATTTTTAAACACGGCTGGTAGTAGCCCAACGTTAGCCACTCACTCTAATGTTAACCTAGATAAACGTGCGCTATTATTAGGCTCATATTTAGTCTTATTTAGTACTGTGCTTACTGCATGACATGTTTAACTTAACATGTGTTTTACTCTATAGGTGCATCCACTATACTGCGGCGATGACGAGTTAGCGTCGTCAAATTCACCTTTGCAGAAAACGCCCCAGTATATAGGCTACAAGTAATTAAATACCAATTTCTGGCATGAAACTCTAGATGGCGCAGGCTGATAGGTCCTTAACTCATTGGTAGCGATCACATCATTATCTCATAGCACAGCTGATTGGTTGCTGTTGCATCAGCGGCCAATGAGCTGCGGCTCAACGTTCAAACAAATACAGAGTGTTGCTGTTAACAGCTTTCAGAAACCCTCCACCTTCCCCAGCTCCACCTGTATAGATCTGCTATACAGTAGTTAATTCATGTATGTTAAATGTGCAGCAGCATGTCTTACATGTTAACAGCAATGTCTGTGATTTACTGCAATTACTTGTTTAAGTGCTATAATCGGGTCCCCGGTGCATCTACCAACCCAGATAAAGTGACAAAGGACAACCTAGAAACTTTGTTTTGGTATGCCCCATAATCTGCACGTTTTCACCCACGGTGACACCATTATGTTTTCACACGTGATAACAGTGTACCAGTTCTAACGCCATGGCAAAAGTAGACTAGAGCAGCTAGTCATAAAATGTCTCATCTCTTTAAACATTATAACTGTTCTGTTTTTGGCTGTAATAAAAAACTCCTGGAATCTGAGCCACTGAGGATGTAGTCGCCAAGAAATGAGCTGAATTTGCATATGTTTGTGTGAATCATTGCAAACAAGGGTCAGTAAATGCAGGATTTGCACAAAAGTTGCTTCTCAAAGATGGATCAAATCCAACTCTTCGTGATCCAACTTCATATCCAGAACACGCAAGTACTGCACTTTATAATGTGTGTGTTTGCAAATTGCCTTTCTGAATGTGCTAATGTGGCTAAAGCTAAAGCCATTGTCTCTTACTGGATTCATACAATTCAGAAGCGCACTTTTATTACTTCTTAAAAATAAAACTAATGACATAGCTCTGATCTCTGTGAATAATGGTAACTTTAG
This sequence comes from Rhinogobio ventralis, assembly GCA_039654625.1. NCBI lineage: Eukaryota > Metazoa > Chordata > Actinopteri > Cypriniformes > Gobionidae > Rhinogobio > Rhinogobio ventralis. Next base: position 36,341,491 of record CM077206.1, read on the forward strand.
CCACTGTATAGCGTCCTAACAAGCACATTCACAAAGACGATTTGCGTACATTCACAAAATATAACGTGCTGTACTTGCATGTTCTGAAAAAGTTGGCATTTATACATCTTTGCAAATTCTACTCACTGTGTGAGGTTCTCCACACTCCAGTTGTTTTAGTTGTGTATCCAAATTAGTGTGAGCTGTAAAGGCTCCGCCCTATTCTGAAAAGGGGCCTGGGAACAGGAGCTCATTTGCATTTAAAGAGACACACACGAAAACAGGGTGTTTTTGCTGCCACCCAAATAGGGGCTTTCAAAACATCCTACAATAAATAATCTGTGGTGTATTTTTTGCACATACACACTCTGGGGACACCTGAGACTTATATTACATCTTGTGAAAAGGGCATTACAGGACCCCTTTAACACTGCCTTATACATTACCATGCCAATCTCTTTTATCATGCCAATCTTTCCGAGAGTTGACATGACAGAAATGAATATAACAAACGTGTGATTGTCGACTAATGGCTTAAATGAATGACGACTAGTTGACTAGAAAAATCTTTAGTTGGAGGACAGCCCTACAAAGCATGCATGTTTAACTCACCCCATTGTGTTGAAATCATCATCAGGCGGCACGTAGTCTTCATCGTCGCTTGTGAGTCCCAGCTCATTTCCGTAGCACTGATGTACAAAGTGCCAAAGCTCTTTAGGGCAGAGGGGCTGCACACAGAGACGGCTGTCATTATGAGCTCAGATATAACAAATCTAATATTGCTTAAAATGTTCTACACAAGTAATTCACTAATAACAGTGTGGATTATTCATATTTATATTATTAAAAAATTCTGCCTAATTCACAACACGTTCTTATGCACATAAATTTGTTCTCTTGTTCTAATGCTAATGAATTTGGAATATTCTATTGGAATATGCTAGGTTAGTCATTTGCATGAAACACACCCAAACCAGAGTGGCTCCATATAAGGGCTCTCCTCACAATCTTTCCTTTATAGCCTTTCATCACTCAACTACTTAACTATTTTATTGAAAATAAATCAGTTAATTAATGCGGAGTACCGCAGGGCTCAGTGCTAGGACCGTTGCTCTTCACCCTGTACATACTACCACTGGGAGACATGGTGTTAGTTTTCATTGTTATGCTGACGATACTCAGCTCTATCTTTCTTCACGCCCTGACGAAATTTACCAATTCACAAGATTAACGGAATGCATAGCTGATAGAAAAAATTGGATGACTAGTAATTTCCTGCAACTTAATTCAGAGAAAAACTGAATTTTTAATTATTGGACAAAAAAACTCCACATGTAGTAACCTAGAATACTGTCTAACACTTGATGGCTGCTCTGTCAAGTCCTCGTCGTCAGTTAGGAACCTGGGTGTGCTCTTTGATACCAATCTCTCATTTGAAAGCCACGTTTCTAGCATCTGTAAAACTGCATTCTACCATCTTAAAAATATATCTAAATTACGGCATATGCTTTCAATGCAAAATGCTGAACAGTTAGTTCATGCGTTCATGACCTCAAGGCTAGATTATTGTAATGCTCTACTGGGTGGTTGCCCCGCTCGCTTAATAAATAAACTGCAGCTGGTCCAAAACGCAGCAGCTCGAGTTCTTACTAGAACCAGGAAGTATGACTATATTAGCCCGGTCCTGTCAACACTGCACTGGCTCCCTATTAAACATTGCATACATTTTAAAATCTTGCTAATTACTTACAAATCACTAAATGGTTTAGCTCCCCAGTACTTGAGCGAGCTCTTAACGCATTATACTCTATCACGTCTATTGCGGTCTCAAAACTCTGGCCAGTTGATAATACCTAGAATATCAAAATCAACTGCAGGCGGTCGATCCTTTTCCTATTTAGCACCTAAACTCTGGAACAGCCTTCCTAGCATTGTTTGGGAAGCAGACACACTCTGTCAGTTTAAATCTAGACTAAAAACGCATCTCTTTACTATGGCATACACATAAAACATTTTTAATTTATATTTTATTCAAATTGTTAGGCTGCATTAACTAGGTCAGCCGGAACCGGGAACACTTCCCATAACACCTGATGTATTCGTTACATCATAAGAAGAATGGCATCTACACTAATGTTAGTCTCTCTGTTTATCCCGAGGTTTACTGCAGTCAGCCGGATCCGGGCCATGTCCAGATCAGATGGTGGACCAGTGCCCAGACATTACCAACGCATCCCTGAAGTGTCTGCAGAGACCGTGTCAATTAGTCTACCCTCTGAAATTGCTCATCGACATGGCATCCTCAATGGATCCATCTCCGGCGTGATGACTCCGATATTTCGAATATTCCTATTTAATAATTGTTTAATCGACACGCCATCCTCAATAAACCCGGCGTGATGCCTCCGATCTTTCGAATAATCCGATCTAATATTACTTCTGACCTATAAGGCTGCCAAAATAATAATCATACACTGTTTGTTAATTGGCCAGAGGAGAACTGGCACCCCGACTGAGCCTGCTTTCTCCTAAGGTTTATTTTTCTCCATTAGGACACCTGATGGAGTTTTGGTTCCTTGCCACTGTCACCTCTGGCTTGCTCAGTTGGGGACACTAAATTTTCAAATAAATATCCGAATAAATTTAATTACTAAACTAAATTATATCAACTACATTACTTAAATATATATGATAATTGAAATGAGCTGATGACATCACTGTTTTCTCCAGAGCGGCTGTACAGCCGAATCAAATTCTGTTCATTATTTTCCTGTTTAACACTGTGAAGCTGCTTTGAAACAATCTGCATTGTAAAAAGCGCTATATAAATAAAGTTGACTTGACTTGACTTAAACATTGTTTAAAAAGTCCAAGTGAAAAGTTAGTAATGAAATGAAGAAGCACATTACATAGAACAAGTCTATTTGTTTGCATTTACACTCCAAGATGAACATATCTATTTTAACATACAGAATTTTCATTGCTAGTGTTATCACTGTCAACCATCACAGTTTTGGATTCAATCCTGCATTTAAATGCGGTTGTCAATCCAGACATTATGTATGTTTTTGTATACTTGGCAGCATGAAAAAGAGATGTGAGCTCCTTTAATAATTACTGAAGATCACTTTCTGTGCTCTCTTGCAAAATATTCTGTTATAATAATAAAAAACTGGCTACACTGTACAAAAATCTTATTTACATTGTTGGTTATAATGAAAGAATTAGCAAGCATGCAAAACTGAATAAAACACATTTTGAGCAGTATTGAGTAAATTAACTTAAACATCACTGATTAGTCATTGTTTTTTTCAGTATCAGTATTGACAACATTACTGTGTGTATATTCTCACCTTGTCCAGCAGTGCATTCTGCCAAAGTCTGAACATCATCATGTAAGTCCTGTCTCTCGCACCAAATGATGTGAAGAAGTGCTGAAGGGAAGATCAAGAACAACTTAACTGAATGTGTTAACGCGTGCAGTAGTATCTGAGTGCGGCTGTGTGTCTCTCACCTTCTCAGTGTCCGTGCACAGCTGGATGGCATTGGGAATCAGTCGCGCTGTTTTCTCTTTCGTCATGGAGCAGATGTCTTTCAGCCGTACTGTAAGCTGTTCACACATGCAACAGAACAACAAAACACAACATAACTTCTCTGATCTCTTGTTTTAGTTAAATTGTGCCTATTATGATATATTAAACACCCTTTATTTTGTTTTAGAGGTCTCCTACAATAGGTTTTCATACATCCCAAAAAAAAAAACACTTACATTTTCTCATAATATACATTGCAACATCACCTTTTTTCTGACTGTGTCTGACATATATATCTCTAAACCCCTCCTTTTAGAGAGCCTGCTCTCTAAACCACTTTTGCTAGTTTAACGACGGAAAAAATGGTCGGCACGCCAGGCGCATGGTCCAAAAGGATTGTACCTAGACTCTTAATGACTCATGGGTGTGTGACGTGCAATAAACCAATCAGAGTCTCATCTCCCATTCCCTTTAAAAGCCAGTTGTTCTTGCACCATGGCGGATTCACTATTTACATGGCAGAATTTGCGAGTGGAAAGACTGAACACTTTTTCAGAGAGGAATCCCTTTATTTTTAATATTCAAATATGTTTGTGTGCTGCTGCGTGTCCCTGTGTGTGTAATAAGCAAAGTGTACGCGAAAATACTGCGCTATTGACTTTAGACCAGGTTTTTGTTGGTCAATGGTGCAGTCGTTTTCAGTTCCTCAACATAGCAATGCGCCAACAATGCGCCTGAACACACCTGGTTTTCAGACCAGCACGGCCATAGGCAAACAGATGGGCGTGAGTGCATCTGCTGTTTAAACAACGTGGCGCTGGACGTGAAAATGATAACTGCGCTGGGCTGAAACTAGCAAAAAACACTTGCGTCGTTCTGGCGCCGCATTGCGCCGGGTGTATGATAGGGCCCTTTGAGGTCGGGTCAAAGTAGACGGTGTTCACGGGCAGCCAATGAAGACCATAGGCTGGAATTATGCAAATTTGTTATGTGCAGAAAGTAAGACTGAGCCTGACGACTCATTTCAGGCGGATCAGAATCGCTTCTTTCTTTTGGGAGACAATAACTCAATTTATCGTTTACTTTGATCTGTGAAACTTTGCAGATCTTTTACATTCACAAACAGCCATATAACAGACTGCATGAATGTTAATATCCGAAAAAGCATAATAAGGGCACTTTAAAGTATATCATACCAGTGTCTCCCAGCGAAAGATGTTGCTATAAAAACAGATCCAGTTTTCGGAGAGGTAGAGGCGGCCCTGCAGGAGAATGTCCCGCTGGAGAGCGCAGGAGTAGTCTGACAATGAGAGGACAAGGTCAAAGTTCAAAAAATCATTCAATTCAATATTTTTTTCTTATACTTCAGTTTGCATCCATCAAGTTCCAAATAAAAGGAGAAAAAATAAAATAAGTTTTAAGTAACTTTAAACTGTAAAGCATTTAATTAAATTATAAATTAACTATTAATTATAATTTTATAGTTAATTATAACTATAGTTATATATAATTTATTAAAGTCAAATTGGCCCTTCATATAAATTTTTTTAACATTTTAATTAAACTTTTAAATGAAAATATATGAATATTAAATATCTAAAATAAAAAAATATATACTTTGGACCAACTTAAAAAATATTCTAATTTGTTACAGACAATTTGTTATTCACTTTTCTCAAATTATATTCATGGTTTGGTTAAAATTTGGATTTAATGTTAATCAAAAAGATTAATTTTTCCAAAGACAAATTTTAAACATAAGCCAAACGTATGTGTTACACACAGACACACACACAAACACGCACACACACACACACGCACACACACAGACACACACACACATATATATATATATGGCTTTTTACAACTTAATTTAGCATAAATGAAAACTAAATAAGCTATAATATGATATGATATTATATATATATATATATATATATATATATATATATATATATATATATATATATATATATATAAAAATATATATTATAAATATTTTATATAAGATAAAATAATAACATTTAGTTATTGAATGTTTAATGTAGTTTACTTGCTATAAATAAAAACAACTTTGAAAGACCTTAATGTTTATTGTGATGTCTTTTTAAAATATACATATTTTCTGCATGTAAAAAAAACAACATAAAAAAAAAGAATAAAACCCAATAATTTCTATAGTCATAAAGCCAGCCAGTATGCGTTCAGAAAATCAACACTCTGGTGTCAAGAGAAAATAAAATAAACTAAATTATTTATTTTTATTTATTGTATAATACAAAAATCTATTATGTGACATTTCCATGTCTAAATGCTAATTTAATTGCATATACGCAAGTCTTTCATTTGTTAATGATTACATCTTACCCACAATAAGACGCTCTGTGTCCGGCAACTGCTTGAAGAGCTTCCTGAAGTCTTCATTACGCTGCTTATATGTGGGACTGAGGACCTACAAAACAAATAAAGCAGTAGGTGAGGAACACACATACACACACACACACGTCCACACTCAGTAAGAAGCAGCCATTCTGCTCTTTCACACAGCTGATCATCAGTCAAATGCTGGTTTAGTTTGCCATGCAGCAGCGTGAGATGAACCACAATGAGCTCATTCCCACTGTGGCGAGACAGAAGACGCTGGAGTAAACGACGACTTCACACTGCTTCTCATTCACAAACGCACTCTTCACTCCTGCTAATGAGTGAAAGTACACCTTGCATCATTAACAGCAGAGCAAAATAGCCAAATGCTCTAAGAAAAGACAAGACAATCACTTCAGCTTTGATAAGGTGTCTTGTGATCAACCGTGTAAAATGGTGATCCTTACACGCAGTATTGAATGTGATACACTATTGCCACGGAAAAACAACAACAATCTTTTGAGAAATACCTTGAAAATCAAAAATACCTTTAGAACGAAACAACTATTAAGGCAACTATATTTATATAGGAATATTGTATATAGGAATAAATGGTTTGGAAAATGAATAGATGGTTTATATTATATTACATTATATTATATTATATTATATTATATTATATTATATTATATTTAGTGCTGTCAAATCGATTAATCACGATTAATCGCATCTAACATAAAAGTTTGTTTATATAATATATGTGTGTACTGTGTACATATATATACATATGTATATATGTGTGTGTGTATATATATATATATATATATATACACATATATTGTATAAACAGTACTAATTATATTATATTATACATTCAACTGCTGAATATAGACGGACACTGTTAACATTTTGTTTTTACTAATTCCTCAACATTGCAATAAGTAAATAAAAAAAAATTATGTATATTATAAGCATAACAACTTGAGTATTTGAGTGATAAGTGTGTTTGTTTTTATATATATATTCCTAAGTGTATGATATTAACATTATATATAGAACTGACACTTAAGTGTTAACATTTTAATTTCATGTTTTTGCTAACTTCTACCAAATTAAAGAGTAATTAAATAAAATATATTAAATATTTCCATTATTATTTTATATCATCTGAATAAAAATTTGAGATTTGAAATTTTTTTTGTTGAAAATTAACGCATGTATGTACAATTCTGTATACAATGTAAATATACACAACAGTTATTATATCATTATATATTTATAATAATATTATAAGTTTCATGTTGTACACTGCCCTATTACTATCAAGAGTGGACCCTAAACTAGTCTTTTGTTGAATCTTTATGGAGACTCACGGCAGGTATTTCCTCATCCTGGTACGGGTCGTCCCTCGGGCCCCAGTGCCAGTCTTGCTCCCAGTCTGAACCCTGAATTAACCACCCCGCCAAAGCCTCCTCCAGCTCCATTAGGGTCTCCCAGTCCTCCTGAGAGTCAGGTGATGAATCCATGTCTCTGTGCCTCTCTCGTACTACGGCCAGCGGATCGATCAGTTCATCAATGACAAGATCCTGGTAATATTTTTGACTCGGATGGGTCTGTAAATAAGTATCCCAGATTCAGTCGCTCCTCCAAGGTATGTCTCCGCTATCGCAGATGTTCATCAGGGTGTAACGTCCTCTATCAGGGTGTGAGTGTCTGGCTCTTCTGACTAGCGCCACATGATTCAAGTGTGGCTCGCAAAAACACACTCACGCGCAAGTGGCCTTTAGTAACCTTGGCAGACAGATACTTTATTATGCTGCTGTTTGTTCCAGTTTGCTGCTGGGAAAGCGTCTGTAAACATGTCCAACTTGATTCTTCATCCTTTTTCGAGCTGTAAACGCTGTGACTAAAGGGTTGATAAAGAAGGAACATCAAGTTACTTCCGCAAAGCGATCATTAATTGTTACCTCAGTATGCAATGGCTACTAATATCTCCATTGCAAATTGGTCGTTGGCTTTCAGAGAATGTTCTTCTTGGAGTTTAGTCCATCAAAGACATGTCATGTCTTAGTCCTCAGAGTTTGTAGTTGTTTTTTGCATTCAGCAGCGGTTGCTAGACTTCAGATGGTCTTCTTCTACAGGTGTAAAAAGAACCACGTCGACAAATAAAGACCATCTGGAAGCTCTCTTTGCCAGTTCCTTGGGTTATTATGTCCTTTTTTTATCAATTATGCTTTCTAATGTACAATTCACACCTTCATCTCTCAACCCCAACCTCTACTCACTCGTGCCTTCTCATTTGTTCTGTCAGGAACCTAAAGATAACCAAGAACAAAGACTGACACATGATCTGCAGCAGTCATAATGCTGAGAATGGAATTCTGCTTGTGCAAGCGACAACTTGAATCTCCGTCTCAAAAGTATTCTCTCTTTAGCGGCTATGCATTAATAACCATAAAGATGAATGTATAGTTTCTCCCAATGTAGTAGCAGATACCCGATAACATTTCAGTGGAGATCCAGAGAAGAACAGAAGCCTCTTTGGAGCACAAGAGCTCTATCTGATTTAAGTAGAGCTGGATGTGTGTGAGTGTGTTTACTCCTGGCGATGAGTATGCAAAGTTGGTTACATATTAACTAAAAGAGTAAATAATGAGAGCCGCTGGTGGCTGGTACCAAGAGTGGGTGTGACAACTCCAATAATGTCATAAGGGGATCCCTTTGTTTTCTAATGTCTCAGTGGCAAGTGAGACCATGTCTAGGGTGTGATCTGTTAAGGTTAGTCTTTCGCAAATCAAATGTTCCTTATGTGCAAACGTCAACCTTAAAGGGATAGTTCACCCAAAAATGAAAAATTATGTCATCATTTACTCACCCTCATGTTTCACCAGATACTTTGAAGAATGTTAATAATAAAATAATAAAATAAAAAGGAGAGTAAATGATGTCAGAATCTTCATTTTTGGGTGACCTATCCCTTTAAATGCCTTTAAAGCACACTAAAGTTGTAATGTTATATATTTGATCTATATCTATAATAAAGCCATATATAATATCAGTACAGATGTTTTGTCAATAATAATCCTAACAGAAACTTCAAGCAGCTCGTTTCTATGGTTACCTCCTCATGTAAACACATCTTCAGTTCACCCCACTGATCTATATAAATGACTCGATTGCTCATGATGTCATAAAAAATGAAGCCATCGTGCCGACATATGGGTATTTCCTAGTATTCCCCCACATTCTCTCGAATTAATAGGAAATCATGTGATTTCAATGAGAAAACATTACCTAACGAGTCAGCGTTTTTATATCTGAAGTCTCCCTGTACATTCTTACAATGCAAATATTTCCCCTGCTTATTAAAAGTTACGTTCATCTTCATTACAGCAGCAAATATCAGACTCAGCATTTGTATTACAAATGTCACAATGATTCTTCTGAAATCTGAATTCAGATTTATGCTTTGCTTTTATTTGTACAGTAACTGTAAATGATTCAACAGTGTTCATTAAAGGGATAGTTCACCCAATGACTCTGTCATCATTTAGTCACCCTCAAGTTGTTCCAAACCTGTACCAATTTCTTTCTTCTGCTGAACACGAAGGAAGATATTTGGAAGAATGTTTGTAACCAAGCAGATTTCGGCAGCCATTGACTACCATCGTATTTTCCCCCACTATGCTAGTCAATGGCTGCCGAGATCTGCTTGGTTACAAACATTCTTCCAAATATTTTTAACTCTAATCTTTAATTCTTCCAAATATATTTATACTGTTGCTCCAAGCATGGTAAACCTTGGATTTTAATACAATATAGTGCAATATAATAATAGGGGGTTGTATTGTAATATCTATTGTATATTTGAATCAATCTATGCTAATAATCCCAAATATATGTTCATGCTTAATATTCCCAGCATAATTACGTACATAAAGAAATCTATTTGTGTAGTAGAGTGTGCAGTAGTGTAGACACACCCATCTTAAGGATTTCTATATATCTCTTATCCTGCTTGAAAAGACCATACACATTACAGACAACGTCTGAAGTAACAATTAATTTACATAGATATATAGTAAAAACTAATCCTGTTCCACTGATACGCTGCACATCGGGTGATTTTAGGTCAATGTTTTGGCTGTAAGTCAATGATTCCCTCTGTCGGTAGGGAATCATAAGATGGCCGTTCACACACTTTTGGCTGACGGCAGTATAGAACGCAATGAGCAATCCAGTCATTTATATAGATCAGTGGTACACACGCATTTATTTGAGTGTCCGGTCCGGTGAAAGTATGTTCTCTGAGTAACTGAGAAATATTGGTTGAAAACATTTTTAAATGTTCCTTATGTAATTTGTACAATTAAAGCTCTTTATCATGTGTACTATTTGTACCATGTATGATGTATTGTTTTAGTATGAGACTTCCTTTACCTTGAATTGACTTCCATTGCGGGAGTTCAAAAATGAAAATTTTGAAGAATGCTGGTAACCAAACAGTGTTGGTGACCATTGACTTCCATTGAATACAGAAAAAAAACAACCACTGACACATTTCTCAATAGCTCAATACCTATATAGCTCAACCTATATTCAAACATGTTACATAAAAACTATACTGAAGGAATCGAGCTGATTTCTGCAGGAGATGTCTTTCATCATTTAGTTGACAAGGATGCAGCGCAAAATGTGTGATGATAACAGCCATAAAATGAAAAAGCCTTTGTGTGACACGTCTGCTCTGGGATAACGTTACACAACCTCTTTCTATTCATACTCCCTGTTTATGACTTTCCTAATTCTACCTCGAAAGTAGCGAGAACAAATGTGTCGTGAAATTGCTGCCTTAAAATAAACTACTTCATACAAACTTTGTGTCTGTACAGTGTCAGATGACGTTGATCTGTAATAATCAGCTGTCTCTTCTAAACCAAATATAATTGAGCTTATCTGCAATACAACAAAGCAGTAGCCAACATTCGCTCTGGTGGTCAGTCGGGCTCAGAACTCATGAAGACGGTTGAGATGTAATCACAGAGCTCTCAGGGCCATGGGAGATCATCACTGCCCATATGAACACACACAGACGCACATACACTCCACAGACAATGCATCAAAAATATACTACACTATAAATATTACGTCAATACCACTGCATGGGATCCTGCTGTTGAACTGCACAGTATGCATTTAGTATGCATCAAACAGCTCACATCCAAGCAGATGCAGTGTACTCAACCAATCACATCACACCGCTGAGAACTAGAGCCAATCAAAGAGATGCAAAGTCTACTTATTGTAACTTTCTAACGCTGCCGCCATGCAGGTTCTTGTGAAAAAGAAGTGTGCTTTATTGTATTGAATGTGCAAATGTTTAAATCTTAAAAGTATATTTTTAAAAGACCATGCTTGCATATAATAAAATATTAATGAAATAAAAGGCCATTTAAAGAGCACACTTTCGTGACTGCTTCTTAACACACTTAAGTACACTTTTAAAAAGTGCACTTTGTATTACCGTCAAATTAACATTTTAAGTACACAGAATAAGTACACTTATTTTGATGTGTTGACTAACATACTAAAGCCCATGTAAAGTATTTAATTATAACCGTTTCAATGGAAATTACAGAATATTTTATTTTACCCTAAATGCTCATCAGTTATTTCGGTAATAAGCCTTTTTGAAAGTATGCTAAAGTGTACTTCTTTTTTACAAGAGGGTATTAATGCCGTGCATCCTGTGTTTTAGCATTTGGTTTAACAAAAGTTCATTAAGGAAGATGCTATGATTACATCATTAAAGGACCACACACATGCCAAAGCCATCGTTAGAACGACAGAAGCCTTCAAACTCATTTCAGTCCTCATACTGACGTTAGGTGTGAGAGGAAACAGGAAGTGGAGTGTAAAATCATGCTTACTCTGAGAATGTGCTGTCTCTCATGCTGAAGAGAAAGAGTGAAGGAAAGAGAGAAGCAGACAAAAAGAACCACAGACAGAAAAAAAGCAAAGATAAAGGATTGAAGGAAAAAGGAAGATATCGTGGAATGAAAAGTGATTGAAAGATTACGGTATTATGATGCTCTCTTGTGGCTAATGGTCTAAATAAGACAACTTGATATTTGTATTGTATTATGGAGCCCCAGGAGAAAAGATAGTATATCGTGGCCATGAATTAAGGATTCGTCCTCTTGTTTTAGTAAATCATGGCCACGATTTCCTAATTCATTCCCTCATTTTAAGTAAACGTGCACACAATATAATAATTCCTTCCCTCGTTTTACTAAATCATGTGCACGATATAATAATTTGTTCCCTCGATTTAGTAAATCATGGCCACGTTGTACTAATTTGTTCCCTCATTGTGCTTTAGCTAAAACAAGGGAATTAATTATTACAACATGGCAATGATTTAGTTAACCGAGGGAACAAATTATTATAACTTGCACACAATTTACTTAAATGGATTGTCTATTTACACTAAGTGCAAAAAGCCTGCCTTGTTGGCAGAGGCTATTTACACTAACTCCGCCCACTGATGTCTGGTTGGGCTAGAAAAAATTACAGAAGGTAATGGTGTAGGGATAAGGCACGTGGTAGAAAGTTCTAATGCAAATCGACCCGAGTTTGACTCTACTCCCTTTTGCATTACATATCAGATCGGCATTTACTGTATTTTCAATAAAAAAGTGTAAATAAAGTGTCTAATGTGTTTAATAATAAAGAGTTTATCAGTTAGGGGTAGGTGTAGGGAGGGCTTTATTGTCCCAATTAGGTGGCATCCATTTTAATAATTTTAATAAATATAATAATTTAAAGTACACGTTATTATTGCATACCGTTTAATGTACAACAACACTGACATGCAAATAGTATCTGCCACTATTTATAATTGTCACTTTTGAGTTTGTTTTCAACCTGTTTTTCTCTCACTGGAACAGACTCTGGAATTTCTCTCACTGGAACGGTGGCTGAGGTTGGCATGCTGTATTTCTCCTTGCACTTGCCGATGGTAAAAGGGGAACCACTGCAGAGGAATACTCAGTCCACGTACTTCTTAAATGTCCCTCGAGGGGACTAACTACTATTTACACTTACTGCAAAGAAAATATGCTATTTTCACTTAGTGTAAAAATAATCTAGTTTCTATTTTCACTTAGTGCAAATAGCCACTGCCTTAAAACGAGCAAACAAATTAGAAAAACGCGTTCACGTATTAGTAAGTCATGGGAACGAATTGTTAATTTGCATGTCATGTGTGGGGCTCCGTACTATAATGATAATTAATTATATAACATAAAAAGTACCCTGACGTATTCAAAGTATTGTTTAAAAATAGTGGATGCACTTTATTTTACAGTATGTGCACTTTCAATGTACTTACTAATAGTGTACTTAATTTAGAGGTAGGTTCAGGATTAGTACCTAGTTATTATCCAGTTAGTGTCATTACTACAATAAGTACACAGTATGTTCATGCGAAACAGGACTGTAAAATAAAGTGCTACCAAAAATAGTACCACAACAATATTGTTCTTTTAGGCAAAAGTACCTCATAGTACCATGTAAATACTAAGGTATGTCGCTATGAATTTCTGACACACTATGTGATGCACAACAATGTTGTTAACCCAAAACTTGAAGAAGTGGATGGCTGTAATCAGTCACGTTGACACATAGATGTACAATATGAGGAAATTGATAACGATCGTGAGTCAGATAATATTTGCAGATGAACCGCTGAATGTCAGAGGAAACAGCAACAGATCTGTAAATCATTATTAAAACAACACAAGAATCCTTGTTTGATCACATCAATGTTCACATCTGACATACACAAAGTCCATTTGAAAGTAATTATCTACTAAAAAAAACCCCAAACAAAATCCCTATTATAAAACAATAATTAAATAATAAATAAAATTAAATTAATTAAATTAAATTACCCTGTTCCCTTGCCTAAGCAATGTCATGTTACTGTTTTACAAAGAACACACTGAATAGTAACATTTATGGCTGTTTATATTTCAAAGTAGGTAGGCACACAATCAATAGTGCAAGTATAAACACACGCACACGCACACACACACACACACACACACACACACACACACACACACACACACACACACACGTTGTGTTTTCATGTTTTATGGGGACTTTCCATAGACATAATGATTTTTATACTGTACAAATATATATCCTAACCCTAAACCTAATCATCAAAGAAAACTTTCTGCATTCACAAAACACCATTTAGTCTGATTATAAGCTTTTTCCTCATGGGGACCAAAAATGTCCCCACAAAGACAAGGATTTCAGATATTGCCATCTTTGTGGGGACTTTTTGTCCTCACAACGTAGGGTTCACTTGGATGATACATACACACACACACACACACACACACGCACACACACACACACACGCACGCACACACACGCACGCACACACACACACACACGCACACACATTATTAATAGGAAATGTGACTTACGTTGTACCAGCTCTGGCTTTTCTGCAAGAGAAGGAGAAGAAAATTATTATATTATGGAGAGCAAAAGAGTAGCTATGCAGAGCATTATTTGCATACGCCCACTCACACCGAGTGTGTATTTACAGACTGTGAGGGTTGGCCGAGGGCCTGTCATGTGGCAGCTGGTAAAGTCTGTTAGACTGACATTTCCCTTCACTGGATAATTACACGTGTATACATCATTTGGCCTTTCCACAAATAGAGCGATACAAAAATAGATGGTTAAATGAGCAGTTTCAAAGGTGAAATGTCATGGGAATAAGACAAATTCACACCCGTACGAACCAAAATAGAAACTTAAAGAGACTTTTCAGGGGGTGTTTGTGTACAGGGGTGACATCACTACCGCTCTATTTATAACCCAACAGTCTCAGTCTAGATGATCCTGAATGTTGTTTCACTCAGGTCAAAAAAATCTATTAAAGACCCTTAAAAGTTTATATCGGTTAGTTTTAAGGCAATCGATATGCTATTTTACAGCTAAAAGAGAAACATATAAAGACGATTAAAATAAACTTTTATTAAATATACATATTTAAAATTTGCATTCTCTTGGAAAATGGACCAAATATATCGATGACATCAGCTCGTTTAGTGGGAAATCCAGATTATTGTCTAATCAAATGCTCTACAGAATATGGAAGCCCTTTTCCACCTCAAGAGTTAAAGTAGCCTAATTGTGACTTTATATTTCACAATTGCAAACTTATATCTCATACTTTTGACTACATATCTTGTAATGTGAATTTCAATTGCAATGAAATTATGATATTATGTCTCGATTATATCATTATGACTTTTTTTTCATAATTATGACTTTATATCTTAATTGACCTCATTAGTCGCAATTATGACTTTATTTCTCACAATGTGACTTTCTCATAACTATGACGTTATATCTTGCAATTATGACATTATCTCAAATGTGACTATTTTTCGTAATTATGAATTTTTATATTGTAAAGTAACTTTATTAGTGGTAATTATGAAATTAGGCCTCACAATGTGGATAATTTTCGTAATTATGACTTTATGTCTTGCAAATTAGTCAGAATTATGACTTTATATCTCACAATATGACTATTTTTCATAATTAGGACATTATGCCTCGCAATTTGACTTAATATTTTGAAATTATGACTTTATACCTGGCAAAGTAACTTTATTAGTCGTAATTATGACTTCTCGTAATGTATCACAATGTGACTTTATTTTGCATGACATCACACAATGTAACTACTTTTGCAATTATGACATTATATATCACAATGTCATTTTATTTATCATAATTGGCTATATCTTACAGAAGTGCCAATTTCTCATAATTATTACATGTGACTCGCCAGGCTGTGCCATTAACTAAAAGGTCAAACCCTTTAATATGTCCGACCCCAACTTCCTGTTTAAAAAGGATCAACGCAGGGCATAAATTTGCATTCGTCGAAAACATTTCATGGGGTCTTTAAGGGCATGATCACCGGCCTAGGAAACAACTCAGGTAGACGTGGAAAAAATTAATGTTCTTCCCAACAGAAAAGGAAGTGTGAGATATACGTCTTCCCAAAAACAGTCTGCATTATGGAGATTAACTAGTTTTACTGACCTTTTGTAGAACAGACAACCAACTTAATGAAATGAAATGGGGGAATCACTTAAGCTGAAGAGAAATTCTCACGCTTTATTAGTTTGAGGTACGACACATAATGGGCGCACTTGTTTTATAGTCTAGGTTAAAGTGAGCAGACAAAACGACAAGGAGTATGTGTCAGCCGATAAGCCATTCAATTAGCCTACTGCCCCTAAAAGAAGGACATGGTGTGTTTGTGTTTTACTGTGAAAGATTAGCTGGACACACACACAGCTCTAGTTGTGTCTTGTCCATGACCCTTTAAACCTATAGATAAACTCACACAGATCTGCTAACACACATACTGCTCTATTCCGTCAAGGCTCAGGGATTGGGCGGTTTAATGTGGGCTAATCTGATCTAAACTCAAGAGAGGTGTGAGACGGGTCTTTCGTGTGTACATGTGGACAGAAAGAGAGAGAGAGACAGGTGAGAAAGGGTTTGGAAGAATAGTTCAGGGGTGCTAACACGGATGAACTAACACTTAAGGTAGTGTTAGTTCAGGGGTCAAACGGAGAACAACATGAAATGCTTACTTTAATCAGGTTTAATCTGTCATACTGTAAAGCAATGAAAACAGAATGAAAAAGAAAAACAGAGAAACTGGAAGCTCATTTTATGCATTTGGCACATGCCGTTATCCATGAGTGACTTACAACGCATGTGTGTTCCCTAAGAATCAAACCCAAGACCTCGGTGTTGCTCGTGTCAGTCAGCTGCCTACCTAACAGCGTTTGGTAGGAACATTAGGCTTCTCAGATATGTTAAAAAAATTCCAAGGCTTTATTGCAATAAAATCCAAAATTGAGGATTGAGTAGAGATAAATGTCTATTCAAATATATATGAATACCAAACAAATCTATAAAAGAATGCACCTATTCATAAGATGAAGAATTATATTAGTGTAGTAAAATCACCTATTAAAATATTTAATATACACAAAGGTTGTCCTCTCATGGTGGTGGCCATGATGGAATCCTGCAGTGTTTTAACCATGCGCACATGCTTTCTCTGGGCAGCAAAAAATGCACTGATGATCTGAAAACACAGGCAAACATGTATGTCCGAGTTTAGCGATCTCCATTGCGATATTGATCGTGTAATACAGCCAGTCTGCCTGTGCTGTTTGCGAATAAATCTACAAGCAAATCTTCTCAGTGACGTATTACTACGTATTAACAAGCTATTAATACGTAACATTTACAGGTACAAAACGTAAATTTTTGTATGTTTTTGGACAGATGCTGAAACGTACAATATGGACGGACTGACAACATTTAAATGTAAACATTATAACGTATTTACAGCTAAACAAAATGTAATATTTATGAATTTATGAATAATATTTTTGACGTTTACGATCGCTGCTGAGAATGAAGATGAAGATCGCTGAATAAAGGCGCGAATTTGGGTCAGTTCACATGGATTCTAAATAGGGATGTACCGATATGAACATTTTTGCTGATACCGATAACTGTTAATTCTATCGGCCCTATCATACACCCGGCGCAATGCGACGCCAGGCGCGACGAGTGTTTTTTGCTAGTTTCAGCCCGACACAGCTATCATTTTCACGTCCAGCTCCACGTTGTTTAAATAGCAAATGCACTCGCGCCCATCTGTTCGCCTATGGGCGTGCTGGTCTGAAAACCAGGTGTGTTCAGGATGCTGCACATTGGTGGTGGTTGAGGAGATTCCCCCCTTCTATATGTAAAGTGCTTTGAGTACCCAGAAAAGTGCTATATAAATATAACAAATTATCATTATTTATTACTTTTGTGAATTCATGTTGTGTTTTTGGTGTATTTTATGGTTCTGTTGTCAGTCACAGTTTAGAACTATACTGAGAAAACGCCTTTAGTGTTCCATGGCAAACAAAATAAATATTACATGATACATAATGGTTAAATGATTACAGAAATTATTCATTTAAATATTTTAAAGTGTAGTCTTGTTTAACATTATGTAAAAAGCTTTCGACAGAAATCATAGAACAGAGCAAAATGTTATAATTTATTATTAAGTAGATGAGTAAACTGCGCTTAATAAATGCGACTGAAAGCATAATGCCATTGATATGACAATTGAATACAGTAGAGATATTTAATGCCACAATTTTAACATTCATAAATAAGGATTCGTACACATTTGCACGTCTGTAAAGTTGTTCATATGTAAATAATTAACGTTTTAGTGCTGTCGATACGTCAATATTGTGCGTTTTAGTGTCTATGGAAGTAAATGTACCATACTTTACGGAAAATACATACAAATACTCATGAGATCACATTGAATAAATCCATACATGAATCTCGACTTCAGTGTTTGAGATTGTGGTTGTGGAATGAATACACTTATGCAACATCTGTGCTACGATACAAAGTCTTTTTGGTTGTTCTAACAGAAAAATATCTGAAATTATTGGAACTAATGTTAGGAATTTCACTGTTTTAGTGTTTTTTTTTTTTTTTTCTTAGAAGACTTTTAAGGGGTTTACCAGTTTTTATAATGTAGAGAATGTATTAATGTACATGACAAATATAATAAACTAGATGAGGTGAAAAACCATGCGTATGATTTGACGTTCTCTTGATTTGTGCTTACATTAAAATCGTAATAATTCAGATGAAATGAAGAAATGGTAACACCTCATTTTAAGGTGACATAGTTACACATCTTACATGTACTTACTATAGTAATAACAGTAAATGATGCATAATTACAAGTAACTCATCCTAAACCAAACCCTACATAAGTACATGTACTTATTCAATTTACTCAGTACTTATTTGTGTAATTAACTGTAACAACGTCACCTTAAAATAAAGTGAAACCAAAGATATTTCTCAAATGAGAAGACTTAAATAATAACAATAAACAATAATTTAAACATTACTGTGCAGGCCTAAGTCAAATTCTTTATCTCTTTAACCGATTACCAAACTATTATGCAGAATAAATGAATCATTGGTGACAAACACGGCTGCTAACAGGAAAGCGGATGGAGAGAAATAAATCAGTGTATTTGTTTAAACAAACACTTGGACACACACTTGCATTCACACAAACAGGCAGAGTCAGACAAGACAAATCAATAACAGCGAAACAGATCACTGGAGGAGGTATGCAGACACAGCGGGTGTAAATAAGGGCGAGAGAAGAACAGAAGAGAGAAATGCTTACTTTGGAAAGTCGCTTGTGAGACTAGCATGCATCGAGGAGAAAAACAGAAATCAGAAAACGGAACACAAATCAGAACAACCACAAACAGCGAGAAGAACATGATAGTCAAGTTTAGATCAAAGACATTTTATATGACATCAGCAAAAGTATTGAACTCTAGAAAGAAAGAAAAAACAGCATAGTGAGTGACAAAATAAAAGGAAACAGGAAGAACAAGCGACTGTAACAGCTGAAATGAGACAGACAGAATGATGATGCAGCTACTCTGCATTTTTTACAAATCATTTCACATAATCATCTCTCCATTCACACAATCCACCCGTCCATTCATGCATTCATTCATTCATTCCCACATGTTAATGTGATTTTTGGGATGTTTTGCATAGGAGCATAGACATAGAAAGCTGCACAAACAAATCATCTGTTGTTTAGCTCAATTTATTAGTGGTTCTCATTCTCAGAAAATTATGTCATTTGACAATGTTACGTGTGTCTCCATCAAGGAGATCAATCTATCCATAAGAATTCATGGCAGAAAACAGAACTGTTTTTGAATGCCTGCCAGTAGGGAAAGAAGCTTTTTGGAAAAAGGTGGTGTAGTTATATGTATCTACCAGCAGGGGCTAACTGGACAATGCTTGTTTAATTTAGTCATGACATTTGATCGATTTTACTGTATTTAGTTTGCATATACAGTATATATAGATTAATATACAGAAAGGACACAATCAATTAATCAAAAGTGAAAGTAAAGACATTTACACTGGAGTAATGATGCTGAAAATTCAGCTTTGATCACAGGAATACATTACATTTTAATATATATTCGAATAGAAAACAGCTCATTTAAAAAATAATAATATTTCACGATGTTCCTGTTTTTAATTACCAAATATATGCAGCCTTGGTGAGCATGTTCTTAAATATCAGCATTTTCATTGCATTTTCTGTAATAAATGGCACTATTTCCTGAGAATGAGCCTTCTAATTGTGATCTGAAGTTCTGTAATTGAGTCCGTGGGTCAGTGCCGGTCCTAGACTTCTAGGGGCCCTAAGCAAAAAAACCTCCAAAAAGACCCCCAACCCCTTAATCTGTTCTTTCAGTGCAGTTTTACTGTCAACCAACAGTGAGTTGAAACAGTCAGTAATACCATAAAAAACTAAATTACAAACAATTGGACAAATACAATAGAAAAAAAGGTACAAATGAAATAAACAATTTAGCCTATAGCCTATGTAGAAATAATGAATAAAGTACATATAAAAAATTTTTAAAAATAAAACTCTGTACAGTCTTCACCGTATGAATTAAATATACAATGATTCTTATTAAAGTTATTCAGTGAAGAGCAGTGAATGATTCTCTCGTTTTCTTTTGTTGTCAGATAAGGGGTCCTATCATACACCCTGTGCAACGCAAGTTTTTTTTGCTAGTTTCAGCCCAACGCAGTTATAATTTTCACGCATTTGTGCATTTTCACTCACTCCCATCTGTTCACCCATGGGCGTGCTGGTCTGAAAACCAGGTGTGTTCAGGCGCATTGTTGGTGCGTTACTGTTTTGAGGAACTGAAAACGACTGCGCCATTAACCAACAAAAACCTGGTCTAAAGTCAATAGCGCAGTATTTTTTGTGTTATTTAAAGGGCGCGTTAGTAATATGCGCCTATAGGCGAGTGCACAACGCACATACACTCTGCTTATTACACACACAGGGACACGCAGCAGCTCACAAACATTACCAAATATTCAAAATAAAAGGATTCCTCTCTGGAGAAGCGTTCAGTTTTTCCAAATGGGAGGAATGGGAGATGAGACTCTGATTGGTTTATTGCACATTACGTCCAAAACACACCCATTCTCTCATTAATAGACAACCCTTTTTGGACCATGCGCCTGACCGTTTTTTCCATTGTTAAACTAGCAAAAGTGGATTCAGAAACGTGCACCTGTGCCATGCGCTTCAGACCATGCGCTCATATTGTTAAAATAGGGCCCTTAAAGACTAAATGCACATATCTAATACACTGACAAGCATTTAATTACTTTCCCAGGTGTTTATGTTCACTTGAGACATCATCGACTGCGTTTAAGTGAAAACTCGCCAAGATGGGCATTTTGACATATTTTTGTGTATATTTGTCCGTTTAAACACCCGAAGCCCAAAGTAGTAGTGCTTGTCTGTGTTTCTCTCCATCTCGGATCACGCGCACAGAAAGCCACCAGGGAAACAGCGTTTCTTTCATGTCTCAATACGCTTATAACACCTTTTTAGTATCGAGCACGTCCCGCAGGAGGCTGTATATTACGACACACGTTACATGATTTGACTGATTTGGATGTTATGTAGGAAGGGCGAAAGCGCACTGCTTTAAAGGAAAGGAACGTAATACGGCATCATGTTTTCATAATCGTTGGAAGCCAAAATCAAAACCAAAACTAAAATGCTAGTCATTAAATCATCTTTGAGAGCAAGGGGGCCCTATGCAACTTGCATACTTTGCGTAAAGGGAGGACCGGCACTGCTGTGGGTGATACTCTGTTTGGTCTTGATTGAACATGTTTACATTGATTCCTTTTGCCGTTACTTCACCCTTTCCTGACTTCATATGTTCACACAATGCATGAGGGCTTTGGTGGAGGGTGAGCAGGTTTGCTTTCCTGTCTGAGATAGACTAAAGATAAACTAAAGTCCCCTTTGAACATAATTTCAAAGTGAAAATAAATATGTAGAGCAATTTAATAGACCTGCATGGCACAGATTACATACAAAAACACTATTGTAAAATAATGAAAAAAGTATAGGTTGGGTAATGCCATAAACGGAAAGGTGGCAGGTAGGACCCCGGATCTCAGACAAGGCCATTATTTTTAAAGTGCATCATATTCACTACACAGCAGGCTTCCCAGTGGAGGCGATGTTGTAGAATGACTAGGGTCAGTGGAGAACCAAAGAGGAGCCCAACAGGTGGGGTTAAATGAGAAGGACATACCTTGGAGTTCTTGCCCCCGCTGCGTGTGGACTGGCCGGAGAAGGTGCGTGCAACCAGCTGCTCAGGGGTGGAGGGGGACTTGGAGGTGTCGGACTGCTCTGAGCCTTTCTCCACCATGTTGTCCGTCTCGACGTTCTGCAGAGTGGGAGAGCGACAACGCTTCCGCAGAACCGGAGAGCATGCAGGGGAGCTCCGGTTAGAGTTACTGGCAGTGCTGGAGAGAACGAGAGACATAGAAGAAGACAATGGACCCTTTTCACAGACTGTCATGACACATTTACACAGTTATTAACATTGTAAATCTAGCTAGCAAGTTTTTTATATTTCCATTTTTAAAAAAAGAAAAGAAAAATCATTTATAATACTTTTGAAATATAATGTGGTTGAACTTTCCTTGGCATTAAATTACAGAAAAATAGTTAAAGTCGAAACGGAAGCAGCGACAGCCTTTTCTTCCCTATTGTGAAGTACAGAGTCAGTGTTGAGGGTACACATTACAAGTAACTTGAGTTACATAATCAGATTACTTTTTTCAAGTAACTAGTAGAGTAACGCATTACTTTTAAATTTACAACAAAATATCTGAGTTACTTTTTCAAATAAGTAATGCAAATTACTTTGTTTTTTCATGTATTTACAGACAGCTCTCCTGTGCCCATGTTGAGAGAAATCGGGAGCAAGTGCAGAGGCATTGTATGTAAACATGATGGTTAATGTAGTTCTAGGCTAATGTGAGCATGCATTTACTCATCTCAATCGCACAATAACAGATTCAGTACTCCTCAAAATTAATAAAAACAGTGAAATGCAAACTTGGGATATTATGTAAACCTGCAATAACTAAATATGTTAAATAACACAAATATACTGTCACAGCTATGTTTTGTTCAAGGACTTTCAGTGTGTTTTCATTTGTCACGCTTCTTTGTTCAGTTTCCCGCCACTCATCTGTCACCATGGTTACCATCTTTGTCTAGTTCAGTTCAGCTGTGCCTTGTTCATTATCACGTTTCCGTTTGCCATTTGATTCTCCCCTTTCACTCAGTCCTTGTCTGATCTCCGTTGTGTATTGTTGTGTGTACCTGTCTGCCTGTTACCTTTTAATTAAACTACGATTTGCACTTGATTCCTCTACCATCGTCTTCCTGCCTACATAGACCCGTGACAGAAGATCGGACCGCCCAAAATTGACGATGGGGTCAAAATAATCGTCCTGGCTCAGGAGAGCCAAACCTTTTTTCTTTTATTCAAAGTTTTGTTTGTTTTGCCATCACCAGTGCATTCGAGGACGAGACACTGAAAACTCTGTTCAGGATCGGGGCTAATTACCATCACCCCGTGGACCTCCCAGACACCACTGGACTGAGCTGGAGAGAAGCTGTAATCCGATGTCTGGAGAGCATCGTGCCCCGGTGCTGGACACACCCTGTCTCCGTCCAGAGCCCAGTGGAGGACCACTGGCTCATTGATTTCTGGACAGAACCGTCTCCCGTCCCTGTCCAGTGTCCTATGACGTCTCCTGTCCTCGACGAGTGTCCAGTGAGGGCTCCAGCCCGTGACAAGAGTCCAGAGAGGACTTCTTCCTCCATCCAGAGTCCAGTGAAGACACCGGCACCGCCAGAGCATCCTGGACTCCCACCCAGCCTCCCTCTCCCACCTCCTTCCACCATCATCTACTCCTTATCCTCACCTCCGCCAATTCCTGTCAGCCCTTCTGCTCACCCTCAGTCCACCATCGGAGAGGTGTGTTCGCCGTGGGTCTGCCAGCCCTCAGATCCATCATGGCTGGTGGATCCACGGTTTCCGCTTCCGGTCTCAGTGACCAAAACTCCACCTCAGTCCGTCGAGCCACCAGCGCTACCCTGGCTCTCACCTCCCTCAGTGCCACGTGGCCCATCAGTCCACCAGCTACGCCGGTCTCCCTCGCCCCTCCGATGTCGCCTTGGTCGTTCGGCGATCTGCCCTCGCCTCGGGACTACATTCCTCTGGCTTCGCCTCGTCTCTTCTTCCCCCTGGCTTGGTTGGGCTCCTCACTCCCTCCAGCTCCATCTTGGGCCTCGGTCGCTCCAGCTCCACCGTGGCCTTCTGGATCCCCGCCGGCGCTTCAGTCGCCAGAGCCGTGGGCATTGCCTGGCCCCGCTGGATCTTCAGTGTCGCCATGGCTCTTCAGCTCCATCACTCGGGCCCCTGAAAGCTTCGGCCCTTTCTCCTCCATGTTCCCTCCCTCGGTCAGCTCCGCCCTGGTCCCTCGTGCCTCCTCCTTGGTTCCTCCCTCCACAGCTCCGCCCTGGTCCCTCCTGTGTCTTCTGTTAGCCCCTCACCTGCACATCGTCCTCATCCAAGGCCTCCTCAGGTCCCCCGTAATGTCACAGCTATGTTTTGTTCAAGGACTTTCAGTGTGTTTTCATTTGTCACATGTTTCTTTGTTCAGTTTCCCACCACTCATCTGTCACCATGGTTACTATCGTTAGTCTAGTTCATGTTCTGTGTTCTGTGTCATGTTCATCTCGTTTCCGTTTGCTATTTAGTTCTCCCCTTTCTCTCAGTCCTTGTCTGATCTCTGTTATGTATTGTTGCGTGTACCTGTTACCTTTTATTTAAACTACAATTTGCACTTGATTCCTCTACCGTCGTCTTCCTGCCCACACAGACCCGTGACATATACTTTATGTATTTAATCTTACTTTATTAACCAGTGTCTTTGCTGCCTTTGATTCAGTTCAAACATACTAATAAGCAAAAATGACTTGTTAAACATCACATTTGTGTTAAATTTCATAACAGTTGTGTTTTTATTGCTAAATTAAATTCACATTTATTTGTATAGCCCTTTTTACACAATACATATCACTTCAAAGCAGCTTTACAGAATTTTTTTAAATTTTTTTATTGCTGCTCTCCCGTTTTGTGTGGAGCATGGTGTTCGGATCCCGGAACTTCAATCTAGTTTGGTTCCGGTTCTGTGTTTGTCTTCTGTTGTGTGTGCACGGGATGAGCCTTCTCGTGCGTTCTGGTCTCGTTGTGTGAGTGTGCGTTTTTGAGTTCGCTCTGACCTCTCTTCTGTCCGCATGGGTTGTTGTGTTCTGTGTAGCACACGGCTTGTGTTTATATTGGCCACATGCTTTCTTGCTGTCATGTTTTGTGTGGAAACGCAGTCGGTGAGTGCTCTCATGGGCTGCGAGTTCGTGTCATGTTTTGTGATTGTTTTCACTGGCCATATACTCTTGTTTTTGTCATGTTTGGTGTGAGCACATGGCTTGTCATGTTTGTTTCTATGTGCCATGTGCTCTCCTGTCTATTGTCTAACCCAGCCCTTCTTGTCATTGGTTCATTTGCCCCACTTGTCCTCCCTCGTTACCTGCTTTGTTTGCTCTCCCTTTTTATTCTCCTTGTGTTTGCCATCCTGGGCCAGATCCTTGTCGTATGTGCATCATGTTTACCTGCTCCCTGTTGTTTCCTGCCTTGTCCTACCTTGCCTTGCCTAGTCCAGCCGGTCATGTTTTCCCCCACAGGGTAGTTTTTGTTTGCTTTGTTTTATTTTTTGATTAATAAAAAGCCCATATCTGCATTCTTGAGTCCTCGCCTCATCCCTTCACCCATCCCTGACAAGATGTCGCTGCAAGAGGGAGGAGAAGTTATTTTGATTAAAGATTACGAGGCACATGAATAAATAAATAAAGATGTGCATGGATAAATCATCAGGGTCATTGTAATTATTATGGGGGCATTTCTCTAAAAATAAAGATTATGTTCAGTGCACTGTTCTAGTGTGTTACAGTACAACATGACAACATGCACTGCTCCCATCATGTTGGCAAAGGCTATCGACACCTTTACTGATCAGCAGGTTCAATGTGGTTAGGGTTAGGGGTAGGGAAGGACTTTAGGCATAGGAACAAGTCCCAATAAGGTAGCATCCATTTATGATTTTAATAAATATAACCATATACACTGAATATCCTATTAATGCACACTGTATTATAAATATAATATAAAAGTAATGTCACCATTTTCATTTTATTTTTTTTGTACTTTTTGTACTATTTATTTTTTAAATATGTCTATATACAGTTCCTGTCAAAAGTTAGTTACTTTTTAAATAGTTTTGAAAGTAGTTTCTTCTTCTCACCAAGGCTGTATTTATTTAATTAAAATCACAGTAAAAACAGTAATATTGACTATTTTAATACATTTAAAAAAATATTTTTTTCCTGTGATTCAAAGATACATTTTCAGCATCATTACTCAATTTTTCAATCTCATATGATCCTTCAGAAATCATTCTAATATGCTTTAGTTTTAATTTTTAATTTTAGTTTAATTAGTTATTTTAGTACTTCAATTTAAACTAAATGAAAGGTCGCCTTGGCAACTAGCTAAAAAATTGTTTTTTATGGTTTCTGTTGTAACGATAATAACCCTGATTCAAATACAGTGGACAGAAAATGTATAAAGAGAAAAAAAAAAAACATAATAATAAATAAATTAATAAATAATAAAATATTATACTATTAATACATAAAAAAATGTTAATACAGTATATTATGTTATATAATATTATAAAATATTATATGAAATATTATATATTGTATTTGACCTAAACATCTCAAATGACAGACCAAAATAAGCCTACTTTAAATACCAATAAACTAAAAATCCCCCACAAACACCACTGACCAACATAAGTCCACCTATAAACACCACAGAAGTCACCACAGACAGACAGATGTCACTATAGATGCACACTATCAAATTAAACACAATTCCACATGCACACACACTCGATCAGACCCTTATGTAAATATATAACCAAACTTGCTGACTTGTCTCTGTGGATGCTTGACTCTCTCAGCTTTGAACAGGAGCAACCTGGTCACATTATAGGTTCTTATGTAACGTCTTACGTCACTACTAGCCAATCACAATTGTAAAACGAGGTCACTACACTGTTCTACAGTTTCAGCAAGGCCTTGAGAGTGAGTGGTGTGTGTGTGGACTGATCACAGTGATCAGCAGAGATAGCCTGTCAGGTGCACTCCTAAAGATGCATGCTAATCATAGCGTCAGTCTAGCAATCTAGTGTAACACAGCAAATCACTGCTTTCATTGATTTTTCATGCCAGGAATCACCTAGAGAGGCATAATCAATCTCCAGACTAAACCACCTCTAGATAATCAATCTTCAGACCAAACAACCATTTTAAAATTAAAATATGAGAAAAAAGTTTTTTTTTAACTTTTTTTTTACTTGTCAAATTATTACATTTGCAAGGCTTATAGGGATAGTTCACCCCCCCAAAAATGAAAATTCTGTCATTATTTACTCACCCTCATGTCATTCTAAGCCTGTAAGACTTTCGTTTATCTTCACAAATTAAGATTTTTTTAATGAAATCTGAGAGCTTTCTGTCCCTCCATTGACAGCTGTGCAACTATCACATTGACGCTTCAAAAAGTTCATAAAGAGATCGTAAAACTGATCAATATGAATCGAGTGGTTTAATACAAAATTTCTGAAGAGACTCGATCGCTTTATATGATGAAGAGATTGAATTTATGTTTTTATTCACATATAAACATTGATCAACGAACATAAAAAGAAGCTCAACCGATCCTGCTTGACATGCGAGAATGAACCTCATTGGTTCTTGCTGAAGCTCAAACGTGCTGCGTAACACGAGACTGAACCTCATTGGTTCTTGTTGAAGCTCAAACGTGATGCGTAACACGGGAATGAACCTCATTTTGGTTCTTGTTGAAGCTCAAACGTGATGCGTAACACGAGAATGAACCTCATTGGTTCTTGCAGAAGCTCAAACATGATGCGTAACACGGGAATGAACCTCATTGGTTCTTGCGGAAGCTCAAACGTGCTGCGTAACAAGAGAATGAAACTCATTGGTTCTTGCTGAAGCTCAAACGTGCTGCGTAACAAGAGAATGAACCTCATTGGTTCTTGCAGAAGCTCAAACATTATGCGTAACACGGGAATGAACCTCATTGGTTCTTGCTAAAGCTCAAACGTGCTGCGTAACACGAGAATGAACTTCATTGGTTCTTGCTAAAGCTCAAACGTGCTGCGTAACACGAGAATGAACCTCATTGGTTCTTGCTGAAGCTCAAACGTGCTGCGTTACACGAGAATGAACCTCATTGCTTCTTGCTGAAGCTCAAACGTGCTGCGTAACACGAGAATGAACTTCATTGGTTCTTGCTGAAGCTCAAACGTGCTGCGTTACACGAGAATGAACCTCATTGGTTCTTGCTGAAGCTCAAACGTGCTGCGTAACACGAGAATGAACCTCATTGGTTCTTGCTGAAGCTCAAACGTGCTGCGTAACACGAGAATGAACCTCATTGGTTCTTGCGGAAGCTCAAACGTGCTGCGTAACACGAGAATGAACTTCATTGGATCTTGAGGAAGCTCAGACATGATGCGTAACACGGGAATGAACCTTATTGGTTCTTGAGGAAGCTCAAACGTGCTGCGTAACACGAGAATGAACCTCATTGGTTCTTGAGGAAGCTCAAACATGATGCGTAACACGGGAATGAACCTCATTGGTTCTTGAGGAAGCCCAAACATGCTGCGTAACACGAGAATGAACCTCATTGGTTCTTGAGGAAGCTCAAACATGCTGCGTAACAAGAGAATGAACCTCATTGGTTCTTGCAGAAGCTCAAACATGATGCGTAACACGGGAATGAACCTCATTGGTTCTTGCTAAAGCTCAAACGTGCTGCGTAACACGAGAATGAACTTCATTGGTTCTTGCTGAAGCTCAAACGTGCTGCGTAACACGAGAATGAACCTCATTGGTTCTTGCTGAAGCTCAAACGTGCTGCGTTACATGAGAATGAACCTCATTGGTTCTTGCTGAAGCTCAAACGTGCTGCGTTACACGAGAATGAACCTCATTGGTTCTTGCTGAAGCTCAAACGTGCTGCGTAACACGAGAATGAACTTCATTGGTTCTTGCTGAAGCTCAAACGTGCTGCGTTACACGAGAATGAACCTCATTGGTTCTTGCTGAAGCTCAAACGTGCTGCGTAACACGAGAATGAACCTCATTGGTTCTTGCTGAAGCTCAAACGTGCTGCGTAACATGAGAATGAACCTCATTGGTTCTTGCTAAAGCTCAAACGTGCTGCGTAACACGAGAATGAACCTCATTGGTTCTCGCTGAAGCTCAAACGTGCTGCGTAACATGAGAATGAACCTCATTGGTTCTTGCTGAAGCTCAAACGTGCTGCGTAACACGAGAATGAACTTCATTGGATCTTGAGGAAGCTCAGACATGATGCGTAACACGGGAATGAACCTTATTGGTTCTTGAGGAAGCTCAAACGTGCTGCGTAACACGAGAACGAACCTCATTGGTTCTTGAGGAAGCTCAAACATGATGCGTAACACGGGAATGAACCTCATTGGTTCTTGAGGAAGCTCAAACATGCTGCGTAACACGAGAATGAACCTCATTGGTTCTTGAGGAAGCTCAAACATGCTGCGTAACACGAGAATGAACCTCATTGGTTCTCGAGGAAGCTCAAACATGATGCGTAACGCGGGAATGAACCTCATTGGTTCTTGAGGAAGCTCAAACGTGCTGCGTAACACGAGAATGAACCTCATTGGTTCTTGAGGAAGCTCAAACATGATGCGTAACACGGGAATGAACCTCATTGGTTCTTGCTGAAGCTCAAACGTGCTGCGTAACACGAGAATGAACCTCATTGGTTCTTGAGGAAGCTCAAACATGATGCGTAACACGGGAATGAACCTCATTGGTTCTTGAGGAAGCTCAAACATGCTGCGTAACACGAGAATGAACCTCATTGGTTCTCGCAGGTCAAGTGAACATGCTTGAGCTTCCGTTTGCCATAACTTGAGTTTATGAATGTTTATATGTGAATAAAAGCCTCAATTCAATCTGTTCATCATATAAAGTGAACGAGCCTCTTCAGAAAATTTGGACTAAACCGCTCAGTTCATATGGATCAGTTTTACGATCCCTTTATGAACTTTTTAAAGCGTCAAAGTGGTGCGTGGACTGTTAATGGAGGAACAAAAATCTTTGTTCCAAAGAGGAATAAAAGTCAATGACATGATGACAAAATTTTTATTTTTGTTCACAATAGACACATGCACGTTCTGTAAAGCTGTTATGAAATGATATGTATTGTGAAAAGCGCTATACAAATAAATGAGAATTGAATTAAATAAAATTTTGGTTGAACTATTCCTTTAACTATCACTGTAACAAGACTTATGCAAAGCTATAAAAATGAGGACATCCCTGAAAAAACACATCAGTGTGAGGTATACAAACAGAAAATACATTTTTGTTTTATTTGGAGAACGGCATAAAATGCGGCATAAATAGCAGCCTACTAGCTATATACTTCTAAAAATGACTTAATTTTACTGAAAGTGCACTTGTAGTGTACTTAAAAAAAAAAAACTATACTTGTAGCTAATATAATACTAATGAAATACAAGGCTACTTAAAGGGGTGGTTGATTATGATTTCACTTTTATGATTTCAGTTAGTGTGTAATGTTGCTGTTTGAACACGAGAATGAACCTCATTGGTTCTTGAGGAAGCTCAAACGTGAAGCGTAACACAGGAATGAACCTCATTGGTTCTTGAGGAAGCTCAAACGTCGCACTGTCATTCATTAACGGCCGCACAGTCATTCACGGTGCGTGTCCAGTCTGCCGCATTTTCAGTTCATGCCTATGGAAGCTTAACTTTCATAGGAATTCATTGAAAACTCTCGCTTTGCTCCTCACTGCTCCGTTATGAATGCCTGAGCGGCCGTGCGCATTTTACTTTCGGTTTAATCGGTTTTATCGGTGTTGTCACACGTCGATTAACTGGTGGGAAAATTTCCTCACCATCACATCCCTAATTGCCTGTCTGCATGAGGTAATCAGAGCTGCTAACTGGAGCTCTTGAAGCTCCGCCCCCATGAGCAGCAGTTCATTTGCATTTAAAGGGACACACAAATACAGCACGTTTTTTGCTCACCCTCAAAAAGTGACAATTTTAACATGCTATAAAAAATGACCTGTTGGGTATTTTGTGCTAAAACTTCACATACACACTCAGGCTTATTTTACATCTTGTAAAAAGGGACAATCAACCACCCCTTTAAGTGTACCTAAAGGTGCTGTAAGTTTTTCACTGTAAAAATACCATAATATGTTTGCAGATATTTAGGAAACATGCTGAGTTCACATGCTCGTTTCTTTAAAAAACAATGCTACAGCCAGTTATTCTACTTTGAAATGTGCGTTCCGTGTCGGAATGTCTGTTTTTGTTTTGGTCTGTGTGATAACCTGTTGTCAGTTTTCCCAATAGTAGTTCGACACCACAGGTGCCAGTTGGCGGAAAACACAGCGTATTGCAGCCATGGGAGCCAGCAAACAAACTGGGTCAGAGGTCGCAGATTCTACCCGACCTAAAAAGCCTCGGCATCCATCAAAAAATCTCTATGAATGAGAGCATATTAAAACGTGGATAAATTAACTTATTAACTTACAGTGTGGCTTTCATTGTCAATTGCGCTCGCTCCTGTTGCGTGTCCTCAAGCTGGCAACCCGCATAAGTGTCGGACTATGTTTCTTAACACACTTAAGTACACTTTTTTAAAAAGTGCACTTCATAATAGTGTCAAATTAGAAGTTTTACTTTAAAGTACATTTTAAATCATGTTTTATGATCTTTTGTCAAGCTTTAAAGAAATACACTTATTTTGATATGTTGACTAACATACTAAAGCACATCTAAAGTACTTGATTATAGTGTAATGCATGTCTCACTGTTTCCTCATTGTAGATGATTTCAGGTTTTAGTGATGCCAAAACCAAATCTAAAATCGGAATATTGCATAAACTTTACTGTTTTCATGTACAGGTACAGCATGGTTAATATAGTTAACTGGAACTAAAACCAGAAAAAAAGTTACCTATAGTAAAACTGAAATAAAAATGAACAAAAACTATTTAGACATTAAAAAAACCAAAAAAAAAAACGTATATAAAAATGACAAAAACGCAACAAAATTACTAAATGTGTGAATTAGGATGAATTTGTGTTTGTGTGAGATGCAGCCAAGCGGAGGGGGCAGACCATCCTAAATAATGGGAATGACGCGCACACACATTCACTCACAGCACCAGCTCTTTTCCTTCACTGTAGCCTGCCACGAGTGAATATGTTTCCATGGAAACAGTCAGCGCAGGACTGGCCAAGTTTGGAAGTGGTTGGACTCCACGGGGAAGGAGAGAGGGATGAGAAGAGAGAGAGATGGCGGAATGTTAGATAACAAACACAGGCATGCAGCATGGAAATGTGCTTTGATGATGTTATCAAAGATGTCAGAACCGATCAGAGCCTTCAATTCTGTGTCCACTGAAAACATCCAAACACAATCAGATTCACAGGTGCACAACATTGCAACGTAATTTGCATGTTTGTGTGAACATGACATGACACTTCTGCTGTGTTAATGTTGCTATGGCAACAGGAGTGTTTCGCAATATTCAGAGTATGGTGCTAAATATAACAGCTCACATTATCGGCTCTCCTCACACGACTTAACACACTCTCCAACAAAAACATTTCAATTCATTCATTCATTAGCTTAATGAGAACCAATCAGCTGCTCAGAAGAGTTTCATGACTAGAGTTGAGTATCGTTGGAATTTGAGAGATTCCGATTTTGTTTCCGATTCCAATTCCGATATATATATACACACTGCCCAGCCAAAAAAAAAAAAGTCGCTGTTTGGACTTAAATAGGCAAATGCTTAATAGCCTATGATTGGATCATTATTGCAGTGAAAAAACATTTATTTCCATCAAGAGGTGCATCAATTTTCCCTCCCAACCATTCTTTCACACTTTGAGCCTGATGAATCCTGACATTGTCATCCTGGAATATGGTCATGATGTGTCTTCCTACATGGTTGTTTAAGAAATGAAAAGCTACACACTCCATCCGTTAGGGTTAGAAAAACTTTTGCCAAACATTTAAACAATGTATTTTTTTTTGGAACAATTTTGTATAAATTTTAATTACTTTAGATATTTTACTATTTCTATTTATTGCAGATATAAATTATTTTAGAGCTGTATCTAACTAGAAACAAATATGAACATTTTCCACATTTTTCATAAATTTCAATTACTTCTCCAGGCTTGGAAATCCCCATTTACCCCTGTATTATATTTTGCTGGAAATTATGGCTGTTTTTGTATAGTACCATTTACAAGTTAAATAAAATGAAATCATACACAAACACAGAAACATATACGGACCAAACAGGCCCTCCTGAAAATGAATAATCTCACTGTCACTTTACTGCCAAAGGACCCCAAAACATCTACAGCCCTTCTCTGAACTGTCACGGGTTCAAACAAGAATGGCCCTGTCCAGTTTGCCATGGGAAGGACTCTGGGCCATTCCGGAAAGCTCTGTTTTCTCTGCAGTACTGGCTGAGCGTGAATAATGACCAACTGCCAGGACCCCACTTACACACACACACACACACACACACACTTACTGGTTTCCATGTTTTATGGGGACTTCCCATAGACGTAATGATTTTACACTGTACAAATTGTATATTCTATTCCCCTACACTAACCCTGTCAAAATGTACTGGTATTACTATCCTTGTGGGGAATAACGTAGGGAATACACACACACATGTTGGGTTTTTTATGTTTTATGGGGACTTTCCATAGACATAATGTTTTTTATACTGTATAAACTGTATATTTTATCCCCCTACACTACCCCTACCCCTAAACCTACCCATCACAGAAAACATTCTGCATTTTTACACTTGCCCCACAAGGACAAGGATTTCGGATATTGCCATCTTTGTGGGGACATTTTAACGTAGGTTTACCAGGCCACACACACACACTTACACACACACACACACACACACACACACACACACACACACAACAAGCTTTCAAAAGATGAGCTGAGAGAGGAAACCTCTCATGCTACACTTCACACAAAAATTCTCTCAACCCATTAGCAAATACTTTTTTTTCTTGTTTTAAGCAAGAGTATACAAAAGTATAAAACAAGAGATAAAAACAAAATTGTATGTCAATAGGGTACAAAAAGTATTCAAAAAAATCAAGAGATTTTTTCATGTAAATGCATCTTGTTTTAAGGATGTTTAGATATTTTAACTGGAAAACAAGTCAAAATGTGTGTGATTGTGAGTGAGCATGTGAGCTCTTACCCTAAAATACACTAGCTCAGGTTTAACCAAGAGAAAGATCAGACCTCTGTCACTCCACCTGTCTGTCTCTCGGTCTGTCTGCCTCAACATGGAACTGTAAACAACACCTGCTGCTATAAAAATACAGACCAAACAACTATTGTTTGGTTCATTAAAAAAATAGATAGATAGATAGATAGATAGATAGATAGATAGATAGATAGATAGATAGAGAGAGAGATAGAGAGATTTTCATGTGAAATGCACTGAGCTGTAGATAAACAGATGTGAGTGTGTGTTCACCCTCCACAGACAGACACACAGCGTGGGTGTGACAGAGACCATGTGCCACACCCAATTCCTGCTGCCGAATCAAAACACACAGTCACACACTCCTCCTCACGTTAGAATAACATACTGCGAGACAGAGAGAGAGAGAGAGAGAGAGAGAGAGAGAGAGAGAGAGAGAGAGAGACAGACAGATAGGCGGACAAGTGTCGGAAAGAAACCAATCTGCATTAAGAGGCTTACACGAGAGCACGTCGGTATGAACCCGTTAGGTGATTATGCCGCCTCTGAGCTCAAACACAACATAATCAATCCACAACCTCATAACCTCAACACAACAACACAAACGGCTGCAAAATTCACACACTTAATGTGCGTCTGTCAGGACTAACCTGGCTGCCATGTATCACAGCTCCGTTGCGCTCTGCACCACTTGGAGGTAAGGAGAGATGGATGGATGGAGACACAGAAGATGGGGAGGACATTCCCAAACGGATGAAGGATGAGCGATCGGCACTACCGCTCTGCCTGCAATAGTGTCTCTCCCTCTCTCTTCATGCTTACAGCAGCTCTCTCTCTCACGTATAAGAGATCAGCGCTCGGGAGACGGCTACGTCTCGCACACCGTTTGGAGGCGGTGTTGGAGAACAACGAGAGAGAGAGAGAGACTGAGAGAAAAGCTAGAGGAAGGGTAGGTGAGAAAATGATAGAGATAAAACCTAGCGTGCATGAGAGAGAGAGAGAGAGAGAGAGAGAGAGAGAGGGAGAGATGCATTCTGGTGGTTTGGCGCTGCAAGCCGTTGGCTTGTTAATTATTCAGTCTTGATGAAAGAAACAGATCTGACATCATTCGCTTTCAGTTCACTTTACAGACCTCACACACACACACACACACACACATAAAACCCACACAAATACAAATTCACAAGCAGGCTTAAAAACACACCGCAAAACACTGTTGATATTTAGAATCTCTTTCTTGCATTTATGTTTCATATAAATTAGAATGTCTACGCTTGTACTATTATCAACAAGTTTTAATAGTTTAATTAATTTCTTACTCTTTTAATACACATATTAGTACACATATTTTCAAACACATTTTTTTAAGGTAAAAAGTATTACAGACATAATTTTTTAAGTTTTTTTTTTTTTTTTTTTGGTCAGGGGTCAAGGGTTTTACCACTTGACATGTGGACCTGAACTAATATTAATTCATAAAAAGTTTGTTTGTTTTTTTCTGCAGCTTTTTAAGAAAAGCATATGACAAATGTCTATGAAATTTGTTGACGCGGTATACGAAAACGATACGATTTGATTTTTTGAAGTTCGAAAAAGTAGGCTTTTAAAGAAAATCTAATTGGCGTACAGGAAGTTTTGGAAATTTAATTATAACTTTTGACCACAAGGTGGCGCTGCCCGGAAGTACCATCAGGGCATGGTGTCGAGACTAGTTTCGTAGTGATACACCAATGCGTTCATAAAATATAGCATTTTATGACTATTCAAAATGGCTGACGCCCAAAATGGCCAATATATGAAAAAATTGGGTATCGTTCGACTCAGCATGCTGCAGCAAATCTAAAGAGACCAAATGTTATAAGCAAAAACAGCCATTTTTCATATCTTCTGACCACTGCGCCAAAACTGTGCAGGTCGCCTCAGGTCATGGTTGTCATAACATACACTAAGTTTGGTCAGGATACGCTAAAGCATTGCGGAGATATTGCCTCACGTTAATTTTGGCGTGCTCATCGTCAAATTCGTTCACACGTTATTCTAGAACGGCTTGACAAATCAACTTGAATTCGTTAACTTTTTGTCGGCATAGTCTGAAGATGATTTGGTTCAATTTCGTAAAAATCAGAGAAACGACCTAAGAGGAGTTTGAAAAATTCAAAATGGTGAAAACATTTTCATGATGGAAAATTACATCATAGGGTTCAATCGAAAACATATGATTTTGTTTCTACCCCATTCGGTTTAAAAGATATTAGCATACACGTGAGTGCAACTTTGGAGAGTTGGTGGCACTAGAGGGATTGAGTTAGAGACTCCAAATTTGCTATGGTGACAGTTCAGACTGTCTTCTATCTGTGTGGCAAATTTCATAACTTTCACACAAGTGGTTCTATGGGCGGCCATAGACTTCCAGAGCAAAAGAATAATAATAAAAACACAAACGATTACAATAGGTGCCTACGCACCTTCGGTAATACCCTTTATAATCACCTAATTCTCTTAATTCTAAACATCATGGGACAACAGCGGTTAGATCTAGGGTCAATTATGTTATTATGGTTCACATCAGCATCACATCAGTGTATGATGAGAGCTGAACCCACATAAACAGACCTGCCAGAACCAGTCAAGGGATTCTCATACTATCTCTCTAAAGCCACAAAGGTGTGTCAAATTCATCTGAGCTCAACAGAACATCAATAGTGCTTGATTATTCCTGAAACTGATTGCCTCATGTGGCAGCATATGAAATAATGGGCAGGTTTTTCCATTAATTTACTTAATTCAAAAAGCATTTGGCCTTTTTTCCAAGCTGAAACACTGTAAGTAAGCAACACTTGAGCATTGCAGAGAAAAAGTGTAAATATGCAAAACTGAAAAGGTGCATGTGTGTTTGTGTGTGTGGTGTCTCCTACAGTAAGAGTGTTGAATCTGCAGCATGGAGACCACTGTTGTGTCGCCAGCTGCCTTTGTTCTGTTTACAGCGTTGTCATGGCAAACCGGCCTTGGCAGAACCCGGCTGGGTCAGAAGCTCCTGGAGACGGCTGTTATCATAGAAGAGCCATATCCATGTTGACAGCGGCAGCCGTTCACATACAGGCTGAATTCTAGACTTAGCTTGATGAGGTGTGACACAAACACCAACAAACTCTAACACAAACACAAGCAGCCCACACATGGATGCACAGTCCTACACAAACACTCACAAATACGATTGTGAGACCAGAGCTGCTGGTCTCAGACTGACATAGATGAATCCTCCCACAGGGGGCGCTCTTCTGAAACATCACACTCCCTGGAGAAAAGCCTCATATGAAACATGATCAATCAGGACTCAATCAGGAAATCAAATCTTACCGACTCCAAAATCTTGCTGGCTCCATATATATGGACTGTTTTCAACATTGATAATAAGAACAGCAGCATATTAGATGGATTTCTGAAGGATCATGTGACATTAAAGACTGGAGTAATGATGCTGAAAATGATCACAGTATTGATACTGTATTTAAAATACAGTAAAATAGGAAACAGTTATTTCAAAATAACAATAATAATATTTCACAATATTAATGTTTTGATCAAATATGCAGCCTTGCTGAGAGACTTTTTAAAAAATGTTTAAAAATATTTTGAACAATAGTGTGTGTGTGTACACTGAAAAAATG
The DNA here is from genome assembly GCA_039654625.1 of Rhinogobio ventralis. Classification (NCBI taxonomy): domain Eukaryota; kingdom Metazoa; phylum Chordata; class Actinopteri; order Cypriniformes; family Gobionidae; genus Rhinogobio; species Rhinogobio ventralis. The sequence continues at coordinate 36,379,664 of CM077206.1, forward strand.
GAAACATAAAAATTATAACATTAAAAAAATCCTCAACTATTTGAATAAGTAATAGACTCTTTTCAGTGAGAGCAATGGCCAAGTGGTTATAAAGATCGAACCATGGAAGTCGACCCACATTATTTTAATTACCTGCCCTTTCTTTAAAATCTCATAAAATGAGAGAGAATCAGTGCGGTTCTGAGAAGTCAATGTGTGTGTCCAAACAGGGACAAGCACGGGACGTTTCAGAAGCCTTGTGCTACTGCCATTTATGAGCAAGGTCACTCCCATGGGATACAATGGATACATCAGCAATGCCAAGAAAAGTGGCCTCCAATGGCAACATCATTGGCTGGAGCAAAGGAGGAGTGATCTAACTCAGCACTGATGATGTCACACAATGCAATTCAATTCAATCAAATAGCCAAATGAATGGCACAGAGGAAACCAAATCTATCATTGTGACAACTTGGAACCATTTTAGCTTATTGGAGCTGGCCAACTGGGTTCAGTTACTGGTACAACAGGAAACTAGTTCAGTAATGGTAACTGGTGGAAAATTAACTCTGTTCATTATACTAGAGTGCTGGACAGAACATATATATCTATAGTACTGCTTGGAAAGCATCTCTACCTTGTGAAAAAGAAGAGTGCTTAATTGTATTGAATGTGCACTTGTAGTGTACTTCAAATCTTTAAAGTATTTTTTTTAAATGCTGTCCTTGCAGATAATTGCCACAGGTTTTCTGTGTTGGATTATTATATTAAAGACAGTTTTCTTTGAGTTCCTCGTCTTCATGCGCTTCAGTGCAGCCATTGGTGACAGAACACGGAACCTAAACTGAAGATATTTTTGCCTGCCATCTAATTACTCTGCTTCGAGCAGGGAGACTGTCCACTGGAGGACCATACCCGGGACTTTATCGGCTGACTTACTATCCGGACCGCTTTTGCTTTCTCTGTGTCTTTTTTTTACATCAGCCTTAGCTAGCAATCCAAGGCACGCCTTCCAGTGGATGGTCCAAGGGTCCGTGGGTGCTGGTGAACAATGGATCAGCGGTCACCATCGGCCTTGTGGAGTTCCACATCACCAACCCTACTCCGGATACAGGGCACAGCCAGCCATCACCCCGCTGCACGGAGCAAATGCCAGAGCCCACCATAGACAGAGAGCTCAAGTGAGCCATGATGTACGAGCCAGAGCCTGAAAGGCGGACAGAGCCAACCATCGCCCTGGAGTCCTGCAGTTTTCCAGCATCGCCCAGGCAAGTGGATCCTGCCTCCAGCCTCTGATCCTGCCTCCAGACCTCTGTCCCTCGACCTGTCGGCTCCACCTTGGCTCCTCCCTTGGCTCCACCAGATACCATCGTCCTTGCAGCTTCACCAGGCTCCCTCTTCTCTCCGGCTACACCTTGATTAGATGTCGTCCTTATGAGCCATCCGCTGCACTCTGTCTCTCCACCCCTTCGGCTACCCCTGGCTCCACCTCGGACACTCTTCACTGCAGCTCCACCTGGGCCTCCAGGACCATCAGTGTCGCCCGGTCCCATGTGCTCTCCGTCTGCACCCAAGGCTCCATCTTCATCTAGTTTATCTCTGTCAGTCGTTCCCCGGGTGTTGAAAGCCAAAATTACGCCGCTGTTTGATCAGTGTTCCGTGTCGTCTTTTTATGGTTTTGTAAATACCAATGATCTGCAGTGATTTTCTGTGTGGGATTATTACATTAAAGACTGTTTGCTTGTCAGTACATTCGGCAGTACACTTTAACCATATTTCAAAGACAATAGAAGTAATTATGAAATTACATATAAAGATATACTATAGTCCTATTTAATTGGGTCAAAAAAGAACTCTTAAAGGGATAGTTCACCCAAAAATGATAATTTGATGTGTATCTGCTTACCCCCAGGGCATCCAAGATGTAGGTGTCTTTGTTTCTTCAGTAGAACACAAATGAAGATTTTTTACTCCAACCGTTGCAGTCTGTCAGTCGTATAATGGATGTGAATGGTAGCAGAATCTATGAGAGTAAAAAAAAAACAGTAAAAAAACATGCACAGACAAATCCATATTAAACACTGTGGCTCGTGATGACACACTGATCTTAAGACACGAAACAATCGGTTTGTTGAAACAGTATTTATATAATTTTTTACCTCTAATACGCCACTATGTCCAACAGCCTTCAACACGCAATCACTTCCGGTGAGTGAGGTCAATGTACACGATCTGGTGTAGAGATACGCGTGAGAGATCACTTCCGCCGCTTGCGCCAGATCGTCTACATTGTACATTGACCTCACTCACTGGAAGTGATCGCACGCTGACATAGTGACGTATCGTGTCTTAAGACATCAGTGTGTCGTCACAAGCCGAAGTGTTTAATATAGATTTGTCTGTGCATGTTTTTTCACTGTTTTTTTTTACTCTCATAGATTTTGTTACCATTCACATGCATTATACGACTGACAGACTGCAATGGTTGGAGTTAAAAATCTTCATTTGTGTTCTACTGAAGAAACAAAGTCACCTATATCTTGGATGTCCTGGGGGTAAGCAGATAAACATCACATTTTCATTTTTGGGTGAACTATCCCTTTAAGTTCAACTAATTGCATTTAATATAATTTTAAACTATAATAAAGTTTTATTTAATTGTAAATAACATTCAAATAAGCATCCAAAACATTACATTCAGTTCACACTTAAGTATATTCTTTTAAAGTATATTATTTGCATAATAATTACTCTTTTTACAAATATGTTTAAGTACTTGTTTTTCAAAAGGGTTTATTTTTAATTATGGCAAACCATGTGACCAGTAGTGAGTTACACAACATTATTATGAGTGACAGGCGGAATCTCAAAATGCTCCTCACAGGTTTAGCAGTCCTGCATTGTGATGACATTAGGTAAAACTATAAAAATGATGCAGGCTTCTTTCATAAAAATGCTCAATAATTTTTATGCATAAGAGTGAGCTATAAAAAGCACCCTGAGTCAATGGAAACAATGACTCATCCTATAAAAACATGAACAAAAGGTGTACAAAGCAAATATATTTTAGTCATTTTAATAATGTTTTGCAACCCAATATAAAATGTTATTTTTTATTATTGTTTGGTACATGAAACATGGATTTGTTTAAAATAATAATTTGTTTGGGCACAAAAAGAAGCATGACACGTTTAAACTTCTGAACCCTATGAATAAACACTCTAATGCTTTTACCAAATGAGTGTGCAATGCTCACTCAAGAGAGACGGCATATGACAAAACAATGACCAAAGGGGGAAAAGAGTTAAAGAAAATATGAAAGAAAGAAGGTGACAGTAAGCAGCAGGTCTTGTTCTGCATCACTGCAGCTATTGATATTAGGGACTGATTCCTGATCAATCACATGACAGTGCTGTAAACAAAACAGTGACCGCATTAGTGCTCTAGAAGGCTTGTGTGATCTAACACGTCCCGTGGTGCAAGATTAGGAATCGTTAGAGCATTCCCTGCCACTTTAATACCCAAAAAAAACAACAACACAAGCACGCAGTGGTTTAAAGTTTAGAACAGAATAGAAGGGAAAGGGGGCAAAAATAAATACAAATTGAATCTAGGCCATTTTTGGTGCATTTCTTCTGCAAATATTTAGCTTATTTATTGTTTGACATAACAGGCCTCCAAAAAGTTTTTTCATCTTGTAAAGGCCCATTAAAGGAACACTCCACTTTTTTTGAAAATAGGCTCATTTTTCATCTCCCCTAGAGTTAAACAGTTGGCGCTGCGTAATCATTGCGCCTGCTGCACCCATGGTACGGCAGCAAAGTTCCTTGATTATTACGCAGGAATGAGAGTATAGTTCCTAGCCATATCGGTCTAGAAAATCACAACTTCACATTTTCTGTCGGTCTTAGTACACGGTGTAACTACAGAAGAGTCAAGTTTTAAATAGGAAAAATATCGAAAGTCTTTGATCATTTTTGAACGAGATGCTAATGGTCTAATAAGATTCAATGATGTATGCTAAGCTATACTAAAAGTGCTACTGCCACATCCGGAGATCAGCTGAATGGATTCAAAAACGATAAAACTCAACCGTTTAACTCTAGGGGAGATGAAAAATGGGCCTATTTTAAAAAAAAGTGGAGTGTTCCTTTAAACAACATCAACAACAATCACACCTGAGCAAGCTCTTCAGGATTACTAGAAAATCACAGGTAGGTGAGTTTGATCAGGGTTTGAGCTAAACAGGACAGGATTTGAGGAACCCGGGTCTACAACGTCACCAAGGCTCGCCCCGATTGGCCTGATGGGGGTGCTACAGTGTTCAAAACTACAAAATTGCTCATAACGCCTAAACCGTTAGGCGTGTGCAAGTGTAGGCAAGTGTCTTATATTACTGGAATCCTTGGCTCAAGCCGGACAAAATGGAAAAAAAACTTTAAAACGGCTTTAACTACGCAACCCTAAGTCTGATTGACTTGAAAATGCAGTGTCTTTATCTAAGGTGCCAAGACTGCTCTTTGAGGACATTCACATATCTCAAAAAATGCAGCCCTCGGCAGCCAATGAAGTTTGAGCCGCTATCAGACAAGGTTAACGGAGGCCGATCGGAACGAAACTTGCTGGGCCTGTTTGACTTGTGGCCCTAAAGGCCTGTGAGAAATTCAAAAGAAATCAGCCACCAGGGGGCGCCTTCATGCGTAAAGGCTTGTATATAAATTTTTCTCACACGCCCACGACTCTCTAGGTCAATAATTATCAAAAAAATATTGAACTTTGGCATTTGGATAGCTATAGCAGAAAATGGGTGTGGCCAAGCCTATCATGCCTAAACCAAAACTCTGAACTTCACATCATTAGGTGAGCACAGAAAGCACAGAAAGCTGGTGCTTTAACTGTTTCAAATGTGAAAAAAGCTTTAAAAAACATTATTTCCATAGTAAACTGCCTGTATTGGCTATAAATGGTCTTTCCCAAATGGCTGTTCATTCTGAACAACTTTGCCTCATGAATCACTGCTGTCAATCAAATCGTTCATTAAATATCTGAGATTATGTAAAAAAAAACTACTTTTGTGAACTAGTCCTGGTTTTTCGCTCTTCTTAATATTTTGTTATATTTTATTTATTTATATATATATATATATTTTTTATCATCAAATGCATTCACTACCGTAAATATTATATAGGTTATTTTTAATTTGATATTCATTTTAGATTATGTTTGCCATTTTTGCAACCCTGTTAACATTTGGGACATGTGATTTTCTAGAACTAAAAAAAACTTTAAAATTAAATAAACAAAAAGTTTAAACATTATTCAACTCTTTTCCCCGCCAGTGTTTTTTTTTTTTTTTTTTAAAGTTGCCAGCTACCGCCAGCATTTTTGATCATTTTCACAAAACTCCCATGACCCCCAGAATATTTTGTTGTCTGAATATCAAAAGAAATATATCAAAAGAAAGAACAGAGCTAGAATAAATAAATAATAAAAAAAACATTTTATTCTAGCTTAATGCATTCTTTTTTATCAACATTTGAATGTGGGTTAGTTTCATAAAAAAATGTTTTGCCTGTGTTTTGATCTGGAGATTCTGTACTCTTTCAGAAGATGTGTAATAGTGCCCCCTACAGTATAACAGTGAAAACAAGGATTGACGGAAAATTCCGACAATGGCAGGGAAAGAGTTCATTTTAAATGATTACAAAATTAAAAACTATGCCAGCATGGATAACAAGGTTGCACATAACAGGGCTCCAAAAAGACTAAATAACAAACTAAGCTAGTTTATGACTAAATGTCGGTTTATTGTTGTTAAAGTGAATATAAAGTGCTATCTACACATCTACATTACTAATAACAAATCGTTGTAGAATCTCTTTATCCACTTCAACAATGATAAAGTATCTTAGAGAACTAAAGTTTAAAATCATGTTTATGCATTTATATAAAGTCAATTAGTCTGATTGAATCCCTGTCAGTCTATAATAATGACTGAGCTCACAGAGCTGAGTTTGTATCAGAATATATCCTAACTCCATGGTGTGCTGCCCTATTTAAGAGCTTGACTGAGCTGTCATTTAAACAGGAAGAATAGGGAAGAGAGCAAAAGCATCCCTAGGGAAATCAGAGTGATAAAAAAATCTTCCAGTGCAGGTGACAGAGAGAGAACAAGAGAGAAAGAGAGTAATCACGCTGCTTCAGTCAGAACCTACTGCTGGGTTTTCGGAATCACAAGTCTGTATTGTGTCCTAAAGAGCTAGAGATCTTCGGCCAGAACACAACACAACCCGATAAAGTTCCCAAATTAGTTTCAGTTCATCATCAATTAGAATGTGATCCAGGCATGCCTGAGAAAACACAGAAGATTCTCTATTTATTCCACAAGAAACTCTGGAGCTGACATATGGCCATTTTCAAGTTTTCCTATAAATTAGCTTAAGATCTGTTTGCCGTTCCTGTGGAACGAGCAGCACATGCAGGTGCTCCGGTTAAATCTGACAGCTCCACTTCAAAAATCAGCCTTCCGTCTCAGAGGACTCATATAAAAAGCACACTATCACACACCTGACACACTTCTAACCCGCTGGACGGATGTTAATCAAGGTAACCCTGCAACCCTCTGCAAATTGAGCCTTGAAGCAATGACAGAGTTTAGGGATGTGAGTGTTTTACTGCTCAGAGGTTGATCGTTCACAGCTCAGGAGAGGAAATGGGAGCTTTTAGGGAGTTTGCCTCAAATGTTCTCAAAATCACGCAAGAGACACAGAACTAGACATAAATGAGACAGCTGTTGAGTAAGAGTATTAAGCTGTAAAATTAATGTGGGTATCATATTTCAAAGCAAGCCGTCAGTTACAGTGATTTTATTATGGATAAAGTGTGTTTTTGGCATGTAAAATGTATCAACTTATGTTAATGAAATAAGCATATTATTATACAATTTAATTTCATACACAATTATACAACAAAATAATTGTATATATTAATAGACAAAGTACACATTTATCATTTGGAATGCATATTTCATTAATTAATACACACTTACATTATAATAATTATTCTTAAATATTTTAATACATTGTTAATAATAATAATAAATATCTGCTTTTTATAATAAATCTAACACATATAACACACATTGTAGATAGTTAAATGTATTATTATTAATAATAATAATAATAATAATAATAATAATAATAATAATAATAAATACATTTCTCATAAGGTATTTAAAAAAAAAATAATAATAATAAAAATATCTGAAAAAGTCACCGGGCAAGCAACATTTGTCTAACTGTAAGAAGTTTACTATTGCATGCAACGTCACAAATATCTGCATTTCACAATGGTTTTGATTGTAGCTCATTAAAGTCAAATTATAAAATCAAATCAGAAGTTGCATGACTAGTAATCTGGTTTTGAATGTATCTTGTAAGAAATGTCGGAAATTATATTGCAATTCATGTCTTCTGATTGCAGATTTTGGTAAACAGTGTGAGAAATAGTTCAGATGGAGGAGACTAGGTTGTTTTTCTCAGAATAAAACTCAGATGTTTTTTTCTCAGTGTGATCTGATTAAATCCAAAAAGTAATCAAATAAGAAGTTTTACAACAGCTAATCTGGACTTGAAATTATTTTATGAGAAATGTTTGTGATGAAATTGTACTGCATGATAATTTTTTTTCTCTGGATAAAAATCTTATATTTTGCCTCTGTTTCTTAATTTGTTCTCCATTCAATATCACTGCTGAGAATCTGATAATCTTTTCTTATGGGACAAAGAGGGGGGAAAGAAAACAAAAGGGAATGAGCAAAAGAGAGGACAACTGGGAAAAGGACAGCCAGCAATGCGAGAGGAAGCTGGCTGCACGTTGCCGCTCGTTTCTCCTCAGCGCTTCACGCTGTGATTTGTGGCTAAAAATATCTGGCACATGACTGAGTCGCATTCACAAACACATGCACAGGACGGGAGGGGAGGGGGGGGGGGAGACAGACGCAGAGAGGGAGTTTAGGAACAGGGGCACAGGTGCATAAAAGAACAAAAGATGGGGAAAAAAGGAAAGGGAGTTTGGAGGAGCAGCGGAAGAATATAAAAAAGGAGGGCGGCACTGCAGTTGGCCCAATGCCACGACACGTGACAGCAGCCACAGAGAGACGCAAGGAGACTTTACAAAATATCCAGCCCAGACACACCGAGGCACAAAGCATCTCCAGTGTTCCTCAGTTAGAAAACACCCTAGTTTTCGAGAAATCGTGCTTACCAGGCGAGTTTGAAGCCTCTCATTGGTGCGGTGCTGAGAGCGTGTTGGGTACGGCGTCAGGTGGCTGTGGCCGGCGAGGCTGCATGATGCTGATGAGCAGCCGCTGAGGAGAGAGCGTGTCCCGCTGTACCGTCCCATTCAGAGAGATGATGGTCTACGTACTCACCTGAACTAACTCTAATACTAACGGGATGTCCAACCATCCAGACGCTCCCATATAAAGCAGCAGGACCGATCCTCTCACGGTCACCAAACCTGTACGGAAATAAACTTGCACGGTGTCTTGAAGTTGCGGTGCATGTGTGTATAAGCTCACTCGTGTGCTCTGTCTCTCTCTCTCTCTTTCCCTCTCTCATCCCCCGCCGCAGTTAAAAGCTGCAGTCGCTGAGCCGAGAGCGTTACTGAGCATGCTCATCACAGCCTTTCCTCTCCCTCCCTCGCAGGCTCTGGTTTTCTCAGACGTACGCGATTGTTTGGTTAGCTGTGACTGTCCCCTCTGGCGAATGGAGGTCAGATAAGGTGGGTTTGTGTCGTTCACTGGGGTGTCTTCAGCGTGGGAGATTATGAAGACCTGTTACCCTCCCCGTCAGCCACAATTAAGTCTTGAATAGTGGCTGGGATACTAATCTGCTAAAGCACACATATATGGCTTTGTTCCAAACGCTAGCAAGCTGCCTTGTAAGGCTACATTTACATCAATCAGGATACATTTGAAAACGCTCTTTTCGCATTGTACGCTCTTAAAAATAATGGTTCCAAAAGGGGGTTTTCGCAGTGATTTACCATTTTTGGTTCCCCAACGAACCTTTCAGTGAACAGTTCTTCAAAAGAACCATGAAGAACATTTTAATAGTCAAAAAAGAGAACTGTATAGAAAACTGGAAAAGTTAAATGGATGTTATTGGATGTTCTTCATGGAACCATAAGCCACTTTTCCACCGTCGGATCGAACGGTTCTCATTGCGTAACCGTTCCATTCCGTGCCGCTCTGGGCCAGCTGGTACGGTTACGGTTTCATTTTCCACTGTGGGGCTGATAACGGCCTCTCTTTGGAATGTAATACAAAAGCATCAGTCATTGCCTTGACAAGAGTTTACAGACGACATGAGATGTAAATAGCGACTGCATTATGGAGGATGATCAGATATTTCTTTTAATTTTATTATTAATTTGTGTTTGCGTAATGCAATGTTGTTAGGCTGCATTAAAGGATTAGTTCACTTTAAAATTACAATTTCCTGATAATTTACTCACCCCCATCTCATCCAAGATGTTCGTGTCTTTCTTTCCTCTGAAATTAAGCTTTGGAGGAAAACATTTCAGGATTTTTCTTCACATAATGGACTTCAATGGCAACCAAAGTGTTGAAGGTCCAGATCAGTGCAGTTTCAAAGGGCTTCAGAGGCTCTGCACGATCCCAGACGAGGAATAGGGTCTTATCTAGCGAAACCATCTGTCGTTTTCCAGAAAAAATAAACATTTACATACTTTTTAACCTAAATTGCTCATCTTGCGCTGTTCTGCGACGCGCCACGGATTGCGCAATCACGTCGGAAAGGTCACGCTAGATGTAGGCGTAAGTACCGCCACAAGCTAACGAGTGAAGACTAATACAAACGCCCTTTACCAAAAAAACTCCATCTCCAACTTCAAAATCGGCCGACATCGTTGTTTTACCTTTTTTTGCTAAAAGCCGTTTGTATTAGTCTTCGCACGAGCGCTTTGTAAACAAGGGGGCGGTACTTCCGCCTACGTCTAGCGTGACCATTCCAACGTGATTACGCAATCCGCGATGAGCCGCAGAGCAACGCAAGATGAGCAATTTAGGTTATGAAGTATATAATTATAATTTTTTTTTTTTAGAAAATGGTCGATGGTTTCGCTAGATAAGACCCTATTCCTCGTCTGGGATCATGCAAAGCCTCTGAAGCCCTTCGAAACTCTTTGAAACTGCATTGATTTGGACCTTCAACATTTTGGTTGCCACTAAAGTCCGTTGTGTAGAGAAAAATCCTGAAATGTTTTCCTCAAAAAAATGTATTTCTTTTCCACTGAAGAAACCTTGGATGGCATGGGGGTGAGTAAAATATCAGGAGATTTTCATTTTGAAGTGAACTGATCCTTTAACTAGGTAACATTTTCTTAAGAAATCTAGACTAAACACATAATGCTTACGTGCATGCCATCACCGTTCTCACAGATTCACGTTTATTTGAAGTTTACACGAAGATGATAACAGTATTGTTTCAAGGTTTGCGTTCTCTATCCGCCGGGCACTGTTGCTGTGCGGATGAGCGGCCGGAATGCATTGAGAGTTTTCTATTTTGGTTGAAAATGGTGTCGTGTAAGCGGCCCCAAAGTAAATAACTAAAGTAAAAAACAGAAATGAATCAATCAAAAACTTACTTTAGCTGGACAATAACTTTTTTCTAGAGCTGATGTACAGCCAAAACAATCTCTCTTCCATTCATGTCCTATTATCACTGTAAAGCTGCTTTTAAACAATCTATATTGTAAAAAGCGCTATATAAATGAAGGTGACTTGACTCAAATAAAGCACTTAGCCAACTACAAAGATACTGGTAGCCAGGCAACAAACAAGTGACCGAGTTGCGACGGCACTTCACAGATTCTACCAGCACGGTTAGCCAACCGTGCCGAGAATTACGCGCCGAGAACGGTTCATAAACGTCCCGTGCCGAACCAGGCTCAAGTGGAAACACAACTGGAACCGTTCCTTTTCATTCTAAGAACCGTTCGGCCCGGCAGTGGAAAAGCAGCTATTGATGCCAATAAAGAACATTTATTTGAAAACGATGACCATTTTTTAGTCATGTGATGCATATTGTACTGATAAACATCTATGTTTATACTGGCATGTGCTATTCACGTTCATGTTTATGCTAAAGATAAATGTTACTTTATACAATCTTCATATTACATTCCTGCAAAGATTATGTAAATTTACTTGCAATTATGAGAAACTTTTGGAAAACTTGTGTTGCCAGAGAGCGTTTTGAATCAAACAATCTTTGCGGTGAAAAGAATTAAGAGTTTTGTTCTTCTTTTGGAGTGTTTGTGGTTTGATGTTTCTCATAAGCAACAGAAACGTCAGCGCGTAATCAAACAGAGTTGGGCAACTTTGTTTTTCCCAAAAAAAACTTCCCAAAACATGACCATTTAGGGTGTGTTCACACTTGTAGTTCGGTTGTCTTGGTTCTCCAGACCAAAACAGAAAATGATACATTTACTCCTGGTTCGCTTAGTGTTCACACTGTCATTTTTAACACTGGACCTTAAGATAAAAAGCAAAAATAAAACCCTGCTTGACGTATATTTTGCGATGGAACTTACTGGACATCCAAAACACTGCTGTGTGCTGGGCTAAATGCGCTCGTTGTATGTGCGTAGCCTACATGTGATGGTATTTTGACCAGCTGAGGACTTGTGAAGAGTTCTATGTGTAAAGGAGTCAAAACAGAAGCAAGGACGTCTGTACCGAACTGTGATGGCCAACATCGCTTTGGTCTGTGTTGCGTTCATATTTCAATTGAAACCACCAGAGTTTGTTTGGAGCGCACCAGGTTTTGAATGGCAGCGTTCACACTTACTCAAATGAACCGCACTTACAGAGCAATCGCACCAGAGTTCGTTTTAATCAAACCAAACCTGCCAAGTGTGAACACACTAGAGGTCTGCATGGGACAGATTTTTCAATCCCGCTCCTGCAAGATTCTGTCCTGCTCCTGCCAGCTCCCACCAAAAATGTGTTATTTTATCCTGCTCCCAAACAAAACGTTCACATTTTGTCCTGTTCCCGCAAGCAAAAACCAGTGGGAAGAGGTCTATGCAGATTTTTCAGTCCCAGTCTGGTTAGATTATGTCTCGTTCTGGTGTCTATATGCAATTTTTTTTCCAATTTCCACACACACAATGCTTCAGATCTCCAGTGACAATCTTGTGTGTGCTGTTATTATTAGATAATTATATTTTGCAAGAGCCCTCATTTGTTTCTCCCACTTCCCTCCCGCACTCAGCAATTCAAACCGTATCCTTTGCCGCACTTTGTTGCATCATGTCCCGCGGATTGCAGACCTCTAGAACATACCCTTAGTCACAGTCTAGAGCCCTGCACAAGTAACTTAAATCCACTCTGCCTTGTCTTTTATGGGTGAGAAATCTAAATGCAAGAAAACAAAAGAGATGCGCATTATAGAGACTCGCACTGACTTACACAACACGCTCTGACCTATCACGCACACAGCAGCTGTTCATGTCCTGCGGTGGTACTACAGATATGCAAAAATACACGTTTTCAAGATCAACTAGCCATGATGTTGTCTGCACAGCCAGCTGACTAATTAGTCTTAAGTAAACACTGTATAATTAGGCTGTCATGTCCACCTGACAGACAGTGATCAGACACATTTTTAAGCAATGTATGGACAATGAACGCAGTTGCAGTGGCTAATGAGTGTATAAATCAACACATAAACAGTCTAAATAATATATAATCTTTAACTGCACAAACTATCTTAGCCATGGTTTACAGCAGCAATTTGAATTTGGACAGTAATTGTCCTGGAATTTATTGTGGAAGACAGTGAATGTGTTAGAAAATCGTTACTTTAATGGCTGTAGTGGATGCATTTAGAGACTTAATCTTTGTAATGTTGCAAACAAGCTTATCTTCTTTTTGGAAATTCACAAACACAGCACTTGTTTTTCATGGAAGGTTTTAGCACACTAAAAGCATGTTCCTATGTCCTTCTATCTTTTTCAGACCTCAAAAAGAGAAATTTTGAAAAACGTCCTGCACGTGCTCCTCCACATAATGGCAGTGAATGGCGACCAGGCTAAAACTTTACAAAAATGATACAAAAGTATCACGCAATGATACAGTGAGACATGCGCCATATATGGAAAGTGTTCAGGAGGCATACTATAAAGTTTTGCGAGAAAGAAACCTTATTATTCAGTCAAAATACTGAGCTCTGCCATAACTCTGTGCGCGTTCCTTCCTGGGAGTGCGTGTGTGCCGTCAGCAGCCGCACTGTTGTCATGGCACCCAGGATAAGCACACACACGCACCATTTTGAGAAATCAGGCTCAACAGAAACAAACGCGACTCTCGTCTCTTCTACAAGGTAAATAATAAGAAATAATACAATAATACTAATAATAAGGTAAACCTCCTGAAGTGAATGTTGTGTACCGGTTGTCATGACAACATTGCGTGAGTGGTAGCTGACGGCTCGCACGCACTCACAGGACGGCCAAGCTCAGTATTTTGACTGAATAATAAGGTTTCTTTCTCGCAAAGCATTACAGTATGCCTCCTGAACACTTTCCATATATGGCGCACGTCTCACTGTATCATTGCGTGATACTTTTGTATAATTTTTGTAAAGTTTTAGCCTGGTCGCCATTCACTGCCATTATATGGAGGAATGCGTGCAGGACATTTTTCAAAATATCTCCTTTTGAGGTCCGAAAAAGATAGAAGGACATAGGGCATTAGAACATCAGCAGGGTGAGTAAAAGATGACTATTTTAATTTCAGGGTGAACTATCCCTTTAACTAAATCTATTGAAATAAAGCTTAAAATAAACCAAAATATATTTAGATGAAAAACTTGACAACTAACTAAAATACTAGTTACTAAAAAAAGTTGAAATACTAAAATGACTAAAATAAAAAAAATAGATTTGACATAAGGCAGCTAATAAAATTGTATTCACTATTATTTTATTAACTAATAAAAATAAATCAAACAATTACTATTACTACAACTACAATTTAAAAAAATTATAACGTCTCGGTTATGTATGACTGACTGAAAGCGAACAGAAAATATAATCCTATAATAGTATATAAATAATATTAAAATAACACTGGTTTACATCAATGACATTCAGACATTTTCTGTGTCGTGTATTTGAGAGATACAGACTCTGTTGATGCTCGGTTCAGATGCACAGCTTGATGGTTCTGTTTGTTACACAGTTCTTAGCACATAATGAAGAAGTCACACTCCTTCCTGGAAAACGCCCACAATTCTTGCACAAAACACACGCACCCATAAGCACACTCGGACACTAATAAATACACCTATAATGGCATCTCATAGACACCAACATCAACATAAGCCATCACCAATCCAAACCAAAAATGAGAATTCTGGGAAACTGGATTGTTCGGAGGAGAAACATGGCATGCTGGGACTCTAAAGATGCGTCCCAACTCACGTACTTGTGCACTGTTCTATGCCGATACAATTTACTATTCTAGTGCGAGTAGTGTGTTCACAAATATATGAGTTTGGAGCTGCAATACCTTCTTATCTGAACAACTGGTGAAAGTGGTAGTGTTTGGGTATGTATATTAGTGCCACTAAAATTAAACCCTACAGCCTTAAAGAGACATAAAACAGTCCAACTGGAAGATGACTGCACAGAAACGCTTATCGCTGTAATCAACCACATACTGTATCTCTTACCTATGATCTGGAGATAATGTAATACGTAGCTCAGTGTTGTGGTGCTGATTGGACAGCTCCACACAGAACAATAACACTGCACATCACTGCTTCTACTGCAACTTATTACACCTGCCTGTGTATCATTGATATAAGGAGTCTAACAGGCCATATTTCCTACTTGTAGACAAAAAAAGAAGCAATCCATTGAATGTTTGTTAACAAATGAGCTCTGTTTCAGAACCCAGTGAGCTGCCGTGCTGTCTGTACGGACAGCTGTTTTCTAAGGCGGCATTCTAACTGAAAGGGAGCCTTATAACTGACTGCATGTTACTCATTGTATTATTATCTTAGCAATATGCATACAATAAGTGATAGACCAATTGGTTGGATAATATTTGGCTATTCTGAGGTCTGTTCATTGAATCAGTTCACATTGTATTGGCCATAAGATATCTATATTGGCATTGGTCATTGTAAAACTTTCACTATTGTTCAAAAGTTTGGGGTTGGTAAGTTTATGTTTTAAAGAAATTAATACTTTTATTTAGCAATATTTTCAAATAAATGTTCATTTAAACTTTCTATTCATCAAAGAATGGTCAATGTATTAGTTTCCATTAAATATTAATTAAGCAGCACAACTGTTTTCAACATTGATAATAATCAGAAATGTTTCTTGAGCAGCAAATCATCATATTAGAATGATTTCTGAAGGATCATGTGACACTGAAGACTGGAGTAATGATGCTGAAAATCCAGCTTTGATCACAGAAATAAATTACATTTCAAAATATATTCAAAATATTTTTAGGTGATTTTCAATCTGGGATTGTCTTCTCCATTAACAACACATGCAACGCTGCTTTAGACTTTGGTCGCAGTATCCTCGTATTTGATCCATCACTGTGTTAATGCAGTTCCAGGTCTTAAAACTCCCTCATGCAGCTTAACACCATTGAAATATCGATTTGTTCACAACATGTTTCATGCATGTGACTCATGTGATCAATAGCACCACATATGCTGCAGTCTAGAGTGCATCAATCCTCAGAGATCACCTCCACTTTCACCGAAGGCTCTCATATGAATGCATCCAACAAAACAGTGGCAATTTTTTCGATTTCTGCAACTTTCACTCCTTCCCTCCCTCTCTCTCTGTCTGTCTGGGTCTCTCGTCCCATCTCTCTCTCTTTTGGACACACCCTGCGCAAGGGACCATTGTGGATTATTTTTAGAGCTGCATAGGTTGATCAATGGCAGCCAATGGGAGGTGAGCATTCGCTGTCAGCTGACCGGGTGACTATCACACCAGTTCAGTGTCATAGGGAGGATGTGCGGCGGTATGCGGTAATCCCACCTTCTGTAACACGCACACACACACACACACACACACACGCACGCACACATGCTCTATTTCTCTCTCTCTCTAGCTAATCCTTATGGAAAATCCCCATGTAGAAGTGTACACACAGCTGAGTGGGGTAAAGGTGAATTAAGAACGAGAATATTTATTATTCTGCTAAACGGCCAATCAGTGGCAGCCCTCATCAGCATATTCTGACCACATAAGACACAACATGATGTCGAAGCTCAGAAAACAGGTTTGTGAGAAAGCGATGGGCAGGATGGATGAAAGATGAGGCTTGTGATGTCTCTCTGGCCTTTACAGCAGCTGTGTGGCATTTCCACATCTGTACGAGCACCAGCGAGAGATACACGACAACCAGATCTCAGTAAACACTTGAATTCATTGTAGTTCATGCTAAAAATTCATACATAGGGATTTGAACTTATACTCATGAACAATGCCTCAAATTGAGTCGTTTGATGATAAAAAATCTGACAAAATCCCATAGAAGACAAGAATATCAGCTCTTATGACTTGAGTTGAGCAATAACAAAGCACTAGCACAATATATTGGTATCATATTGATTATCAGTCGATGTTACATTTTAACATTTTCATTTATACTACTGTTCAAAGGTTTGAGATTTTAAAGATGTTTTAGAAAGAAGTCGCTTATGCTCACCAAGGCTGCATTTATTTGATCAAAAATACAGTAAAAACTGTGAAATATTATTACATTATTATAAATTATTATAAATAATAATAGCTGTTTTCTATTGTAATATACAACGATCAGGCATAACATTATGACCACTGACAGGTGAAGTGAATAACACTGATTATCTTTTCATCACGGCACCTGTTAGTGGGTGGGATATATTAGGCAGCAAGTGAACATTTTGTCCTCAAAGTTGATGTGTTAGAAGCAGGAAAAATGGGCAAGCGTAAGAAGTTTGACAAGGGTCAAACGGTCTGCAGTGATCAGTATCTATCAAAAGTGCTCCAAGGAAGGAACAGTGGTGAACCGGTGACGGGGTCATGGGCGGCCAAGGCTCATTAATGCACGTGGGGAGTGAAGGCTGGCCCGTGTGGTCCGATCAAACAGACGAGCTACTGTAGCTCAAATTGCTCAAGAAGTTAATGCTGGTTCTGATAGAAAGGTGTCAGAATACACAGTGCATCGCAGTTTGTTGTGTATGGGGCTGCATAGCCGCAGACCAGTCAGGGTGCCCATGCTGACCTCTGTCCATGTTCTGCTGGTAAACCTTGTCCTGCCATCCATGTGGATGTTACTTCGACACGTACCACCTACCTAAGCATTGTTGCAGACCACATACACCCTTTCATGGAAACGGTATTCCTTGGTGGCTGTGTCCTCTTTCAGCAGGATAATGCGCCCTGCCACCAATCCACAGAGGCCCCACCTCACAACTTACAGGTCTTAAAGGATCTGCTGCTAACATCTTGGTGCCAGATACCACAGTACACCTTCAGCGGTCTAGTGGAGTCCACGCCTCGACGGGTCAGGGCTGTTTTGGCAGCAAAGGGGGACCAACACAATATTATGTTATGCCTGATCGGTGTATATCAAAATGTAATTAATTCCTGTGATCAAAGCTAGATTTTCAGCATCATTACTCCAGTCTTCAGTGTCACATGATCCTTCAGAAAGCATTGCTGATAATATGCTGATTTGCTGCTCAAGAAATTCTTATTATTTTAAATGCTGAAAATAGTTGTGTGGAAACTATTTTTTCAGGTCTCTTTGATGAACAGAAAGTCCAAAACAGCATTTGAAATAGAAATCTATTATACATGTGTTTAGATTGACTTTTGAACAATTGAATGTGTCCTTGCTAAATAAAAGTACAAAAATATCATACTAACCCAAACTAGGCTTGCTGCGATAGTCGGTGTTCAGGCGCAACACCGGTTACATCACTTGCCCACCGCTGCACCGCCCCCACCGCCGTTTTCATTTTTATAGTAATAAAATTATTTAGTTCAGTTAGAGAACAGACACCACACTGAAAAACTGAGCATGTCTGCTTAATAAAGCGTGAGCTGAACGAGAGTCACAGCACAAACGCAGCAGGAGTCAGATTGTATTCATCACGAGAGCGAAGAGCTGACAGACAAGATGATCGCGGAAGATTTGGTTTCAAAGCGAAATGTAAAAGTGCCTATTTAAGTGAGTTTGTTATTGTACTGTTTTGTTGTTGTGTTTTTCATTAAAGGGGTCATGAACTGGCTTTTTAAGTTATTTAATACTGTTGTCTGAGGTCAACTTATGACGTTTGCGTGGTATTTACATTTAAAAACATCATAATGAATAAGTAATAGGCTATTTTCTACCCTGGTTTTGAGCCTCTCTCCTGGAACGCTCAGTGTTTATGGGCGTGCCGCATTGAAGACTTGAAAGTAAACGCCCACTGCTATGATTGGATAACAGTTTTGCATAATAATGATTTTCGACTCCCCCGTCAGTACATGTGGGGAGTTGTTTTGAAAACTTCCAATGTGGAGAAACGGCAACCGGAATGATCCGCCCACAGGGCTCGCAAAATGTCTTTATCAAACAAACACAATTATTTATCTCTCATCCACCCGCAATTAATATGAATGTTTTTTTGTATTACTTGGCCCGCCCGATCGGTAGGTATAACCGCGAACCGCGCATCACTAACACACACACACACAAGCCAAGTACGTGCACCAGCAAAACTTCACTGCAGACAAATCAGCATGTTCAAAACTTCCGCAACATAATCAGTAGATAATCAAATCTGTAACGATGCAGTACTATCACACATATATATAAAAAAAAAAACATAAGTGTGTTGCACCATTCCTGTCGGATCCAATATAGAAGGCACATCATTGTGTTTTTATCTCAATATGTCTGCAAATCCTTGTTTACAAATGATTCCGCAGTGAAATGAAGCGTACAAACGGGCAATGTCTTACGCACGTGAGCTGGAACTTCATTAAAAATAAAGTTCAACCACACATTACTAATATTAGAATCCGAAAGAAGCTTATACAGCGACTGAGACATTCTGAGATTGAGCGTTTGCAGGGCCTGGTGTCAAAAGCTTTTCTTTGACTAACAAGGAAGTTTTCAGCTCCGAAACTTACAGGATATTCTTATTTCACGATGAACTTTTATATATCAAAGACTCAAGGGAAAGTTGATTTCTCAATTCATGACCCCTTTAAGAATAATAGGCTAATGAACCCACAATTCAATTGGTGCGGATTCTTAACCGAAACTAAAATGAGGACGTCTGCACTGTCATTCATTCACGGCCACACACTGCACACACATTCACAGCCGCACTGTCATTCACACATTCACGGCTGCACTGTCATTCATTCACGGCGCACAGTGCGCACACATTCACGGCTGCACTGTCATTCATTCACGGCCGCACAGTGCACACACATTCACGGCCGCACTGTCATTCATTCACGGCCGCACAGTGCACACACATTCACAGCCGCACTGTCATTCATTCACGGCTGCACAGTGCACACATTCACGGCCGCACTGTCATTCATTCACGGCCGCACTGTCATTCATTCACGGCCGCACAGTGCAACCACACATTCACGGCCGCACTGTCATTCATTCACGGCCGCACAGTGCAACCACACATTCACGGCCGCACTGTCATTACTTCACGACCGCACAGTGCACACACATTCACGGCCGCACTGTCATTCATTCACGGCCGCACAGTGCGCACACATTCACGGCTGCACAGTGCGCACACATTCACGGCTGCACAGTGCACACACATTCAAGGCCGCACAGTGCACACACATTCACGGCTGCACTGTCATTCATTCACGGCCGCACAGTGCACACATTCACGGCCGCACTGTCATTCATTCACGGCCGCACTGCACACATTCACGGCCGCACTGTCATTCATTCACGGCTGCACAGTGCACACACATTCACGGCTGCACAGTCATTCATTCACGCCGCACAGTGCGCACACATTCAAGGCTGCACTGTCATTCATTCACGGCCGCACAGTGCACACACATTCACGGCCGCACTGTCATTCATTCACGGCCGCACAGTGCAACCACACATTCACGGCCGCACTGTCATTAATTCACGACCGCACAGTGCACACACATTCACGGCCGCACTGTCATTCATTCACGGCCGCACAGTGCGCACACATTCACGTCGGCACAGTGCACACACATTCAAGGCCGCACAGTGCACACACATTCACGGCTGCACTGTCATTCATTCACGGCCGCACAGTGCACACATTCACGGCCGCACTGTCATTCATTCACGGCCGCACTGCACACATTCACGGCCGCACTGTCATTCATTCACGGCTGCACAGTGCACACACATTCACGGCTGCACAGTGCACACACATTCACGGCTGCACAGTGCGCACACATTCACGGCTGCACAGTGCGCACACATTCACGGCTGCACAGTGCACACACATTTACGGCCGCACAGTCATTCAGTTCATGCCTATGGAAGCTTAACTTTCATAGGAATTCATTTAAAACTCTCGCTTTGCTCCGCACCGCTCTGTTATGAATGCCTGAGCGGCCGTGTGCAGTTTACTTTTGGTTTAAAATAAGCAATTTGAAAAGCACCCGTGTGATACCGGTTTTATCGGTGTTGTCACACGTCGATTAACCAGTGGGAAACCGTCACATCCCTAACCCAAACTAAAGCAAATATGATTTTGTTTTTTTTATATATTTAGACACAAAAATATATTTTATAGATTTAATAATATAAATAAAATATAGAATTTAATATTGATGAATCTCTATACAAAAGGAACAAAGTAACCAACTCTCATTGTCGCTTCCCAGCTTCATTTACTATTTGTTTCCAGATTGTTTCCAAACTGCCTTTTAAATCTCAATGCCTTGTCATTGTGGCATCTCCCCACGCTCAGTGTGTGAATCAGCCCTCCTCCTCTTCATCGCCTCCTCAGTATCATTGTGCTTTCCTTCTCTCATCATTGTCTATGTAAAGTGTTGAATTCACTTACATTCACAAGGTTGTATAGAAACATGAACTTGTGAAAGAGGCAGTGCTGCGTCTAACAAATGAACAGATGCTCTTACACACAATGAAATTGAAAATACTGAAAACAATACATTACATGATCCAGTATATAAAAGCTGTATAAACTTTGTATATATTTATACAAGACCATTTATACAAGTAAATAATGACTGTGACAACTCAATTAACACTAATTTTGTCTCTTAAATATAATAATAAACTGTAATAAAATAAAGTAAAACATCTTTAAAAATCCACAAAATATCCACAACAAACCTTATTTTATCAGTAAGAATATCCCAAACTGATAAGGCATTCGAATAAGTGGCAGATATGAATTAGGATGGTCAGTTTCCATAGAGACTAATGGGCCCTGAAAACGCTGGAGTCCCAGTCCCATGACAGACACTTGAAGGCCACATGCAGGGAGCGATTATACCACGACAACAAATGCTGGTGTGTGGTGACGGGCTATTCTGAGCTGATTTTTGTCACTCACTCAACAGTGATAATAAACACACACACACACACACACACACAAAGCAGTGGGAGCAGGAGAGTCTGTGACGTTGTGTTTCCTGTGTTTATTTCATATGCCACAGGTACATCATGTTCCCAAGTCTGTGTGCCACAAGTGTGTGTGTGTGTGTGTGTGTGTGTAATTGACCGAACTGCACTGAATGTGAAAGGCCCCTTAAATGGTGCAGAATGTGCCCTCTGGTGGTGCACATGGGTAACAAAGGAAAATTTTAATTGTGGGCTAAAAGTAAATATAAAAAAAGCAGGATGGCTGATGGTTATTTTGTTTAGATTTAATCTATTGTATACTTTTTTATAAAAAGCACCACTTTGACCTGCAACTAGAAAAAACAGATCAAATGTAGTTTTTAGCAAAAACCCATATAATACAGTAATAAATATTGTCCCTGTACAAATATAAATAAATAAAAAAGACATAAATAAATTATATATATATATATATATAGGACTTTCTATGGACTTTCTAGTTAAAATGAGAAATCAATCCAAAGATTATGATAAAATGAAAAAAATAGTGCAAACAATGAATTTTTTTGTGATTAAATAATTATTGATTAATTAATTTAATGTTTTTTTTATTAAAGGGGGGGTATCACACAGTTTCTGTCAATCTCATGTCAATCTTGAGTACCTATAGAGTAGTATTGCATCCTTCATATCTCCGAAAAGTCTTTAGTTTTATCATATTTATGAAAGACAGAAACGCTGTACAAGTCTTTCCGAATAAAACCGAGTGGCTGGAGGCGTATCGTGTGGGCGGAGCTAAAGAGTCATGTTGTTTACTTGAGGTGCCCTTACGCGCCGATAGCCAACAACACACAAACATTTGAAGCAGTTTTACTCACCGCCTGCGATTCCAACACATGACCGTGAACCTTTATCGTTGGGACCGCTCCATCTTTCAGCATTAGACGATCTGCAAATCTGGAGTTGAACTGGGCCTTGTTTATAAAACAATCATCACTGAAATGCAGTAAAACAAACAAAAACACTTGCACAACTCCGTTGCTGCTCCGGAAAAACAAACCCCCTCCACTGTCCCCTTAACGCTGGGTTCTTTGGGAAGCTGAACAGGGTTGTTGTGCCCTGACAACCAAAAACACACTTCTTTGGTGACATTGTTGATTTCGTGAAGTCCTGTGACCTGTGCAGCGCAGCCGACGACTTCCCTAAAGCCGAGCAAAGCGCGTTGATGGGCGTGCTTTTGCTCTCTCGCTCCGGACGACGTTTGCGCGTGCACCCTCCCCGGAGAAGCCCCCGTACAAGGAAATTCCGCCCTTGTTGACGTCACGCAGACCCATACCCGAAAAAAACTTTCCGAAACTTGTGAGAAACCGAAAGGAGTATATTTAGAACAGAAATACTCCATCAAACGTCCAACTTATTTTTTGAAACTTTGGCCATGTTTAGTATGGGAATCCAAGTCTTTAACAGTGTAAATATACCCCCCCCCCCCATATATTGCAAATTGTCCCTGAATGAATAAATAAATAAATTAGTAGTGCTGTCAAATGATTAATCGAGATTAATCACATCCAAAATAAACGTTTGTGTTCACATAATATGTGTGTGTACTGTGTATAATTATTATTTAAATACACACACATAGATGTATATATTTAAGAAAAATGTGTTATATTTATACATAAAATATTTATATATAATATAAATACATGCAAATATTTCTTAAATATATACATGAAGTATGTATTTATATATATATACATAATAATTATACACAGTACACACACATATTATGTAAACAAACTTTTATTTTGAATGCGATTAATCGCGATTAATCATTTGACAGCACTAAAAATTAGACGTACAAAGATACAGTGCTACATTATTTAATATTAAATATTTAAAATGACACTTTTTACATATTTAATTAAAATTCACTAGAATTATCAAAACTAAGAAAATTATCTGTTTTGAAAATGTATTATCTGACTGACATAAGGGGGAATCATCTGGGGCGTGGAAATGCTGTATTTGAGGCCGAGAGCGACCTCAGGAGGAGGTGGTTTGAAACATATACAAGACCTAAATGCACCTGGTTGTTCAGTCCACATATGTAATGTTTACGGGACTACATCAGCACCACAATCCAGAGTGCTCGACAAGTTTGTCATTGTGCAACATTAGAATCATCAAGGAAATAATGTTAGTAGTTGCGTGTGTGCCTACCTGCACGACCTCCGAATTTTATGTTTTTTACAAAAACATTTTCTCAGAGGCAGACAGAATTGGTGGGTGATAAGGACAGATGTCTTTCCTTCAGTATCTTTGCTGACCTCACTGAGGATGAATCACAGGAACACAGCTGCGGTAGCACCCACATGTCCCTTGAGTCACAGGCAAGCAGAACATGCTCACGTTCACTTACATCACTACTGTTCTTAAACGCTCTGACTCTTGTCAGCGCACTGCTCCGAGCTGATGGCTGCTCTCAAGTGGCTTCCGTCTTTTCCATTCACAACAATCCTCTCGCACCCTCTAATGCTGCCTGTTATGAGAGGGATTGAGTCAAGCTGCTTTCAGTACGTGTAAGAGCGACTCCCTCATTCTGCTCTCAGCCTGAGGTGTTTGAGATGTGCCTGCCTCAGCCGGACTCTGCACATAATTGACGTATAAATAGCATGATGTAGTATTGCCAAGGGATTTGGCGCAACTGTACTTGTAGATAGTACGTTTAAGTAAGTCTGTAAGCCTCTAAACAGTAAAAAGTGATACAATCAATAAGTCATGGCAACACTTTAACTTTAAAAGTTTTTTACTTTTTTATAAATTATAGGAGAGTCAACTCAATTTATATTATTGAGCAATTGTCACACTTTCAGTTTAGTCTGTCTAATGCCTGCTACAGACTGTGCAATTTCGGCAATCCTATAACGTTATTACAAATCACACTGTATGACATGGATCTAATAAACTTGGGTATGACATGTATAGACTGTATGATAATGACACCCAGGGCCATTTTTAGGCATAGGCAAACTAGGCGGTCGCCTAGGGCACCCTCAGCTGGAGGGGCGCCAATAAGCGCATTGACTGCTACTAGTAATGGGTCGTTCGCGAATGAGCCGGCTCTAAGAGCCGACTCTTGTAGGTGAACGTCGGGAGCTGGCTCGCATATCTGAAGAGCCGACTCTATTTTTTAAAAATATAGCCTATAGAAATGAAATCATTATGAAATAATGAATGATTTAAATTTTATTTAAAATAATAGACTAATTCAAAGAACACCAAAAAAAGAATTATATAGGCCTAAAGACGCACACACATTCATTTCGACTGTCTGATCAGCCTCACATTCTGTTCCTGTCAATCACGCGTCAACCAATTATTCTGCGTGCGAGCGTGCTAGTTATACATAACATAACTAGTGAGATAGTTCATACTGGTTATAACATGGCAATAAAGAAGAGAGAAAAAGAGGGACCAGTTTAATCCTTTCAGTTATTTATTTTTCTCTAATATGGGTTCTATTATGTTGTTCAGATTCAAATAGTTTTTTTTATGTTGTTTCTATACATTAAAATGTTGTAATTTAAATGCAAATGTTTAATAGTATTATTTTTTCATAACAAATCAATGCATTTTTTCAATGCAGAAATTGTGAGACACTGTGAGTATGATTTCATTTAATAATTTATTTAGAATTGTTTTCACACCTATCATAGTCAAAGTCATAGTTAAAACATTTATTTTTTAAAGAGCCGTTTGTGAGCCAAAAGAGCCAGCTCTTTTCAGTGAGCCGAGTCAAACGAGCTGGCTCACGAAAAAGAGCCGGAATGCCCATCACTAAGTGCTACATTTTAGCAGGGGTGTGTGTAAAGAGTGTCACGGCCACTCTGAAATATGATTGCCGCCCCCACTGGTTCCCCCAACACTATTGGGCTGGAGCACTGTCAATCTGAAGATTCCTATATGCCATTGGATCAGAGTACTGTCAATTACTGTCTGACTGTTGCATGTAAAGTTTGCATTTGGAGCGCTCAACCACACCATTACATCAATGCTTTGGCAAGGTAACCACACAATAAAGCTAAATTCAAAGGCCAATTAAAAAAACAGGTTCAGTAAAAGGTGCAAAAATTTTGTTAGGGCAGTATTTGTGGCAATCGAGAAATCACACAGAAATGGGCAGATAGCATAATATTGCTCTGTGTGTATTGTAGAGGCAAAATATGACTGCACATTCACTTCAGCATTTCATGATGAAGTGAGTGTGCAGTTATATTTTGACTCTAAAAATCTTTCTTCTTTTACTTGCACCTACAAAAGGTGTGCGTTTTTGTGCCAATGCATTGTTAAACGATCAGTGTGTTTTATAATTGTCCCATATAAAACTTTAACGACCACTTTAAAAATGGTATAATAAAATGTACTAATTCACAACATTAATACATCCTTTATTAAACCGCTTTGTCGAATATAACGCATCTTGACGGATGGTGTCGAAATGCTGAATGTCGAAATGTACAGTCTTGTTCACTCAGTCTCAGTCTTTGTCTAGTCACTGTTATGTTATAGTATGTTTCCCTACGTTTCTGTTTGTTCCTGAGCATCATTATTAAAGTTTAAGTTTGTATATTGATCTTCAGCATGTTCCTGGTTCACCCAACCGTTACACATTCAGTTCTAATAGTGCTTAATGCGAGCAGTGTCATACAGAGGGCATAGCATCACGTTATTTAAAGGGGAAGTTCAAGCGTCAATGAGTAACAAATACCGCACTGAATCAGTATTTATTCTTATTACTTTCATGTGACTGATCAAGCTTTTATACGTAGTTTGCGGTATAAACAAATATACATAAATAATGATATAAACAAAAATAGACAAAAAATATTTAAACATGTATAAAAATGCCAAAAGTAATAATTATGTAGTTATGTCTGAGAACGATTTCTTAGCAACTAGGGATTGCACAAATATATAAAACAATTATTTGACTACAGGCATCTAGTGGCTACATAATGGTGTTACTGGTATTATTTTTAACCCTTTTTTTTACCAGTAATATGAATGTTGCTTTTTAAGATTTGACTGTGTGTCAATAAGGATTTCGTCTAGAGCGTCAAAATGGCTGGAAACGGCCCTGATGACACCTATTGAGTCATAGGCTACAACGCAAGTTAGTACAGAAAAATAAAATGTCATCAGCATGCACTAGTGGTGAACAAATAGAGCAAGATAAATCGTACTTTGACAATTTTGGTTTTTATGTGCGCTGAAAAAAAGTGGAGTAAGCAAAAGAGGAGAATATGGCATAAATTGGCATGCCAATGATCACCGTCTGCGTAATTCATGAACACATTTATTATGCACAGTACAGTCGTTTTCAGTGCGTGAGATTGTCCTGTTTTGTTGTTGCTGGTGTGCCAGAGCATGAGCTCTCATTTGCATTTAAAGGAACACAAAAACGGCAAGTTTTTGCTCACCATATAAAAGTGGCGATTTTCACATGCTATAAAAATGATCTGTGGGGTATTTTGAGCTAAAACTTTACATACACACTCTGGGGACATCAGAGACTTATTTTACATACTGTAAAAAGAGGCATAATAGGTCCCCTTTAAATTTAAAAACATATAATATATCCTATAATAATGACCAACCCGAACAGAAGGGGAAAAAAAGACACTAGAATTGGAAGGATGTACAAAATCAGGGAGAAAGTAATTACAATGTTGATCCTCATGATGCAGTACTTTAAATTGGTCATATAGTTTCAAGTCTATCTACTGATCAATGTAAACAAACTTGCACAAACCATACATAACGTCTATCAAGAAGCAGTAGCATGAACCCCTAAAGACACATGAAATATAATCCTCAAAAAAACAGTGGTGATTTTATGCCAGTTACACAACCTTCTACTAAATTAATATTAGATCTATCAGACATAATGAATCTCTGGATGACCCTCAAATCACCAGTGTCAAATCCACTTACTCAGGATTCAACTAACTCTGAGTTCTGTTCCCTACTGAAATTGGATTTTATTACCAACACACTGCGTCTCAGACTGGCGTGACAGGAATTGAGCTGTGATAATGGGCAAAAGTGCAGACCATAGCAAAACTGATCATGAAAGAGGAACAAGATGATAAACCACAGTAATGAGAGGGCAAGATGTGTGCTCCATCAGAACACGGCTGACAAAAAACAGCATCCCATACATTTTTCATTATTTTAAAACTGCTACAAAAAAAAGATCTTGGTATTGTGGTATTGCATTTTGTCCTTTTTAGGGTCCCATCATATGACATGGTGCAACACCAGGGTTCAGATGGCAAGGTTCACACTTATTCAAATGAACCGCACTAAAGAGCAAACACACCAGTTCACCAAGTGTGAACACACCCTCAAAGGCCTTTTAATTGCTAAAAAAATTAGAAACTATCAATCGACAAAAGGCATGTAGTAGATTGTGTACAACATGTTTGATCATTTAGAGGCCTTAGAAATCCATGTATCAAATATGACATAGTAGGATTTATAAAATATAAAAGTAGTAGAGGATGAGGTTCATAAATCTCCCACAGTCCTCAGCTCTGAGCTACTGTAGGACATTACAGCAGCTGTGAGTAATAGGCAGGGGTGAGCAACCTTCACCAGAGAGAGTGAGTCCGACTTCAGCTCTAACAAATAACCCAATTGAAAACCACAAAGTCTTGGAAATCCATCAATGACAGCAGACATAAATCTGCTCAGAGAGAAGCACAGAACGCACACACACGCACACACATGCACTCTCTCTCACACACGCACACACACGTTTCTTTTTTTATAGGGACTTTCTATAGACATACTGATTTGTATACTGTTCAAACTGTATATTCCATCCCCTAACCCTAAACCTACCCATCACAGAAAACTTTCTGCATTTTTACATTTTCAAAAAACCTCACTCTTAGTATGATTTATAAGCTGTTTTCCTCATGAAGACTAGAAAAATGTCCCCACAAGGACAAGGATGTCAGATATTTCCATCTTTGTAGGGTTTACCAGGACCACACACACACACACACACAGATTTTTGTGCCATTCTGGTGCCGTTTCAAAATACCAGGGAGAACGAAGAATCGAATAAATTATTTCTTTTACAAGCATAAAAAAAATGACAATGCAGGACTACAGAAAAATTTATTTGCACATTGTATAATGGGTACATGCTTAGTGTTCACACTGTCATATCAAACCTAAAGATGCAATGCAAAAGCGTTAACCCACCAGAGCTAATTTGGAAGTGGACCGAGACCCACGTCCACTTGTTTGGTGTGCACCAGGATTTGAATGGCAGCGTTCACACTTACTCAAATGAACCGCACTAACAGAGCAATCGCACCAGAGTTCATTTTAATAAAACCAAACCTGCCAAGTGTGAACACATGAGATCAATACGCTGATCTGAAGAACCTACAATACATCTGGGATCTTAGAGGTTGCTCTCCTCACATGTAGTAGGTTTACCATCATAGATACAAAAATACATTTTGTTTCAAATGTATGCTCGCATATCTTAAAATAGTCTTGATAATTAATGACACATTATAATCTTTCCAATCACCAACTCAACACTCGACGATCATGCAATGGAATCTACAGCACAGGCCATATTCAATGCAAACATTTACAAATGAAAGAAGAGCCTGGTTCTATCAAATATTTACTCACCTACTTGTAAAGCATTCAAATAAAACAATAGGTCATTTCAACACAGAACCTCCAAGTTTCTAGAAAAGAAAACTTCTTTGCTTAACCTGCAAAGAAGGTGTACATAGTATTTCTCTCACCGTATCTCTCTCTCAGGTTAGGATTCCCGTTCTTGTTATGTGAGGAAATTGAGAACAGCGGCAATACTGTAACGTGCTGGCTTCAGTTGTGCTGTAGATTGTGAGCAGGAGGCATGGAGAGAGAGTGAGGGGACAGAGTTATGTAAATGGCAGAACCGCTGTGGCTGTGAGTAATCTGACGCTAATTCTGGACATGGCTGGGAGACACCATGATGGAGGGATCTGCACTCCTCCGCTGCTTTGTCTCTTCAGCTACAGAGGGAATGAGAGAGCCTGTGGCTGATGTCCTCATCCAGAGTCACACACTTCACCTAGACTGACCCTCCTCAGCTCACAACACTCACAGCCCTTCATATGCAGATCACTAGAGGCATACAATGTTCATTTATCTTCAAGAGACAGAGCAAAGCTGAATTCTGCTCTCTGTATATAATACTGTATTTGAGTACTCTTGTTCCACACTTTAGTAAAATGAAGCAAAAGAAGGGGACAAATGTTTACTTTTCACGAGCAATCATGTATTTGCAAGCTTGCAGTGAAAATCTCTTAAGTGAGAATGAGAAGTTTGAAGCTTACAGGCTTTTCTTCGATTCGGTTCGATTCTCTAAAGTCTGCATTCGATGCATCCTCGATATCAAGAACACATCCGGATACTTTCATGCGCCCTCTGTACTTGCATTCTTCAGTACTGGAATTGAACTTCGACGAGAACACAAGATCGCTTAAGAGTGCATATTGAGAAACAGCTATTATTTCAACCACATTTCATTTTTTTATGGAATATTGCATTACTTATTATAAATGATTTATCCATGCACATCATAATTTTTTTAATTCATGTGCCTCGTAATCTTTAATCAAAGCAAACCACAACCATCCATTAAATTCCCAATAGACAAAAATGTTTCTTGTTCTAGAAGCCATTTCACTCAAAAGGCTAATGAATTTCATTACTGTCTAGGTGAAACAATCGTGATATTAGAGATATGCTTTCTAATGTCTCTTTTTCTATGGATCTACACTATTATATGTACAAAAAGAAGCCAAAAATGAGAAGGTCAGCACCATTTAAAAACAATGTGAGACACAAGAGAGCTGTCATTTGCAGAGAGCCAAGCTCAGTTAAATCTTGTATTGACATGAGACAATGAGTTAAAGCCACACTTTTACACAGCTCCCATTGTGGTAGGTTGTATAGGCTTTTCTAAATCCACAGGCGGCCAATGACATGAAACAAAAGAGATGGGCTGTGCCTCTTGCCACTGGTTAAACTGACATGTGGTGGTGGTCAGACAACAGTCTTGACCACTCATGACAGAGCAACACATCAGGACAGAAGATTTGACCTCCAAGTACAGATCACAACAACAAGCCAACATTGCATCGCATGCTGTTGTTTTAATTGACCGTCCCGTCACCTTTTCAAGAGCGTATCAACCGAAAATAACAGTCCACAAAGAGCATCTAATGCGTATAACATAATGATTACTTCTTGAATGTCTTAGATGGCTTTGACGTTGTACTGTACAACTTGATGCATCACAATTTTCCCAACTACCAAATATACACTCTAAGAACATTTTACTAACCTTCCCATTAGTTTATGAAAACATTATTTTGAAATGTCTTTTTTTCAGTTTTTACAATGTTTTAAAAATGTTGTTATGCAAACGTTAAAGGAGCATTCCATGGGGATGTTATTTTTGAACGTTCTGAAACATTTGACGACCATCAAACTAAACCTTTTCAGAAAAAAAACACTTCATGAACAATAAATAAATAAAGCTTTAGTGCTGACGCTTTGGGAACATTTTTAAAGACCTGATAACTATGACCGAACATTCTATTAACATTACGTGAAGAACTTGTTCTTGTTCATAACTTGATTCAAAACCTTGCCAAAACATTCTGCGAACGTTCCCTGTGTTGGGTTATCACCGTGAAAGGCAACTCATGTGAAAGGGCCTTTAGAGTTACTATAAGTTTCAAAGACTTCAGTTAAAGTCCTACTTTACGCCTCAGGCATGTACTTTAAATCTTCAGTTTTTTTTCAAGTTTTTTTGAAGTACTTCTTAATGCATCTTTATATTCATATTCAAAGCATACAGTGTCACGCAGCACTACAGGAGTTTATGTAGAAAAACTTCAGTAAAAAAACTTTGTTCGGAAACTATTTTAGAAGTGCAGTTGTCATAAATGAAAAATTCGAGGAGAGAACTTTTTCAGCATAGATGCACAAAACAGCATCAGCGCAACAGATACAACAGTACTGACAAAACTGCTTAAAAACATCTCTGCTGACAGATTCATTACAAGATCTAATCTGTGTTTGGCCTTCACTTACCTTCTGTTCCTGGGCAATTATGGATTGTTATCTCTTATCCCACAACTACAGGTCAGATGTTTGGCCTTCGATATATGTCTTATTTGGAGGTCAAATACAGAAATCAAGAGAAAGCGAAACGGCTGAAGCCCCAGACAGCCCGGTTTGAGCACCGCAGTCTGTTTGTTCCCAGGCATTGTGATCAGAGCTGTTTGTCCAATAAAAAAGGCAAACAATGACATTCCATAGCTTGCAACTGTATTCAGGGCTCAACTTCACAAAAGTACAGCGGGGCTCCGAGATATCTCACCTCCAAAAAAACAGCCATCGCACTGAGGTTTGCAGAGATATGTGGATCAAGATTACTATATCTACCACTTCCACACACACACACACACACACTCGGACTCATTCGAGGACAGAAGGATGTCTGGTACTGATGTGGTCTTGATTCTTACCTACACTTGTCTGCTCCGCTGTCAGCCCTGTAAGAAAAAAAAACAGTGTTAGTCAGTTTAAGGTGCTTGTTAAGGCTATAATACACTACACAACTTTTGACCATTTCTTTTGCCCCAAATTGCAGTTCACTAGTTACCAAAAGTCAGAGTCAGTCTGCCTACTTTGATGCATGATGGTCACAGACTCACAGACCTGCAGATTTTTTAGCTTTAGACTATAGGTACGTTTACATGGACACTTTTTGCTTCAATCTGAATTAATTCATTCCGACTGATGAATCCGACCGTAGTGTTTACATGAACACTAAATAAAGTGATCAGGTTGATGTGCACGTTTATATGTCACAAGCTTCTGATATAATCTTTTGACATGCGCACACTGCACGAATATACGAGTTTCCTGCTGTTGTTGCATATTAACCATCCACCATTTCTTTGTTTTAAAAAGCACACTTGATATTTATTTATTTCAGGTCCTTATTAGGAGATGACGAGCATATGAACCGTGATGCCTTGCTGTTTATATTCATCAAGCAGTAAAAACGCCCATTCCCGCACCCAAAACCAGTCGACTGTGGATGAGAGTCTGAAACAAGGACTGGTGGGACGTTGAGTGGAAAGAGAATTTCAGAATGACATGACACTCATTTTTGACACTTTATTCAACAGGAAGAACTGCTCGTTCCTTGTGTCATATGTCATTACGCTATTTCTACGTCATTGCACATGCGCAGTACTCTCAAGTGTTTATATGTCCTCTTGATCGGATTATAAAAGAAATAAACCTCCCCTTACAATCAGAATGAAACTTTAATCAGATCAGGCCAATTAATGCTGATTGACGTGGTTACATGTGATTTTTTTATTCCGATTGTGCTACTAGTCCGATTACAATCGGATTATAAGGGTCCACGCAATCTTATGATTCCATCCAGTTGGAGGTGATCAAGCATGTTTGATATTTTGAGCTGATTTTAGAACACATATTTTAATTTGTCATGTCTCTTAGCCACAAGGCACATTTCTGTCTGAGTTTGTTGTTGAACTTCTTAAAACTCAGACTACAGGAGTTTTTAAATCTTAACCCATTGTGAAATTTAGTTGCATCACAAATATAAGGAGAACCTTCACAGATTTTATTCTTTCAAATCTCAAACCTGCACACACTACAAGATATTCTTAAGATTATCATGCCAGATTTAGCACCTCACGTGATCTTGCAGGGAAGCGGATGTAAATAAAATGGATACTGGTCGTGGCAACTTTCTGTATCAATACTAAAAAAAAAAGTCGCGTTGTTGCCACACTTCGACCAGCCGTTCCTCCACCTCTGTTGTCCACCAGACCCGTACAGCTGCTTGTTGTTTTGCGGTCGGCTTTTCAAAAGTTCAGTCACTGGTAACACTTTAGTTTAGGGTCCAATTCTCACTATTAACTAGTTGCTTATTAGCATGCATATTACTAGGATATTGGCTGTTTATTAGCACTTATAAAGCATGACCATGACCATATCCTACCCAATTCCTACCTAATACCTACATTTTACAACTACCTTACTAACTATTAATGAGCAGTAATTAGAAGTTTATTGAGGCAAAAGTCATAGTTAATAGTAAGAATTAAACCCTATTCTAAAGTGTGACCCAGTCTCCTTGTTGGCTTATTGGTTATTGTGGAAGTACTGACGTAATCATCCTGATTTAAAATCCTAAATATCAAACATGTTTAATATTGTCAGAGCGGCTCGATGTGTCCCGATCTGTAAATGCCTCACCATTTTAGGCCCTGTTAACATTACATAATGCAATAGGAACTGTGAACTAACAATGAATGAAATCTATGCGTTTATGATCATCAGATCAAGCTTGGCTGTTAAATCCATTTTTATGCCTTTCATGCTTGTTAAAGCCGTTGAGTTGAACGTCAGTTGAAAGCATTATGTAATGATTGCTCTTTGTCCCTGAGCTCTTGGGAGTTCTGATTGGCTGAGTACCTCTGCACAAATCAATTCATTTATTAAAACTGACCTTAATTATTGATGTTTGTGATATGTACAGACACAGGACACGCAGTGCACGTACCTGTCCTCACGGATGGAGGGAGTCAGGAAGCGGCTGGAATCGTCGTCATGGCTACTCTGCTGGCTGCTCTGTTGGCTACTCTGCTGACTGCTGGAAAAGAGTCATATTGATCAATGTCAGTCAACCTGCCGTGACAAAATGAAACGTGTAACTAAACTACTGTTCTGAATTTTGTGTTTGAAAGAAATCTCTTATGCTCACCAAGGCTGAATTTATTTGACAAATAAATACAGTAAAAATTAGAAAAATTGTGGAATATTATTACAATTTAAAATAATTGTTTTCTCGTTTAACATATAGTAAAATCTAATTTATTCCTGTGATCAAAGCTGGATTTTCAGCAGTCTTACTCCAGTCTTCAGTGTCACATGATCCTTCAGAAATCATTCTAATATGATGATTTGCTGCTCAAGAAACGTTTCTTATTATCAGTGTTGCTGCTTAATATTTTTTTTAGAAACCCCTATATATATTTCAGAATTCTTTGATGAATAGAAAGTTTAAAAGCATTTTCATGACTAAAATTTTAAATAAAAAAAAAGATGATAATTTGCAATATGTGCTATGAAATGGCTATAAAAAGTTGACCGTTGTTTTTTGAGAAATGGTGAGTTGCATGTGGCATTTTCTCTATGAAAAATGTACCCCTATGATTCCACCACAAGAGGGTGCAGTCACACTCTCAGACACTATTAACAGCACAAAATCTCAGATATAAATGAGCAGTTTCATGTGGAGTTTAACATGTGCTGACTACTGAAAAACACTGTGCTTATTAAATGCTTACTGTGCTTTGTTAAGGCTTCTGAAATGACTAAAACACTAGAGTAAGGGGCATACCATTTAAATTTCAAGCTATTTAGATTAAATAAGTCCAGTCAATATTTGTAATAATCATCCTCATTATCTGTGCTTTTCTCATTCGCTACAAAACACAACAGCTCATCTTGTTCTTCAGTCATTATTTGCCTACATTAATATTGTTCCCTCTCCTTTGATTTGCAATAAAACAGACCACTTTACATTATCCATCTGCATTAAATGTCATTTCACATGGCAAACCTACGTAGTTTCATGCAGGAAGTAAGACGTTTCAGACGGTTCAGAATCGGTTCTTTCCCTTATGAAAAGGTCCATTTGTCTGCACTTTAATTTTTGAAACTTTACAGACCATTTACATCAGGGGTGTCCAATCCTGCTCCTGGAGGGCCACTGTCCTGCAGAGTTTAGCTCCAACTCCAATGAAACACAGCTGAACCAGCTAATCAAGGTCTTACTAGGCGGCATACTAAAAACTTCCAGCAGGTGTGTTGAGGCAAGCTGGAGCCAAACTCTACTAGACAGTGGCCCTCCAGGACCGAGTTTGGACACCCCTGATTTACATGCACAAACATATTACTCACTACATGAAAGGTAATAGCTGAAAAAACATAATAGGAGCACTTTAATTTTAACTTGTGAAAAAAATGTATTTCTAAAGGAAAAACTTAAATGTATATGTGGATATTTGCAGCAGTAAATTCCCATTCGCCATGCTGGATCTCCTCGTTCCATCAGCTCCAGGGATTTATTGTTGTGCGATACGCTCAGGTGCGTGCAGGTATTTGCCTGTGGTGACTACAGGTTAAACACACCGGCAGGAAAGCTCATATCTGCAATTCAAACTATGCAGGCAAATCCCTTATTTATGGTCAGTTGTTCTGACAGCATTTGACCTGTGTAGGCTCCTCTTGTTTGCTTAACTCTGCCGATTTAGCCGGAGTGTGAGTTTATTCACACATGCTTGAGGGTCCAGACTTTTTACAGAATGGGCCCTTACGTATAACGTCTCTGCTAACTAGAGTGGATTGAAGCTCAACATGGCCTAGAACGCTCCTGAATCATTTATGACAGTTGCCTGTCTGTCGCTTTGTGTGTGTTTTAACTGCTGCTGAAACAAAACCCCAGTGCTTTCAGGCGAACAGCCCAGACTGACGTCAGACTAGGAACCCGCTGCTCATTCAACCGGCGGCCCACGAGCCAAATTCAGCTGTTTGAAATTGTAAGTAGTCTGATGATGAATATACATTATGTCATTTTTATACATACACTTTAAACTCAAAAACATTTATAAATCCTGCACACTACGTTTTGTTCAATCGACCATCCTCAGGCTTACAAAACATGCAAATGTATCATCAAATTTAATAAATTCAACATGATTTTAAATGAAAAATAGTAAGAATAAGAATTCAAAATGAGAGTTCAAATACGCGTTATAAACGATCAAAAAGAAAGCACAAACATAATTCACCCAAACATAAACACCCAAATAAACATTAACACGAATTCATTATTTTTTTCTCTTTTTGATTAATTAATTGTAAGTATGTGATTTTTTTTTTATTCTATATTGGCTGTGTAATTATCAGCTGTAAATATTTTTTAACTCTTTCCCCGCCAGCGTTTTAAAAAAAAAGTTGCCAGCCACCCCCGGCAGTTTTTATCATTTTCACAAAATTGTTATGGCCCCCAGAATATTTTGTTGTATGAATATCTGAACATGCAATATTTCAAAAGACATCTGCTTTTAAAGAAAAAAAAAACTGTTTTATTGTAGCTATATGCATTCTTTTTTTATCAACACTTAAATGTGGGTACGTTTCGTATAAAAAAAAAAAAAAACTACATTTTGAGCAAAATGCTGAGAAAACGTCTCGGTTACGTATGTAACCTTAGTTCCCTGAATAGGGGAACGTCCCGTCCCGTCCCGTCCCGTCCCTTAGTTCCCCTATTCAGGGAACTAAGGTTACATACGGAACTGAGATGTTCCCTTTCAAGGGAACTCGCGCTGCGTCACCGCTTTGGGAACGAGAACACCCACGCCCCCATAGGAGCTGGATGCCCGCCTGTAACATTGTCTAGGAGGCGAGCACCCGAGCCCCCGGAGTAACATTAACGTCTAGTTCGTAGAACCTGACAAATATGGGTGGTGAGGACCATCCTGCCGCGTTACAAATGTCCTGCAGGGAGGCCTCTGCCAAAAATGCCTGAGAGGAAGCCATACTCCTGGATGAGTGGGCCCAGACAGGAGAGAGGCTGCCCATCCGCCACATGAGCAAGTGGAGTAGCCTCAACCCCCCACTTGCTCATCCACTGCTTGAAGCCGGACTCCCTCTCGAGGGTGGCCCGTAACAGAAATAACTGTTCTAAACCTCCTAGCCATGCCGGCACCGAGGACATAGGCTTCTAGAGCGCTGAACAGGCAAGCAGAAGTTTCTGGTCTGACGTCAGAAGGAGGACAAAGGCCTGAAGTACTAAGGGTCTCACAGGATAGTGGGAAACCTAAGGAACATACCCCGGCCTACTTGTAGAAAGGCCTCAGCCAACCGGGAGTAAGTTCCAAGCACGAGGGTGCCACAAATGGGGGTGAAACCCCGAAGCTTTCAGAGTGATAGCGAGAAAGAAGACATCTTAGGAGTGACAGAATTCTCAGGACTTCTCCAAGCGGTTCGAAGGGAGAAAGACCTTGGAGGACAGAGTCCCAGGCTGGCACCCTGGCGCGTACTACAGGTCTTAACCTCAAAGTGCCATGGAGGAAAGGAGTGTGGTAAGCTGCTAAGGCCACCCCAGCACCTTTATTGTGGAGGGAGCTAACCCAGTGGAGAACCTCTCCTGCACTGCGCTCGCAGGGCAGTTAACTGGATCCCACAGGTGATCTCAGCACCATGAGGTGGAGAGTGTCCGCTTCAGCGTACAGTTTCCCCGTGGAGGGAGCTCTAGAGCCCTCAGAGGCCAAGCCCACCATTCTCCACAGCTCTGGGCGAGGGTGCAGGATGGCACCGCCCGCCTGAGAGAGAAGGTCCCTCCTGAACGTAATCTCCAGGGGAGAGCCGTCGAGGAGCGACACGATATCCGAAAAGCCTACTTGGGCTGGCCAGAACGGAGCTACTAATAGAAGACGGGTCCCATCCCGGCGTACTCTCTCTAGAACTCCTGGATCGGGGGGAATGTGTACAGAGGCAGCCTTGGCCACTGTACCATGGCGTCCAGTCCAGGAGGAGCTGGAGGCGTTAGGGAGAACACAGTCGACAGTGGGTGTTTGCTTGTGTGGCAAAACAGGTCCACTTCGGTCCTGCCAAATCTCTCCCAAAGGAGCTCCACCACCTCGATGTGGAGTCTCCACCCCCCGGGCCTCGGCCCCTGTCTCAACAGGATGTCTGCTCCACAAATGGGCCCTGGGATGAGCGACCACTTATGGTCGCCCCCCCAGCCCGTGAGGGAAGCGACCGTGACCAGAGGTACTCGCTGGCACAGCGCCCCAGTGACGGGCTTGGGCCAGAAAGGAAGGATCCCCCCACATAGCCAAGGAGCGGAAGCACCGCCGCGTTGCCTTGACCATGCGAAAGGGGGTTCCTCTCAAGGAAACATCCTCTCCTTTTTTTCTCTTTTTGTCACCACTGCGACGGCCACATATAGATGCTGGCTGGCTGTGAGGCAAGGAAGTGTTTCAGCATTTCCAGGCAATATGAGCCACGAATGATGACAGTCCTGCCATAAACCCTGGGCTGAGCGGCCACTCGTGGTCGCCCCCCCAGCCCGCGAGGGGGGCATCCATGATCAGAGGTACTCGCCGACAGTGACGGGCCTTGGGCCAGGAACCAAGGACCTTTCCACATAGCCAAGATGCGGAGACACCACCGCATTGCCCTGTACGCATTTCCCCTCTGGGAAATCCCTTGGTTTTAGGCCACCACTGTCTCAGATACTGTTAGACAGTGAGTGACTAGTCTAGCACCAACCCTTAAACTGCCGAGAGGATCGGCCCCATGCGAGGCTCTGATAAGCGGGCCTGCATAGGGACTGAATTCCAACTCACGCAAAGATACGTTATTCTCTGAACTGGAGAAATAACGCTCTTTTTGAAGTTGAGCCTTGGCCCTAACTTCCTCATGTGTGCGAGAACAACATCTCGATGTGGAACCGCCAGACGTACTGACTGTGCTAGGATCAGCCAGTTGTCGATATAATAGAAAACGCGGATCCCCTGCATAAGCAAGGGGGCAAATGCCGCATCTACACACTTGGTGAAGGTGTGGGGTAAAGGGCTAGACCAAAGGGAAGCACCCGATATTGGTACGCTTCTCCAAAAGCGATTACACACGTGCTTCCCCACGCAATCACGCAGAGGCGTTCCCAAAGCGGTGACGCAACGCGAGTTCCCTTGAAAGGGAATTAAGTTTTTTTGTCAAAGACTACATCCAGATCGGATTCAGAACGATGATCAAACACAGATGTAGTAGATGGAGTCCATCAACACCCCCAAAGCTTCACAGTCCTATAGCATTTCATTCAGTTACATTAGACAGTTTTGATTTATATGCCGTTTAACCCTCTGAGCCCTGAGCTGTTTTCTGGGCCCTGGAGGTGTTTTGACATGCCCTGACATTTGTGCTTATTTCTGTTACTTGTAACATTTTCATGGCTAAAGTCTGATTACACTGTATTCAGCACAAACTCTGCTACAATAAGAGAAAATGTCATGAGAAAATGACATTTATGTGTGGTTTGTGAAAAAAAAAATTAAGTCACTGTTATCAGGCTATAAATCCCATACTGAATATTTGTTCACAAGACTTTTGAAAACTGGATCACGTAGGCTAGAATTTTTGCTTCAAGACGATGTAAAAATCACTCTGGCCACTCATTCACATAAAACAATAGACTGATTTAAAATTTGTAAGACATGTTTTGTGTCAGGAAGGCTTATGCAGGGAGGGCGTGAATCATCATGAATATTGATGTTTTTCACACCTGAGAAAGACAAAGACATCATCTGAATGACTGTGAGGGAACTAGAACAAAGAATATGAAGAGATTAAAAGAATGGCTTTTTGAATTGTTTGCATTTATTTACAACACAACATAATCCAAACATACACAACGAAGGACATAAAGTGGGACAAAAATAAGAGGCAATCGTGATTCTTTATAAAAGTTAACACACAGTATATGTCATTTCAGTGTCTGCAGTTAAGTGTGTGTATAAAAGGCTCTCAGATAAAAACACATTTGTTTTGCTTAACCTATTAATGCACAATTTAATCCTAAAAAGAATTTTAAAATCAAAGAAATAAATGTCAATTGTTACACACAAACCATCTAAAGCTTTTGTAGCATTATACACTACCGTTCAAAAGTTTGGGGTCAGTAAGAATTCACTGTGAATGTCATAATGATTTGTTTGCAATATAATCTACAAATGCATACACAAACAGATGTTCCTGCCACATCTGCCGTTGCTTTTTCATCTCATTGCGCATAGACGTGCCTGGAAAAAACGAGCGTGCCGCACCACACTGAGCGTCACAACGCCGTTGCTCTCTATTTCAGAGACATTTAAAATAACGAACTTGAGCGTGCAAAAGATGCAACATATGTGAACGACCCCTTAGACAGTGATTAGATCAGCGTATATAACGAGAGTAAAAAAAACGAGAAAAGGGAGGCCACGTACAGGACATTTAGGCCCAATAAACGGGACATCCCGGCTAATACGGGACAGTTGGCAACCCTACTTTTATATGATGCTGTGTTTAATATTATAGAGCATATAAATATCCTCATGTCGTACGTGTATCTTTATTTAGCATTGAAAGGTTGCCTATCTATTTCATATTTCAGCATGATTCCGTTGATTTCACACATTTTAGTCTATAATAGTTTTAGTCTAGAAATAGTTTAACTAGTAGCCTACAATATGAAGTTTATGCATCAATAACGCTAATATTTAGTGAGAATAAATGTTTTACCTTAATAATTCTCATGTTAAAATCGCGTTCTGTATCTTCTGAGGTAAATCCAAGGTAAACTCACAGCGTGTCTTCCAAACTCGATGAAAAACAGAAGAATGATGAAGCTGAGTCTTTGTTTTGAGGTGATGGGGGCGTTTACAGGTTTGTGTTTCTTCACGTGGATGATTAGCATGTGAATCTCTTTAATGTGGTCACATTAAAGATAACGAGGCTCCGCTGGAGGAACTGTAGCTCTCGCTGTTTTCATACGGATTACATAAACAGAGAATGTTAGTATTTTATATAAATTACTTTATTTAAGACATTCCAAGCTTTATAAAGAGATATCTGTCGTGTCTGTGTGGCAAGTATTCGCTGAGTTACAGTTCATTTTCAGATGCATTTCAGGATGAACATCATGGGGAGACAGACAGGAGAACGCATCCTGTTTGTTTTCTTTATTTAGCGAAAAGCACAACATTTAGTTTTTATTTTGAGTGTACATAAATAAAAGCAGACACTTTAAGCTTTGCAAAGATATATCGTTCATGGCTGTGACGCCACAAATGGCGAAGTATTTTAAGTTGTTTTACACTGTCATGAGAAAAAAATCGAGGTAAAATCAAGCAAAACACGTGGGCGCGTTCGTTCGGGTTCAGAGGGTTAATGTTGATGATTGCATTATTTTACATATACATCTGCTGATATGATATTGCTTTTTTCCGTTTCTTTGCCCCCTATCGTGAAATCACGGAAAGCCGGAAAATTCCATCAATGACGGGGAAAGTGTTAATTGTTGTTTTTAAATTTGCATGTTTTGTAAGCTTGAGGAAGGTTGACTGACCGAAACATTTCTAACCTAATACAAGTGTGTAAGAATGCAAGTTTGAGTAGTGAGCAGGATTTAAAATTTTTTTCGAGTTTAGGTTTTATCTGACGCACATATTTTCTATACATGCACAATAAATTGCTGTACTGTAAGACTCTAACACCCACCTCGCTCTGCAGGGAACATGTGCTTTAACTGTCAATCATTCAGTATGTCAGCTATTACAGTTTCATCATGTCATTCTCTAAGCCAAAAAATTAAAAATAGACAATGAAAACTGTCAGTTCTGGCTAGAATGGAATGACGAGTCAGGTATTGTTATGCCAAAAGCCTGTAGCCGTAGTAAAATTGTTTAAAAACAAAATGTTTGCGATTGGATTTGCCAGTCAGAAGCAAAAGTGAGCACACTATATTTGGCATTCGTAGTGTAAAAATCGGTCTATTTGTCCAGATCAAAGGTTTGCCTACTCACCTGTCAATCAACCACAGTGCAAAAACAACAGTTTTAAATAGTGCTGGGCGGTATGACCAAAAATTTATATCACAGTATTTTTCAAAATAATATCGGTTTCGCGGTATATGACGGTATATTTTTTCCCATGCATGACCGGACGTTAACCACATTTTCTACTGATTGAGAGAGGAAATAATGCAGTAGATTGACTTATAATGCCCTATTTTAGAAAAATTCCACACTAGTATTAATACAGGTTTGCAAGGCCCCACAAAATGATGCTGTGGGGAGACAACAGTCTCTGAACAAATGACACGTCAGTTTAACACAGAAAGACATAAAGAAATAAAGACATAGTTACTTTTTTGCCCATTTATCTTTGAATTTTCGGTCTACATCATTGTCTTCTGTGTATCAGAATAATACATTGTGTCATCGCGTTCATGATCAGACGTAGGGCTGTATCAGTGTCCTTATTTGCAAATAAATTTCATTTTAAGAAGACGTGATTAATTATGTGCGCATACACGCTGCTGGTTCATGTTTAGAGCACTAGAGTATATGAAATATGTCCATAAAAAACTTAAACGCGCTCACTCCGGTCTGTATCTGATCTATGATCCATGTGGGGAGCGTTGTTAAACTCATCGCAGCACTCTACGCAGAAACCGCTCTCTTGCGCACACCGCGTGTTGTTTGAATTCTCCTCTGTAATGCAATCTCAGCTGTGTCCTCACTACAGTGCAACAGTGAAATGGGACCCCTCTCAAACAGTGACGCGCTTGTTTAAGTGACATAATCAAAATTCATATCATAACAAAAATAAACACCGGTCTTCAGTATGAACCGGTATACCGCCAGCACTAGTTTTAAGCATTGCTGGTTACATGCTTTAATAGAAAATGTATACATTTTGGAAAAGAGCATATAAAAAAGGACATAACCCTTACCCAGTACTGATGATGAAAGTGAAATTTCAGTGATTTTTTTTTCTGTGATAATAGAACAATGAGCTTTCCTGTTGATGAAAGCCATCTCTCTGTCACAGCTTCCTGTCAGCATTGCTGAATCAGTGTAGTTACAGCAGCAAACCGTGTTTTTCTTAATTATAAAGCCCTTGTTTAAAGTCTTGCCAAAGTGAGTCTGCAATCACCTAAAATATGCACAAGTCATCTAGTACAAACAAGCTTGCCCAATCACACGATCAAACCGTAAGGTTTTAGATTAATCAACAAAAAAAAATATTTTAATTCATTTGTAGATAGGGGTTATATAAATGAGCAACTGAAACAACTTCCTTGTTTACAACCAGTCACTCATAAAGGCCATCTTTGCCACCATGTAAATGTCACTTTAGTCGACTGCTAAATACCAAATATGGCATATTTATATAAAATAATATTTATTGAACAATAATATTTAAATGAACAACAAAAGCCATTATAAAAGACAATAGGAAATACAACACAAGCAAACAATTCAGTCAAACGTACAAAAGCAGCGCTCTAGTAGACCATACAGGACTTAAATTTAGCCTAAATATAAAGATATGAAACTTAGTTTTCCCCTTAATCCAAATCGTTTTGCTCTGGAACAAGTAATATATTAATAAGACCAAATGAATTATATCTGTTTAACCACTATCTACAAACAGTAAGAGCCAGCAGCAAATTCCCGAAGGACTGTCCGTGATGAAGCTGTTCTCTGCAGGTACATGAGCGCTGAACGGCCGCTGACGGCCTGGAGCTCACATCTGTGAAAGTGTCTGAACAAATTGTAAAATAGGCACTATGTTTATATATGAGTCACATACTTGAGGTCCAAAAAACTACATTCCCGCCTAAAAAACTGTTAAAACTACATTTCATGACACATCAACAGTAGTATTTTAAAAATGTTTATGGTGGATTTGCTCGATCGCCATCACAGTCGCCGCAAACGGAGTGATACAAACAGTGAAACGTTTATAGTGCTGTTATCACTAGAATATTGCACGGCTGGAAAAGGCTCTCAGCCAATCAGATTCGAGAACCAGAGAGAACTGTTGTGTAAATGCATATAATTACTAAATATTATGAAGTAAGAATTTATATTTATCTAGATTATTTAATAGTTCGGAGTTATAAATATAAATGAATATAATAAATATGAATTTATATTAGAGTCATTAATGTTTTTATTCAGCAAGTATACATTACATAATTCAAATGTGATAGTAAAGACATTTATAATATTATTAAAGATTTCTGTCATATTAATGCAGTTTTTTTTAACTTTCTATTCATCAAAGAAACCTGAAAAAAAACGTGAAAGCAGCACTACTGTTTTCAGAAATGTTTCTTGAGCAGTGAATCATGATGCTGAAAATTCAGCTTTGATCACAGGAATAAATTACATTTTAAAATATATTACAATAGA
This sequence comes from Rhinogobio ventralis, assembly GCA_039654625.1. Lineage (NCBI taxonomy): Eukaryota > Metazoa > Chordata > Actinopteri > Cypriniformes > Gobionidae > Rhinogobio > Rhinogobio ventralis. The sequence continues at coordinate 36,424,487 of CM077206.1, forward strand.
AAACAGTATTTTACTGTACTTGCTGAGCATAAGTTTTCTTTTAAAAACATGATAATGAAATAAATATAACTTTACACAAACTCCATCAGCCAGATCATCTAATCAAATGACCGATAAACAAGTAGACCAAGCAGTTTAGGGCTTCCCCCACACACACTTACAAATTCCCTATGTCTTAAAATAGCATCAAAAGCTCTTATCAGAGCAAGGCAGACTGTGAAAGGTCTGGATACATCTCAGCAGCACGAGAAAACCCTACGATACGAGACATCGCATACACAAGCCCAGATAAGAGACCTTACTGAACCCAGACTCTCAGATACAATGTCTACACAAAATGAGGAAAGCCAGTGAGATACAAGTAGGAACACCTTTACTACTGCACTGATATTGGCTGTAAACTAAATCGAGATAACAAATGTGTTGCAGAAACTCCATTTAAAAGGCTACTTTTTGCATGCTGCATGAGCAAAATGATCTAAACATCAAGCCTCAGCCACTGACCAACGAAATCAAAAGAACACTTTAAAAAACCCAAAATTCAGCTTTCATTCCCACCTTTCTGCTCGATGGATAATAACTGCAGTCTTATTTGGGATCACGGCAGCTTCTGAGTTTTTTTAAGTACTGCTGGCACTTCACAGAGGAAAGTGTCAGTATACATGGCAAACTGTTTAACTATTAATCTGCCTTCTGTGTTCAACATTAAGCTACATAACAAATTCACCACATTCTCTGCTTTGAAAAGCCAAATAATCTTGACACATGGCGCTTCTGATTTAGATATTTTGGGAATTGCTTATGCTTTTTACATTTTCAACTTTCTTTAGTGTATAATGTTGTTTGAGCGTGAAAAAGGTCTGACAAGTTACAAAGCACAAAGTCACTCAAAGGGAGTTATTCTCTATATCAGCAAGCACTAGTGTTGTCAAAACTATAGATTTTCCGATATTTGGTCGAAATTGTCCCCTATACCCTCATTCACTATTCCCTACATTACTCCACTAATATAGTTCACTTGAAGGAGTAAATGCAAAGAGTGAGTGAATTTTGGTGGGTTGAAATTTATATATAATATATACATTTTTCAATTGTCTGAAATAATAAACTTAGTGCAATGTAGTGTTGTCTTAAATATCGATTTTTCGATATATATCGATACTGAAATATGAAATGCTTCCAATACTCATTTTCCACAGAATAGATACACGATACAAGCTGCTCTCTCTCTCATCTCTCCAACAACGAGTAGACACACAAACCCGCCTCCCCTCACTCACTCGTTTTATTTGCTCCGGATTAATTTTGTTGGTGTTACAGGGCTTGAGGTTCTTTTTCACTGCTTGGCGAGTATTCACGTAAACACAGTCAGTTCTGTTTTAAGTGAACGTAAACAATTGAGAAAGAAAACGCATGGTCTAATAGTATAAAGGTCAGGTCTTAAAGTGACAGCAGCCTAATATTCCTGCTGCCAAATTATAAGACAGTATTAAAAATATCTATATGGCAGTTTTTCCCCATGGTATCGATGTCAAAATTGTGGCTAGTGAAAATGCTGAGTGGCTAGTAACTTTGGAAAACGGTGAGCAAAAAAGTTGATGTCAAGCCCTGATGATAATCATTTGAAACTTGCAGTTTTAAGTAGTAATGAAAATATTTATTTTCAATTCTGTCATGGAAACTAGCATGTATGAACCTTATTTAACTATTTAATAATCAATTAAAAAGGCGAGACGCTGGAATTTATTCTATAAATACTGCGGTGCATTATGGGATTAAATGAGTGCACTCAATAATGTCCACTATGGTTTTGGACACCACTACGAATAGCTGTCCCCTCAAATAGTGCCCTACTTAAGGGTATAGGGATTGATTTCGGACACGGGGCTATACCTGCTGCGCTTTCTCTTTCTCTCTTCTGTCCGAAAGCGAGTTTGCACACACCTGTCTCCTCTTACTCCATCTCATTTGCTCCGGTTGAATAGTGTTGCTGTTACAAGGCCAGATTTTTGGCATAATTTTACTCATTCCCAAAGGTTGCGTGTTTACACAAAGCCGCCTCTCAAACAGCTTGCGAGTACCAAATTGAGTTATATTTTGTGGCTTATTGCGCTTAAATGGCCAAATACACACAAAATGATGCCAAAATGCCCGTCTTGGCGTATATTCATGTAAACACAGTCGCAGTTATGGTAAGGGGTGGGACATTTCCCAAACACTGTCAATATCACAACACACTGATACAGCCAACCAATCAGAGCACATTGCGCTTTTCGGAAGGAGGGGCTTCATAGAGACAGGAACTAAACAGAGAGTTACTGACACATGTGACTCATTTTACATGAGAGCAGATTTAATAGACACATAAGAATTAAACACTAGTGCTGATCATTAGAAATATGAGTAATACTACATTTGCTAAAACAACAACAGCCCATCATAAGGACTGAGGAACAACTGACATAAACAGAACAGACCTGATATTTAAAGTGTTATTTATGTAACACTTTGTTGGAAGAGTGTGATTTTCTCAGATCATTTCAAGGCCAAATTAGGTGTTTTGATATACAGTAATTCAATGATGAAGTGCGATACCGTGCTTTTGCATTACCTTTGTGCATTTGACAGGCAATTTTATCTGAAGAGGCCTGCGGTGCATTTAAGGGACACATTTTAGCACTTCATGCATTTCCTGGGATCAGCACTGTGCTACAGAAACATTCAATTCAACAAATATATACAACCCATCAAATCAGTCTTAAAACCTTCTATATGATTAATATATTTCGTTTTGCTTTATTAATAATCGAGAGAAAAGATTAAAAATTAGCATGTATTGTATAACTGTACAGCTGTGCATCTGCCATTCAGTCCCTTTCAAATGTCCTGTCCCGTAAAACAGTGATGATACATCAAAAGTACCATATCAAAGACATTAAATAACTACTTCAAAACTAAAGACTAAAGAATCATCAAATGGGTGTATTATCAATGGGAGGGTGCTGACAAAAGCACGATAGATGTTTCAGTCATCTATCTATACTGTATCCTTTATATAGTAAACCCTTTATATATGCAAAACTAGTTGGCAGGTGCCTGTTTAGGCCTGTTTAACAAAAAAAAAATTACACAATTATTTACATTTTTAAATTAACCTCATACATTTAATTAAATAAAAAAAATGTAATGAACAAAAACATTACGTTGGTATAAGAATAATGGTTTTATGTAGTTTGCTCCTGGCTTTACGGTCTAAAGGTCAGTAAGCACAATGCTGAGTCTTGTGTTTCCAGTGTGTTTCCACAATATTAACATGATCTGATCTTACATCATCTGGTTAATATGAAACTGTGAGGGTTTGTCTAGTGGTCTTGACTTGAACTTTGTACAAATCTGCTATAATGAACAAACACAAACAACAAATGTGCATAACCCATAAACTATGGATGAAAATAAAATATAAAACTAAACAAAGAGTAAAAACATTTTATTTGATATGAATATAGTTCCATGTGTCAGTTTAACATTGCTGAGACTGATACTGATTCAAAACAATAAAGACTAACAGAAATGTTGCATAACTGAAGGCATTGTAAATTAGTCAATATACATAGACTTTTTCTGACCACACATTTGTTGAATTCTATATTAAATGCACCAAGTTACACCAGACCTACACTGTACGCATGACAAACCAAAACGAAATTGCTCCTATTATAATCAACGAAGCTGTCTGCACTGAATCACCCATCTGCAACACACCTACAGTGCCCTCCTCTAATAATGGCATCCTTGATAAATATGAGCAAACGTAAAAATAAATCTGCATTGTTTATCCTTTTGATCTTTCATTTTTAACGAAAATCAGAAAATTTGAACCTTTCATTGAAGTAAAACAATTGAAATCTCATTATGAAATAAATATTTTTCTCCAATGCATGCTGGCCACAATGATTGGCACCCCTAGAAATTCTTATGAGTAAAATATCTCTGAAGTATATTCCCATTCATATTTACACTTTTTTGAGCACACCAGGGTGACTAGGAGCATGAAATGGTCCAGCCCTGACTTCCTGTTCCACAGGAGTATAAATATGAGGAAACACAAAGGCCAGATTCCCTTAATCATTCATAACAATGAGTAAAACCAAAGAATATAGTTCTGTTGTGCAGCCAAAGATTGTTGAGCTTCACAAAATAGAAAGTGGCTGTAAGAATTTCCACCATCAGGGCAATAATTAATAAGTTCCAATCAACTAAAGATGTTATGAATCTGCCTGGAAGAGGACGTGTGTCTGTATCGTCCTAATGCACGGCGAGGAGGAGAGTTTGAGTGAACAAAGACTCTTCAAGGATCACAGAGGGAGAATCACAGAGATTAGTTGAGTCTTGGGGTCAGAAAGCCTAAAAAAATGATCAAACAGCCCCAACATCAGCACATGTTGCTCATCCAGAAACAAACTCCAGCATATTCAGCTGTCAGACACGACTGGAACTTCAAACGGGACCTGGTTCTGTGGTCAGATTAAACAAAAAAACCAGATGGGTTTGGTACAAAAAGGGATAAAAAAGTACCCCATGCCCACAGTCTTATTCATGGTATCATGGATCCTAGCAAATAACAACAGATAAAAGATCAAAACCTGACCGCTTCTGCTAGAAATCTTATAATGGGCCGTGGTTGGATGTTCCATCAGGACAATGATCCAAAACAAACATCAAAATCAACACAAAAATGTGTCACTGAGCACAAAATGAAGCTTCTGCCATGGCCGCCCCAGTTCCCCGACCTGAACCCTATAGAAAATGAATGGGGTGAACTGAAGAGAAGAGCTGTGAATCTGAAGGATCTGGAGAGATTCTGTATGAAGGAATGGTCTCTGATCTCCAAACTCATCAGGCATTATAGAAGAAAACTCAGAGCTGTTATCTTAGGAAAAGGATTTTATTTCATAATGTGAGTTTTCCCCCCACTTTCAATTGTTTTACTTCAATGAAAGGTTAGAAATTTGTGATAAAAAAAAAAAAAAAAAAAGGATAAACAATGCAGATTTATTTTCCGCCTCCTTTGCTCGTATTTAACAAGGATGCCCATATTAGCGGAGGGCACTGTAGTATCCTCTGTACCCCATACTTTTGTCTGACTCTCTTCTATCACATTTTCTCCTACACTCAAGAAAACCTGGTTTGAAATCATATTAGCTTTAAATAAACATCTCCTTCACACAGACAACACAGCCTTTGCAATCCAATTTATTTTCATCCCATTGTTTTAAATGAGCCACAAAATTCAATTCAAACCACTAAATGACATTATGGGCTCTCCTCTAAAGAAGCATTTGTTAGTTTCCGTTTAGCAGCCTTATTTTGTTCAAAGAAACCAGCACTGAGTGCTGAAGAACCCGGGACAGAAGTGCATTGCTCAAGAACATACTTTCTGCCTAGAACTGAACCTACAATGTTTAGCTCTGGCTGGAACTTGATGCGAAATGATGCAAATCATCAGTGGCAAACAAATATTGTTTTAATATCACAGCCAAATTAGTTTTTGTGGCTTTTCAACTTCCTACTGCAAATTACTGTCAAAGCAGCAAGTGAGGCAGTGACTCTGCTATAGGGGTGTGCAATATATAAATCGTCTGCTATAATATCGTAATTGTTGTTTTAAAGATGTACGATCTGACATTATTGAGTATATTCCTCACACACACTCAGAGAGTGCACGCATACACTACGTGATCTTGTAGATTAGACTAGTGCAGGTGTATATTTAGAGTGCATGCTTTCACTGCATGTTAATCTATATTTATATAATTTAATATAGTTAATCAATATCCCACAAAGAGTGCAATTTTTCTCAACATCAAACATCAAAACATTATTTATGACCTAGAGCTTTTATAGCCTCTGTTAGTGACATCATCAGAATGCGCCAGCATCAGAGGCTATAAATAGATGAGCCCACAGCTGCATCGTCAGGTCTTTTGTCTTTCTCATCTCTGTCTCACAAGTGAAGAGTTAAATCAGAGAAAACCAAGCAGAAAAATGAGTCAACAACAAAGCAAGCGCTAGGGGTGAACGACTTCTGATTTTTTAAAGTTGACATTTATGTGATGAAAGTCGAGTCGATGTCGACTAGTTGCTGATGACGTCATTAATGAACAAATAACCCTAAACCTTGAGCTGAGACGCGAACACGGGTTTTCTTGTACACAGGACAGCTATGGCATATGACACAGTGCTGCCCATAAAGTTATTGCTCCTACATAACAGCTTTTGTATCAGTTCTTTTGTCTTTGGGTCATTATATTGCTCACAGATTTCTGCTCATTCTGAATCAGATACAGATAAGTAGCACAATAAAGCTTACATTATATTGCGTGTGAATGAATTCTACCTGCCAGCGTCTCTCTACTAATAGTGAAGCTGTGAGTTTTAGTTACTAAGAAATATATGCTATAACTTCAGTTTCTAAGCTATTTTATTGATGAATCACAGAACAGTGTTGACAATACATTTCTGCGCTAGTGAATGGTTTTGTGTGAGGTGTGCTCGATCTCCGCGTGATGTTTGAGCTATGTGTGTGTGTTACAATGCAGCACGCATTACGATTCCGGTGCATTCACATTTTGAATTACATAGACGATTGGTTAATACTAGCACAATCGCGAGAGATGGCACTTCAACACAGAGACATCGTGTTAGCTCATCTAGTTTCTCTAGGGTTAAGACTCAACACCAAGAAAAGTATTCCTGCCCAGAGAACGACTTATCTAGGGATTGTTTAGGATTCTGTCACGATGCGGGTACAACTGTTTCCCGCTCGAACCGAGACCATTCAGCATACCCTGAGCAAAGTCAGGCTAGGCCAAGATCTCACTGTTCATCAGTACCAAAGAGTGTTAGGTCTCATGGCATCAGCATCCACGGTGATCCCTTTGGAGTTGTTGCACATAAGACCATTTCAGTTGTGGCTCAAAGCCAGAGATAAAGCCAAATAAAAGTGGCGCGCCGCGTGACGTCGTATACTAACTATGAGTCGTTCAGACCCCGGTTTCTTGCCCTGAGTCCCACTCAAGGGGCGCCTTGTCGTCGCAGATTGTTAACGACAGACGCCTCCCTGACGGGCTGGGGCGCGGTCTTAAGTGGGTCATCAGCTCGATGGGCACATCAACTGCCTCGAGTTGAGGGCTGTATTTTCTGGCCCTGAAATACTTTCTCCCCCAGTTGAGGGGCTGTTATGTCCTAGTGCGGGTGGACAACACAGCGACAGTCTCTTACATAAATCACCAGGAAGGTCTGCGCTCACGCAATCTGAACAGAATAGCGAGGTTGATTTTCCCTGGGCCCAGGACAAGTTCCTGTCACTCAGGGCAGTGTACATTCCAGGGCAATTAAATGTGGGAGTGGATTTACTGTCCAGACAGAAATTACAGAAAAAAAACTCCACCCAGAAGTAATGAATCAGATCTGAACCAGATTTTATGAAGCAGAAATGGACCTCTTCGCCCTCTTTTCAGACAGCGCAATGTCCCCTCTACTTCTTTCTGAGTCACCCACCCCCCCTGGGTCTGGAAGCGATGGCACACACATGGCCCAAAATGTGCCTGTATGCGTTCCTCTAGTCTCTCTACCCCCGGGAGTTCTAGCCAGAGTTCGCCAGCAAGGGTCTTGCATCTAACTGATAGCGCCGCGTTGGCCGAACAGAGTATGGTCCTCGGGGGTAATGTCTCTCCTCAACAGCTCGCCATGGGGTTAAATGGGGTGTCTTTGAAAGATGGTGTATGACACATAATGCAGATCCAGTCAATTGTCACATTGCTTCAGTTCTGGACTTCCTGCATGAAAAGTTGTCAACAGGCACATGCCCCGCCACTCTCCGGGTTTATGTGGCCACACTTTCGGCCTGCCATGCCTTGGTTGACGGGGTGCTACTTGGGAGACATCCTGTGCTCGCTAATTTCATTCGTGTGATTGAGGCCTCGTGTAAGAACCAAGATCCCTTCATGGGACTTATCTATAGTCCTCAAGGGTCTGGTTGAGATCCCCTTTGAACCTCTAGAGTAAGCGTCTGAAAAACGTCTGACCCTAAAGATGGTTTTCCTTATGGCTATAACTTCAGAATCGGGGACATGCAGGCTCTGTCGATTTTGCCATCCTGCTTAGACTTTGCCCCAGGAATGGTGAAAGTGATTTAGCATCCTCATCCTGACTACCTGCCTAAGGTTCCTTTTTCGACTGTACATCCTGTCACTCTTGAGACCTTCTGCCCTCCGCCGTTCTCAATGCAAGAGAAACTTCATAGACTGTGTCCAGTTCATGCTCTTCAGGCCTACGTCCACCACACTAGCCAGTGTGGCGTAAGTCAGAGCAACTGTTTGTTTGTTATGGGGGCCGTAATAGAGGGGAGGCCGCCACCAAACAGACCATGTCACATTGGGTCAGGGACTTTTTTGAGTAAATTTTTTATTTTGTAATTTTACTTGTACTTAAATACAAATTAAGCGAAATAATCTATTTCATTACTTTTAAAATCACAATTTATTACTGAGTACGCATCAATATTCAAACATTTTACCACCGGCATTTCGGTAGCCAATAAAGATATCAGATCGTAAACGGACCAATAAAAGGCCTGATATTTGAAGTGAAAAAAGCGCCTGCGCGGAGTGCTGATCATAACTGAAAGTTTGGAGAAACAAACTGCATGGTAGTGTTGTCAAATATCGATACTGAAATATCTGACACGATACATCAATACCAGCAGGGCGCTCTCGCTCTCTCCCCTCTGACAGTGAGTTTGACACCCGCCTCAGTTCAGAGTCTGAATGTCAGCGCAGGATTCCAGGTATTGAGCATAATTTTAATCATACCCGCAGATTTCTATGGCCCTCAGGCCATCCGAGATGTAGGTGACTTTTTTTCTTCAGTAGAACAGTAAAGAAGATTTTTAGCTGAAACCGTGGACCTTGCTGATTCATATAATGCAAGTCAATGGGTGTCACTTTTAGAGTCAAAAAAACATCTACAGACAAACAAAATAAATTTTCTTTTAGGTTTAATTTTCTTTGCTCCTCGATTAAACATTGTCAAAAGTTATCAACCAATCAGAATAGACCTCCGCCTGACCATTGAAAATGCTACAGGAAATCTTATTGGCTGTAAGTGAAATGCACCAGGAAGTATTTCAACAATCAAAGGTGGACCTTTAATTTCTTTATGATGTAAATGTATGTTACAAATGTTTCGGAATGGGGCATTTGTATGATTTGTACATATAAATAACCTAATCTGTCTAACTGCATCTCTACATTCTACAGACATTACAGGTCAAACCGCTCTGTTCGATTGATCTAAATAAACAACATATTCGGCTATATCACTCTTAAGACACTGCATATAAAAATTCAGTGTTGTCATTCCGAATACCTCAACTGAATTGAGGTAATTTGTTTTATTTGTTCTTATTTTATTACTGACTGTGTTTACTTGTCTTTTTTTGTAAATTCAATTCAGTTTGAAATCAAGCTTCTTTGTGCTGTGTGTAAGCTATTGCAACAAAGTTACCCTATTGTAAAGACACAACTACACAGAGTGAGCAAATGTTTAAGTGAGATTAATGTAATGGTTAGTTGATCAATGTTTAAATATGTAAACAAAAGCCTAAATTAAAAACTGTTCATCGTATAAAGCAGACGTGTCTCTACAGAAGACTTGAAATTAAACCACTCCATTCAAATGGATTGGTTTTACAATGAGTCTTGTGCTTTTTGAAGCTTGAAAATAATGATTGCCTTGACAAAATGGATGGACAAAAATTTAGATATCAAAATATTTATATGGAAGTATACAGTATGTGGCATTTTGAAATGGTATTAAAAATGATATTGATATTTTTCAATCGTATTGAAGTTAGAAATTCCAGTATCATGACCACTAATTCATGTCCTTTGTCAATAAGGTAAAAGTGTGGTTTGTTAAAAGTAGCTATTCTATTCTAAATAGATATATGATTTGATTAAATATATATTGGTAATTCATTAAATATCTCCAGCTAAAAAGTAACTAGTAATTAGTTCTCGGAGTAGTTTTTGAGAAGAGTAATTTGTACTTTTACTTAAGTACTTTTTTGACACCAGTACTTTAACTTGTAATTGAGTATTATTTCAGCAATGTAACAGTACTTGTACTTGAGTACAAATTTTCAGTACTCTTTCCACCTCTGGTCAGGGATGCTATCGCTCTTGCCTATGAGGTGCGCGGCCAAGCTTCGCCAACAGGCTTAAGGGCTCACTCCACCAGGGGGGTCGCCTCCTCTACTGCTTTGGCAAGGGGTGCCCCCTTACAACTTGTTTGTGATGCGGCGGGGTGGTCCTCTCTGCACACATTCATAAAGTTTTATAGTTTGGATGCACATGCCACTTCGAAATTCTCACGTCCTTGAGTCGACATCACAAGCTGATGTCTAGGGCCTTCTTGCGTTTTTGTGAGCACACCTACACAACCGTAAGGGGTCCAGACACCTTCAAGCACGGCAGCGTGGGTATTCTCGTTCCCAATAGCGCTAAGCAGCGCAGCATTGAGTGTAGCTTTTGAAAGGGAACAGTCCGGGTTACTTGACTGTAACCATGTTCCTCGATAAAGCGGAACGAGATGCTGCGTTGCTTTGCCGTGCTGAAGATGTCCCAGGACTGCTCATCAGACAAAATATCCTGACGATGCAGCTGTGGGCTCATCTATTTATAGCCTCTGATGCTGGCAAATACTTATTTAATTTAATTGGTAACAGCCCTATTGTGTCTTATTATTATTATTATTATTATTATTATTATAATTAAATTGTATTACATTTATGAAATTGACAAAATATTATGCATGCATATAATTACATTAAAACAATAAATGTATAAAGGTAAAAATGCCCATAAAAGGTAAAAATCTACTTAAGCTACTTAAGCTTTTTTGGAAAAGAGTATTTCTGTCACTGCTGTGAACTGATCACCACACAGAATATGAAGAATATCAAAAACTTTAGGAGTCAGCTGACCACGGCAGTCCTAAACCTGCCAAGTTACCAGCACAATAACACACTCAGCTAAATATTGTCTAATTATCCTTACCGAGAAAATCCAAGAAAAGAGATTTTTTTGTCAATATCGCACACCCCACTCTGCTGTAAGTCCTCTGTTTTTTGTTTTTTTTTCCCAGCTGATGCCTTTTGCGCACTATTTGAGTTATCACTGTCAGCGTACGCTATCAAAGACTGTTAAAGATTCCTTCTCTGTACCTAGTACTTAATCCTGCCTGAATGCTTCTCAATATTAGATTTCCTGACATTGCTTTCTCATTTGGGCAGGCATATTTTATTAACAAATTTTTTTTTAGAGCAGCCATGTAATAAGAGGGATAATCTACTGTGAGCTGTTCATTATCATTAATAAACCACAACAAGGTGATCTAGAAGCTTTATTGCATTCAGCGAGTTAAAACTTTAAACTTGAAAAGTTACCTCTGCAGTTCATTCAAAAATGAAAATTGTCATAATTTACTCACTCTCTAGTTGTTCCAAACCTGTATGAGTTTCTTTTTTCTGTTGAACACAAAAGACATTTTAAAGAATGTTGTTAACCAGACAGTTGACGGCACCCATTGGATTCCATAGGGTTTTTTTTTTTCTACTATGGAAGTCAGTGGGTGCCGCCAACTGTCTAGTTAACAACATTCTTTAAAATGTCTTTTGTGTTCAACAGAAGAAAGAAACTCATACAGGTTTGGAACAACTTGAGAGAGAACTTCGGGTGAACTATCCCAAAACAACAAAGCTGCATGCTACAAACGTTAAATAAAGTAAAATCACTTGTATATATTTTTAAAATCCAGTCATCATTACTGCATGTGCAATTACTATCCACCATAGAAATAAACCAACTCCTACAGAATAAACTACACATGATCATGGTTTCTGGCTTAAACCAGTTTTGTTCAGTTTGTTATAAAATAATACTACTTATAGAAAAAAATTATAATAATTTTGTTTAAACAACATTTTTGCTTGATACCAGACGTGCACATTTTTTTTGCAAAAAAGATTTACAGACTGCAGAAATTGTGGGTTTATTATTTCAGTTGTTTGAGTTCATAACAGAAAAGAGGATGCATATATTTTTAGACATCACAATAAACACTTTTATTGTAAGGTCTAGTTTTATTGTACGTGAAAATTTCAACAAAATTAGCTTTTGTTTATGGTGACATTTAAGTTAAAGTAAAATTTCTTTTTAAGTAAAGTGTTTTTAAAAATAAATTGATTATGTATGGTGGTATTTATGATAAATAATCTTTTTACTTTGTATGAATGTATTTGTCTTTGCCAAAATAAATATTTTTGATTAATTTTAAATCAAAAAATGAAGTTTGAACCATACCATAAATATAACGTAAGAAAAACTAATAGAATCTGAGCGAACAATCCCAAAATAAGAATAACTGCTGCTATAAATCACCAATTGAGAGGTGTATGTTTATATGGTCACACTTTAGTTTAGGGTCCAATTCTCACTATTAACTAACTAATAACTACGACTTTTACCCCAATAAACTCCTAATTACTGCTTATTAATAGTTAGTAAGGTTGTTAAGTTTAGGTATTGGGTAGGATTAAGGGATGTAGAATATGGTCATGCAGAATAAGGCATTAATATGTGCTTTATTAGTACTAAAGTACTAAACAGCCAAAATCCTACTAATATGCAACTAGTTAATAGTGAGAATTGGACCATAAATTAAAGTGTTACCGTTTATATCTCCAGAACCGCATGTCTAAAACACCAACCTGCTCTCACTGCCTTGCTCCTTCCTCTCTCGCACCTTGAGCCACTTGCGTAGCAGGAAGCGTTTGCGCCGGGGCGAGGCGCTGGGGGTGGAGCTGTTGGACCAGGCAGCGTCCTCGTCGCTGGACGGCGTGATTTCGATGGAGGGCAGCTGAAGGTACTCTTTGGAAGCCGAGCGTGATCCGGGGTGCCGCACTAGCCCGTTCTCAAGCTGCTCCCGCTCGCTGGGCAGCTTTTTCATTCGTTTCATTTTAAAACGTCGCCGCCGCAGGGTGGGGGTGGACGAGCTGGACCAGACGAGGCTGTCATGACCGCCTCTGCTACCGCCCTCCTCCTCTCCATAGCTGGGATCGTCATGGGGGACGTGCACCTGGAGAGATGGCGGTCGAAGGGTGTCCGTCATGCTCCAAACTCACCACCCCTGCCGCTGTGATCACCGCTAGGATGCTAAATTAAGACGTACACCAGTTCCAGGGAAGGTGAGACGCTAACTGTTAAACCGTCCGTGTTAAAGATTTAAGAGGAAACTGAGGTGTTAAGTTGATCCTGAGCGTTTGTAAAGAGTCCTCAAATGTCGGAGCACAAAATGTACTTCAGTCAAAAGTCGAACATCCAGTCCTGTGCTGAATTTCCTTACAGAATCCTTTCTTGATGAGCGCTTGAGAACCCGGGGCTCTTTCCTTCTTGTTTTAGCTACACAATGAACTGACAAAGGGCACCTGATTGTGTTTGGGTGGACGAACTGGTGGAGGTGGGTAAAACTGATGGGAGTGTTTGAGGCCTACAGCTGGTGGATTGGACGTATTAGATGACAAAGGAAGGCTCTGTTCTCCTCCCAGCAGATAAAACATGCATAAGGGGCGGCTATCGGTGTAATAGTACTCCAGGACTCCCCGCAGACTCGAGACGGTCTCACGCACACAAATGCAAGCATAAACACTCAGACTATTGAAATGATCTCAATTGCCCTTAACAGTTGTGTAAGAACACTGGGAACTCTCTCCTGAGGTGTCCAACAACAAGCCTGAAGACGGTTGGTAATGTCTGGAGCAGGAATTGTGGGTTGGTCACGTTCCTGAGGTTGCTGTTCCCACAATGCTCTGCATCTTAATCTTCCGGCACATACAGCGGCCACAGCCTAAAGATTAGAGTAAGGTGATAGGATGCCAGGTAACTAGGACAGGACTGTGTACAGGTGTTTAACACAAAGATATTTTGAAAAATGCATGCAAAGCCACAAACACAGTCACAAGGACAAGATGCCTCACCAAACACAGAGAATCAGCAAATCAAAAATCAAGCCCAATAATTGTGAGTGTGCACATGCATACATACTCTTCTGAATGCGTTGACACTGAACTTGGATCTCTGAGATCTCTGAGTTGTATAAATACAGTTTGAATTTATTTTGCATAATAGTTTCAATATTGGCTGGTTGAAAGAATGGTTCATTCAGGTTTGGAATGACTTGGGGTGAGTAAATAATGACAGAATTTTCTTTGTGTTTTGAAAAAGTACTTTTGGGAATAACCTCAAAGTGAAAAATAAAGTTAAAGTAACCAGATTTAAAGTATGGGACTGTGGGGGGCTGGGGTGTGGGTAGTGTTCAGTTGAACGAGAATAAAGACGAAAGCGATAAAGGACCAGATAGTGCAAACAAAAGCCTGACTAGAGTAAACAGTCCAATGAGAGACATTTAAAGAGCCCACAGGCCAAACACCCTGACCGCTGACCCAGTACTGAGAAACTCAAATACAATCCAGTTGACATCCAATATTTAAACAATCACTTCCACTGAGCTGCTCAGGCCTACGGCGCACAAAACCAAAGGCCATACTCCAAATCACAACCAACATCAGCATCTGATTATTTTAATAATTTTAATTTTTTTTAAATTAAGCAACTATACCAATATATAAACTGCAAATCAATGGAGAAAATGTATATTGTTTAGCAATAAACCTACTCTGTGGAACAGCAGGAAGCCGCTGTCAGGTTGCAAGTGAACTGTGATGCTGACAGATAGTGACAGGATTGGGTTACTTTGAGATGAGAGGCTGTGTCATTGTGTCAAGACAGACACTCAAGGCTATCGCCATTACATAACCTCGCTTCTCTTCCTCTCTCATTAACAGAATGACACGTGTAATTATAATTCTTACAAGATGTGTGAAATAGAGGTAAGATAAACATAAAAATAAATCAAACATTAATAACTATAACAGTATCTCAATGATACTAAAATAACAGATTCACAGTCGTTATGAGAATTATAGAACACACAATAGTCAAATCTTTGCCAAAAGGGCAGAATTAAGTTATCCCTTCCTTTTGCCTAAAAAAGATGCAAAAATGTTTGCTACAAAAAAAAAATACAAAAAAATGAATAAAGTTTCAAAATAATTCAGATCAATGACA
The DNA here is from genome assembly GCA_039654625.1 of Rhinogobio ventralis. NCBI lineage: Eukaryota > Metazoa > Chordata > Actinopteri > Cypriniformes > Gobionidae > Rhinogobio > Rhinogobio ventralis. The sequence goes on from CM077206.1 coordinate 36,439,735, forward strand.
TCACAGACTTTTACTTTTCTTTTCTTTCTAGTTTCGAAGTAGACGTGAAAATCAGGTGTGGAACTTTTTTTGTAACCAAACTAATAACTTTTATCTATACTAATATATAAACATATCAAATGAAATAAATGCAGCTTTGGTGAGCATAAGAGACTTAAAAATTAAAGCATAACATGTATCAGACAGTGTATCAGATAAACCTGTAATTAATAAATACACTAGTATGGATTAGAGGTATAAATCTTATATCACGATATGAGAAATTTTATTTCACAATAAGGATATATATCATCGGTATAGTTATTTTTGTTTTAAATAAGGTTTATGATATCAAAAATTTAGATTCCACTGAAACTTCATAATTCTTATCACCATTTTCAATATTATTAAAAAAACTATATACTAGCTATATACTATTGTTACAATCCACCCCTGTCCTGGACTCCATTTCCCATGATCCTCCCTGTCTCTCACCTGAAATCACTCACTCCTCATCTCTCCCACTCTCCCTGGATTCCCTGCACCTGGTCATCATCAGCACTCCCTTTATATTGATCTCACTTCCCTGCACTCCTTGTCCGTTCTTATGTGTTATGCCTATGTGTGTCGTGTTCTGTATCCCTTTGTAAATAAAAACCCATCTTTGTGGAAGCCCTGGATCTTCTCTTCCCTGCTGCACTACACACCGTAACAACTATACTGTATACTAGCCTAAAAAAACTCTCAAGCTTACTGAAGGCAAGTAAACAGTTATAAAGAAAGAGCAAAGAAAACAAACTACAATAGAACAAAGACACAAATTAAATAGACCTGAAAAAATTCAAGCACTAGAAATACTATATAAAATGTGTAAAGTTATCAAAAAAAATGCATAGTCTTTACTGTGTAAATTAAATATACATGTATTTATATTAAAGTTACAAAAGTAATTCAGTCAAGAGCAGTGAGAGATTTTCTTTCTTTTTTTGTTGTTTGATTAGCATTAATAATGACAGCAGGTAAATTTGGATGCTGTCACTTTAAGACCGACTGCACGGATCCAATATACTGTGTTTTCTTTCTCAATTTCTCAGTTCTTTCTCAACTGTTTACATTCACTTAAGACATAAATGACTGTTTTCTGGCAAATGCATGGTCACTTTGATACATTTAACCATTCAAGCCCAATTAGGCGGCAGAAAGCACTCAGTTCAGTTCTCATGTCGCACATCTCAGCGCTGAGAAACTGTCTCTAAGGGAGCGCGTGCATATACTGAAATTAGTTGTCTTTCGCTGCTAACTGCACTTCAATGGTTTAAAATGTCTGTTTTTAAACTGCAGTGCTTAAAATCGGATGCAAACGGTAAGCTTTCGTGGCCACGCAACACAGAAACTTCACATAAGTGTAACCGCGATAGAGACGACAGTCTCAATCTCTACCGGTTGACAAATTTTTCCTGGTTAATTGTGTATGTTCACCCTTAGTATGGATGGTTAAAATGTAAGAGTTGAAGGACCTGTAAAGAGACCAACTGAAATTCTTTTTATTGAAACAGCATATCCTGTCAGTTAAGCCCAGCCTTTGCATTAAAAGCTGACAACCCATAGATTTAAATAAATCATTTCCTGTGAAAGAGGAGCCGATCCTCCTGCTGGGATCTGAGATATATCAAGAGTGCTGTTCATTAAAATATGAAGACACCAACTCACATTACAGTCACCTTTCATCAACATGTAATAACCTGGAACAACTTTACATAACCAAGGTCATGTGGATGAGGGGAAATTATTTTAATTCACCAATAATAAAATAGCTAACCTAATGGTTAAAGTTCTGCCCTACATTATATTAAGCATTCAGGAGCAGAATGTTTTGTTTTATAATCAGAAATGTTGCATTACTAAAGTTAAATGCTTTGAAAATGTGGTTTTGTGTGTGGTGTAACAGTACAACTCAAATCGTTCTTTCTGCCTCTGTTTGCTATATTTTCATATATATTTAACTCATCAAGCCTTCGAATGTTGTACACTGAACAGCTGACAGTTCATTCCTTATTTTATCTGTCGGTCCCTAGACTCTAGTAATGATTAGAGTGTAAAGCCGTACCTGTATTTAAGTATTTAAGCTCCATTAATTCACGATTCGTCTGAGCACAGAGGAGTTTTGTTTCACATGTAGCACGTGTGTCTATGTGGAGACTCACAGCAGGAGTTTGAGGAAGATTTCCCTCTGATTGCTAGAGCGGCCATGTGATGAAAGCATATTCTGCTTGATGTACTGTAATCTAGATCCCAACACATCCACACGAGTGCTAGCGGATTCCCCTTTCCTTCCGGCGCAGTCTGAGTTACTACAAAGGGCAACTGCTGTACAACACTGTGTGTCTGGGCTACTCATCTTTACTAATCTGACAAGCTATAATTAGAAAGTGTTTGATGTAAGATGTGAGATAAAGTATACAGAGACAAGGGGCATGTGCCAGAACCTGGAAGAGGTGAATATGAGTCATGCAGAAAGTGTAAAACTAACAGAAATCGATTGAAGTAAAATCCAGAGCAACCACCCAAGGATAAACTGTATGCAGACGAGATGCTGATGAAACTGATAAAAGAGAGGAAATACTTACATAATCACTACCTCACTCATTGTGAAGCTTGGATTATTTGTTTTACAGTATCTGCCAATGACACTTTTGGGGAGTCAAGTGTCATTGGCAGTCAAATATTTCAAGATCATGTACAGGTATCTAAATACAGAAAAATTATATCTGACATTGTAAAATGACTTAAATCACACTTAAATCACATTCTTCCCCAAAACATTGCACCGTCATAATTATAATGAAAAAAATATATAAATATAATATAATTTATAACTTATAATATTTGTACTGCAATGTGAAATATTGTCATAATTGTAGTGCAAATAATATAATATATGTATAAATTTTTTTAGAATTTATGTATGGTAGTATGTGCACTCAAAAAAATGAACTTTCACTGTTGTTAGTTGCACTTAAATCATCCTTGTTCACGTTACTTAAAAAACTCATGTAACTACATGAACTTAAATTTACTGAATTGTTTCTACTAAAAATGAGTATTAACAGCTTTACTTAATAAGTGTTTGTTCGGTCAACTTAACATTGCTGAGTAAAACGAACAAACTGGGCAGTGGATCTGTAGTTCCCAGCATGCTTTGCAAGGGACTGCATTAGGAATTTAGGGATTAAAGTGTTATTTTATGTGTTTTTCAGTAAAGGGAAATATGTTGTTAGTTTATGTTAGTGTTTAATGTTCAGTTATGTTGAACATTTAGAGGAGTTTCTGTAATTTTGTGGTTACCATTATGCAGAAGAGTGGTGCCTGTGTTTAGGCTGTGGGCACTCATTTTCCTATGTTGACTGGATGGAAATCCTACCCTCAATAAAATTGAGTTTGTCCAATGAGTTATTTTTGCATTTTGTTTCTAAAAATATGCTTGTTATTTAATAGTTTTCCACTTACACTTGTAGAGCAAATAGTTAATTTAATAAGGTAAATTAAATCGATAAATGTGTTCACCATACATAATAAACTTTTATAAATTTAACATAACATTAAGTAAACTACACATATAAATATTATGTACCAGTGACTAATTCAAATGGTTTGTATTTACTCAAAGAAATGTTGTCAGCTTTACTTGAATTTCTTTTGTTCATATAACTAAATTGTTATTTGTAAAAAATTACTCAACGTAGTTGCGTGGAACCATTTGACAGTGCTTTAAGTAAATTCAACAAGTCATTTTTTTGATTGTGTTGTTATGCCTTTTATTAAAGCACATTTTAATAAATAAATATTAATCAAAATAATTTGTGTCTAGATGATTTTCATTATTATTTTTCAGGATAATTTCCATTGTTTCGTTAAATTAAGTAAACAATTCAAACACATTACAGTAATGCGAATTTAAAAGTGTTTCGAGACCTTTTGAGATGCATTTTCTTCCATTCTTTTGTTTTTGAAAGCAAGAACATCTGATTTTACGCTGTCTGCTCTCAGTAAGTTTGGACTAATGAGGCTGTAGTAAAGATGGGGCTGCACTGACTGTTGACTCAGAAACAAATGACACCAAAGACTGTCTGTTTTAGATGTGCCAAAAACAAATTATGTTTGACCACTACGGAGAAATCAGAGCAAGTGGCAAATGTCAGAAAGACATGCCGAGATCAAGTTGTTTTCGGCGGGGTACATGAACGCTGACTCCCCGATGATCACCTGGATCTCACAAAATTTTGTAGCGTCACATTTTCAAATAGGCACTATCGTTATGAATAAACTGCAAATTTGAGGTTTAAACAACTACATTCTCATCTGAAAAACTGTGACACAACAACAGTAGTATTTATAAAATGATAGTGGGTTTTTTCCTCCACTGCCGCTTGCTGGCAGAAATGCTGCAGGTGTTCACACTTGACCTGTTTGGTTGGATTAAAACAAACCGTGGTGCGATTGCAAAAATGGACTAAGGCCACTAAAAAGATGGGTATTGGTCTGCTTCCAAACGAACTCTGGTGCGGTTTGAATGAAATATGAACACAACACGGTCCAAAGACATGAAAACGCTCACGCATTCCTGTTTTTTCTCATCATAGTCGTGATGTTACCCATCACAGTTCAGTACAGGTGTCAGAACCGCGTCTCCTCGCAGCAGATCTTGGTTTGTGTGTGTGACGGAGGGATTTCTGACGCTGTTTTGATTCCTTTACACATTACCTTTACAAGCTCTTCACGAGTTCTCAGCAGGTCAAAATACCATCATATGTAGCCACACACATACAACGAGCACATTTAGCCACACACAGCATTGTTTTGGATATTCTGTAAATTCCGTCTCAGAATAGGCAATACATCATAAAAGCGACAACCGAACTGGGGTACCGAACCCGAGACTACCTGAAGGAGGTTGTCTGAGTTTGGTGTTGCACTCAAACTGTGGTGTGACTCATGTGAATGAAGACATGCAGAGACAAGCGGAGTGATGCTGCATTCATGCCATGTCGTAGTTACCGTAAATAAAGCTCAGTATGCTTTCATATTTCGTATTTCTTACACTGATCGGTCTGCACAGTGCTGCTTCAAGTCGAACACACCTTAAATCTGTAGTGGTCAGGTGGTACAGCGACCACGCAGTAATTAAAAGTTCCACAAGCATGTGAAGGCATTATACAGTTCAAAATCGTTACAGTAATTACAACATGGTGTGGACGCACCTTGATACAAACGGTGAACAGTCCCAGTGCTGATGGAATATTGCACTCATGGAAGGACTCTCAGCCTTCGCGGGTGTTCCAACTCAAACTTTTGTTCATGATCCCTTGTCAGATTTATAGCGCTTGTTTCTCCAAAGTCACATATATCTTTTCAATAATGTATACAGGCAATAGGTTACCAGATACAAAAGTTCATTCCTCCACCAGTGGCTAAGAGAGGCAAAAGTTACGGCGCTTTGGTCCCTTTCATTGCACTCATCTTTAAATACAGCAGGCTGCTGGCTGGGTTTTGAATGACAAACAAGATCCCTCCACAGAAATGTCCTGTGGTTCCAACTGTATTATAGCAAAGTCCCTTTAAGACAAGTCATTTCACTCGGCGGCCATCTTTGAAATGCCTCCCAAGCATGCAAGTGCAGCTCCTATCTCTTTGAATGGGGAAACATCAAATTCTCCAAAACTGTTCACCAAGCTTACGATTAAATTTCATCTTTGAAATCACAGATGAAATCTGATAACAACTGTCTCATAAAGTTTCTAAACGCTCGAATCATGACAAAAAAAAAATTTCAGCTTGGACAAAGATAACGTGCATGCGCAAAGTTTCTATAGCAACCGGAGCTTGTAACGGCAGCTGCAGTGACGTCATGACTTTACTAATCAACAATTGGCTCTTTCATTTAAAAGGCGGGGCTTATTCACCATATCGAGCGTTGAGCGTTCAACTTGAGCGCCACGTTGTTTAAATAGCAAATGCACTCGCGCCCATCTTTTCGCTAATGGACATGTTGGTCTGAAAACCAGGTGTGTTCAGACACATTGTTGGCGCGTTGCTATTTTGAGGAACTGAAAACGACTGCGCCAGGGACACACACACAGGGACGCGCAGCAGCACACATATTTTTAAATATTAAAAATAAAAGGATTCCTTTCTGGAGAAGCGTTCAGTCTTTCCGCTCGCAAATTTCGCCACGTAAATAGCGAATCCGCCATGGTGCGAGTGCAACTGGCTTTTAAAGGGAATGGGAGATGAGACTCTGACTGGTTTATTGCACGTTACGCCCAAAACACACCCATGACTCATTAAGAGACTAGGTACTTTTGGACCATGTGCCTGGCGCGCTGATTGTTTTTTTCCGTTGTTAAACTAGCAAAAGTGGATTTGGACACGCCCAAAGTGCACCTGCGCCATGAGCTTCAGATCATGCACTGAGATCGTTAAAATAGGGCCCAAAGTCTTTGATTAAAGGACTGTATTATAAAACAGATTTACTTCAAAACTATTCTGCATTCTTTAAATATGTCATCCTTTTAGACCCATTACATCTGAATCAAACGACACTGAATGAAGATCATTTAGCGTCTAGCTGCATAACATAGACAAATCCAACAAGTTAAATCTTTATATTAGAATGGACACCTGTTCACACACAAACATATGCATACTGACATTCCCACACAGCTTTGCTCTTTAACTTTGAGTGAAACACACAGAGATTATTACCAGTCGACAGCTGGGAAGAGCTAGTGTTACAAAAGCAACAATAGTCTGTGTGTGTGTGTGTGTGTGTGTGTGTGAGAAAGAGAGAGAGAGAAGAAGGCTGATATGAGTTTGAGACCTTCTGATACACAATCTCTGCTGTATTCGAAAAGCAAAATAACATTTCTTCATCCACAAAATGGATAATGAAATGTTTCAGGCTCCTGCATGTTATGTCTGTGAATATAAACAGCAAGTAAAGAAATTGCATGTGTATATTAAATATGTGTATTAAAGTGACAGCAGCATAATATACAGTACCTATTGCTATATATGCTGTTAATATGAATCTTCGAGGGCTATGCCAATAGGGCGGGGTCTGTCAGCAGTCGTGGGCGGGGCCTAAGCAACAATCTGCAAACTGCTTTTTCTGAGACACTGCTTATGATTTATGGGGATTAAAGCAAGGAGTGGGTGGATTTTTACCATTATAGGGTGGTTGTGTACACACACTGCTGACACATTTACACCATGTAAAAGTGAATTTTGCATAGCATGTCCCCTTTAAGCCTTGTGAAAAATAAGCGTGCTTAATTGTATTGAAAGTGTACTTGTAGTGTACTTAAAATCTTAAAAGTATATAAAAAACTGTACTTGCAGATAATATAATATAATATTAATTAAGTAAATGGCCACTAAAATATACTTAAAGAGAATAAACTTTTTTTGATTATGCGAACGTTAAAGGATTAGTTCACTTTAAAATGAAAATTACCCCATGATTTACTCACCCTCAAGCCATCCACGGTGTATATAACATTCTTCTTTCTGATGAACACAATCAGAGTTATATTAATAAATATCCTGGCTCTTCCAAGCTTTATAATGGCAGTGAGGTGGTCCATTGAGTTTGAAGCAGAAAGTGTAACGCCTCTCGCAGTTTAAAACGCTCACGTTACGTTCTAGTGATACGTCGTGGCAGTTACGCTTTTTTCATAAGTTGAATACGGAAGGCGGTCAGGCGGAGGCTATATATTTTACTTTATAAAGTTTTAAATATGTGGAGTACGTTTATGATGAATTTGCTTTTTTGAGCTTCAAACTCGTGAGCCCTGTTCACTGTCATTATAAAGCTTGGAAACATTAGGATATTTATATATATTTATTTATATATTTATATAATTCTGATTGTGTTCATCAGAAAGAATAAAGTCATATACACCTAGAATGGCTTGAGGGTGAGTAAATCATGGGGTAATTTTCATTTTAAAGTGAACTACTCCTTTAAGAGAACATTTAATTTTATTATGAAGACATTGTGGGATAATAATTTTTGAATTTTCTCTGAGCAAGTAACAACATTTGAAAAATGTTAGTCGAACATCCAACTAAATGTTTCAGAAAAAAAGTTTTTGTGCTAACATTAGACCTGAACTCTGAATAGAATGTTCTATTAACATTACTGGAAGAACTTTGAGAGAACCTTGGTAGAAAGTTCTGAGAACGTTCCCTGTTAGTTGAGGAAACAGTTCCTTTGCTATGATGAGCAACAGTCATTATTCAAAAATATTTGACTCAAGTGTGTAGTAAGAGCTAGTGCATTCCTCCTAAGCATCATGAAAAATACAACAAAAAATCTGACTGCAAACATCGTCAAGAAAATAAACTGTAGCCTATGCAACTCACATTTACCTGTCGGGATGTCCAGCGCGCGCACTCTCCAGATGTTACGACTGACATCTCGCGTGGTAAAAGAAGTCGCAACATATTAAAACTCAGTGAAAGTCCCGTTTCTTCATGTCAAACCGACCTAGGCAGCTGGCAAAATTAGACTATCTGCGCCAGTTTTTAATGCTCTTAGTGAAGTCCACAACTTTAGAACGAACACATCGCGCATTCATTTCATTATTGACTCCCGTTAGACCGTCACGGCCACGGAGGAGGGGAAGTCGCGCAGGCGAGCAATCACTGCTCCTCAGAGGAGGAGTTCAGTCGAGCCGTTACTCTGGAAGCGGAGCAGACCACCGCACACTGGCCTATCAGTACCGAGCGCGTGCTGAGCACAACACCGCTGAGTGACGCTGCGCTCCGTTAACCCTTACCGAGAGAGAGAGAGACCTAACATTAAAGTGTCAGCTTGATGCTTTATGAGTTTAACCAACTTTATGAGAGCTGAATATAAACTACACAAAACTTTATAGCATGTTTCAAAAGTCAAAAATGTTATATGATCTTTAGCTTTGTTCCTATTTTTCAAAAATGGCTTATTGCCTGAATCAAATGATTGCCCCAGAAACCACATTTTACTTATTTATTTGTTTGTCTGAACCAGTCTGAGAAATTGTAGAAATGTTTATGTAATGAAAACAGGCAGTGGAGTCCAACAGTTTGAGTGTCGCATTACTCATTCTGCTCCCTACACTCTAAAAAATACAAATATGGAAAAACCCAACTGTTGGGTTACAATTTTAATTTAAAATGTAATCAAACGGTTGGGTTTGATTTGGGTTGAAACAACCCAACATTTTTTTAGAGTGTAGTTCTTCATGTTGTTCCCTATGACAACTTTATGATCTAGGTCTCCTACCTTAATGCATCCTGTAATAGCAAAGTATATAAACACTATATTGCCAAAAGTACTGGGACACCCCTCAAGGTGTTCCAATCACTTCATGGCTACAGGTGTATAAATCAAGCACTAGGCATGCAGACGCTACTACAAACATTTGTGAAAGAATGGGTCTCTCTCAGGAGCTCAGTGAACTCAAGCGTGGTACCGTGATAGGTTGCCACCTGTGCAAGTCCATTCGTGAAATTTCCTCACTACTAAATATTCCACGGTCAACTCTTAGTGGTATTATAACAAAGTGGAAGCAGTTGGGAACAACAGCAAATCAGCCATGAAGTGATAGGCCACGTAAAACCACACAGAGCCAACTTTCTGCAGAGTCAATAGCTACAGACCTCCAAACTTCATGTGGCCTTCAGATTAGCTCAAGAACAGTGCGTAGAGAGCTTCATGGAATGGGTTTCCATGGCTGAGCAGCTCATCAAAGCCTTACATCACCAAGTGCAATGCAAAGCGTGGGATGCAGTGGTGTAAAGCACGCCGCCACTGGACTCTAGAGCAGTGGAGACGTGCTCTCTGGAGTGACCAATCACGCTTCTCTGTCTGGATATCCAATGGACGAGTCTGGGTTTGGCGGTTGCCAGGAGAACGGGACTTGCCTGACTGCATTGTGCCAAGTGTAAAGTTTGGTGGAGGGGGATTATGGTGTGGGGTTGTTCCTCAGGGGTTGGGCTTGGCCCCTTAGTTCCAGTGAAAGGAACTTTTAATGCTTCAGCATACCAAGGCCCACTCCATATTAAACCCTACGGATTAAGAATGGGATGTCATTAAAGTTCATGTGCATGTAAAGGCAGGCGTCCCAGAACTTTTGGCAATATAGTGTATGCCATCATTACTACTAAACATCAACATTATTGTAAATTTATTTAAATCTTGTAACTGTAATTGTCTTAATTTCAATAAAAATTTAACCTAAATTGTGACTGTGCTCTGAGACAAATATACTCCATGACCTGATACATGACAGGACAGAAGAAGAAGTGGAGGAGACAGCTTCATTAAGACCTACACAGTTCCCATGGTCACATATTACAAATTTACATTGGTTTAAATACCCCTAATGCACATTTGACCATTATTATCAGGGCTTGACATTAACTTTTTTGCTTACCAGCCACTGTGGCTAGTAGTGGTTTTCCAAAGCACTCAGCATTTTCACTGGCCAAAATGTTATTGTTGGGAAATTTGTTCTGGCTATATGTAAATGACGACTGTACACACCCAAATCAAGTCTATATGAAATGTATAACATGAAAGGTCATAAAATAGGCCTATTTAGCTCTGATAAGGTTGCATGTAAAGCTCCTCAGTCTAGACAGAGAAACACTAACAGTTGCTTATATGAAAAAATAAGATGTTTTGGTGTAAATACAGTATAATTTATTCTCATCAGCTATCAGCTATGACATATTTAAATCTAGCATATTTTGTGTATGAGCGCATACAGTAGCCTGTTGAAATACATATCCATATTTTCATGTGATTTGACAGTTTATTTTATTAAATATCAAAAATCTAAAAGGTGAGCATCATACCTGGCACCTAGATGAACACTTTACAGTTGGTTTCATGACTCCAAGTCATTCTCTTCAAATGCTATTGAAGTTAAAAACGTGCAATGTCGTATGTAACTTTAGAGACGGTCCCTAAATTCGCAAATATCGAACGTCCAACGTCAAGCCAATTTATGCCAGTCACATCCGATGCGCTACGGTTCTGCTGTTATCTTTGTTTGAAACAATTGACACATTCCAGTTAGCTCAGTAAGCTGCCTATTTGCTTTAATAGTTGCACTTTATTTTAGTGTACTTACAGTGTACTTACCTAAGAAAGTACTGGGTAATATAAGGTAACTACATGGGTTACGGTAAGGTTTAAGGGTATAGGTTTAGGGCTAGTACCTAGTTATTACCCAGTTATTGCAATTACTATAATAAGTACATAGTATGTACATGCAGAACAAGACTGTAAAATAAAGTGCTACTGCTTTAATATTTGTTGTAGCTTCATAAGCCTGGAACCATTTGAAACAAATTTACTGTGGTGAATTCTAGGCATGAATTTATGCAAATAATCAGCTATGTGTTGGGTCTTTTGTGTCATAGCTTAGCAATCACTGTACTTAATCATTGTAATTAGCTTCAAATTTTTCACAAAAAAAGCATTTTGCTGCTTATCAACAGGCATATAATTACCAGTACACATGCTTTTATAGATTTTTTTTTTTATGAAAAAGGCAAAAAAGCCCAATATTTAATTTCTTATTTGCTATTGCACATTCATGATCATGCTATATTGATTTCTGTCCTAATTAAAAATTCAAATATGGTCATTATGCAAGGGAAATACAGAGAGTGATAGTTTAAAATGTCTCTGCCTAAGTGCACTTTTTTGGTTACCCAAACATTAATTTTAACTTCATAAATAATTTGTTAAGGGCATGCATTAATGCATTCACACAGTGTGGATTATACACAGGCAGGCAAAGCATTATGACCACCTGCCTAATATGTTGCTGGTCCTCCATATGCTGCCAAAACAACGATAACCCACTGAGGCATGGGCTCTACAAGACCTCTGAAGTTGTCCTTTATAAGTCCTGTAGAATGCGAGGTGAAGCCACCGTGGATCGAACTTGTTAGTCCAGCACGTCCTACTGATGCTTAATTGTATAGAGATCTGGGGAATTTGGAGGCCAGGGCAACACCTTGAACTCTTCATCATATTCATCAAGCCATTCCTGAACATGTGCAGTGTGGCAGGGTGCATTATCCTGCTAAAAGAGGTCACTTCCACCAGGGAACACCATTGTTATGAAGGGCTGTACCTGGACTGCAACAATGTTTAGGTAGGTGGCACGTGTCAGATTGACGTCCACATGAATGGCCGGTCCCAGGGTTTCCTAGCAGGACACTTCCCAGAGCATCACACTCCCTCCACCGTCTTGTCATTGTCCCACAGTGCATGGCATCATCACTTCCCCAGATAAACGGTGCACACGTACACGGCTGTCCACTTTGTGCAAAAGAAAATGAGACTCATTGCAGTAGGTGACCTTCTTCCACTGCTCCAAGGTCCAGTTCAGACGATGACGTGCCCATTGTAGTCACTTTCAATGGAACACATGGTCATCTTAGACACTCTGAATGGTCTGCAGCTACACACCCCTATACGCCGCAGAGTGCAATGTACTGTGTGTAGTGACACATTCCTCCCATAACCATCATTAAAATTTTGTGTGACTTGTGCCACAGTAGGCCTTCTGTTGGCTCGGACTAGACAGGATAGCCTTCATTGCCCTTGCATCGATGAGCCTTAGGCGCCCAACACCCTGTCGCCGGTTTGTGGTTTGTCCCTCTTCAGACACTGTCTGTAAATTCTCAGTGTTGACCGGGAGCAACACACAAGCCTTGCCGTTTCACTCTGACCCAGTCACCATGCCATAACAATTTGCCCCTTGTCAAAGTCGCTCAGATCTTTATTCCTGCATCCAACACATTTATTACGAAAATTGATTGTTTGCTTACCATCTAATCAACCCAGACATTGATATGTTACCTTGTTAGGAGACAATCAACAATATTTGCTTCACCTGTGACTGGCCATAATGTTTTTGCTCATCAGTGTATATTTACAACTCACTATAAGATTATTTGATAACACTTTAGTTTAGACTCCAGTTCTCACTATTAACTAGTTGCTTATTAGCATGCATATTACTAGTATATTGGCTGTTTATTTATACTTATAAAACACATATTAATGCCTTATTCTGCATGACCATATTCTACATCCCTTAATCCTACCCAATACCTAAATGCTACCTTACTATTAATAAGCAGTAATTAGGAGTTTACAGCTAGTTAATAGTGAAAATTGGACCCTAATCTAAAGTGTGACAGATTATTTGTATGCTTTTATATTCCTTGCTGTAGGTAAATATTATCACGTCATACAGTTGCATAAAATAAACAATAGCAAATGCAAAAATTTTAACCTTAAAATAACAGAGTCTGTACTTTGTTATATGTGTGTCCTTAACACATTGTTCATCATTGATCTTCAGCCACCTCCTGGTCTCCTCGTGCCGCTGTATTGATCGCATTGACTGGTGTTTCAAAGGCTTTCTATTTAAAGCTTCCACAGTCACCACAGCCAATGACAGCCGCCAAACCCAAGAAAAATGGGATTCAACTGAAGGTCAAACTTGTAATCTATTAACAAGGAACAACCAATTAAAGTAAATTGATGCAAAGATAAAAGATACATTTATATGAGCACAAAGTTTCAAAGTATATTAATCGACAGGAATTACTCCCTGAAGAAAAGCCACAGCTGTGACAATATCACAGAAGATTAAAGTTGAAGGTCACAGTACTGTTGACATCTCTTGAAATGTCATGAACATCTTAAAATGCATTTAAGAGGACGTTTTCAGTAAATCTACTTGTGCAATGTTTACTAATAGAATAACGCAACATACCGGCATAAAACCTCCAGCACACTCTTAGAAAAAAAGGTTAAATGGAGTTCCATATGGAACTGGGAACTGGGACTCAATTTTAAAGAACCCTTTATGCCAAAAAGATTCTAAGGAGAAATATCTTAAAGGGATAAAAAATAAACAAAATTCTGTAATCTTTAATTATTCACCCTCATTTTGTTCCAAGCCTGTAAGACTTTCGTTCATCTTCAGAACACAAATGAAGATCTTTTTGATGAAATCTGAGAGCTTTCTGACCCCTCCATTCACAGCTACACAACTACCAATTTGGCACTTCAAAAAGGTCATAAAGAGATCATAAAATGAATCCACATGAATCGAGTGGTTTAGTTCAAATTTTCTGAAGAGACTTGATCATATTATATGAAAACATTTAATTTAGGCTTTTATTCACCATATAAAAATTCATCAACTCACACGAGTAAACGAAAGCCCAAGCATGTTCACTTGACGTGCGAGAACGTTTGAGCTTCAGCAAGAACCAATGAGGTTCATTCTCATGTTACGCAGCACGTTTGAGCTTCAGCAAGAACCAATGAGGTTCATTCTCGTGTTACGCATCACGTTTGAGCTTCAACAAGAACCAATGAGGTTCATTCTCGTGTTACGCAGCACGTTTGAGCTTCAGCAAGAACCAATGAGGTTCATTCTCGTGTTATGCAGCACGTTTGAGCTTCAGCGAGAACCAATGAGGTTCATTCTCGTGTTACGCATCACGTTTGAGCTTCAGCGAGAACCAATGAGGTTCATTCTCGTGTTACGCAGCACGTTTGAGCTTCAGCAAGAAACAATGAGGTTCATTCTCGTGTTACGCAGCACGTTTGAGCTTCAGCGAGAACCAATGAGGTTCATTCTCATGTTACGCAGCACGTTTGAGCTTCAGCAAGAACCAATGAGGTTCATTCTCGTGTTATGCATCACGTTTGAGCTTCAACAAGAACCAATGAGGTTCATTCTCGTGTTACGCAGCACGTTTGAGCTTCAGCGAGAACCAATGAGGTTCATTCTCATGTTACGCAGCACGTTTGAGCTTCAGCAAGAACCAATGAGGTTCATTCTCGTGTTACGCAGCAATACCTTCATTTGTGTTCTGAACTTCTGAAGATGAAGTCTTACAGGTTTGGAACGACTTGAGAGTGAATAATTAATGACAATTTTTTGGGGTGAACTATCCCTTTAAATGATTGCATGTTACGTTCATGCTTAATGGGTTGTTTACATTTTTTATAGTGATAAAGTGTTTACGTGCTGCTTAATTCATTAAATTTAGTTTAAAAAGACTGCATAATAATCTTGGAATGCAGCTACAGTTCATATTTTTTTCTTATCTGAAAAAAAGAAAAATAAGTAGTGGGTTCTGAAATGGTTCAACAATTGTTTATTTCTTAATCTGATCATTTATATATAATAATGCTGTTTTTGTGTGTTTTTTTTATTTGGTATTGATCGAACTAACTTTTGACTGTGTTATTTGAGGGGTGTTGATTAAACCCTTTTATATTCATGAAAGAGAAAGTCAGACTCAGTGAACTTTTTGATTTTATTGTATGTATTTTGTGATTTATTTAGGCTATCCTGGGTTTATTTTGATAGGCCTACTTCTATCTGGTGCCCAAACGAGTTCATTTAAAACAAGTTATTTAATTATTGATTTAGACTGTTTTTGGGGCCCACCACTGTTACAATTTCAAAATATCAAGATGCTTATGAATTCTGTTTCGAGATCATTTCTCATTTATCCATTGATTTGCACAATTTTTCTTGGTTCCTCCTAATTTTATTGATATACTGTATCTGTGATTATTAGGCAAGCATCTGTTTCTCTTGCCAAAAAGCTATTTTGGTGAGAGAAACGGATAAAACCTCAATAGCAGCCTAATCACACATTTCCTACAGATGAGCTGATTAAACTGGATTGAATACAAGAGAACATGATTAAATTAAATGGTAATTATAAACAGATCAATGAGTCATCAAAACAGTCAAAGACTAATCATCATAAATCAAAATGATTCAGTGGATTGGGTGCTCTTATTAATTGACTGTCAGGATTTTAATAGCAACATCAATTTTAAACGCAAAGTAACCAATCTCATGATTAATCCCAAATTAGACATTGTTCATTCAAACACATTTTTAAAAATGAATCCATTTCTTTTTGCAGCTGACAGCATGATCTATGACTGTGATGAAAGTACGGCAAAAAATATTGAGCTGCTACAACAACCAAATTCTCTCCAGTAATCCAAAACTAAAGTCAGCTTTTGTTGCACTGAATTAACAGGGTGAGAATTAACCTTAAAGTTACCATGAAATCAAAATGGACGATTCTTATTTTTATGGAATATTGCAGTGTTTATTATGAAAGATTCATTACATCATTTTATTTTAAATTCATATGCCTTGTAATCTTAAATCAAAATAAATTGCCCTCCCTACTGCAGCGACATCTCTTCTCTGATGATGAGGGCGGGGCAACCTGTCACTCACATGAGATCCACCAATAGCAAACCACAACCATCCAATCAATTCCCCACATACAAAATCAAGCCCAGCCCTACATTTGTTCTTGTTTGAGAAGCGTTTTACTCACATATCACAATAGGGAAGAATAGACTAGCGCAATAGCCATTTCATGCTGACATTAAAGGGGTGGTCTAATGCTATTTCATGCATTCTGAAAAGTTGGACGTATGAGTATTTCTGTCGCCAAATACACAGCGCTGGCATTTTGTTTATAGACCACGAAATCAATGTCACTAAAGAAGTGTGTTTTGGTTGTGAGGGAAAGATCTTGTTGGAGCTTGCAGTTGGATGCAGTTTGTTTTCCCGGAGCAGCAACGGAGTTCTGCAAGTGTGTTTGTTTGTTCATGAGTCGAAACCGCAGGCGGTGAGTGAAACTGCATCAAATGTCTGTGTTTTGTTGGCAATCGGCGTGTAAGTGCATATAATGTAAACAAACGTACAGTGAATCGAAAGTTATCCAGGGATAATGCCATGATGTATTTCGTGTGTGTGTGTGTATGTGTGTGTGCTCGTGACTCTATAGCTCTGCCCACTGCAAGCCTCCACAAGTTCGGCTGTTTTCGAAAAGAATCGGTACAGCGTATCTGTCTTTTATAAATATGATAAAACTAAAGACTTTTCGGACATATGAAGAATGCAATACTACTCTATAGGTACTCAAGATTGACGTGTGTGTTATGTACCCGAACTGTGTGTTTTGTGTTATGAACAAAACTTTACAAAAGCACTAAAAACACAATTCCATGTTAAATAACAAAATATATTCTAAGTAACCAGTCATGACTAATTATAATAGCGCTGTTAGTGGCAATAATGAGTATGGGTGATTATTCTCCCATAAATCTGAACATCAGTGATCAAACTCAGCATGATTAACAGCCTGGCAGTGCTATACATTCACAAACATTTTGTTTCTATTTTTCTAAATTAGATTTGTTAGTTAATTAAAAAAAAATTTTACAGTGGAGAGACAAATGGATATTGATCGAGTGCCTCAAACGAGCAGTGAGCTGTCATGCCGAGTTGTGCCACTTTTTTAATTAAAAAAAAATTTGTATATTACATAGACTTGCTGTTTTGTGCTCGACAGAAGAAGAAACAAGCTAACAGCACCAGAGTACTATTTAACATTAAGGCAGACAAATCATAGAATAGACATGTAAGATGTGTCTTGCTAACGTGTCAGTATCTTCTTATCACTTTGTATGTGATAATTATTAAGTATGGATCTATATGCATACATATAATACTTTTATTCAGCAAGGATGCTTTAAATTGATCAGTGAAGACATTTATGATGTTGCTGTTCTTTTGAACTTTCTATTCATCAAAGAATCCCAAAAAAGTATAAAAAAAGCAGCAAAACTGTTTTTAACATTGATAATATAAACAGATGTTTCTTGAGCAGCAAATCATCATATTAGAATGATTTCTGAAGGATCATGTGACTCTGAAGCCTGGAGTAATGATGCTGAAAATTCAGCTTTGATCACAGGAATAAATTATATTTTAAAATATATTCAAATAGAAAATATAAATTGTAATAATATATTTTGATTAAATACATGCAGCCTTATTGAGCATAAGAGACTTCTTAAATATAATTAATGGACTAAATTAACATGTTATTTTGACAGTTCTATTTAAAAAAAAAACTGCTAATGTGTATAATGAGATGTTTTCTCACATAGGCCACCAGTGACTGAATGACCTCGTTGTTGCTGAAGCCGGATCACACAGCTTTTACAGGGAGAACAGCGAGCGTGGGTTCTGCTGTAACAGTAAAGCTGGGTAATTATAGCATGTGTCTTACACACAGTCATATCGGGAGACGGCAGCGGGGGGTTCTCTGAATAGACTCTTTCACACTCTGCATGTTTGGAGGGTGACAGTGTGGGGAATAAATACACAAAACACGTGAGGGGAGGGAAACTGACAAGCCAACTCAGTTTCCAAGGAAACAACCAAAGTTCACAGCGCTCCGAGTATCAGATCCCCGGAATCTATAGAGTCTATTTTAGACATGAAAGCTGAGGCCATGGCAAGTCGGACTCAACCTAATGACATCTATACAATCAATATTATGTAATAAAAGGTTACAATATTCACAAGCAAACGTACAGCAGCATTACACAATATGAAATGTTTCTCAGTTTTATTACAGGTATAGGTTTAGGAGCCAAAATGTGTTTAAAAAGGTGATGTGATGTGATTCTCATTTTGACCACTGAGTGGCGCTATGAACATTACAGAGATATCAATGTACACTCACCTAAAGGATTATTAGGAACACCATACTAATACTGTGTTTGACCCCCTTTCGCCTTCAGAACTGCCTTAATTCTACGTGGCATTGACTCAACAAGGTGCTGAAAGCATTCTTTAGAAATGTTGGCCCATATTGATAGGATAGCATCTTGCAGTTGATGGAGATTTGTGGGATGCACATCCAGGGCACGAAGCTCCCGTTCCACCACATCCCAAAGATGCTCTATTGGGTTGAGATCTGGTGACTGTGGGGGCCATTTTAGTACAGTGAACTCATTGTCATGTTCAAGAAACCAATTTGAAATGATTAGAGCTTTGTGACATGGTGCATTATCCTGCTGGAAGTAGCCATCAGAGGATGGGTGCATGGTGGTCATAAAGGGATGGACATGGTCAGAAACAATGCTCAGGTAGGCCGTGGCATTTAAACGATGCCCAATTGGCACTAAGGGGCCTAAAGTGTGCCAAGAAAACATCCCCCACACCATTACACCACCACCACCAGCCTGCACAGTGGTAACAAGGCATGATGGATCCATGTTCTCATTCTGTTTACGCCAAATTCTGACTCTACCATCTGAATGTCTCAACAGAATTCGAGACTCATCAGACCAGGCAACATTTTTCCAGTCTTCAACTGTCCAATTTTGGTGAGCTCGTGCAAATTGTAGCCTCTTTTTCCTATTTGTAGTGGAGATGAGTGGTACCCGGTGGGGTCTTCTGCTGTTGTAGCCCATCCGCCTCAAGGTTGTGCGTGTTGTGGCTTCACAAATGCTTTGCTGCATACCTCGGCTGTAACGAGTGGTTATTTCAGTCAAAGTTGCTCTTCTATCAGCTTGAATCAGTCTGCCCATTCTCCTCTGACCTCTAGCATCAACAAGGCATTTTAGCCCACAGGACTGCCGCATACTGAATGTTTTTCCCTTTTTCACACCATTCTTTGTAAACTCTAGAAATGTTTGTGCGTGAAAATCCCAGTAACTGAGCAGATTGTGAAATACTCAGACCGGCCCGTCTGGCACCAACAACCATGCCACGCTCAAAATTGCTTAAATCACCTTTCTTTCCCATTCTGACATTCAGATTGGAGTTCAGGAGATTGTCTTGACCAGGACCACACCCCTAAATGCATTGAAGCAACTGCCATGTGATTGGTTGATTAGATAATTGCATTAATGAGAAATTGAACAGGTGTTCCTAATAATCCTTTAGGTGAGTGTATATAGGTAGCCTTCGTTATGCTGTAGGTAGGTGTTTTGACCTGGAAGGGCAAAAAGGTATTGACCGCAACAGCGAAAGCGGTGAACGTATGTAAAACTTCCCTTTAATGTATGTATTGAATACTAAAATTGGACATTATGCACGGTGGTGTTTTGTGGAGCCAATAAACTGTGTATGGTGATGCAACGGAAGAATGCTCTTCTTGTTTCTTATGGATGAAGTAAACAACGTAACACCAAAGCAAGAAAGTGAGTCAACCTAATTACTCTGGGATCAAACAACTCAGTAGTTTTAGATTTAGCTCCTACAGTAGGGTAGGCAATTTCAGGGAGGTTAGCAATAGCAAGCTAGCTTTGAAAGCATTAGATCCCACCCTCCCTTCAGAGCCACGCCTCCTTCAAAACACATGAACGCGCAGTCTGCAAAGCGTCATGAGACGAGAGACGGAGTTAAACTACCTCATGTCTCAAAGTACATAACAAATGTATTTGTTGTTTATTTGCTCTATTACTTACGGCGGCCGATAAGTGCAAAACAAAATCACAATTATGAAAACAAAATAACAAATTCAAAAACAAAACAACAAATTATAAACGCAACGGAAAGTCTAAAAACAAATTAACAAGTAAGAAAACACAATAACAATTCCGGAAACAAAATAACAAATCAGAAAACACAATGACAAATCTGAAAACAAAATAGCAAGTCGGACAAAACGGAAAAGGTAGGTATATGTGGTGAATGGAATTCTGACTGCTGATTGGATGAGAAATCTGTCAATCAAGACATGCAGAACGTACAGCAGGCTGCGGCAGGAGAAAGTTGATTCGCGTGTGCATGTGTAAATATTAGAGATGCATCGTCTATGATAATAATTGTTTTTTTATGATCTGCAAAGCTGCGAGCTAAAATTATTATGTCACTCACTTTGCAAAAAAACAAACAAAAACACTATTAGAAAGCAGTTATAATGCATTCCAGGGGCCTCATTTATATCTAAGATCGTTTCTCAAATATGTGTATGTGTGATTCCGAAAAACGTACGCACAAAAAAACGTGCATAGCCTATAATTTCATTTAAAATAATTTCATAGGCTATATCAATTCAATAAAACAAAACATTACTCTTATAGCATGCAGTGTAAATGCATTGTGTAAATTCCATTTCCTTGCCAATGGAAACTTTTATTGATTTAAAGTTGGCAGAGGCTATTCTAGATGTGCAAGACGCCATTTATCATACTGTAGGTCTATTAAGTAGGCTACCTGTTAGACACATTATTTTTATTTAAAATCAAATCCTCTCCAAGCTGATAAGCGATGGGTATAGGGAAAATAAAGGGAATCGAGAAAAGGGAGACTCGAACTCAGATTGCTCGCGTTAAAAGCTAAATCTGTTGTTCTTACTCCACACACCACTCTCTCACTTATCAGTTCGGGTTTTGTAATTTTGTCTGACTCAACCAGACAGTGGTAGGCATATTTAATATGAAACGTTTTTCTTTCTCTATAATTAATCGCACTAAAGTAGCCTGTAAAAAGGAGACGGCTCTAATATTTACACATGCACGCGCGAATCAACTTTCTTCTTCCAACGCCTGCTGTACATTCTGCATGTCTTGATTGACAGATGTCTCGTCCAATCAGCGGTCAGTATTCTATTCGCCACATATACCTACCTTTTCCGTTTTGTCTGATTTGTTGTTGTGTTTTCTGACTTGTTATTTTGTTTTCAGATTTGTCATTGTGTTTTCTGAATCTGTATAACTTACAGTGTGGCTTTCATTGTCAATTGCGCTCGCTCCTGCTGCGTGTCCACAAGCTGGCAACCGGCGTGAGCGTCAAGTCTGAGGAGGAGGGGACGGGGAAACAACGATCTCTAATATTTTGAATTTGGACTGCAGTGTCAATCCTACATACAGCACCTTTAAAGGAACACGGCAACTTTTTGGGACTTTAGCTTATTCACCGTATCCCCCAGAGTTAGATAAGTCCATACATACCATTTTTATCTCCGTGCGTGCCATAACTCTGTCTGACGCACCCACCGCTAGCCTAGCTTAGCACAAAGACTGGAGGTAAACGGCTCCATCTAGCCTACTGCTCAATAAATGACAAAATAACGCCAATATTTTCCTATTTACATGTTGTGATGTGTATAGTTACATCGTGTACTAAGACCGACGGAAAATGAAAAGTTGGTGATTTTCTAGACCGATATGGCTAGGAACTACACTCTCATTCCTGCGTAATAATCCAGGAACTTTGCTGCAATGATATTATGCAGCGCCTGAAAATAGTCCCCAGCACACTCTCTGTGCAAGCAGGTTGTCACGTTGGTTATGTTGACAGAAGTTTATTTTCAGGCGCTTCATATCATTGCGCCGCTGCACCCATTTTGAGTAATTTGAGTAAATGATGACAGAATTTTCATTTTTGGGTAAACCTTCTATTTAATGATTCAGTTGAAGATTCAACAGAATTTTGCTATAAATTTACAACTACAATCCCATGAATCACTGCAAACAGCATAATCGAATTAAAACGTATGGAGAAATATAAAACGAATAATTTGCAAATGTTGATTATTTATATAAAATTACTGCTATACGTCACATTTGTTACGGTACAGAAGGGACGGAGACAAGAAGTATGGGAAGTGGTGTTTATTTTGAGCAGACCAGTATGATGACAGAAGTGCAGGTGAATGGTGATGAGGATCGTGAGAGGTGGACGAAGGAATCTTGGAGAAGTTGTTCGGAATACTTGCTGTGGAGATCGCTGGAGAGAGGTGTGGAATGGAGAAGAGGATGGAGACACACACACACGAGGGTGGAACACAGGAGACTCTTTGGAGGGAACAATGGAAGACGGTAAGAAGCATATAAGAAGTCCTTGAAGTAAGCATAGAGGTAAGTACCAATTTCAAACGAGACCGGACAGTGACTGAGCGTGTGAGTGTGTCTTTTGTAGTGTGGGTGATTGGAGTGATGATGAGCTGCAGGTGCGCGTGATCAGTACTCAGGGGAAGGCGTGCGCTGTGATTGAGTGACGTGGGAGCCTGGCGGGTCTGTGACATTACCCCCCCCTCCACGGCCCGCTCCAGAGGGCCGCGGACCCCGACGTCGTGGTGGTCGGCCTCTGCCTCTGGGTGCAGGTCTGTTGGGGTGAGAAGCATGGAAGGTTTCGAGCAGGTTCGGGTCAAGGATGTCGTTTCTAGGTACCCATGAGCGTTCTTCGGGACCGTAGCCCTCCCAGTCCACTAGATACTCTAGGAGACCACCACGGCGCCGGGAGTCCAAGATGTCGTTCACCTGGTATGCGGTACCGTCCTCCACGATGAGTGGGAGGGGGGTTTCTTCGGCTACGCCAGGCTCTGTGGGAATAGAAACGGAGGGAAAGTGAGGTTTCAGTAATGAGACATGGAAAGTGGGATGAATTCTGTATTGTGAAGGGAGTTGGAGTTGATACGTGACTGGGTTGATCTGCTTCACAATAGGAAAGGGGCCAATGAACCTGGGACTGAGCTTCCTGCATTGCAGACGCAACCTGATGTCCCTGGTGGACAGCCAGACCTTCTGACCCGGTTGGAAGGAGGGAGTGTTGGAGCGACGAAGGTCGGCTGTCATTTTGCGTCTGCGCAGGGCCCGTTGAAGCTGGTGATGTGCAGAGTCCCAGACCCTCTCGCTCTCCCGGAACCAGTAGTCTATGGCTGGAACATCCGACGGTTCCCCGGACCAAGGGAACAATGGGGGTTGGTAACCGAGCACGCACTGGAATGGAGTTAGACCGGTGGTAGACTGACGTAGGGAGTTTTGTGCGTACTCGGCCCAACCCAGGAACTGGTTCCAGGAGTCCTGGTGGCCGTGACAGAAGGTACGGAGGAAGCGACCGATCTCCTGAATCTTCCTCTCCGTCTGCCCGTTGGTCTGTGGATGATAACCGGAAGAGAGGCTGACAGTCACACCTAGGAGTGAGAAGAACGCTTTCCATACCCGGGAGATGAATTGAGGTCCTCTATCGGAAACAATGTCCTCAGGGATACCATAGTATCTAAAGATCCTATTAAACATGAGTTCTGCCGTCTCCATGGCAGTAGGCAGTCCTTTCAACGGAATCAGACGACAAGATTTGGAAAATCTATCCACTACCACTAATACACAGGTACAGTCCCCAGACACAGGAAGATCAGTAATAAAGTCTACTCCTAGGTGTGACCATGGACGGTTGGGAACGGGCAGAGGATGGAGTTTGCCGGAGGGAAGATGTCTAGGGCTCTTAGAGATGGCGCATTCCTGGCATCCTCTCACGTACCTTCTGACGTCTGTCGCCATGTTGGGCCACCAGAAGCGCTCCTTCAGCAGCGAGAGGGTTTCATTGACCCCCGGGTGGCCAGTGCCCAACGACGTGTGGGACGTGTGAATGAGGGGAGTGCGTCGTGTCCGTGAGATGTATTGTAACCCTGGTGGACAACCCGGCGGAGCATTGGTGGAGACATTGGAAGAGGGCAAGGTCTCCTCTGACCAGGTGATGGGACTCACGAACAGTTTCTCAGAAATAATGGGTTCAAACTTCTTGGAGTCCTCTTCGGGGTTGAAGAGACGGGAAAGGGCGTCTGCCTTCACATTCTTGGGTCCAGGCCGATAGGAGATAGTGAAATTGAATCTAGTGAAGAACAGTGCCCACCGGGCCTGGCGGGGATTGAGTCTCTTGGCGTCCCTGAGGTACTCTAGGTTTTTATGGTCCGTGAGTACCAGGAAAGGAAGTTGGGAACCCTCCAACCAATGCCTCCACTCTTCCAGGGCCATCTTGATGGCGAGAAGCTCCCGGTTGCCGATGTCATAATTCACCTCCGCCGGGTTGAGCTTGCGGGAGAAGAAGGCACATGGATGGAGTCTACTTGGAGTCCCCTGCTGCTGTGAGAGTACGGCTCCCACTCCTGTGGTAGATGCGTCTACCTCGACTACGAAGGCTTTCGTGGGGTCTGGATGCACTAGGAGGGGAGCCGAAGTGAAGGCCTCTTTAAGGTCTTCGAAGGCCTTCGTGGCCGCGGGGTTCCAGGACAGAGACTTGGGCTTACTACGGAGTAGTTGAGTAAGAGGGCAAGAAATAATACTATAGTTGAAAATGAATCGACGATAGAAGTTGGCAAATCCTAAGAATCTCTGGAGTTCTTTTATGGTTGTGGGAGTGGGACAGTTCTTGATGGCTTCCACCTTCCCCTCGTCCATCCGGATGCCACTGCTGTCGATGTTGTATCCAAGGAACTGCACTGAGGGTTGATGAAAGGAACATTTCTCGGCCTTGAGATACAATTGGAACTCCCTCAGGCGTTGCAGGACCTCCGCAACGTGGTGGCGATGTTCGGCCAGGCTCCGGGAGTATATCAGGATGTCGTCGATGTAGACCAGTACGAATCTGTGGAGAAACTCCCGGAGCACCTCATGGATGAAGTCCTGGAATACGGAGGGGGCATTGGAAAGTCCATAGGGCATGACGAGATATTCGTAGTGGCCAGTAGGGGTCACAAAGGCTGTCTTCCACTCGTCCCCCTCACGTATTCTGATGAGGTTGTAGGCGCTGCGGAGGTCCAACTTGGTGAAGACAGTGGCACCACGGAGGTGTTCCAGCGCCGTTGGGACGAGAGGAAGGGGATAACGGAATTTGACTGTGATTTTGTTGAGTGCTCGGTAATCGATGCAGGGCCGCAAGCCTCCGTCCTTCTTGGCCACGAAAAAGAAGCTGGAAGCAGCAGGGGAAGTAGACGGGCGGATGTAACCTTGGTCGAGTGCCTCCTTGATGTATTCCTCCATGGCCTTCTCCTCCGGGAGTGACAGAGGGTAAATTTTCCCACGGGGCACTGACTCACCCGGAAGCAGATCGATGGCACAGTCCCATGGCCGATGTGGAGGCAGCTTTGACGCTCGCTGAGGGCAGAAGACATCACTGAAGGGGGCATAGCATGATGGTATATCAACCGAACGTTGTTCGACCGGGCTCTCGATGGAGGTGGAACACACAGACATTTTCTTGGAGCATGGAGTAGGGGGAACAGGAAGAGCCTTAAAACAACTCGGGAAGCAGCTATCGCCCCACTTCAGGATTTCGCCGGTTTTCCAGGAAATGATGGGATTGTGCTGCACTAACCATGGGCGCCCTAGAATCACGTCAGCGGTGGATTCCTCCAGAACCAGCAACTGTTGTTGTTCCGTGTGCAGAATACCCACTTGGAGCTGGATGGGAATGGTGACGGAACGCACTTGACGTCGGCTGAGGGGTTTCCCTGTTACAGAGTGGATCTGGTAGGTTGTTGGTGTAACAGTGGTCTTGAGGTGAAGCTGACGGCAGAGGGCACCAGAGATGAAGTTGCCGGCTGACCCAGAGTCGAGGAGGGCACATACTGGAAGGGTAACACCGGCCGCAGTTAGGTTAACAATAGTGGTGAGAGGGTGCATATCATGTGAAAATGGGACTATAGCACTCACCATAGGACGAGGAGGACGAATGGGGCATTGGTTAATGTGGTGCCCCGTAGACCCACAGTATAGACATAGACCCTGGGTCAGCCGCCTCCTACGTTCACCTTGAGTGAGGCGTGCTTGCTGTATCTGCATGGTCTCGGGAGCTGGTTCTGGAGGACTGACGGACTCTGGCTGACGGAGGGAAGAAAGGACGAGTTCCTGGCCCTGGTGCTCTTCGAGACACGACTGCATACGAGTGGCGAAGCGTATGGATAGTTGGATGAAGCGTTCGAGCCCGATGGTATCCTCGTATGCAGCGAGATGCAACCGCACACGGGGATCCAAACCCTGACGATAGGTGGTGAGTAGAGATTGCTCGTTCCATCCACTGGCGGCGGCTAGGGTCCTGAACTGGAGGGCATACTCATTGATTGGCATTTTATTCTGTTTTAAGTGATACAATTGCTCACCTATGGAGGCATCCCAAGCTGGTTTCCCGAAGACGTCCTTGAAATGAGCTATGAAGCTCGTCAGGGTTCGAACGATAGGATTATCTTGAGTCCACAGAGTCTCAGCCCATTGCAGCGCTTTGCCCCTTAGTTGGGAAATGATGAATGCCACCTTGGATCTATCGTCAGGGTATAATTGCGGTTGCATCTCCAGGACCAGCGAACACTGTAGCAAAAATCCATTGCAGTCCTCCGCCAGGCCAGAGTAGGGCGCTGGTCTGGCCATGGGACTGGCGTAGACTGGCGGAGAGGGAGAAGCGGTGGTGTTTGCGGAAGTGATCGCTGGTGGAATGGAAGGAAGTGCTCGTCGGACAGCGTCCACGAGTTCTTGGAACGGATCCGGAGTGCTCATGCTGGTGCTCATCGGTTGTGGTCCGGTCTTCTGTTACGGTACAGAAGGGACGGAGACAAGAAGTATGGGAAGTGGTGTTTATTTTGAGCAGACCAGTATGATGACAGAAGTGCAGGTGAATGGTGATGAGGATCGTGAGAGGTGGACGAAGGAATCTTGGAGAAGTTGTTCGGAATACTTGCTGTGGAGATCGCTGGAGAGAGGTGTGGAATGGAGAAGAGGATGGAGACACACACACACGAGGGTGGAACACAGGAGACTCTTTGGAGGGAACAATGGAAGACGGTAAGAAGCATATAAGAAGTCCTTGAAGTAAGCATAGAGGTAAGTACCAATTTCAAACGAGACCGGACAGTGACTGAGCGTGTGAGTGTGTCTTTTGTAGTGTGGGTGATTGGAGTGATGATGAGCTGCAGGTGCGCGTGATCAGTACTCAGGGGAAGGCGTGCGCTGTGATTGAGTGACGTGGGAGCCTGGCGGGTCTGTGACAACATTACTGCAGTAATTATATATATAATTGCTCTACACAGGAGAGCAACAGCTTTCCTTTCTGCTCTGACAGCTGCAAGACCAGCCGAACGCTGTGAGTGTGTGTTAGAAATCAGGAATGGTGAGAGAACATTGTGCTTGGTACATTTTTCCTCTTCAAACAAAACTTGGGTCTTCAGCCAACACAGTTTAAATCCTGTCTGGCCTTAAGATGCAGTAGGTTGATATAGGTTTCATACATATTTCATTGACAGGTATAAAAACAAAATCTCAGGAGGATTCAGGAATGGAGAATCTGGAGGAATTCAAAGGATGACGTTCACTACTGTGTGCAGTTGTTGCATAAAATATATTTTGGCCATGTTCTGTTGAATTTTCAACTTGAATCATTAAAGGGATAGTTCACCCAAAAATGAAAATTCTGTCATCATTTACTCACCCTCAAGAAGATATTTTGAAGAATGTTCTAATAACTAAGCAGCTGATGGCATCAACTGTTTGGTTACCGACATTCTTCAAAATATCTTCTTTTGTGTTCAGCAGAAGAAATTAATTCAAATAGTTTTGGAACAACTTGAGGGTGAGCAAAGGATGACAGAATTTTAATTTGGGTGAACTATCCCTTTAAGAGTGACTTGAATGTTTGTTGGTCAATGTATCAAAATAAGTGTACTTCTTTAAAGCACAACAAAAGATTATTAAAAGATAATGATTTAAAATGTACTTTAAAGTAGAACTTTTAATTTGACATTATTACAAAGTGCACTTTTAAAAAGTGTACTTATTCATGAAAGTTTTCTCTCTTTAAGTATACTTAAGTGGCTTTTTATTTCATTAATATATTATCTGCCACTACACTGTCAGAAAAAAATGTGCAAACATTGTACCTTTAGGGGTACAACAGCTTGTCCCTGGGGCAGTACCCTTAAAAGGACATCTTTGTACTTTTTTTTTTTTTACCCCAAAAAGGTTCATAGTAGTACCTTAATAAGGTACGTATTGCTACTTTAAGGTACTAATATGCACCTTTTAAGGATAAAAAAGGTACAAATATGTCCTTTTAAGGGTACTGCCCCAGTGACAAGTTGGTGTACGCCTAAAGGTACAATTTTTACATATTTTGTCTGAGAGTGTACAGTTTTTTTTGTTTGTTTTTTTTTACTTTAAAAACATGTATTTTTAAGATTTAAAAATGCACATTCAATGTAATTAAGCGCACTTCTTTTTTACATGTGTCTGTGGAAGATATCTTGAAGAACATTGATAAGCGGGAAAAAAAACATTTCTCAAAATATCTTTTTCAGGTGTCAATTTAAATTTTTGGGTGAACTATCCCTTTAACCATCATTACTACAAAAACTGTAAAATATACATTGCAACAAAACAGAAATGTGTAAATATAAAATATAAACTGTAACTAAAACCTTTACAACTAAACTGAAACCCAGTGTCGTGCTGCAGACGGAGCCAGTAAAGCCTGTCATGGATTTGGATGCGTTCATGGATTTGCAATTCTAAGCAGTGGCTCCAGTTCTGTGCACCAAATGGATCACCGCTGTAATAGCAAAGGTCCATTCACTGCCTCACTTTCCTAAACAGTCCTCACACATCCTCACAGACTCAAAATTATAACATTCTGAAAAAAAAAAGAATATGAAATCTGACAACAAAGATGTGATATTATTAAGATAATATCTAACCACTGAGCTCTATGAGGGTAATGAACTGGGCTGTGATGAGGAGGTAAAATGCTCTTCCTCACAATCTGACCTGATTACAGATTACTGTGAACACAACCTGGTTGGAAATAGCAGACTAGCATCAGTACGGGCCTAGATTTATTTATGCTGGACAATTATATTGCTCAGATGTTGCTTTGTAATAACTCAGTAGGCTCAGTGGAGTTATATTTATATAAAAATAAAGACAATTGTTGACAGTTCATATTGATATCACACTGTGAATTTTCATAATATATACATTTCTTAGGCTATTACATCTTGGTTTGCTATTTCGCTATATCTAATGCAATCACATTCATACTGTACAAAAAGCAATGATTTTTGCTTTCCACCACACACACACCGCAGTGGCCACATTAACACCCCGCTGGTTTGTCTCTGTTCTTGTCTGTAGAGATGAACATCCGGCTAATCGTTCCTGTCGGCTACCTGCACTCCATACAACACAACACAAACCCTGAGAGACCAACAGAAGGAAAACACAACTACTGTACTGTACGCCATATATACAGCACAAAGCAATAGAGATTTGTTTAAAAATCTAAAAAGAAAAACAAAATGCTCCAAAATGACTTTTCAATATTAATACTGCCCATTTAAATCTACAAATCAACCCTGCCTTCAGTAAGAAGTGTAATTTCCAACTAATATGCCCAGCAGAGATTATATATATATATATTTAATATTGTATAAAAAAGAAATCTTGCAATACTGACAATGTCACAATGAAAAAACAGTATAGCTTATTTCTGAGAGCATTAAATATAATATTTGATTCAGGTTTTTGATTCACGTTTTCATTTGGCCAACACATGGCACACAGAGAACTAAAACAAAATAAATTGTGTCTAAATTAACTCAATTCAATCAAGGGATGATCACAAATTAGTCAGAATTTATATGCCCAGCACAGATATATAAAACAAAAAAAATGATCAGACAAAAACTGTATTTTAGGGTCCAATTCTCACTATTAACTACGACTTTTTCCTCAATAAACTCCTAATGACTGCTTATTAATAGTTAGTAAGGTAGCATTTAGGTATTGGGTAAGATTAAGGGATGTAGAATATGATCATGCAGAATAAGGCATTAATATGTGCTTTATAAGTACTAATAAACAGCCAATATACTAGTAATATGCATGCTAATAAGCAACTAGTTAATAGTGAGAACTGGAGACTAAACTAAAGTGTTAGTGGGGAATTTTGACTCCATCTCCAACTTCATCCATGTGGAATACTTGCAAGATAGTATTGTCTGATTAGTATAACATGGCCACATTTTACATAAAAAACAAAGGAATTAATTATTCAAATGTCAGAAATGTTTCCCATGGGATAGAAAATGGTATTAAATATCTGTATCATAACAAAGTTATAAATTCCAGTATTGTGACAACACTACTGCAAGTCCTCTTCTGTTATGTTAAAGCGCCCCTATTAAATATTTTTTTCTGGATATTACCTTTTATGTAGTGTGAAATATGTCTGTTTGTGAATGTGAAAGGTCTGCAAAGTTTCAAAAATGAAAGTGAACGATAAATGGAGTTATTGTCTCCCAAAAAGAAAGAACCGATTCTGAACAGCCTGAAACTAGTAGTCGTATGTAATTCCAGTCTTACTTCCTGCATGAACTTACAGTTTGTAGGTTTGTAACAAATTTGCATAATGCCAGCCAATGGTCTTAATTGGCTTTAACGAACGGAAAGTCAACGAACGACGTCAAGTTTGCTCCTCAAACACTGTAGTTGTAGCTGAGACTGGAAGGGTTTGGTTTGTGTTGTTGACATGTCGAGAAGACACCGTTTTCTGCTGCCACTTTGCATGCACTTCCAAAGGATGAGGCCCCGCACTCTTAAATGATACGGTAAAGCCGATGCATCGGTACTGTTCATATCACTGTGTATCAAGTGCTGAGGAAGAGCTGGAGCTGATATTTAGATATGGTAATGGGCGTTTGGTTTCTAACCAATCACAACAGATTGGGCCATCTGACCAATCAGAGCAGATCAGGCTCTCAGAAAGGAGGGTTCAGAGAGACTGAATCCTTTATCGAACCGTTTCAGACACTGAGAATAGAGCTGATGCTGCAATGTATATTATGATTAAAGTGTTTTTTGACCTTGGATGCATAAAAACCCATTGCAGGAGACCTCTAAAACAAAATTAAGAACCTTTAATACATAATAGGGGCACTTTAAATTCAGAAACTGGTGGCTTACATACTAATCAGAGATGGTGGCAGTGTCTACCTCAAAAAAATTAAATAGAAAAAGAATTAGACATTGTAGCAGGAGCTAAATGCTCTGTGCTGGCACTCAATTGATAGATTAACAACAATGACCAAACATACTGGAGAGTGTGATGATGTGAGTCAGGGCTGCTACAAGGATATAAACATGATGAATGAACGCAAAACCATTCAGATTCAGTCTGAGTGCTGAAATTACTGCAACTTCAACCTTCCACGGCCTCTGCCATCACAACCTGATCGTATATTAACCTTATTCCTCAACAGCTCAAGGTCAACAGAGTGTGACAGAGAGAAGTCAAGTGGAGCAGGGATGGCTCAGGGAAGGGTGAGAGACTGAGAGGAGGGAAAGAAGCAGAAAAGGGAAGAGAGGAAGTCAGGGTTATTTTAGGTCTCATCAGTGGAAAGGGGTCAGGAGGACCTATACTGGCATCACCTGATTTCAGAGCTTTACTGATAATAACAGCGTGCTTTGACCTTTATAACCTACATTACACAGCATTTCTAAACTGAGAATACTGTAAGAATTTTCCATAAACGTCATCATACACAGCACATTTCCAGAAATATTACATAATATTACAGTTATTTCTTGATTACTTACACATTGCATTGCAAACCCAAAATAAGGTATCCTGCACTCAAAAGAAAATAACTATTTATCTCTTTACACACATACACCGATCAGGCATAACATTATGACCACCTTCCTAATATTGATGTTCCATCACAATTATCACACAAATAACCTCATGAAGCATACTTTGCACAATACGATCAATCAGAAGGCATCAGTTCATCATTACATAAACTGAAACAACACACTTCTCTATCCTGTAAGTAGGTACGCTAATCTAAAATTGACCACACACCAATCAGCATCTCAGAAATAAAAAGGGCCACAGATGAGTTCTTTTGAACTTTCTATTCATCAATGAGTCCTCGGGGGGAAAAAAAATGTATCATGGTTTCCACAAAAATATGAAGCAGCATAACAGTTTTCAACATTGATAATATTAATAAATGTTTCTTGAGCAGCAAATCATCATGTTAGAATGATTTCTGAAGGATCATGTGACACTAAAGACTGAAAAATTCAGCTTTGATCACAGGAATAAATAACATTTTGTAATATATTAAAATTGAATTTAAATTGTAAAAATAGTGTACTGTTTTTACTGTATTGTTGATCAAACATTAACATATATTAGTATGCAAGTATAGTAAAAGTATAGGAATATGTATATACTGTATATAGTTTGACTATAATAGCATGCTTCCAATATGTTCATTAAAAAAGCATGAACTATTACAATTTATTAACCTGTCCAGTCACAAAATCACTGATTTACATGGAAAATCTTAACCAAGTCACACCTGGTTAAAACACAATGTAAAAAAAACAGACCATTTTCAGACATACTGCGATATTTTAACGCTTGTTCTTAACACCTGCCAGTTTTTTCATTCACCTGTTTCCATGCTCCTTTGGGAAAGTATTTTTTTACAGTCATTGCCTATTTTAAGACAGTCTCCATATGGTGGGTGATTTTTGTACACTGCTGTGTGAAGCTCTGAACAGGTTTGTGAATAATATGCCAAATTTTTGTTTGTACTCCTAGACGTAATAAATAAGGAGTACAGTATGTGAATAAAAACACAGCACTACATCCTTCTGGCTAAGAATAGAAGGATCCTGTGAGGAATAATTCCTCATGAAATGGCAGAATGAGGTGCTGTGCAAAAAAAAAAGAAGAAAGAAAACAGGCAAAATACTCAGAGTCATCACATTAAACCACCCAAAACTGGAGCAGCAGGGACGCATGTAATCTCAGTGACGTCATATTTAGCATTAATAGAATAAGTAAATGAACACGTTACAGATATATCAGTGGTTCTCAGCTAGTTTTTTACTTCAGGACCCATATTTTATCAGGCACTGCAGGTGACCCAACATGACACCAAAATGATGTTTGTACTCAAGTAAATAAGTAAGAAATATGTGCTTGAAATGAAACACAAAAATGTATTAATATTGCAATGCACAGGGCCAACAATATGCAGAATGTTTTTGGATATCTCTTGAATTATTCACATTGTATCATCGACAATAAAACATATGGGAAGCATTTTCCTGCTCTTTTAAAATTTGATAAGTTTGTATTGCTAATGCAAGACTACACTCACCTAAAGGATTATTAGGAACACCATACTAATACTGTGTTTGACCCCCTTTCGCCTTCAGAACTGCCTTAATTCTACGTGGCATTGATTCAACAAGGTGCTGAAAGCATTCTTTAGAAATGTTGGCTCATATTGATAGGATAGCATCTTGCAGTTGATGGAGATTTGTGGGATGCACATCCAGGGCACGAAGCTCCCGTTCCACCACATCCCAAAGATGCTCTATTGGGTTGAGATCTGGTGACTGTGGGGGCCATTTTAGTACAGTGAACTCATTGTCATGTTCAAGAAACCAATTTGAAATGATTCGAGCTTTGTGACATGGTGCATTATCCTGCTGGAAGTAGCCATCAGAGGATGGGTACATGGTGGTCATAAAGGGATGGATATGGTCAGAAACAATGCTCAGGTAGGCCGTGGCATTTAAACGATGCCCAATTGGCACTAAAGGGCCTAAAGTGTGGCAAGAAAACATCCCCCACACCATTACACCACCACCACCAGCCTGCACAGTGGTAACAAGGCATGATGGATCCATGTTCTCATTCTGTTTACGCCAAATTCTGACTCTACCATCTGAATGTCTCAACAGAAATCGAGACTCATCAGACCAGGCAACATTTTTCCAGTCTTCAACTGTCCAATTTTGGTGAGCTCGTGCAAATTGTAGCCTCTTTTTCCTATTTGTAGTGGAGATGAGTGGTACCCGGTGGGGTCTTCTGCTGTTGTAGCCCACCCGCCTCAAGGTTGTGCGTGTTGTGGCTTCACAAATGCTTTGCTGCATACCTCGGTTGTAACGAGTGGTTATTTCAGTCAAAGTTGCTCTTCTATCAGCTTGAATCAGTCGGCCCATTCTCCTCTGACCTCTAGCAGCAACAAGGCATTTTTGCCCACAGGACTGCAGCATACTAGATGTTTTTCCCTTTTCACACCATTCTTTGTAAACTCTAGAAATGGTTGTGCATGAAAATCCCAGTAACTGAGCAGATTGTGAAATACTCAGACCGGCCCGTCTGGCACCAACAACCATGCCACGCTCAAAATTGCTTAAATCACCTTTCTTTCCCATTCTGACATTCAGATTGGAGTTCAGGAGATTGTCTTGACCAGGACCACACCCCTAAATGCATTGAAGCAACTGCCATGTGATTGGTTGATTAGATAATTGCATTAATGAGAAATTGAACAGGTGTTCCTAATAATCCTTTAGGTGAGTGTATATGATCATATATGATATGATGATATAATAATACGTTTATCATTTGCATCAACTCTTTTCCCCCTGCACTCCAACGCTCAGAACCGATGATATAAGCCTTTCTGCAAGGGGGACTTCCATTAAATTGAATGTGAGATTTAAATCGTCCATCTTTGCAGTGAGAATTTCAGGGACTTAATGACAGGGAATTTAAATTCTATTAACTCACAGATAAAAGCCTGACACAAAATTGCATCTATATTTCATGAGGGAATAAGTACCTAATGAGCAATTAAACGCCTACTGCCTTCAGCCACTTCAAAGATGCTAAAGTGATAAAGCCGTCATGCTTTAACATATGCGTTTTAGCTAGCAGATGTTATAATTATGGTTGAATAGATTTGACCTATAATATGTAACCTCATTAAAATGAGTTGTTTCATTGTGGTTTACTTTTACAGGAGACTTGCACCTGGAGCGCTCGTACGCCAGCTTAAACCAGCTAACACAATCAAAACAACCTTAAAGCTGTTTTTCTTCATCTGGATAATGTGTAATTTATGTCACACAGAAGAAGAAAATTGATCAAAGTCAAAATCAATTGTGTGGAGCAACAGTTATTGATGAAAGAGGCATTCTGAGCAATGTAGTTTAGAAAAGAACATCTTATTACATAAAATCACTCATTTCATCATAAGACAAGTCTGTGCTAGACATCTGGGGAATTGCAGAGGGGGCAAACACCTGGAATCAAGAAGTTTCATTCAACTATGGAAAAATTAAATGAAGCTAATAATGTAAAGATGATACATTTACTGAAATTGATATTCACAACAAATCACTGCACTGCACTGAAAGGCTATGTTCAGTCAGTCTTTTCCATTCTCATGAAAGCCGTAAAAAACACCTTTAACATAGTTCCAGTAGTTCAAAGTAAACATGTATACAACATTATTTACACAACATGTATGTCCAATCAAAACACGTTTTCCCTTCAAATCCGAATTCAAATTTATTTAGTCAAATCAGCTTTACAGAAAATTATGATGTTAATGTTTATAATACCTTAATATCTTCATGCCTCATCATACATCTGGCAGATTAGAGCTGGACGATAATATAGTTTACATTTTGTGACAATACAAGCAATCAACAGTTGAGATTTGCTATGAAGGCCCTACGCAAGTACATTGTGTGTACTGTATGCGGACATAATATAACCAACTTTATATAAAGAGCTGTGCGATTAATATTACATTGCAACAAAAAAAAAATCAAGCAGTTCAGATTCGCTATATAGAATATATTGTTTTACATGAGTATACTGTATGTATGCAGGTAAAATAGGATGACCAGCTTTTAATATATCACTGGGTGATGTAAAGCAACTTGTAACTTGCAATACATACAATCAATCCTCAGCATGCTATGATAGGATTGAAATAATTCTTTCTACATTTTTCTACATTGATAGTGCATTATAATGATCAATGGACTGATTAACACTGGTTCCAAATTAAGGTGAGCATAATTACACCTAACTGGGATAAGATAATGATTTATAGTTTGTCCTATAGTTTTCTGGCTGATGAGATCAGATGCAGTGAATCAGCAGGACAGGACTGATGGACGCCTGATAAGCACTCAACAAGCCTGATATCTGCTATATCTGATATAAGCCCTGTTTACACCTGGGATCAAGATGCGCTTTGTTCGATTGGATCACATGTAGATGAGGGAGACACATACCTGTTTACACCTGGTATTTTAATCCATCTCTTTTGTCCACTTTCAACCACTTTTGTCCTGATTTTTTCTATGGGAGGGTCTATGGGTGGGTAAATCTATGTGTTTTTTCCGATCTTTTGATCTAATGGACAAAATTTACTTGGTCGGTGTCTAGTCGTAGCTGGGGGCGTGGCATGGGGCGGAGTCAGCATGGGGGAAAACAATCCTTTCCCCCTGACTGGAAAAGCATGGTGTTAACCCAGTATGGCCCAAGTAGAATCACCCAACAGAGCATGATACATAGAAAAACTGAGCCGTATTGGGTCGGATTGTCTGTACAGTATCTGTGACTGGACAAACGACCCAACGGAATGGCCAGAGGTGTCATTTTCTCGTCTAAATGCATGCTGCTCCCCCTAATATTACATGACATAATAGCCTGCTTCATAAATCACTTCTTTCGATGAAGACGTTTATTCAGTGTTCCTAAATTTAATTGGATTTTGAGTATGTATTACATACATTCAACGTTTTAAAATTATCATAAAACAGAGTCTTGTGCTATGAAATGCATCAGTTATTGATGAGCTGTTTGCTGTCAATGACGTTTATGACAATGAAGTTTGACTTTATTGGCGTTTTTATTAAACATACTTTTACATTAAAAGTAATGAAATCCCTTATTTTTTCATCTTTACAATAATACCAGCATCATGTAGTGCAAATGTTTAACTGTAATGGGCATATTGCACAGGCTTTCGGAATTGATGAACAGCTCCGTCTGTTTATTCTGCAGTATATAAAACTTCAGATCGGGTTTTTTTAAAAAACTTATTAGAGGTGCAGAACACCAGCAACTTTTCGGCATTGCACCAAGCATAAATCAATCGTAATCACTACAAAAAGTAAAGATCAAGCGCCTAACAAGGTCTACACACGTTAATTCGAATTTAGTTTTCCCCCACAGCATAAATAGATATGATTTTGTTGTGGGCGTTCGTAATAATGGCGACCAAGTCTATAAGCTTTTGCAATTTACATATGAACGCGCACGGAGACTACAGAAAATAGATTACAGGAATTTTCCTCTGATAGTGGCAAGACCATGGCGAACGCTGTGAGTGTGTTAGAAATCAAGAATAGTGAGAGGACATTGTGCTTAGTGCGCTTACTAAACTTGGGTCTCCAGCCGACAAAGTTTAAATCCCATCTGGCTAGCGCACTTTCCATAATGTTTACGCATTAGTTCAGTAGGCGGAGAGTAGATGTCTTTTGCGGCTGTTCAAACCACGTGAGCGTTTACACTACTAAAGCAATCCGGTTGAATGTGTGTTTTTCTGGAAGTGGTCGAAAGTGGACAAACTCAAAATGTTTTAGACCCTGTTTATACCTGTATTTAGCGTCGTCCACTTGTGATCCGATCGACCAAAATGCAACTACATACCAAGTGTAAACAGGGCCTACAGGACAGGCCCTCAGAAACAGCAGACAGGAGACTACATCATCAGCCCCACAAAAACCAACTATACCTCAATCCATCCATTTAGAAACAAATGCAGTGAGAGTTTGGTGAGCTGAGTTACACAGTACTGGGGACTGGAGAGATTTAGAGGGAATATTTATGACTCACCGAGTTTTGCATAATTTAAAATAAATATCCCACAAAAATGTAAATAATTACTATTTTGCAAAATCCATTAATGACAGACTTCATTAGATGAAATAGCTGCTATATAAATACCACCATTAGCTAATGTGATGGGATGAAATAAATGCAAACGTCTATTCAAATATGTTTTAAAAAGAAGTGCTTCCAGAACATTATGTGTGTTTCCAGGGAATTGAGTTTATATGGTGCTAAATGTCATCATAAATGCCAGAATCAATCCATTCAGCAGACAAAAATTGATGAAAAAAAAGATTATCCTCGCCTGCATTAAGTCAGGTTACAATATCAGATACTAAAGCAGAAATCTCTGCCAATTATCATAAAAATAGGAGAGAAAATAATAAAACACACACACATATACACACACACACACACACTCGCCCAAAAGTGCATCACCTCAGTGTGAGCCAGTTCAGTGAATAAGCTTGATAAACGGGTAATTCCCACATTTGAAACAGCCTCCATCAAGTCTCTCATTGGACATTGTACATCCATAAAGGGCAATTGGAAAATTTATTGTATCCCATTTATTGCTATAAAAGGCTAACAACATTCTATGAGGTTTACCAGATCTGGTACAATTACTCCTAAATTGTTATTTCTTCAGATGCCCTGCTGCATTCTGTCAAAAGAATGGTGGTTTCAATGATTTGAGGCCATTTAGGCTTAAGCGACTACACACAAATCATAATAAAACACAGAATTCAGTTTCACCAAGCAATAACAATTCTGAATGCTGTTTTAATGGTTGTTGGTCTGTAAAACACATGATGTTATAGAGGTAGAGGTTTGAATATTGGGGTTTGTGATTGGGCTGTAAAAGAATGCAAAAATTTAATTAATACAGTACAGTACAGATTTTTTTTTTTTCAGTGTAAATGATATTTAGTTAAACATTGTCTGTGTGAAATTAACTGGTTTGTCAGCACTTGTTAATTCTTCATTGTAAAATAATACAGTAGAAAAAATTGTCAAATGCAAGTGAAGGGAATTTGATTTGGAAAGGTTTTTTGCGACATCATGCTTGCTGAGCAAGTGAAGACAGAGACAGTGTTCTTTCAATAAGATTTACTATGTTCTTTCCGAGGGAGTTCTCAGAGAAAAAGAAAAGCATATTGACACTCGTAATGAATCTGGGAAGATTTCTGTGAGCCATACAGTCGCGATTTACTGCTCAGTCCTGAGAAGAACCTGACAATGGCAGCCTATAAGTGAAGGAAACCACGGAGCGACAATTAAATGTAGAAATAGTCACTTGTATGTTGTTCGCTTGTAAAACGCTATAGCTAGGGAAATGTAAGCTATTTTTAGACAAGACTATTTATTTCCCCTATAGCTGAGCAGGTTGGTAGTGCTCATTAAACCATTCAGCCTTTCAAGCTGAGATCATCTTCATTACCTGCTGAAACTCACGGCTGTGTGGCAGGAATTTTCCAGAAGTTTCCCAGATGATAGCTATGTTCAGCAAAGCATGAAGCTGATCTGTGCTATGACAAACATCACTGTCAAGCCACAGTCAGTATATTCATGCCTTCACGGCGGGTTAAAGCCTTTATGTATAATGCATTATAAAAGTATTTGAATGCATTAATTATGCATGCATTGCATGGTCTCATAATTGTAACCCCAGTTATAAAACATTATAATACACTTTTAGAAAGTATAAAGCATTAAAACAGAACGAAAACCAATTTCAGATGTACCAAGGAATCTGTGAATAATATAATCTGTTCAATGCATAATACCATTGATTATGAATATAATGCATTATACATAAAGACTTTAAGTAAAGTGTTACCAATAGGTTTAGACAATTTTTGTTTTTGCAGAAAACAAGCCCTTTCATGGATTCGTACCAAACGTGATGCCCGTTCAAACTTACGGGATAGAGAACAAGAATTGACAGCTGACGAGGGGAAGTTTATCAATGAAACACAAAGCTTTTGCATAGTTGAAGACTTGAAATATAGCACATATACTGTAAGTCGGATAAATGGCATTTATTAAGCTTTCCAGCCTATAAGCATTGGATTGCTGTATAAGATTCTTAAAGAAATATTTATAATGTGGACATAATTTCTTAAAAGTACCACATTAAGCTGAGAAAGATGCCAAGGGAGACATTGAAAAAAATTCAAAGATCTTTGGTTGTTTTATGGTTTAGAAAGGGGATTTAGAAGAACAGTGCTGTTCAATTGCCTCCTGAGGTCTTGTGGGGGCAGGAGAGCGAAAGAGAGGCTTCCCTAATAGGTAGGAAAATACCAGGCATGCCTGTCTTTGGGGACTCGTTGCTATAACAACCTCAGGTTTCCATACAGCCAAAACAGGAATGGTACTCATGACCTTGTCTTGGAAACTCAAATGAGACACTACACTATCTGAAGATGCTCATGTTGAGGGCTTAAATGTTCATACCAATGAAGCAGTACACAAGAACAAATGATATTCTTTCAAGGCCCTGGTTCAGTTTAGTGAAATAGGAGTAAAAATTCATTGGACATTTTGCTTTATGGCCAAATATATGGCCACTATATCCATGCCCTTGTTGAGCATTTACTGGAAATGACTAAAATCCGTTTTATGTTTTTCCATATTCCATGTTGTCCGTTTTCATTTTTTGGGGGGGATTTGTTTTAACGGTTTAATTACATTTTAATAATCAAAAATAATGTTTAATCAATTGAGTTCATAAAAAAATTGTCACACTTTAGTTAAAGGGTCTATGTATAGTAACTATTAACTATGACTTTTGCCTCAATAAACTCCTAATTGGTGCTTATTAATAGTTAGTAAGGTAGTTGTTAAGTTTAGGTATTGGATAGGATTAAGGGATGTAGAATATGATCATGCAAAATAAGGCATTAATCTGTGCTTTATAAGTACTAATAAATAGCCAATAACCTACTAATATGCATGCTAATAAACAACTATAGTTAATAGTGAGAATTGGACTTTAAACTAAAGTGTTACCAAAAAATGTTTCGACCATTTTAATTGGATTTAATACTAATTTATTATCAAAAACAATGGTAATCAAATGAATGCATAAACAATTTTACCAATTTAATTAATCTTGTAATCAAATGAATTTTGAACAATTCAATTCAACAAATTGCGGCTGTTTTAATTCAAACATGGATGAAAAATTGTGTAATACTGTGTGATATTCCTTAAAAATTATGTTTTAATAAACTGTATTATTATTATAACTTTGAGAAGAACTTTTACTGTACAATAGTAATATATTTATGTCATAATTTCTTCATGCTAATCCAAACTTCTACTTTGATGGGATGTAGTGAAGAGCTTTGAGTTTCTGTGAGTATCTGACAATAGTTTTTCTGGTGAAGTGACTCTCAGAGCAGCTCTGGAGATATAGTTCATGTGTTCATGTCCTCATATAGTGAGACGGCAGATGCTAAAAACACTACGAGCGCCACGTGTGCTTCAGTGTGTGTGTGTAGATGAAACTGAGGCATTCATTCACACAGAGACAGAACATGCAGATAAATATCGTCATTTAAGTGTACAGCCCTGCTTTTGATTTATTTATCCAAATTTCGGCAAATTCTGTGATTCAGTTTTCGGCATCTCGGAAATCATAGGGCCCTAAGTCTGTTCATTATAAAGAGGTGTCTATATACTTTTGGTCATGTACTGTAAGTCACAAATTGTGTTTTGGAAATATTTCATTATCTGATACCCAGCTAATTGTTGTGGAGCAGATCGCACTTAGCTGTTGCTAAAGCAACCGATTTTCACTCTAGAATGCACACATGAGTCCAATTACAGACAGACAAAAACCACACGATGAAAATGCTGTATTGTTCTGCTAAACATGTAATGTGAATACATTTCCCTTGAGCGGACATGGATATCTTCTCTTGACCATACTTCTGCATTTAAAGAACTCTTAATTATCCCATTACAGGCGTTTAACTCATTCAGTCAGGCGTAGCATCACATCTAAGTGGCTCTTTGATTGATCAGATGAAAACTACTGCTGAGCTATTAACTTCTATTCCAGCAGGAGGGACATGATGATATTTTTAAAAGAAACGTTCATGGATTTTACAGTGCAGATCTCAATAGAATCCAATGATCTGATAAATACACAGCAGTGGATTGAGTTGTGAGTAGATTGCTGAGTGAATTGGTAGGGAGGAAGAGTAGATGGGAAAAACCCCCAAAAACTTTAAAGCGGAAAATCACATTCTGGTCATTACTCTATTAGAAAGAAAACATGTTGACATTTAATAACTACACAGGATTGCTCAGCATGCCTCCCTTAATACTAATCTCTCCTCTGATCACAGCAAAGCCTGACAAATATGTTTCCCATTTCCCACAAACCAGTAGATCACATAGACCATGAAATAGCTCATATCTGTCACCATTCTGTTTAGTTTTGTTCATGGACTTTCAGTTTGTTCAGTTTCCCGCCACTCGTCTGTCTCCCTGGTTACCGTCATTATGAGTTCATGTAGTTCAGCTGTCTGTTTAATCATCTCGTTTGTGTTCACCATTTAAGTTGTTCCTTCTCCTGCACTCCTTGTCCGGTCACCGTTATGTTTTGTTGTGCTGTTGCCTGTCTGTCTGTCTGTCTGTCTGCCTGCCTTGAGAGTATTTGTAATTAAACTACGCTTTGAACTTGATTTCATCTGTATTCGTCTTCCTGCCTGCACACACCCGTGACAATATTTAAATATTATATATATTAAGTAGTGATGTGATGTAGTGATATAACAAATCTGACTCATACCGATAAGTCAATTATTTTCATGTTATGGTTGATAAAAAATGATTAAAATTCTACATTATTTAGTCAAAATAAATTAAAAATAAAACATAAAAAAATAAAATTGATCATTTATATACTGCAAGTGAATTTAGGCATCATACTATGCACCGATATATTTCTCAGCCAATACCAATAACGGATTATTCAGAATGATATCTGCCCATATCGATATTTGATTTTTTTGAGGATCTTTCCCAACTAATGCTGTAAACTATACAAGGAACATTCTCATTTGGTACATTGCTATGATATTAGAGGTTAAGTCCAAACTATTGTATTAAACTTTTTTATTTTCAGATTTAATAATTATACTCAAATAAATACTTACATAAGGTAGTTTTAAAAACACTTGTCTTCAAACATACATATATAATTAACAGTAAACAACCTCCTCCTAGTGTTATTGTAACTAACAAACTGTGAACACTGGATAACTGAGCTAAATGCAACGTTGAGTGACATTGTTCCCAAGCTGGTTGAAAAAAACGATTGAGCGATTGCATGAGACATGATACATTTCGGTAAGTTGTGCTGTCTCGTTCAACATAACGTTTGATGTTCGTGCATGTTTTTTTCATGCTATAACTAAAGGTGACGCCGTTTGAACTGAGGCGCCACAGCGATGTTGTGTGTCATTTAAGAGAATTTGAAAGCTGAGACTTTGTTGCTTATCAGAAGTAACAAAGCTCTTTGTGATTATTGGATGGGAGGCGCACTACAAATAATGTGTGGTGTAGGCAAAAACTGCGGACCTGGTAACCCTGGCTTGAACTACGGGTGATTCAAAGGGTCAAATATACTCTGCTTTAACAGTAATGCATTATTGTCGCGTTAACTTTGACATTTCTTCACACACAGTATGAGTTGCAGTATTGGAGTCTGACAGGTTTTTCCACCCTCTTTTGATTGACAGGATATAATCAGCCCTGATCATAGGCTGTTTTTAAACAATCGGCCGATGGCAGATAGTGGAAATAATAGCTTTTATTGGCAGATACATCGGTACATTCCTACATTTAATGTACAGATATTAAAGAAAATAATTCTATAAAGCAAAGAAATGAGCATGTAATATACATTGTTAACCAATACAATAGTCAATATGGTACAATTATAGCATGTGTCCCTAGTACTTTTTTTTTGTTAAAAACAAAACATAAAGGGTTCATATATTTTATTTTTAAC
Source organism: Rhinogobio ventralis (assembly GCA_039654625.1). Taxonomy (NCBI): domain Eukaryota; kingdom Metazoa; phylum Chordata; class Actinopteri; order Cypriniformes; family Gobionidae; genus Rhinogobio; species Rhinogobio ventralis. Next base: position 36,484,171 of record CM077206.1, read on the forward strand.
GTAAACAGGCCTTTTTTACTGCTTTTTTCTCTTTTCCTACAAATTATTAAGATCAAAATAAAAAAAAACCAAAGAAACTCTTTCCCAATTCCATAATCATTCAAATGGAAAGAGCCATACTTACATCTTATTACAAAAAAACAACAACAAAAATGTATTTTTAGACATGGGAGGAAGTTTTGAGTTATTTGAACACTTACAGTATTTTTTCATAGCACACTGAACTCAGCAGCAGTCTTCATAATCAGCTGCATTCATGCTACAGGCGGCACATTATCATTTGAGTCTATGATCATTCTGGTCCCTCTCTCCTCTGATTAAGACTAAGGGCCAGATTTACTAACAGCTTGCGCCAGCGCAAAACTCTCTTTTTTGGATTTCCTAAACACAAGCAGTGAAGAATTAGCGCTGAAAAGGCATAGACAGGGTTATTTTTGCGGCTGACCTTATTGCATATGCATTTGTAGGTGTTTCCCTTTCAGACGCCAAATTTATGGAAGGAGGGAATTTAAGTGAATCACGCAATGTGATTTACTAAGGTTTGCCCTTGTCAATTTACTGATGTTTGCGCCATTATTTACAGCCCCAAAAAAGCATGCCTTAAACCAGACGCTAATTTGCGCTGCTCTTGGTAGATTGCTTTGGGCCCTGATCAGACAGAATGCGTTTTTTGCAGTGAGAGGCGCCTTTTTAAAAGTTTTCTATTGGCAGTGAGTGTTATGCACGCTGTTTACGCGCCCTGGGCACCTCGCGTTTTAACCGCCTGCTGCACCTCACGTTTTTGTAGGAGCGCTCTGAGCACCTGAAGTTGAAAAAGAAAAACTAAACAGAAAAGTGTTTGACGTCATTAGAGGCGGGCCTTCTGTTGTGGTGACAGCTACCTTGATTAGACTGACAGGACAGCTGATTCGGGGGTTGCCAAGCACTGCTCTTTTCTAAATAAAAAAATGTCAACCAAAAAAAGGCAGTGCGGTGCACCTCGCTTTTTCAAACCTGAAAAACTTGTTCTGTCTGATCGGGGCTTTGGTCATTATGGAAATGATCCGGCTTTGCATGTCGTCAGTAGATCCAACCCGATCTCACGGCAATTTGTGTATTTGACGAGTTGCCAAATTCGTATGAATTCGTACGAATGACCTACCTCAAACCCCGCCCCTAAACCTCCCCGTCACTGGGGTTTAGACAAAATGTACAAATTCGTACGAGTGAGGTCGTACAAATTCGTACAAATTAGCCACCTTGTAAAATACGTACAAATTGTTCGTGAGATAGCGTTGGTAGATCACACTCAGAATTTTCCACTCCCATCTGCGCTTTTTTGGAATTGTGCTCTCATGCTAATTTGCCCTGTTTAGTAAACCTGGCCCTACAGTATGCGTTAAGCCTCAGACAACTTCACACAGCGACTCGCATGCCAGTTTCACTTTTGGCGAAAAGCAATACAACCACCAAAATAAATCCTCCTATTAATAAGGAAACTACACTGTAAAAAGTGGTAACCTGCGATTGTGCAGTCAGTCACATGAGATGAAGACTCCACTAATATTAGTAGTCTAATAAAAGTTGTCTTATTTTACATGGAGAGGGTCCCCTCATGGAGGTCGCCATGTTGGCATCACATGACCAGCTGAATACTACTTCCAGTTACTGGACATTATTAATCTTGCCTAAAAGAAAATAGCACATTTCTACAATGGCATTTGTAACCAAAAAATGTTTCATCAAGTCCAAGATGACTGCTACATCAACAAAACAGTAAGTGAACCTTAATAATTTAATTTTAACAAAAAAAACTATATGAAAGATTTAACAAAAATAACAATAATCATCCACAAAAATAACTGTGATCTCTGATCTCTGTTCACGCTTTCCTTATTATCTGGACGGCAGCTGTTTATTATGCAGTCAATTGTGCTACAGAAGGCCACGAGGGACATTATTTAATAAGAAGTAATAAACTGAATACAGAATCAATTACAGCTCCCTTGGCTGATGCCGATGATGGCATTCCCTTCCTATTAATATCTCACACTAGCCGTACTCTGAATGCTAAAAGGAGGATGGTTGCTTCAGTGGCATTTGGTACCAATTTTTGACAAAAAGTTCAATTTTAAGAGCATGTCTTAAATTATATTTTCTTGCACAGTGAGTTGTGGTGCTCAGAATCCATCAGTGCATCCTCACATGAGACACTGTCAATCCTGGGATTTTGTGGGTCAGTGCAGATGCTTGAACCAGATAATAAAGTTAATAATGGCCTGCTGGTCAAGATGTAAGCATTGTGTATTTGAGGGGTTTTGGTTCAAAGGCCAACAATTTTCCCTCCTTTTCAGCAAAAGGAAGGCTTAAAGTCCGTATAAAAGTCTGTGTAACATTTGATTCTTTTCAATGATTACAGAACTTTGCAGGTCTATAATACAGATTTCTATTCTGAATGATTGAAATACAGTTTTTATGAGACAGTCTTGTGGCTCTTAACAAATACGACTTTTTTTTACTCTGTATATTTCTTGCGCTGGTGACTGATGCAGTACTCAGGGGTCACATTTTCCTCCCAAGTAACAAAAGGGGAAATCTTGAAACTTTTGATTCAGTTTCCATGTTCTTTAATATATATTTTCTCACTTCACCAGAAAGGCGAGAAGGAGAAATAAGGAGAAAGACAAGGAAGGAGACAAGTAACGGGCACACCATCTATCTCTGTCCCTGGTTTGAAGAAGGTGTTCTTTCTATCTTTGTCAGTGTTTGAAAATGTTCAAATGCCATTCAGCATATGACCAAGGACTGGCAGAGGTCAAATGCATTGTGCCAGTCCGGCCACTTCCATGGCCAAAGCCTGGTGGGTTTGGCCAAAAACAACATGATGCAGTCAAACAGATAAACCGCATAGTATGTATGCATTTGTTGTTTTTTTTGAGGGGGAAAATAGATGCTTTCTACTGTGATCAGTTTTGATAAAGCATTGTATAATACATAACATTAATATGTATCGCTTATCACATATTCACATATTTTGTGAAATATGTATATAGTATATATACAGTTATACCAACAAAAATATAAAGACAAGGCAGAACTGTTCATCACCATGCAATTTAATTTCTGAATCCGCGTTTTGAGTGAATCCGGTAAACCAATGATTCAACAGACCATTCATAAAGACAACCATTTACTCCTAAATGAATCAGCTGTTCGAACCAATTGAATGAATGAATGAATGAACGAATGAATGATTGACTCAATGACTTAATCATTAAGACATTTACTGCCACCCACTGGCAATTTTAATTTCTTATTTATGGTATAATTTCATATTTCCATATTAATGAAAAAAAGTATATAGTTCACCCAAAAATATTTCTTTCTGAAGCTACTTTTTGCAGTCTATTTTAACAGTGAAGCACTGAGCTTGAATTGATATGCAGTTAAAATGAACTTTTATTAACAACAGTAATGTGCAAAAACCTAATTTTTATAGGGAAAATATGGCTAATAAGTAGTGGTAATTTCATGTCTTTTTTGAATTAAAAGTGCTCGTTTGCCACAGTGTGTTTTCCTACACCTTTAAACTTTTAGTTTTATATATCATCACATTAACAATAACATTAAAATTGGATAATATGTTGGGGTTTGAAGTGCTGGAAAATGTGTGCAGCACCCGAAAGCCCTTGAAAAGCGAAAATATTTCTTTCTAAAGCTACTTTTTGTAATGTCTATTTGATGCTTTACACAATAATGACTTTAAATTATCTTTTGGGGGTAATTTCTCAGGCAAATTTGATGTGAGATTAATTTGCAATTAATTAGATTAATTAATCGACACATTATGTAATTAATTAGATAAAAAAATGTAATTGCTGGACAGCACTATATATTACATAATTGATGTTTGATTGGCCAGGACAGATTGGGCCAAAATGTACTTTTACATTTCATTGTTTAATAACTTGGCATCTTTAAAAAAACAACAAAAAAAAAAAAACAGGATTTCCCTTAAAAAATTAGGTTAGGTAACCATTTTTTTTACAAGTTACATGTAGTTGTGCATAATTGCGTGCAGCTGACCCCAAACCACACCCTAATCCTAACCCTACAGTAAGTACATAGTTAACTATTATTACTCAGTACTTAAATATATAATTACACTGTAACACGGACACCTTAAAATAAACCAAATATTAAGTACTGCCTGGCAACTATATGTTTTTATCATTGTTGTCTTTGCACATTACACTGAGATTCGAGAATAAAATATTGTATACATCAGATTTGAGTACCATTTTCCAAGAGGAACGCAATTACTGCAAAAACTGTGCTGTATGACATTCTCTGTTATTAAATAAAGGTAAAGAAAGTGGTGGCAATCATGCACTAGAGTGGCGTGATTTGACCTCTGTAACCTCTGTCTGTCTTAGTTATGTCATCCAGATTCACAACCTATAGATACAGCAAAAAATCAATAAGCCAACATCACGCTATCTTTGCCCTGTTAAGTGAACAATCTGCACAAAGACAATGAATGAATGGCACAGTTTTATGTTTTTCAATCTGCCATATGGTTACAGGGGCATAAAGCAGACCCCATTATACACCTGAGACTCTCTAGTTTGAAAGAGAGACAGAGAAAGGAAAAAGGTGGGTGAGGAGATGGCTGGAAAAGATCATGAAAGAGATGAAGAGATGTTGCTGGCAGAGGGAGAGAAAACAGAAGGGAACAGAGAACCATCACACACCAGATTCACGTCCATTAAACAATAAATGGTTGCAGAATCTCCCAAGATACCAGTGACATTACAAAGAGAGATAAACAACAAGAACAGATTTATTTCAGACAGTATTTCCACTTAAAGTCAACATAACAATAATTTCTTAATGCACATTCCTGGTCTTATTGTGCACAATTCACTGATGCACAGAAAAAAACCTGCTTCTCTTAAACTATCAAAAATATAATAACGTCCTCCGCCTATGAAGTGACATTTTCCTTTTGAACCTCTCCCCTCCAAACACTAGAATATTTCACATGATCCAATCAACTCCCAGTTTCACCTATTCTTTCTCATTGAATTCCCTGTTTCACCCAGAAATACAACAAATCCAAAGGACTCCAAAGGAGAATCCCTTCTTATCCTGAGCTATTCAAAAACTCTCAATGGTACATTAAGAACTGAGTGTACATTGAGTTTCTGTGTACAACTCTTAAAAATAAGGTCATTAAAAAATCCAGTTTAAATAGCACTATTTTTATTCACTATTGACATGAAAATGTTAACAAGACATGCAGATTGAATAAGCACAATCGATATATTTTCCAAAATATAAGTGTGACGAGCCGGGCGAGCGAGAGCCGTGAGAGAGCGACACGAGGCCGGGGAGTGATTTTGATGATGAAATCAATCGTGTCTCTCTCTCACGGCTCTCGCTCGCCCGGCTCGTCACAATAAGCATTTCTTTTATTTTTTTTATTAAAATATAAGCATTTTTTTTCGTTCCACTTTCATTTCATTTGCCGCTTGATGCTTCTCATATTCAACAGAAATGTCAGCTCTTATCAGTTGGGAAACGTGGTGGTGGCACCAGTGCGACCTTTAACAAAATGTAGTCGCACCAGCAGTAAAAAAAGGTTGCAGTCTGGATCCCTGAAAGTGACCTATATAATGCAATTAAAGGTGCAGTACGCGATTTCTGAAAAACGCTGTTGAAAGCGGATCGGCCCAAACAGTACAACACACTTGTAGCCAATCAGCAGTAGGGGGCGTGTCCACTCATGATGGGGGAGGAGAGAGAGTGAAGTAAGTAACGTTAGATGTTATATTTGTTTCATTTTCTGTATTTTATATTATTTACATTTTTATATTATATTACATTTCTGAATGTAATAATAAAATTTGACTTATAAGCCAATGCAACTTATCTGTGCTTATTTTTTCTCAACATTGCAATTTTTACCCGATGTGACACAGTATGGTGTGACTTATTTTCCAGAAAATACGATAATATAGTTTTAATTGAAGTGTTTATGCCCTTATTAAGCATAACTGGAGTAAAATTGTGCATGTAAACACACTCAGTGTCTCAAAACAAGATTAACATTTTATACTTAGAATGTCCTGATACAAAATAGAACAACACTAATCATAATGACTAAAGTATTTTGAAGTGCTTTGAAAGACCTACAGTAATCAAACGCTAATGAGTTCCCTGTGTTTTATCATAATGCAACCACTGTTTTGATAGCAATAGCAATATGTCAGAAAGGTACAGAAGCGATCCTAACACCATCTTCCATATTTCTGACTGGATGCAGCTTAGAAACTACAGACGAACTCCATTTTCCATCATCGTAAATTATGAATGAGTCCTTAGGCGGCTGTTCCTGTTGTGGAACGAAGCCATCCCAGCAATGTATATCTCTGTGGATGAACACTAGCATTAATGTGTGAAAAAAGAGAGACATCCTATTCATTGATCTCATGGAATAGCCAGTGCACACAAATTACAGACCACTGTGTTCTTGTATTTAACAGCACACGGAAAGACCAGTCGCTGGGGATTGTGGGTAAGAGGGCGCACTTTCACGGCTACTTAAGACTTGCTAATGGCTGGTTGATTTCTTGCAACTGCTCCAGGTATTTATAAGTGCGAACAGCACATTTCCCATGTAAAATTACTGATTAAGGGAAAACCACAGACTCAAATTAATTAGCACAGCATGAGGTAGCACTTTACCTTGTTTATCAGAGTAACCATGTTAAAGTCAGCATCGAATTACTTCCTTAATACAGGTTTCTGATCTCATCGTGAACAATATATATAAGAAAGGTAAAGACATCATTCATATAGTCCATGTGACTCCAGTGGTTCAACCTTAATGTTATGAAGCGACAAGAATACTTTTTGTGTGCAAAAACCCCCCCTAAATAACGACTTTATTCAACAATTTCTTCTCGTCTGTGTCAGTCTCCTACGCTGTTGACGTAGTAAATACAGTGCAGAGCTTCCACAACCACCAGGGAATACCGTTTCCATAAAAGAGTGTACATGGTCTGCAACAATGCTTAGGTAGGTGGTACGTGTCAAAGTAACATCCACATGGATGGCAGGACCCAAGGTTTCCCAGCAGAACATTGCCCAAAGCATCACTTGCCTCCGCTGGCTTGCCTTCTTCCCATAGTGCATCCTGGTGCCATGTGTTCCCCAGGTAAGCGACGCACATGCATCCGGCCATCCACGTGATGTAAAAGAAAACGTGATTCATCAGACCAGACCACCTTCCTCCATTGCTCTGTGGTCCAGTTCTGATGCTCACGTGCCCACTGTTGGCTGTGCAGCCCCATACACAACAAACTGTGATGCACTGTGTATTCTGACACCTTTCTATCAGAACCAGCATTAACTTCTTGAGCAATTTCTGCTACAGTAGCTCGTCTTTTTGATCGGACCACACGGGCCAGCCTTCACTCCCCACGTGCATCAATGAGCCTTGGCCGGTTCACCACTGTTCCTTCCTTGGATCACTTTTGATAGATACTGACCACTGCAGACCGGGAACAACCCACAAGAGCTGCAGTTTTGGAGATGCTCTGACCCAATCGTCTAGCCATCACAATTTGGCCCTTGTCAAACTCACTCAAATCCTTACGCTTGCCCATTTTTCCTGCTTCTAACACATCAACTTTGAGGACAAAATGTTCACTTGCTGCCTAATATATCCCATCCACTAACAGGTGCCGTGATGAAGAGATAATCAGTGTTATTCACTTCACCTGTCAGTGGTCAAAATGTTATGCCTGATAAACACACACACACACATACATACAACAAATAAATACATTTTGGATTACAAATTATTTCGATAGTCCACTTTAGACATTCAACTAAATATAAGTAACTTTGCAACTACATGTCAACTTGTTATACTAAACCAAACTCTAAACTAACAGTCTGAGAGTTAGTTAACATGTAGTTGCAAAGTTACTTATAGTTAGTAGAATGTCTAAAGTGAACTACCAAAATAAAGTGTAACCTATATTTTTTTGCTCTTCATTTGGCAAAAACTTGCTTTGCTTCTGAAACGATTTTCCTTTATGGATGATGTCATCAAGCCCTCTAATTTTTGAACCCCTGCAATAACGTCAAACAGAGAATATTTTTCAAATCAATTTTTATATATATATCTCATTGAATATCTCGTTTCAGTCTGAAATACATCACATCACTTAAGTAAATTTGGTTGAAAATGCTGTTTCATGTAGACTGAATTAGCTCCAGTTTTGTCTACACTTAAAAAAAAAATGGTGTAGAAAACAATTTTCGTTCAGAAATTGCTGGTTTTCACAATTAAAATTTCAATTACAAAGAAACAGCAAGCAACACACTGAATTAAATGCAAAATTTTTAAGTAGAAAAACTTAAATAGTATTTACTCCAATAATATTTGTTTTATTTACAACTTCGAAGAATAATTTTTTTGCAGTCTAGTCAGTATCGTGTGGCTTTGGAAAAGTCACTAAAGTGCCCACCCACATTCTTTCCATGATTATAATGTTGGCGCGGAAAAGTGGGTGGATTATTTCTTAATAATCGCTCATGTCTGACATGTCATTCCACACCCTAAGCTGAGAAAAGGATCACAAAGGTGTACAATCTGAGGTGCTCAGTTCAGTTTGAGGGTAGAATATCTCATCATCCTCCGTCTCCTCAGGCAAACTGCCAGTGTGTGTTTCTGATGTAACTGAACGGAAACCGCAATGTGTTTCACAATCAAATGTTCTGCCCATAGGGAATAACCTGCGTTTAATACTTCTGTCCTCATCTGTTGAATTGGTGGATAGGTTTTTGTTTCTGAAGGCATTTCTGCTGACCTTATATCACACTACAATAAGTCATTAATTTATTCATTTTATTAGTACCGCTCCGAAGCAATTTCATTGTGCCCTGAACTCAGGCCACTTTCCACAGTTTATTTACATAGAAGCGGCGTTCAACACAGTCGAGTCATGATTGCTCTCGGGTGTAAAGTGAAGGACGATGACTCTTAGACGGTCCCCGCAGCAAGAGACTTAACCCTAATGGATTTTCCTCTCTGCATCTCTCCCGTCCTCCATCTATTACCCCTCTCAGAGCTCATTACAGCTCTGCTCATTATGAGGAGTATAAGAGATAGATGCATTCAATATTGCAAATGTCTCACATTCTTCATGATGTGTTTTCATCAACATGCTGAAGTCTTTCTTTCCTTTCAAACCCTTAACAATACAAGCAAACTACCTCAGATCCAGCCGACTCTCAACAATAAAAGTAAACTACCTCAGATCCAAGAATGAATAAATTAATTAATCCAAAGTAGGGCTGTACACAATTGTGATATGGGCTACTGTCTGCGAATATTAAATGTGTGTCTGTGTGAATGAGTGCCTCGGTTTCATCTACACACACACACACACACACACTGAAGCACACGTTGCGCTCGTAGTGTTTTTAGCATCTGCCGTTTCACTATATGAGGACATGAACACATGAACTATATCTCCAGAGCTGCTCTGAGAGTCACTTCACCAGCATCTCACCATTTCATTTGAGAAAAACTATTGTCAGATACTCACAGAAACTCAAAGCTCTTCACTACATCCCGCCAAAATAAAAGTTTGGATTAGCTTGAGGGGTTTCACTTTATTTTGAGGGTCCCTTTAACCCATTCTGTTGACTATAAGTAACGTTGCACCTACTGTATATTTCTACTAACTCATAAGAGTGTTAGTAGAGTATTAGTAGACTGGAAGGGTTAGGGTTAGAATAAGTTGACATGTAGTTGCAAAGTTTGTATAGTCAGTAGAATGTCTGTTGCAGGACCATCACAATAAAGTGATAGGAGATATTAAGCAGACAGTCTACTAATACTCTAATGAGAGTTAGTTGACATGTAGTTGCAAAGTTACTTATAGTCAACAGAATGTTCAAAAGGGACCATCAAAAGAAAGTGCTACCGCTTTAAGAAATTATTACAGAAATATATTATTGTACAGTAGAATGCACTTCTCAAATAAAACAATAAAATAATACAGTTTATTAAAACATTTAAGGAAAATCCCACAATATCACAAATTGCAAAAGTACTGTTTTTGATAATACATTTGTATGAATTCATAAAAAACTCAAATTACAAAAGACAATGCAGAATGTCTAAAAAAAAAACACATTTCATAGGGCAGTATTTTTGTTAAAATTGTAATCAATTTTGTTAAAAATTGTTAAAGTTTTCTGAATTCAGTTGATTAGACACCTTTTTGATTATTAAAATGTAATTAAATCATTAAAACAGAATCCAGAAAAATTGAAAAACAGAATTGGAGGGGCAAATTAATTAGCCAATTCAAGAGCCCTACAGTCAAAATAATAAATAATAATTAGTTGTGTCCCAAATGACCCAATATGCACTTATAAATGTACTCTTAACTAGTGTATAATTGTTATAAGAGTCGGATAGCCCCTTCCACTACGACAGTTGTGTATGTGAAGAGTCTAAGGCGCCATTCACAAAGAACACATATTTGCTGTTAAAAATGTGCGACGCAGGTCAGTGGAGTGAAAAGGTCTGAGCGCTGCATATTTAGAAAGAAGCGTCATGCATGAGACGCAAAAAACGCGTCTTACATACTAGCAAGCGTTTACATTGAAAAACAATGAAAAAGTAGCACAGTGGAATGGAAAAATGCTATCTGTGTGAATGGCCCCTAACACTCCACACCACATTTAGAACCAGATTTACTAAACAGGGCAAATTAGTGTGAGAGTGCAATTCCAAAAAAAAGCACAGATGGGTGTGGAAAGTTCTGCATATGATCTACTGACGATGTGCAAATTAAAGAACACCGACACAGCCGGATCATTTCCTTAATGACCGACACAATCTACCAAGAGCAACACAAATTAGCATCTGGTTTGCATGCTTTTTTTTGGCCTGAAAATAATGGCGCAAATACCAGTAAATTGACTAGAGCAAACCTTAGTAAATCACCTCGCATGATTCATTTAAATACTCTCCTCCCATAAATTTTGTCGTCTGAAAGGGAAACTTCTACAAATTGCATATGCAATAAGGTCAGCTGCAAAAATAACCCTGTCTACGCCTTTTCAGTGCAAATTTATCACTGCGTGTCTTTAGCAAATTATGACAATAGTTTTTAAACGGCAAAAGAGAGTTTGCGCTGGCCCTTTATCTGTTAATTAAGTGCATCATCTGGATATTTGAACAGCAGTGTTTTTTTTGTTTTTTTTTCAGTGCAAACACACTATTTATGTTCTATTTATACTACAAAATGTAACAAAATAGTACATGCTGTAAGTACGAGTTTTGGGGGTCTGATAAGAACCTTTAGTTTTAAGAGTGACAAAACAAGCAATTCAAAACAGAATAGAACACAAAATGACACAAAACAGCAAGAATCTGGCTCAGCTGTAAAATACTTGGAAATAAAACAAACTAAATACTTACTAAATTTACTCGTCCATTGTAACAATCTAATTGACTATTTTGAGGTGTTTTCTAAGCAAATATTGGTGTGTATGAACCACATTCTATACACAATGCACCACACTGATCATTTGTTACAGTTGCACTTCTGGTTAAATGCATTTCATTGGTTCTCTACTACTATGTTACTCAATGCCAATCAAGTCAAATATAATCAAACAGCTTTTGAAACTGAAATACTGAAGTGAAGTTGACAAGTTCTGCTGTGTAAATGCTGTACTTCATCTAAATCCACTTACGCACAGTAAAGGGGTTTTATTACCATGCATGCAGCTTTTATGAGCTCAAATTATTTAGCATAACTGAACTTTAAAAGATTCATTTTTCACACTGCAACACTATTGAAATTAACTACTGAAAGTGATTAAAATGCTGAAAAAAACAAACAAACACTTTCCCTACATTTAAATACAACTGAATGTCAATCTCGTGGACAGATTATGCATCACACAGCCAGCAGAAGTAATCGAAGGTTTAATGGTTATTTAACAAGGGAGCATTTACTGTCAGACGGCTGTTTCTCAGTGACAGTATGTATGCATGTGCACACACACACAAGAATACACATCCACACACAGCATGCAGCAAGAAAAACTGTGCAAAATAAGAGAGGAAGAGTGGCAAACACACACAAAGCAAGCTCCATCCACACATTGACTCAGTGATGCTCCGTTACCTTGCAGCAGCTGAAGACAACACACTACGAGAGCGCTTCACTTTGCCATGCCATCTGCTCCGAGCACAGGGTGCAAAGACTAGGACCAACTCTGTCTTCCAACTCTGACGTTCCCGTGCTCTCTCTCTCTCTCTCCCACTTTCAGCAGACAGACTGCTCCTGAAGGATTTTTCTGAGGGAGCTAATAGAACTACATGTACACCTCTCTCTCTCTCTCTCTCTCTCTCTCTCTCTCCACCTTTAGCTCATCGTAGTGCTCCCTGTCTATTCGCGTCTCCAGAGACGCTTTCTCTGTGCTCTCTCTCTCTCTCTCTCTCTCTCTCTCTCTCTCTCTCTCTCCCTCTTTCTCCCTCTCTCTCCCTCTCTCTCCCTCTTTCTCCCTCTCTCTCCCTCTCTCTCCCTCTCTCCCCCTCTCTCCCTCTCTCCCACCCTCATTAGATCACTGAATTGACTACTTCTCACATGTATGTTTGTTTATGGAGAAACGAGTGTGTGAACACGTGTACCACTGGTTTCCATATGAACCCTCTGATGCATCACAATGGAAAAATCTTCATTTGTTTTTCAAAATAAGAAAATAATCATCAGTCTTTCATTATTATAAATTTTTATTTTTATTTTTTTATTGGGAGAGGTAAACATCTCTATACAGCTATGTACATGTAGTGGACACCTTGCATATAAACAATGTCCATTTTAAATCAGTTGCTGTGAACAGACATCATCTGTGTGTCTGTACTGTGTGTGTGTGACCTGCCTGGAACTGCTTTAGCAGTTCGTTTACTGGAAAAATGTGCAACTTTTGCACACCTTAGAACGTTCGTCAACCAATCAGAATCAAGCATTCAATAGCTCCGTAGTATTCCCCTTTTTCCTAACGAGCCTCCTGCGTTTTAGATCAGGGAAGGCACTTCAGGTTTAGGGAGGTTCCACTATAATTAATAATTTCAAATCATAAGATTGCACTACAAATAATCCATATCCTTAAAATTTCCTTCATGTTCTCATGTTGAGACTTCAAAAGAATAATGTAACGCTTGGTAATTTAATGTGACGTGGTATAACAAGAATATGGCAAGAACTATTTTCAGTTGCTGCACTCTTTTCCTCCTGATTATTATTATTTTTCTTTGTATTCCTCTGTAACAGTATGGAAAAGGATACTGCGCATTTATGGTCTGCTCTCCTGATTCAGTTTACGATATATCCCATTAATAATTCACTGGAATGCACTAAGAGCTTCTCATTTTTCTCCACAAATTCTAACGTCTCTATTCAGGTTTGTTTTCACACGGATGCTTTAAAACGTAATTGTCTCACCTTTTCACCATTAAATCCCTATTAGCAGTGTTTACTGTTATGTTTCTAAAGGAGGTAAATACAATATTTAGTGTTTGTCAAAATGTGTGCATGATGTGTGTATGTGTATGTGTGTGTGTGTGTGTGTGTTTGTGTCTAACCTCAAGCTTCCCCAGGGAGGCTGATACTGTAGTAACTATACTGTTAATTATGGATTAAAGCATCAGCTGACAACTGCTATTCACTTTGTTACTAAATATAAATCTTAACATAAATAATATATGCAACATTGCCTGTTTACAATTAAATACACCCTAAAACCAAATGTTTTGTCTAAAAAAAAAATAATTAACGTAACAGTATCTAATTTTGAGTTATAAGAAATAATGAGATTTTTGTTTGACAAACAAACTGCATTGAGTTAGAAGAGCTTAATGATTTGTAGCATAAACAGTAATTGTTAAGCACATGCTAAATGTAGCTTGCATGTAAATTTATTGAACAAGTTATATATTATTTGTCATTACATTGCTGATAGAACAACATTCAATGTATTGTATACCTTCATGAGGTCATGACAACCTCTACTCTTCAGAACAATAATAACAACAAAACTTCAATATATTAAACATCTCAGGTTACGACTGTAACCCTTGTTCCCTGAGAAAGGGAATGAGACACTGCGCTGTAACGCACTTTGGGGAACGAGTACCCACTATGCCACACCGAAAATCATGCCTGCCCTAGTGTGAAGCTGGAAACCAGGTACACTTAGGACGGGAGCACCTTAGCGCCTTGCGTCGCAGGGAGGTACAGACTATAAAACCTTATGAAGGTGTGCGGGGTGGCCAACCCAGCCGCATCACAGATCTCCTGTAGCGGGACTCCAGAAAGGAGGGCCCTAGAGGATGCCATGCCTTTAAGTAGAGTGAGCCCTCACGACCAAAGGTGAAGGCAGATTGCACACCTGATAGGCCGAGGCTATAGCCTGGACAATCCAATTACTGGTTGTTTGCTTAGATGCAGGAAGCCCTTTCTTGGATGAGCCAAAGCACACCAAAAACTGGTCTGACCTCCTCCACTGAGAAGACTTCTCCATATAGATGTACAGTGCTCTGACCGGGCAAAGCAGATGAAGTCTCTCTTCTTCCGCCGACACGTGGTGGAGGATGGCCTGAAGAACCACTGACCATGCCACACTTGATGGCACCTTAGGCACGTAGCCAGGTCTAGGATAAAGGATGGCCTTAATTCCGCCGGGGGCAAACTCCGGGCAAGTTGGCAAGATAGCCAAGGCCTGAAGGTCCCCCACTCTCTCTGATAGCAAGGAGAAAGGCCATCTTCAGGGTCAGGTTCTTTGCCTCAGCCGACTCGATCGGTTCGAAGGGAGCCATAGTCAGCACTTCAAGAACCACTGCCAGAGACTCTGGAACAAGTCGCAGGCCTCACCCTCCGAGCACTGCAGAGGAAACGTACAACCAATTGCTTCCCCAGAGGCCCATCACTTACAGGAGTGTGGAAAGCCGTAATGGCAGCCACATACACCTTAAGTTTGGGCGGGGTAAGACCAGCAGAGAAACGATCTTGGAGGAACTCTAGCACTGAAGCCACCGGGCAGTTAACTGGGTCCAACTCATGCTCTCTACACCAAGTGGAAAACACATTCCACTTTAGGCTGTACAACCTCCTTGTGGAAGGACCCATGGAGTTAAGTATGGATCTCGACTACACCTGCTGATAGGGCAGCCTCTAGGTACCGACCCACAACTCTGGCAGGGGGTGAAATATTGTGCCCACTGCCTGAGACAGCAGGTCCCTCCTCAGAGGGATCTGCCATGGAAGGCCTGCTAGCAGTGCCATGATGTACTCGGGCCGGCAAATAGGGGGCTACTAGAAGTAGACTGATCCTTTCTCGTCAGAGCCTCTCCAAAACTCACGGGAGCATGCATACAGAAATAGCCTCGGCCATGTCTGCACCATGGCATCCAACTCCGGTGGGGCTGGATGCATGAGAGAAAACCACAGTGGACAGTGGGACGTCTCTGGAGACGCGAATAGACTAGGTCGAACCTTTCGCATATGGACTTCACCCCCCTGATGACAGCTCTCAGATGTCCTGCCAGAGCTAGGACCTCTTGCCAGAAGCCTTTCTAGCCTGAAGGACGGTCCTCACAAGTGGGCAGCCTCAGCCGTCATCCAGCTCCTCGTACCGTCAAGTACAAAAAGAGAGCGTCACTTCTAGATCTCCTCCCCAGGGAGCGTGGCAACAGAGGTGACGCTCTCGCCAGAAGCCCGCCGAGCCGAAGGTCGATCTGAGGACCATCCTTCAATATTTTTCCTCGATTTAGAGTGGCGAGGGAGATATTGCTTAAAAGCTGCAGACTGCTTTTTCGCCTACTGGAACCTATCGACGGCGTGCTGTGCTCCCAAACATTGAACACACAGTTGATGTGTGTCCACACCCGAAATGTAGCACGGGCACGAATGCACACATCTCCTGAACTGCTCACTCGCCATTTCAACTTTGCTTATGTGACAAACAACACCAAATAAGACAAACAGTAACACGGAGCGCTTGCTGAAGAGCGAAAGCTATCTCTGTTATGTGCCGGCGTCCCTTTGTACCTTCCGGGTATACCGTCACATGTTACGTCATGACGCAACATCAATCAGGATTGGAATAGTTTCATTCATACTTCAGATGCGCTACGCTTAGGGAGTGTCCCGAACTGCGTTACGACGCAGTTCGAGTTCCCTCGAAAGGGAACAGCAATAAACACTAACAGGTCTTTCCTTTTACTAAAACCCATAAGACAACACTTAATTTTTCCATGCTGGGAACTAGAAATCCACTGCCCAATTTCCAAAGTTAATAAAAAAATAAATAATGCCATTTCAGTCGAAATTAAATTACACCAACATTGTCAACAGAAATCATCAAAATAAATGTTTGCAACTTAAAAGGTTTAATTAAATCAATAAATCTGAATTTTTATCTTGCAACCATGCTTTTAATTAAATTGTGGTAATAAGTCCCATGAGAGTGTATAAAGACAACAGATGGAAAATTAATATTAAAAGGTAGCAGCTTGGAAGTTAGTTAGATTTAGTTACAAATCTTAAAACAATTTGCATGATCAAAGAAACCTTAATTGAAGAATTCCTGGAATGTCAAATGAAAAGTGTTCTTTATGTAAAAGCAAAACAATTACATAGAATAAGTTTAATCATTAGCAATAAATATAAATAATAAATGTATTATTTATTTATTTATTTATTTATAAACCGGCAGGATAGATGTTGTTTTAAATATGAGGATTTAATTTTTTTCAGTGTCTGTCATCATTTTATGCATCATTTTATCTTTATTCGTGTCTTATCATCCGACACTCACTGCAGTGAGCGCACTATGCCCATGTTTAATTATGAATACATGCAGCACAATGAGAGAACTATGAGATTTGTGATGAATTATTGCTCTTGAGTGAGGGAAGTAGAATGAGGTCTGTTTTTGAAAAGCTAGTATTGATATGCTGAATGGGGCATATTAAAATCAAAAGGACCTGAATTTACATACAAATTCCCTTTATATTGACTATAAAGTCTAAGTGTGAGGTAGTGCATTGTGAAGGCTGATAAACTTATCAGAGCTTATATACTTTACTGCTTTTATTTCTGATAAAATACGATGCAATCTCCTGTAATTCAAACATTTTGTTATTATAGTCATATTCTGACAAATGTATGCATTTTAAAGGAAATAAACTCCCATTATGGTGCAAAATCATCTGTTGAGAAAAAAATAGCATTAATCATGCAATGCACTATTTGCAGGATTTAAGGGAATAACACTAAAAACCTGGTTGTCACAATGATGCTGGTGTTAATTAGTAGCATTACACAGAATGGGCCCTATTTTAACGATCTGAGCGCATGGTCTGAAACGCTTGGTGCAGGTGCACTTAAGCCTCGTTCAGACTGTCTGTCCAAATCCGATTGGAATCTGATCTAATGTTTGACTGTCCACACTGTGTATCGCAACTGTTCAGATCAGATTGCAACTCTTTCGTTTTCCGGAATATCTGCATTGGTTCCTATAGACATTTCACACAAAACCCGGAAATACGTAATCGTTGCGGAACCGGAGTTCCTGTCAAGCATCAACACATCAGAAAAACATACCCGTGTGTGTGTGTGTATATATACCGGGCCAGATTTTTTTTTCCTTTCTTCTCTCCCCTCTCTCCCCTCTGTCGCTCCTCATGCTTCCGGCTCCGGGGCAATGAGTGTATGTGACGAGCCGGGTGAGCGGGAGCCATGAGAGAGCAACGCGAGGCCGGTGAGTGATCTGATGATGAGCGCCAGCTGCGCATCATACCGGTCTCGTCTCTCTCGGAGGAGCTTGGAC
This sequence comes from Rhinogobio ventralis, assembly GCA_039654625.1. Taxonomy (NCBI): domain Eukaryota; kingdom Metazoa; phylum Chordata; class Actinopteri; order Cypriniformes; family Gobionidae; genus Rhinogobio; species Rhinogobio ventralis. Next base: position 36,502,087 of record CM077206.1, read on the forward strand.
ACATAAAAGGAGGAGCGACGACAGTGAAGGATGAGAGAGGACCAGGCCTGGATTTTATGTTGTGTTTTATTTACGTTTTGTTATGTGTTTTTGGGGCAGTCGTCCGTAAGGGGCTGCCGCTTTACTTTCAGTTTGTTTATTGATTTATTAAAATGTTTTGAATGTTCGCCGGTTCCCGCCTCCCGCTTCCCATATCTACTAACTCCGTTACAGAGTTGTACCTAGTCTCTTAATGAGTCATGGGTATGTTTTGGGCGTAATGTGCAATAAACCAATCAGAGTCTCATCTCCCATTCCCTTTAAAAGCCAGTTGCGCTTGCACCATGGCGGATTCGCTATTTACATGGCAGAATTTGTGAGCAGAAACACTGAACGCTTCTCCAGAGGAATCCTTTTATTTTTAATATTTAAAAATATTTGTGTGCTGCTGCACGTCCCTGTGTGTGTAATAAGCAGAGTGTATGTGCGTTGTGCACCCGCCTATAGGCGCATATTACTGAGGTGTCATTTAAATAACACAAAAAAAAGTTTTGCGTCTCATACTCGTTTTCAGTTCCTCAAAATAGCAACATGCCAAGCCGAAAGCCGTCTTCATGCGACACACATACAGTAAACCCAAGTGTTGTTTACTCTGCAGCGCATAATAGCACCAAATTAATAAAAAAACAATATATTGACCCACGTTCTGTTTTCTATCATGCGCCGTGCATGTTTGTGATGACGTAAGATGAACACAAATGCACCAGGGTTCGATAGAATCAAGTTGAGTGCGAAACCAGACCAACGCTGTGGGGGGCACCAGGAACAATTTCCCTCGAAGTCGGACCACAGCAAACATGCCCAGTGTAAAAAACGCCCTGAGGTAGACCTGTCGGTCTTGGGACAGAGGTGGCTTCCAGCTCTAGCTCCGGGGTGAAGGTGGCTTTCGTGCATGGTCTGTGACGGGCTCAGACATCAAGGTCAGGTCCACTGCAGAAGATCTCTCATGTCCTCCAGGACACTCTGGGGTGGAACGATGGATCCTGTCTGGAGCAGAAAGATGACTACCGGAGATGATGGATATCTCAGGGAGTCAGGAATTGGTGAGGGGGGATCCGCACAGCTACAAAAATGTAATCCACAAACTCCTCCCCCATAAGCAGCATCTGGCCATGGATATCAGCCATCCCGCTCCATAGAGATGTTTGAACGTGTCATTTTCCCAGTGCACCTCACTGTAGATGTCCAGGTAACTCCTCACGTAATCCTCTAGCATCCGGCCATTTGTAGAAAACAGTCCAGAAAAACAGTCAGAGAATCTCTGAGTGCAATTGTTATGGATACCACTGGAAATGGGCCCATGCATCTCACTGGAGAGCTCTACACTACTGATCATGTCATGGACAAGCACCAAACAGGTCAAAGGTCATCAATGAACATGTTTACATGCACACCAATATGCTGAAAACTATTAAAAATCAGCTTATTAATATAATCCGTTTTACAGATTTACATGCAATTTACAGCATTTTGACTTTACCATTTGTACCACTTTTCATTCTTGAGTCAAGAAAGAGTCTTGACATGCGTTGATACATGTGTACTTCTATAAGCCGACAAAGGTTAAGCTGTTTACATGCCGGGCGAAATCAAGGTAGTCTAGCTGTGTCATTCAGTTAATGCTTAAGGAAAATGGGTTAACGGTGTTTACATGGCCACACACTTTGTCGGCTTATTAAGCATAATTGGGTTAAGAACATACATGTAAACATGCTAACATGTAACATGCACACAGACAGGTCTTAGCAGGAGCATTAAACACATTACATTCAAACTAGATACACTGTAATTGTGTTTGGATTCAGTACAGTCTGACTTCTGCAAGATTCAGAGGTCACCCCGTGATTTATCCATTTATCCAAATGGGCACCCTCACACACTCTTCTATGTGAACAAGTAATGCATGAGATAAAATATCAAAAGATAGATTTTTCCTTCTGTCAGTTGCGTAGTTATCCATGATGGTGAAATTGGATTAATTCAGTAACCTTTATTACTTTAAAGGCTATTAAAGGCTAAGATGATAACCCAGTGTTAAGATATAATGACTAAAAGATTCTATCTATCTCTCTATCTCTCTATCTATCTGAACCTAAATGTACTGTATAACATATAGTGTGATTTTCTAAGAAGGAATACATATCTAAATGTGTGGATGAAATACAATCCAACCAGTAAACAGCATAAACATGGTAAATTTTGTGAAAGTACCAACAAATATACAGTATATTGCCAAAAGTATTGGGACACCCCTCCAGATCATTGAATTCAGGTGTTTCAATCACTTCCATGGCCACAGGTATAAAATCAAGCACTAGGCATGCAGACGCATCTACAAACATTTGTGAAAGAATGGGTCTCTCTCAGGAGCTCAGTGAATTCAAGCGTGGTACCGTGATAGGTTGCCACCTGCGCAATAAGTCCATTCGTGAACATTCCTCACTACTAAATATTCCACAGTCAACTGTTAGTGGTATTATAACAAAGTGGAAGCAATTGGGAACAACAGCAAACTTTCTGGAGTCAATAGCTACAGACCTGACTGCATTGTTTCAAGTGTAAAGTTTGGTGGAGGGGGGGTTATGGTGGGGGGTTATTTTTCAGGGGTTGGGCTTGGCCCCTTAGTTCCAGTGAAAGGAACTCTTAATGCTTCAGGATACCAAGACATTTTGGACAATTTCATGCTCCCAACTTTGTGGGAACAGTTTGGGGATGGCCCCTTCCTGTTCCAACATGACTACGCACCAGTGCACAAAGCAAGATCCATAAAGACATGGATGAGCGAGTTTGGTGTGGAGGAACTTGACTGGCCTGCACAGAGTCCTGACCTCATCCCGATAGAACACCTTTGGGATGAATTAGAGCGGAGACTGCGAGCCAGGCCTTCTCGACCAACATCAGTGCCTGACCTCACAAATGCGTTTCTAGAAGAATGGTCAAAAATTCCCATAAACACACTCCTAAACCTCGTGGAAAGCCTTCCCAGAAGCGATGAAGCTGTTATAGCTGCAAAGGGTGAGCCAACTCCATATTAAACCCTACAGATTAAAAATGGATGTCATTAAAGTTCATGTGCGTGTAAAGGCAGGCGTCCCAGAACCTTTGGCAATATAGTGTATGTATGGCCCAAATGTATGAGACCACATAAAAAATGTGGCATTCAAAATCAAATTTGAACAAATGTTAAACATTTGACTAATCAAACATGTATAATCTGAGTGACATTATTGCTTCCATTAAAGCTCAACTTAAGTGCTGCTGTCATTAAACAAACAGGAGGAAAACCACATAGCAAGACATTCTGTTATTCATATATTTTCTGTCAAAATATGCTGATAATATCATTGGTAATGTTTTAAATGAGAAAAAAAGGCAAAAGTGCAAGCATTTTCACAACTGGTCTCTGACTTTTGGACCCCCCCACAATACACACACACACACACACACACACACACAAGAAGTGCAATAGTTCTCTAAAAGGTGAGTGCTCACATGACCATCACCTCTACTTCTGATTGGTAGATGGTATCTTTGCTGATGATGTACATTCCTGTGGGCTGTTTAATAACAAAGCAGTCTGTGAAGGAATCCACAATTTCATGTTCAACAATCCTGATTTCTGTTTGGTTTGAAACACAATTAATGTTTAACTATAGTTGACATCTTTGCAATATTTAAGCATGAGTGCTATCAATTCAGAAAACACCTTTCAATGTAGAGAAAGTGCAATTCCAGGCTTCTGTTAAATACAATCCTAAATACACCTAGTGAAATGGAGGATAAAGAGCATATTTTCTACTTCCTGTCAGAAAAACACAGTAGACACAGTATGAAAGTAATCTGGACATAGTACAATCACCTACCAGCTTCACTTTCATCCACAAATCCTTTCCCGTGGCCTCATGGGATAGTAAAGTTTCCATTGAATGCACACTTCAGAATCTCGCCGGAAGTAGTAGGTCACCCGGTACTTTGTGCCTACTCTTTTATGAGTACTGTAAATTCAGACATGCTTCTTTTGTTACATACTGTTGTTCACCTACTACATAGAAGGGAAACCTGAAAAGTTTATGGCAATCTTTGGTTGAACTTGTAAGTATGTTTGCTTTGAAATGTAATCGCACACCTCTTCTCACTGATACAAAACGTGTTCCAGATGTGGCGATGAAGATCATGCCTTTTATTTGCTGTTGGCTCTCAGGATTATTATTTATAGCATTGGTTTGTTGTTTTGCACTCATATTGTTGTCAAAGAGTGAATGGAGATAGATTTGCATATCAAATGAAATATCCACAATTTGACATGAATGTGATTTGTGGATGGCTAATACTGAGAGACAATAATGAATCTGCTTTAGTCCAGTTTTCCATCTCAGTCTTTCAGCAATTGTGTTGTAAATCAGTGTATTCAACACGTCCAATGCAGCTCTAGAGGGTGGATGGATGTGTTGTGTGGATCACTGTAACGATTCACCAGTGTGAGTGCCCCTGATCACCACCAGAGGGCACTCCAACTATAGACTACATCACCCATAATCCTTGGCCCGGACTCATCAGCACTCACTGTTTACACCTGTGTCTCATTTACCTGATTACCTCTGCCTATATCTAGCCTGTTCACCCTGTCATTCTTTGCTAAGTCTTGTTTAGTGTTACACTGCATTTCCCCGGTTTCATGTCTCTTGGTTTCCCGGATTACCCTTTTGCCTCTGTCTCCTGCCTTGTTTGCCTGATTGGACTGCCTACCTGTGTTTTGACCTTGCCTGTACTTTTGACTATGATTGTGGATTACCCTCTGAATAAATACTGCACTTGGATCCTCAGCCTTCAAGTCTCAGAGCAGTTTGTAATAATCACATTAGCCACAAAGTTGTTTGTGCATTAAATATAAATAGAGGAATTTTGAATTATTTTCTGGGAGAACACTGCCAGTTCTGTCAGGTAACATAAAAAGTGTGGTGACATCTAGATTAACTGGTTTTATTCAAGTCAAACATTGTTAGAAGTGATATAATAAAGCAATAGCAGCTTAAGGCAATTTCATTAATCAGTTTCCATAGCCAAAAAACATTTTTAAAACAAATTTTAAATAGTGTAGTTTAATTTGTGTAATAAAACATTTCTACTATGGTGGCATTAAACATGAGTTCACTCAAGTATGTAAAATGTTTCTATTAAAATTACATTCACAATTAATCAAAAACTTAAAAGAGCAGTTTGATTCTGTTTATTTTAAAAGTATTTAAACTTAAAACTAGCCTGTACTGAGATGACTTCTGTAAAATAGATCCACCAGACGCTTACTCTTTAAAAAGTGGAGCTCGCATAATTATGAAGCATGATGCTGATTTTGAGGGAGTTTTGTGGCACTAGGGAAGACTTCTAGGAAAGGATCTTATTTATTATTTAAGCTGGCTATCATGCCAGTAAAAAAAGAAATCATGCAAACCATCTTAATTATGAATATGATCTGAGTACACATCATCTGTGTAAATAAACACAACAAATAATAATTCATCTGTAATGTTTTGTGATTTTTTTTTAAATGGCTCAAGATGGCAGCAAATCTATTTTATTCTGTTTTTTAAAAGGTATGGTGGGGCAGAGATTCCCCCTCCATCTACTACAGTATGCAGGAAATCAATAGGATATAAGATCTTAGTTGCTGTTGAAGTCAACAGAAAAATTATGAGAATAAAGTGAACATTAGAGCTGATTTTTTTTTTTTGTGGAGAATGAAATCATATTGCATAGTCAGCTGCTGACATCATCAAAAAGTCACATGAGAGCTTATAAACCACTGTGACTGTGACTGGGAATCAACCTCGTGTGGCCTTTCAATATCAGGGGCGGGTGATTCTGGCAATAAACAATGGCCTGAAATGAATGAAATGAAACTTCTTATGAAAGAATGACATTTTTGGCCATAAAGAGAATGTTATGAATCATTTTCAGCGTGATGTTCCGTTTCGTCTGTGCTGATCAGGAAGACACTTGGAGATGAGGGGGCATTTGTCATCGTTAATGTGCAAAGTGCCTGGGCAAATAAATCAGAGGATTTTTGTGCACAATTCAAAGCTGCTTCATCCCAGAATAACATTGCTTAACTGTTACAACCATGAGCAAGAACGTGTCTTCTGAACTTCCAAAACATGTGCTAAAATAAGCGTTTAAAACTTTCCAGGTTATTTTCAGCTTTAAAACAAAATAACTGAATCATTTGGAAGCACCCATACAAATACATGCTAGAGACTTCCAGTAACATGCAGTGACACAGATGGTGTGATAAATAGTAAGGAATAATTGACTCTGGGCCGTTGAATTATTAGAAAAATAATGCACACCCGAGGTGGTAATGCGGCCGCGACGCGAAGCAGCTGCTCATTTTACAGTTACCACACATCAAAACACGGTTCAAATGATGTATTTCATGACATTTGTCAAGTTTTTGTCCTTAAAACGCTCTTGTGTGTAAGACAAATTTCTTACGCATCTCATCCCAAGCCCCCTTGCTAATTCCAAAACATAATTTAAAGCTAGTAATGGAGACTTGAGCCACTGATAGCAGACTAATGCAGTTATTAATGCAGTTATAGAGAGAGAGAGAGAGAGAGAGAGAGAGAGAAAGATTAAGTGTATGTGAATTAGGCCTACCTAAGACTGTGCGTCTCTCAACAGAGTTTGGCAGCAGCGTCTCTCTCTCTACTAATAGTGAAACTGTTTATCTGCTCCAAGAGCAGCGCTGTTATTACCTTGCTAGTGAGAAATGTCAGGTAGCTTTTAAGTTGTTAAACTATTTTAATGATAAAATCGTCAGAGCAGCGCTGACAACATGTTTCTGTGCGAGTGTGTGTACTGTATGTGTGTGCGTTTGAGTGGGAGACAGAGCGGGAGAAAGACAGTATGTGCTTTCCGTTCATAATAAAACGTAATTTTCTGGAAAAAAACATGGAAATAATTTGTCGTTTTTATCCTATTGTTTACTATATTTATTTGCTTGGTCAGTGTCATTGTGGGTTTTGGTTCTTTTGCTGTTGTTGGCTGTAATGACCTTTGAAATAACGAATCATTTGGCGGTGTGATATGGAACTGTAATGCGGTCAAGACCTGCCTGGAACTACTTTAGCCGTGTGTTTCCCTGAAAATAATTGCACACCTTAGAATGTTCATCAACCAATCAGATTCAAGCATTCAACAACCCCGTAGTATAAGATCTTTTATATAGAGGGTATGCAAGTGACGTCACCGTCAGCTGGAGTGATGGTTACGCGCACTGAGTGGCAAAAAGACTGAGAGGCAGCATTGGTTTGCAGCATGAATGCAGCACAAAACACACAAAACCAGGCCCGGCGCCAGAGGGGAGGTCGGGGGGTCTTGGCCACGGACCCCAAGGACATCCCTATGCCCCCCTCCGGAGACAGACTTAATAATAGCGTGTAATTTTCTCACTCAAACCACTGCCGCCTGCTGTTTCTGCTACTGATTGCTTTTAGAGGAAAAGCTGCCCATAACTGCTGGTCTAGGATCTGTTTTCTTCGTAATAATAGCATATTATTAGCGAAAAAGAGTTGTCAAAAGATCCAGTGCGTTTCTGTATTTGCGCTCGTCAAGTGATTAAATTTCCAATGTGTTTCCGCTTCGGTTAGTAATGTAGCAAATCACAGACACGTTTGTTGATTCTACAACGCAATGGCCAATCACAGGTGTTGAAGTTAGAATTCACTCACTGCTCAAGTGTTTGTCCAGTGCTGAGTTCTGCACGTGAGCTAATCCTCTCTAAGTGTGGATATTATGTAAATACGAGATTCATTGTGCACTGGTCAGCTTCACTAATTAATATAACGGAACTGTGTGAGATCGTGTTCATTGAATGAGTGACAGCTTTTTGCACGCTGTCTAGGAGATATAAAAAAATAATTAATAGGCCTATATTCAGAATTTGAATAAAACATTCAATAAAACAAGTTTTCCATTCTTGATAAGCGGACACATACACACTTCAGTACATAGGCCCATCCACATATAGCCTACATGTGGGATTCACTCTCGAACTTGTGATGACTGACAGTGATAAATATTTATGTATCGAAATCAGGCTCATATAAGAAGAATTCTAGAAGAATGGTCAAAAATGACCATAAACACACTCCTAAACCTTGTGGAAAGCCTTCCCAAAAAAGTTGAAGCTGTTATACCTGCAAAGGGTGAGCCAACTCCATATTAAACCCTACGGATTAAAAATGGGATGTTCATGTGTGTGTAAAGGCAGGCGTCCAAAAACTTTTCACACTATAGTGTATTTATTTTTATTTTTCTCTTTTATTACATTTTAACTGCATGCATGTATTTCCATATAACAGAAAACAGGAACAAGAAAAAAAACAAAATTATTGCACTTTTACAGTGTGCAGAGTTCACAATCAAGCCTTCTGTCGCCATGCCAAAAGAACCCAATTTTATTTTCCCAGACATATCCTTAGAAACAAGCAAAGTCACTGGATCAAAGAGTCACTGACCCTTGCTTATTTAAACCCAGCAGGAAGCAGTGGCTCAATGCCCAGTAAACCAGACACAGTGCACTACACTCCATACTACATGCATTTAATCAGAAAAATAACAATGTGTGTATGCGTGTATTACTGCTACAAAGATTAATATCTGATACAGATATTAATATGTTTTTGACCACTTTAAGATACATTAAAAGTTTAATTACTAGTACAAGCACACATTTCAAGCAAAACATTTCACACAAGAATTTTGCCATTCAAAGGAAATATATACTTTTATTCAGCAAGGACAATTAAGGCCATGTCCACACTAATACGCTTTTGTTTGAACACGGTTATTTTTCTCTCCGTTTTGGCCTTCTGTCCACACTGAGATGGCATTTTTAGTCAACGAATACGTAGCTTTTTGAAAACGCTCTCCAAAGCGGATAAATTTGAAAGCGGCGTCTTTGCCTCGTAGTGTAGACTGTGAAAACGGAGGCCTTTGAAAATGATGACGTATTTTTAGTAATGTGATGCAGTCATATGTCGTACTTAAGCCTGATAGCCTTTAATTTTGTTATTGTTGTGAGTTTTGTTAGCTCGTCCTTACTGTGGGGGTAAGCGCCGTCATCCGCAGGATACTGTTCTTTGAAGCGGTCCAATATTTCGCCGTATTTGTTTTGGCACGTCTCCCAGTCTATATTCTCGCTCGCTTTTGCAACTTTATACTCCTGTGTTACTTGCAGCAACAACTCCACCTCACTGTCGGCCCATTTAAAAAACTCAGTTTCTCGACATTGCCGCAGCGTTTCAAAGAGCCGTAAAGTAAATAAATGCCTAGCGGAAATGACGCAGGTCGAAGCGTCTTAGGTTTTACTCATGCGCAGTATGGGGATGTGAGCGTTTTTAGACGTTTCAGTGTGGATTAGCAACTTTTGGAAAACGATTGAAAACGATAGTGTGGATGCGGAGCGGTTTTAGACGTAAAATCCGTTTTCAAATGTATCCGGATTAGTGTAGACGTAGCCTCAATTGATCAAAATTGACAGTAAAGACATTTATATTGTTACAAAAGATTTTATTTCAAATAAATGCTGAACTTTTTATTCATTAAAGAATCCTGAAAATGAATGATTTCTGAAGGATCATGGACACTGAAGACTGGAGTAATGATGCTGAAAATCCAGCTTTGATTAGAGGAATAAATTACACTTTAAAATATATTCAAATCGAAAAAAAAAATTTTACATTGTAAAAATAATTTCACAATATTAGTTTTTACTGTATTTATGCATTTTAAATGTTCAATCTTTTGAATGGTAGTGTGCTAGGTAACACTTTATTTGAAGGTGTAATTATATATTTAAGTACTGAGTTATATTGATTAATAGGGTTTGGTTTAGGGTTAGTTGCATGCAACTGTGCATAATTTACTGTTATTACTATAGTAAGTACATGTAACATATGTAACAAGGACACTGTAAAATAAAGTGTTACTCTATAGGGTTAGGATTAGGATTGGTTTAGGGTTAGTTGTATGTAATTATGCATAATTCATAGTAATTACTATAGTAACTACATATAACATGTAACAATGACACTAAAATAAAGTTTACTGTGTACTATATAAAATTAGTCAATCATGTTAATAATTAAATACACCTGCACATCAGTTACTCTGAAAGGACATCCGTGTGAACTCAAGGAGAACTGACTTCATACATCCACTAAAAATCACAAAAGAACCAGATGTATAAAAGTCATTGCCTCGCCAGATTACAAAAAAAAGGCTCAGAAAAATGACGTTAGTTCTGAGAAAGGCTCAGAACTGTTTTGTTTAGAGATGCTGCTTGGTTAAGTTGGTTTGATTTTTGAATGCAATGAACGTTTACTAGCCCTGTCCGATTTTTCTGCATTTCTCTACAGTCTTCTTTGTGCAAGTATGACACCAAGTGGCTAAAAGGCTTTGTTGCAGAATGGATACAGTACTTTCTGTACCACCTACCACAGTAACCAAGATTGTGTTAGATTAAAAATGCTTCTCTTACTGTGCTTCTCCTTCTGCTTCTTTTGTCAGTCATGAAAGCCATTAGATTGACAGTATATATAGAGAGAGATGATAGATAAATATATAAACAGAGGCAAACTTAAAAGAATGAGACTGTTACCACCAAAGTTAAATTAATTTCCATTATAAATATATATATATATATATATATATATATATATATATATATATATATATATATATATATATATATATATATATATATATAAAAATATATATATATATATATATATATATATATATATATATATATATATATATATATATATATATATAAAAATATATATATATATATATATATATATATATATATATATATATATATATATATATAAATATATATATATATATATATATATATATATATATATAAATATATATATATATAAATATAAATATATATATATATATAAATATAAATATATAAATATATATAAATATATAAATATATATATATATATATATATATATAAATATAAATATAAATATATAAATATATATATATATATATATATATATATATATATATAAATATATAAATATATAAATATATATATATATATATATATATATATATATATATATATATATATATACATACATATATACACAGAGTGGTCGCTAGGTGGATGAAAGGTGGTGACAATTATAGGGGCCCCCACTGCCCAAGGGCCCATTAAATCCAGTAGTTATGTTATATATTCCCCTACTCTTATGAATCATTATAGTATATATTTGTATGCCTGAGAGTTAAATGAAAACCAGAAAAAATTCAATATAGTTAAAAAAGTTTTCCAAATCTCCTCTCTCTCCCCTCCCTAAAAAATAGTTTAGTCCAATGGTTATTAGGCCTATTTATCTCAGATCAGTCAGCGGCAAACAGGAGAGAGACCCCAGCTAGTGAACAGGACCAATGCTCCGAGAACAGTTAAAGTTAGAAAAAGTTTCAGTGGTAGTGAGACTGACTGAAAATGTCAGGAAAAGAAATCTGGGTACAAATAACGTTATGAAAAAGAAAGGGAGGCCAGGAAAATTGCTTAATCAGTCAAAACGTTCTTTAAAATTGATTTATTTGTCTGTTTTGTTATTTTGTAAGAAATACTTATTAGGTGCATGGCACCAGATGTGGGCCCATCTTATAGGAGTATTATATGAGTGGCGTTGGGGGCCCACATCATGTTTTTTTTCAGGGGGCCCAAAATTCCCTAGCTATGGCCCTGTATATATATAATAGTTCCATTTAATCTCTTACTTTCAAATAAATCATTTAATGCGAACCCCATATAACCATTTGCTCCGAGACCATCACCAGCGCAACCAGAAAACTTCTAGAAAAGAAGATCTAAGTCATTGGCCTGCTCTCATCTTTTGCTCTCTCTCTCTCTCTCTCTCTCTCTCCCTTAAGCCTCCATGAAAAAGGTAATCCTGTAGTTCACAGAGCTCGGCGCACCGAGAAGACCTCAGAGAAAGAAAGTTGGAAATTTAAAATTCACAGTCGTGTTGCTTTGAAGTCGGCACAGCCAAAAGCTAATCAGAGAAGGCTGGCACGCTAGATTTGGCCGGATAAAGGTTTGTGATTATGTTTACTGAAACCCAGCGCTGGGTCTCGTACCTCTAGGGCTTTAATTGAGTTCTCACAGCAGGCTGCCAACAGCAGAAGATATGAAAGACAGAAAAATGAGGCCTACAGTAGAGATCTGTTTTGGTAGAATATGCCTCCTGAGGCAAACAGACATATTAGCGCCTCATGACTCTTGTCTCTCATTACCACATCCACGCCTTCTTGTTTGACTGTTCAAATACTTTGTTTATAACTCCCGATGAGCATTACACAAGTCTGTTTGTACAGTTCTGTTATTTTTCAAAAATGAAGTAACTTTTTTTTTTAATGGAATTTTGAATATGATTGTAGCCCACTAAACCAGTCTGAATCATGTATTTACTGTACAGAGTGCATTAGTGCACACAAAATGGGAAACATTTCGGGAGTTTTGAAGTCATCTGATTGGTTGAATTCTCCAGGATTTTCGGGAGACGTGTGTGTCGCGTTCTTTAATGGTCCACCTGGAAACAAACTGTGACAAACTGTGACATGCTAAATGGATTTTCAAAAGGAGGTAAAGTTCACAGCACCATTGTTACAGTAAACTTGCACAACTTTCTTGACTGAATTGCACGCTGGTCTGTTATTGTAATAGGGACATTTACTTCACATTTTCACACCCCTAAACATGATGCTGAACAAAACAAACTGTGACTGGTTGCTTTGCGTGTCAGTCAGACGTCCTCTGGGTGGTCCTTGGCCAATGAAAGCTGTGATGGAGTCCAGACCTTCTGCCTAAGCGAGACTAGAGAGGGAAGGGCATAAAAAGTGGACTTAAATGCAGCCATGGTCTCTTTACACAAGAACCGAAGTTAGCTTATTGGCGCCACCTTGTGATTTAAAATGGTACCAAAATATAAAAATGGCCTTTCAATAACCCAAAATATTCATTATTAACTGCATTTTCCAACTTTGAAGCGTGTCACAAAAATAATGACAACATGGGCATATACAAGAAAAATGTTAGGGGTAAAAGTAATAATTGTATATAAGTCTCCCCTTAATTAAATTAAGGAAAACTTTTCCACGACATTGAATTACATTTTTCCAACAAAATCGAATTTGTTTGAAATGATTTGTTGTAATCTTGTTGTAAGAACTTAAATCCATTTAATCAAGACTACTTAAAAAATGGTGTCATCCCTAGTAGATAAAGTAGGATAAAGAGGGATAGAACTGATGACCATATGTAGACTGTGGGAACTGTGTCAAACTCATTTATTTTATTTATTTATTTAAAAACTAATAGCCAACGAAACACTTGTTCACATGCTAAGTGTAACATTTGTAGCATGCAAGTAATGATCAAGTATAAAACTTCTCATCAGTGGCATTAGCACAGTTACAGCTCATTGAGATCAACACAGACTTATTTCACAAAGCCACACACAGCCTAACTTCAGCATAATGGTAACATCAAAAATCGACACAACATAACACAAATTTTAAATGTCAAATATAACTGTTAAATATAACGTCAAACTTAAACAGGTCTTTCCCTTTACTAAAAAACACCTTAAACAGCACTTAATTTCAACATTTACACTCCTGATCCATCCCTATGCAAAGCATGCTGGGAACTAGAAATACATTCCTCAGTTTCAGTCAGTGCAACATAAATGATTCATGTAGTCCTAACACAAATGGTTTTGGTTAACGTAACATTTTATACATTTAATTTGTGCAATTAGTGCAAATGGCAATTAAGTAAAAACTAAAGATTTGGTTGTTTCAGCTTATTTTAAACTGAGCAAACAGCTAAAATCATTTTTTTGAGTGTAGATATGATTAGAGTGTACAATGATTCCACAAAGAATCATTTTACAAGCCCCCCCCCCTCCCCCTCCCCCCTTTTTAATGTCATTTTAATAAGATTGATTGGTCATTTTAAACAACCTGCCTTAAAAAGATAAAATAAGAACTTTAGACTCAATGATTGTGTTGCAAGAGGGAAATCCACCCACTGAATATTATACATCTCCCTCAAGTATCATATAAAATCAATCAAAGCATATATCAATGAGAGCAGAGCTAACGTTATTTTACCCTGGCGCTGGCTGGAGGAGAGCAGTTCTCTCTCATAAGCTCATTTATTCTGGAGAGAAGACAGCTTGCACTGTTACAGGCTTTTCAGAGTGACTGATGAGTTCTGCTGAAAACAACCATAAATCTGCTTGTAGAGAAATGTGAAGTTATGGCATCATGACAGCACTGAAGAAAGTGCCAGATGTGTGTTTGGAAAATTGTGGCGTTCTTGTGATCATTATGCATTCAAGCTGAACTTTCAAGTCAAATTTAGTTTGCAAAAGCAGCCTAATATGAGCATACCTTATTTATATGCATATAGGGAGTATCTGATTCTCATTAACAGTTCTGGTTCCATTAACAATTATTTTAGTACTTTTGAGGAATACATATTTAAAAAAAAGAGTCATTTGTTCGGGAATCAGACTAAACTGGTCATAAAGTACAATGGCTGCTTCTGAAATTGCATAATCTCGAGTAGGTAGTTATTTTGTATAAGTAATTACTTCACGGCCGCTTAAACAGTACGTTCTATATAATATGAATATGTGTAGTATGAATAAAATTCATATCATATCCGCCATTATCATGTGACCTACCAGTGTCAGTTGCGTCATGTCAACACCATTCACAAATCCTTTCCCTTGGCCTCATTGGATAGTAAAGTTTCCATTGTATGCACACTTCAGAATCTCACTTCCTTTGTCACATACTGTTTTTCGGCTACTATATAGTAGCCATTATGTTTTGGAATCACTAACAAGAAACCGCTCATAAAAGTCTCTTGTTGGATTTTAATTTACTAAAAAAAAGGTCTATTTTTTTCATGAACTGGATTACACTGGTCGCACTGCATGTTTTTGACTCAAGCTGATCGTCTTTTGTTTTACTGGCCTGGAAAAGTTGGCAAATCCAGTTACTACTTCATACTCAAGTGTTCATTATGTCAAATCAATACCTCAGAACCATGCTTTTTTCCCCAGGCCAGCCAATCAGATTTGAACTGTCGGAACTGACATTTTTATGTGCAATATGTATCAGTAAAACAAGAATAGAGCCATCTGAGACTAGCATATCATTAACCCAGTAATGAGCACTCTTTTCATTAGGTTCGCCTAGAGCTTTTGCTTTAAAACTTAAATCAATTTCTGTGAGGCAGAACAAATCAAAAGCAAAATGTCCCAATAATAAAGCAAAACAACTGAGTATGAGTGAAAAGTAGAGGAGCCATTTAAGGCTCAGAAGGATCTAGAATAGAAATGAGAATAAACTAAAAGTGCTGATGAGCTAAAGTGTCTCTGAAGAAATCTCTTCTCTATTACGAGAATCGTGATGGCAAAGAGGCTTAACAATATTGGTTACGGGATTTGAAATGATCTAGGGACAGGCTGCTTTTATTAAGCATGAGGAGGGAGTTATTAGTCTCCCATATCTCTCTTCTCTGTGCTTGAACAAAGGTGCCCTTCAGAATCCTCAGCCCTCAGCTAAGAAATCTATTTCTGTACAAATCTAGCTATACTTGTTTACCTGGAATTTACATCCTGAAACAAATTAAGAAGTGCCTGTGCAGTCTCTGAACTATCTTTAGTTTAGTCAGTTTTGTTTCTCTCAACCGGCTGCCCGCATTAAATTCAAGGCCCTGATGCTACAGGACCACCTAAACACTTTCCTTCAACTCCCAAATTTCACACAAACACATTAATTCGGCCCTGTAATCTCGAACTGAGACTTAGATTGGATAATTATAGAGGCCTGCAGCAGATGACAGGAATCATGTATCATTATTAAGGATTCAGAGAGTATAATGCACCCAACAAATCATACAGCCAAAACAACATAATTATAACACTGATTTCAGAAAGAACTGAATATGATATCTTATAACATTAATAACAATTTCCATGGGTATTTAAAGGGTTAATTTACCCCAAAATGAAAATTATCCCATAATGTACTCACCCTCAAGCCATCCAAGGTGTCTATGACTTTCTTCTTTCAGCCAAACACAATCGGAGTTACATTAAAAATATCCTGGCTCTTCCAAGCTTTATAATGGGAGTGAATAGTAACTTTTTAAAGATTTTGTAGCCCAAAAAAAAGCCCATCAATCCATCATAAAAGTAATCCATACCGCTCCAGGGGGTTAATAAAGGCGTTTTTGTAAGAAAAATATCCATATTTATAACTTTATAAATTATAATCACTGGCTTCTGGTAATGTCTGTACGCGAGTCTAGTTCCGGCAGAAGAGTGACCTCTGACCTGACGAATGATGTGAGATGTAGGTTTAGCGTAAGCTCAGGTGAGAGTAGACGCCTCTCGCGATTCAAACAAATAGGGCTGGGCAACAAACTCAAGCTCCTCCCACTCTAATTTGTGACCGCGTTCGTCAATATGTCATACATAGGGTCAGAGGTCACTCTTCGAACCAGAACTAGACTCGGTTGACATACAGCCATTACTAGAAGCCAGTGAGAGAACGCATCGCTTTGCTTCAGATGGCCTTTATTAACCCTAGAACCGTATGGATTTTATGATGGATGGATGTGCTTCAAAATATCAGTTAGTATTCACTCCCCTTATAAAGCTTAGAAGAGCCAGGATATTTTTTAATATAACTCCAATTGTGTATTGGTGAAAAAAGAAAGTCAAACACACCTAGGATGGCTTGAGGATGAGTAAATTATGGGATAATTGTCATTTTTGGGTGAGACATATGGACATATAAAAACACACAGAGCACTGCCCAAAAATGAAAATTCTGTCATAATTTACCTAAATATCATTCATATATTGAAATATGCTATGTGAAGAAGATGACAAATCCCACTGGTTATCGTGTCACATGACATAATGTATGAGAGTTACGCCATTATTATGTGTTTATTAAATAATGTCTTAAATTGTGGCCTGTACAGAAATAGAAATAACCTGCAAAACGTAATCTAACAAAACATTTTGATCAAAGTATTTCACCATTTAAAAAAACATTTCATTTTAAAATCCGCTCCTCACAAAGCTACTGTATGTCTTTAGAAGACGTATAAACAACTTGTATGGTCTTATTTTTCCATTTTGAGCTTGACATGCTCTCCGTTGTATGGAAAAGAGCAGCATCAACATTCTACTAGACTTTTAAATGTGTGACACAGTGGTGTAGTCCTAAAAAAATAAGTAGTGGTGTACTATTACCCAGTCCGTGAGTAGGCTATTAACTAGTTTTCTTTTATGTGTTATTGCGAATAAACTGCCAAATGCACAAAAGGTTATGTTAGAAACACACAAAGTTCTGTGCACGAATGCAGAAAGTAAGTTACAGAAATCCTGTGTGTATATTAGATCTGTGTATTAAAGTGAAAGCAGTGTAATATACAGTTAATACGAATCAAACAACAGCTCTTGACTAAATAACTTTAGTAGCTTTATTAAGAACACATTTCTTACTTGAATGCTGCTGTTAAATTCTCTAGCGAGGAGATAAACATGGCGGACTGTGTACAGCTTTCTGAGGGCGGGGTCTTTGCTAATATGGCAGTGTCAATCAACACTCGTGGGCGGGGCCTGTGAAATGTGACATCACATTCACCAGAATCTGCAAACAGCTTGTTCTAAAACACTGCTTATGATTTATGGGGATTAAAAAAAAAGGAGTGGGTGGATTTTTACCATTATAGGGTGGCTGTGCACACACACTGCCAACACATATTTATGTTCAAACACCTTATAAAAGTGAATTTTGCATAATAGGTGCCCTTTAAATGATAATAAATGTTGGTGCAAGATGATGTTTTCTCCTCTTTTCATTTAGCGTTTTAAAGTGGTAAATTCTGAATAGAATTCAAATGTTTTATCATCAGTCACGACCGGAAATCTTATCACAATTTTGGAGCGCGCTGGTGAACGTGCGCAGAGTAGCCTACGGTGCACAATTAAATAAACCTTCACTTCAGTCATGTTGCGCTGATAATCTTTTCAGTTCATACAGGAACTTAGCACTTATAAAAGCTCTGACTGCATGATGCATATAATTAATAGCCTAATTCACTCACCATATTTCTTACGCTGCGCTCAATACACCGCTCAAAAACACAGAGCCTCATTGAGTGGTGTTTTCTCGCTGCAGCGCGAACATGTACCGTCGATGATGGGCGGGAAAAGGTAGAACGATAGAAGTGCTAATGCACCAATTACAACAAAGAATCGTGAGTTTACACAACAGCATTGGACACACAGTTAAAGGGGAAGCTAACATGACAGTAGATTATGGACTTTCAAAGCAACAAAACAAGTGAGTATACGCAAATATTGATCCTTAGAAGTCGTAATACGCAAACAGCCCTGGGCAAAAAGTAAGTATACGGCGTATGCGTGCGTATAGCCCCGACTACACCACTGGTGTGACATTTCACTGGCAAAAAAGATCTACTGTCAAAACAGCATAGCGATGTATGAAGCACAGCTCACACAGATCAAACCAAGCAGCTGTCTGTTGGTCAACGCGGTGAATACACATATCCAAAGAGTTTCTGGATATGACTCTACAATGCTACTTCATTATAACCCGTCAAAGGCCAGCAGGTGTCTGCCCTTCAGCTCAACCATAGATTATCTTTCATTTTTGGAACCTCAAAAGCAAGACATCCCATTGGGAGTCTAGTGCGAGTGGAAAAAAATATGCCCAAACAAACAGTCTAAGAGAGCCAGACAGCATAGTCCAGAATGATGGTCTGGAACAGCAGGTTTGCAGAGTGTAACATACAATGACCACAGCTCTCATGCCTCAAAGCAAAGAAGACAAATGGCAGGACATCAAGGGCCAAGAAGAAATACATAACAGCCACATTGCCGCAAAAGGCTTCCGCTCAAGACCAAGCTACAGCAGGGGAAGAGCTAGTGGCAGACTGGTCATGGTGAACTATGAAGATTTATAGTGACTGAATCCAAAAATATATTTTTTAATTTATATACCTTGAAATCTCAAATCAAAATAACTTCTTGACTTGCAGCGACATGAGCTGTTTCACTCTGATATATGTCAGAAGAAAAGCTTATTGCAACTTCCATTTCATGTCGACTTTAAAATTCAATGATTAAAAGAATAGTTCTCCAAGTCTTTCTTGTTTTACTATTGGCTTCCTGCTTGTTAACTGATATGAGATGTTTTGTGGTTTTTTGAGGATCTGAGATTTCAAAAAGTGATTATGGTTAGTGCGAAGTACAACCACCATATTACTACAAAAGATAGAAAGAAAATGTCTAAAGCATAGAGAGAGAGAGAGAGAGAGAGAGAGAGAGAGAGAGAGAGAGAGAGAGCAAAATGTCCTCACAAAGACGCCAATATCCAAAATCCTTATCCTTGTGGTGACATTTTTGGTCCTCATGAGGAAAACTGCTTTCAAATCTAAAAATGCTGAAAGTTTTCTGTGATGGGTAGGGGATATAATATACAGTTTGTACAGTATAAAAAACATTATGTCAATCAGTATGGAAAGAAAACACAACGTGTGTGTGTGTGTGTGTGTGTGTGTGTGCGTGTGAGTGAGTGAAAGATTGCATGGGCAGCGAACTAAACTTACAATGGAAGCACTTAAGTAATTAGATAGTTAAAGCAAAAACAGCAAAGCTAGTCTGTGTTTGTTAACCCCATTTTCAAAACCGCATTACTCCACAAAGTGCTGTGCCTGTAAACGTTGGCATGAAATCTGCCAAGCCGGCACTTAAGATCAGTCAATAACTATAAGTAATGGTAAATAAGTAAATAACAGTTACATAAAATCACTGTGTAGCATATCAATGTGCAAGGATGTATAAATGTGGACTCTCTTCTAGGGGTGTGCGATAGTAACATCTACGATAATATCATAGTTGTTGTTTTAACGATGTGGAAGCTTATAGAGTACGTCACTTTGGACAAAAACAGTTCAAACATACTTCAAAATATATTTTTTGTGTTCCACAGAAGAAATAACGTCATACAGGTGAGTCCAGTTGTATGAGTCTCTGGAGTTGCTCTACAGTTGCTGTCACGATGGCTTTGTTGATAAGAATCCTTGAGGTGACCTTTGCTTTTACAGTCCATATACTGTATTTTGAAGCACAAGCCCATGGAAAAACTTTGGATAAACAGAAAGGCCAGGTATAAAACTGCCATTAGTCCTTGAAAGAGCAGATTGGGTCCTAGTTAATGCTTTTCTGTGGGCAAACATATAAAATGTCCTAAAGAGGCCTAAAAGCTGCGCTCTATTAAATTGGAATGGATGATCACATCTAATGTTACACTCTCTTGAAGCATTGATAGCATAGAGTGTAAGTATCTAAAGGCTTTTTTAAGCGCGTCTCATGTAAGTTCTGCTCTTCAAGATCAATGGCACGGCTCAAAGTGTAATTTGTGATCCCCAACACGGACAAGATGAGATTATCAGGGCAAATTGATTTTCTTGTTGGACATGTCTCTGTCTGGGATAGAGTTTCAAGAAATCTGATTACATTTTCAGACAGCTTTCCCTAATCTGAGCACATGGAACAAGAATATTGGCTTTTCTCCTGCATGGTGTTTTATTGACTACCATCATTTGCGGGCCTGGGCAGGTAAGTAATAAAGCTATTATTATTATCACTTACAATAATGTTATTTTATATTATTTAATTGTTATTTCGAATTAATATTAAGTTACTACTCGCTGCAATTATGTATAAACATGTTTATCCAGACGCTATAATACATTAAAGAGCAATCCTGCAGCAGTGTGAGTGTAACTTGTGTCTTACCTGTGCGGTTTTCTGCTCTTCCCAGGTGAGCTGCCGTGTTTCTGCACATGTGTGAAGGGTCTCAGAGTGTTCTTCAGCAAACTGTCCTCCTCCAGCCTCAGCTGCGGTATAAGGTGTCCAAACGCCATCTATCCCAAACTACTGTCTTTCCGTGCCAGTCTCTCCTTTGAGTGCTTAGTTCAGGGATGAACTGAGCAGAAAACGGGGATAAATTTCGAGTAGTGCAGCTGTCACTCAGAGCTATAGATTAGAGCTCGCGCTGCACAGAGTAAACCGCATATTTTCCGTCCATGGTGGGATATTAAGTGATGAAACGGTTGTGTGGTGCTCTGCTGACTCCTTCATCAGAGGTTCAGAGGAGAGTACTCTATCCATCCGCCGTTCTCTGGATTACCGGGACAATTAAAGGAGAGTGTCATGCGCTGCACTCACCGACGCGCATGCGTGTCTGCATCAGGTGCAGCGAATTTCAAGGCTATGAAATCAAAGGCCATTTTTTTCAGAAACCATATTGTATTAATTGGAATGTTGTTTAATGACAAAAAAGCACTAATGCTGTTTCTGGGTAAATTCGTCGTCCGTAAGTGTAAGTGTATGAAGAAAAAACTTATTTTTTCTGTATTTAACCCTCAAAAGTTCCTTATTTCTGTACTTTTTAAATACATATTTACCACAAAATTACTCAACTACATTATTAGCTTGCATATTAAATATTATTTTCTGAAAAAAAATTACTTTAATGATTATCTAAATTAAATCAAGAGTTGTTTCTGGATATTGATCTAGGTATTAGAGGTTAGAAGAAAACCTGTAGGAATGACAGTTTTAGAAATAAAGAGTTTTGACCATATATGTCCAGCAGAGGGCCATTCATTTTTCTGGATGTGGTCAACTGCTCCTTTATATATATATCATTATAAAATGCATTAAAATCAGTATTTTTGTGAAAGGTTAGAATTTTTTGTTGTTGTTTGAAGTGTCTGTTTTTGCAATAATGCCACATAAATTAGCAAAAATATAACTAAAATGCCACCAAAAAATTAAGAGGCAGATTGTATTCACAAATTATTTATTTCAATAAACCAAATGTAAAAAAAAAATTATTAACTTTAGAGAAATTATTTAAAACATTTAAATAAAACCAATGGCAATAAGCAGAAATGAACGAGTTGTGTTTTCCAAATTCTATACAAATGCAGTCACATCTCTCTCTCTTACTATGTCTCTGTGTGTGTGTGTGTGTGTGTGTGTGTGTGTGTGTGTGTGTGTGTGTGTGTGTGTGTGTGTGTGTGTGTGTGTGTGTGTGAGCATGCTTGTTCCACATTGCAGATCTAGAACCAGGCCTTAATTTTTTCATAAAATGTTCTGATTTATGCTGGATTTTAAATGTATTATTTTTTTAACTTTTCCCATTCATTTTCAATGTGGGGTCCATTCGGACCCCGAAGACCCTAAGACCCAAAAAAAAAAAATGCTTGGAGATATTATTTTGTAAAAGAATTATAAGGTATCTACACTCATATCATGCAAGGTGTCAGGAATTAGTTTTTACTTATATTAAAATGTACTTTTTACTTGATGGTTGTGCTGCTGGACACATTTAGATATAATACAATAATATAAAAAAGGTTGTAGAAAATGTTTTCTGTAATGCAGCTTTCCTTCCAGATCCTTTCCCATCAGTCACTAACCTCAAAAAGTATAATTAGGGTGAAAATTTCAATGTACTTTCCACAAATGGGCCACAGGTCTCTGGTGACAGCTCATTTAAACTGAGCCATTAATCTTTAGAAACGTAAGATTTGAAAGAAGCCGACCCACTGAACTCAATGAGCAACTGTATTTCCGTCATCTGACGGAGTTGCATTCATTTACTCTCGAGAAGCCACAAACGCATGCAGCTGAGAAGTGAGCGGACAGAACATCGTCTGAGAGCTTTGTTGGAGTGTAGGTTTTTAAAAGGAGGATCATGCAGAAAGGCTGTTAAATATAACATCCCATTAACTTCTCCATTTGACTTTATAGCTGTTGCATAATTAGGCGGCTCTACAGACGGTGAAATGTGCTTTAATTTAGGTCACAAAATGTGATCTTCATCATCCGAAGTGTCACATGAGACAAGAGAAATGAGATTGGAAGAAGGAAGTGTGCAAAAATACACACAGGCTATGTGAATATGTATGCCAAACAGAAAAGAGAAAAACACAGTCAATATAGTTGTTTGAATGTAATGTTTCATATGGTTTACATGAGACAGTTTTTTTAGTAAGTTTGATGTTTTACCGGTAACCATTTACAATACGGGTGCACTAATATGCATTAATTAATGCTTAACTAATGCACAGATAATCATGAGTTAATGTATGACTCATGAAGGACTAAATCATTTATTAATGATGACTGCATCAGCAACTAATGAAGGTTCTATGATTAACAGATTAAGTAATTAATAAATTGTCATTAGTTAAATGTGTCATCATATATTAATTCCCTAATAACCAGTGGTGTAAAGTATTTGAGTAAATGTAATTAGTTACTGTACTTAAGTATCTTTTTGGCTACTTTGTAGATGTACTGAGTATCAAAGATATTAGCAACTTTTACTCTCTACTTGACTACATTTTTGAACAAGTAAATGTACTTTTTACTCCAATACATTTGTGTTGAGTAATGCAATTACACATTACATTTTGCATGGCACCTAACTTTTTCTGCAGCAGTTTGTTTCTGCTATAAAGAAGTGATATCGCATTCGCCATTTAAGGGCATTGAAGGTACTATATCTTGTGCGTTTGCCTCACCCAAACAAGTCAACAAGGCTACTTTACTTGAATGTGAGTGCATTAGCAGGTAGTTGATGAATCGCAAGTGTTTGATTTATAAGATGAGGACATGACTGCAGCCGGTGATGAGGCTGAAACCAGCACAGCAAGAAGGCTAATTTTACTTAACATCATTTTATTTATCCGCTATACTGACGAGACCTTTTTGAAGGATATTGGTTTACTTATGGCCTTTTTGTGCACTTGAGCTTAACTGAGACTTGAGAGTTTGTAGACGTTTAAGAGGCTGTGTTGTGTCGACCTTGATTTATTGCAATATTGAGGTGTTCAGTTTTAGTTTTATTTTAGAAAATATACATGATTTCTCATCTTACAAATCTATTGTTTCTTATTTTCACTGGTATGTCTCTCCGGTGTCGAGGACTAGTGCATCGTTGAGTCTATATTTAGTATGAGTAAAATACTTAAGTACTGTTAAAATCAGATTTTTACTCAAGTTGTATTGGAATTGGTGACTTGTAACTTGTAATGGAGTCATTTTTGCTGTAAGGAATCTGTACTTTTACTCAAGTATGGTTTTCACCTCTGCTAATAACGTATTATATTAACTAATAATGTAAATTCATATGTTAAGTACCACAATGGTCAAAGCTGTGTACTTAAACTTCTAGTTGTGTCAGGGATATGGTTTTTATGTTTGTGTGTCTGTGAGATCCTGGGGCATGGCCATGCACTCCTCTGATTGCTGAGTGTGACTCACCTGCTTCAAATCAACTCATCTGCCTGCAGTATTTAAACTGAGCCCTGGTTCTTTAGCTACTCATCATCAGATCGTTCAGTCTGCTTATGTGGTACTACACTAAGGCCTCTCAGTATCTTTAGATCAGTTCAAGATTGTGTTTTGTTAGAATTCTGATCCTGTTCCTTTTGTGCTTCCGATTTCTCTTAACCTGCATTCAGCCTGCCACGCCCAGCCAAAAACTTCTCACTCAGCTCTACCAACACACCTCTGGCCTGTTGGGTCACTAGCACCTCAGTGATGCTCACCTGTTATGAGACCTGTGCTACCTAATTTCTGGCAATAAATGACTTTTATTTGCATCATATTTAGTCTGTGTTCTGCTTTTGAGTCCAAAACTGTGTTTGGTTACAACAAGTTGTCTGCTTTAATTAATGATTAGCTAATGCTAAAGGTATTATTATGTTATGACTTGTTGAAACATGATTGTTAACTAATTCAAAATTAATTCAAAACCAATAACCACAATGGGTTAACTTATTACAGCAGACAACTGGATTTTTAAGTACATAGATTTGACCATTGTGTTAATTAACATATGAATTTACATTATTAGTTAATATAATACAGGTGTTGGTCATATAATTAGAATATCATCAAAAAGTTGATTTCACTAATTCCATTCAAAAAGTGAAACTTGTATATTATATTCATTCATTACACACAGACTGATATATTTCAAATGTTTATTTCTTTTAATTTTGATGATTATAACTGACAACTAAGGAAAATCCCAAATTCAGTATCTCAGAAAATTAGAATATTGTGAAAAGGTTCAATATTGAAGACACCTGGTGCCACACTCGAATCAGCTAATTAACTCAAAACACCTGCAAAGGCCTTTAAATGGTGTATCAGTCTAGTTCTGTAGGCTACACAATCATGGGGAAGACTGCTGACTTGACAGTTGTCCAAAAGACGACCATTGACACCTTGCACAAGGAGGGCAAGACACAAAAGGTCATTGCAAAAGAGGCTGGCTGTTCACAGAGTTCTGTGTCCAAGCACATTAATAGAGAGGCGAAGGGAAGGAAAAGATGTGGTAGAAAAAAAAAGTGTACAAGCAATAGGGATAACCGCACCCTGGAGAGGATTGTGAAACAAAACCTATTCAAAAATGATTCACAAAGAGTGGACTGCAGCTGGAGTCAGTGCTTTAAGAACCACTACGCACAGACGTATGCAAGACATGGGTTTCAGCTGTCACATTCCTTGTGTCAAGTCCCTCTTGAACAACAGACAGAGTCAGAAGCGTCTCGACCAACTTTATGGAGATGCAGATTTCATTTTCCAACAGGACTTGGCACCTGCACACAGAGCCAAAGCAACCAGTACCTGGTTTAAGAACCATGGTTTAACCCCATAGAAAATATATGGGGTATTGTGAAGAGGAAGATGCGATATGCCAAACCCAACAATGCAGAAGAGCTGAAGGCCACTATCAGAGCAACCTGGGCTCTCATAACACCTGAGCAGTGCCACAGACTGATCGACTCCATGCCACGCCGCATTGCTGCAGTAATTCAGGCAAAAGGAGCCCCAACTAAGTATTGAGTGCTGTACATGCTCATACTTTTCATATTCATACTTTTCAGTTGGCCAAGATTTCTAAAAATCCTTTCTTTGTATTGGTCTTAAGTAATATTCTAATTTTCTGAGATACTGAATTTGGGATTTTCCTTAGTTGTCAGTTATAATCATCAAAATTAAAAGAAATACACATTTGAAATATATCAGTCTGTGTGTAATGAATGAATATAATATACAATTTTCACTTTTTGAATGGAATTAGTGAAATAAATCAACTTTTTGATGATATTCTAATTATATGACCAGCACCTGTATGTTATTAGGGAATTAATACATGATGACACATTTAATTAAGAGCAATTCATATATTACTTAATCTATTAATCATATAGAATGCTGATGCAGTACTCATTAATAAATAGTTTAGTTCTTCATGAGTCATACAGGGTGGTCATACATTAACTCATGATTATCTGTGCATTAGTTAAGCATTATTTAATGCATATTAGTGCACCCGTATTGTAAAGTGTTTATATATGTTAATCAGTACTCATAGCCTGCAGTATATGATCCCACAGAACTGGGAAAACCTCCTAGAATTATAAATTAATTGAGCTGCAGTTATGCAAGTCAGCCTCCATAATAGACACACAATGGTTTATGAATTGCCTTAAATATCTGTTGGTTTATTTATGGTTTTGCATTTTGGTTGAATTTTTTTAATTAATTAATACATTTATTTTTGTCAAAATGGACATTATCTGTACATTTGGACTCACTTTGACATTTCAAACACTAGGGAGCAGAGTTTTACAACAAATGTACCAGCTGAGCTAGGCTATATATACTGTATGTGTGTATATATAGTCTAACATACAAATATAAACACTAATATCTATAGAATAAAACATTAATTTCCTAGATATATAAAGTCATGGAACCTACCTGTAACAGTTATGCTCAGGTTTGGTTTAATTTCCATTGTAATTTAGTTCCTGTTTTGCCTGCCTTAGTTATCTAGTTATCTTTGTTTAAATAAATTATTATTTTGACCTTCTTCACAACCTTCTTCATCTTTGGACCCTAATAGCTTGAATATATACATGCATACATGAGAAGAGTAGTATGTCTATATCCATAAAACAGTATAGGTGAAAATTACATAGACACAAAATTATTTGGCAAACAAAACTGCAAACTACAACTACAGATTTTATTGTATAGAAAAACAAAAAGATCACGGGATCGGTTTTTAATTCAACAAATTGATTTTGTTGCTTTTCTCTTGTTTTTGCATGTGTTCATAATTTCTTTGTATGACAGCCTGGCAAAAAATTATGACCACACAATTTGGCATGTTTCATTACATTATGAAATATACTTACAAAATGTAACAAATCCTTAATAATACACTATATTGCCAAAAGTTTTGAGACGCCTCCCTTTACATGCACATGAATTCTAATGACATCCCATTCTTAATCCGTAGGGTTTAATATGGAGTTGGCCCACCCTTTGCAGCTATAACAGCTTCAACTCTTCTGGGAAGGCTTTCCACAAGGTTTAGGAGTGTGTTTATGTGAATTTTTTACCATTCTTCTAGAAGCACATTTGTGAGGACAGGCACTGATGTTGGACGTGAAGGCCTGGCTCGCAGTCTCTGCTCTAATTCATCCCAAAGGTGTTCTATCGAGCTGAGGTCAGGCCAGTCAAGTTCCTCCACACCAAACTCGCTCATCCATGTCTTTATGGACCTTGCTTTGTGCACTGGTGCGCAGTCATGTTGGAACAGGAAGGGGCCGTCCTCAAACCGTTCTCCTGGCAACAGCCAAACCCACACTCGTCTATCAGATTTCCAGACAGAGAAGTGTGATTGGTCACTCCAGAGAGCACGTCTCCACTGCTCTAGAGTCCAGTGGCGGCGTGCTTTACACCACTGCATCCCACGCTTTGCATTGCACTTGGTGATGTTAGGCTTTGATGAGCTGCTCAGCCATGGAAACCCATTCCATGAAGCTCTCTACGCACTGTTCTTGAGCTAATCTGAAGGCCACATGAAGTTTGGTGGTCTGTAGCTGTAGCTGTTAGCGACTTCTGCGCACTGTGTGCTCCTCAGCATGCGCTGACCCCGCTCTGTGATTTTACGTGGCCTATCATTTCATGGCTGAGTTGCTGATGTTCCCAATTGCTTCCACTTTGTTATAATACCACTAACAGTTGACTGTGGAATATTTAGTAGTGAGGAAATTTCACGAATGGACTTATTGCACAGGTGGCAACCTATCACGGTACCATGCTTGAGTTCACTGAGCTCCTGAGAGTGACCCATTCTTTCACAAATGTTTGTAGAAGCGTCTGCATGCCTAGTGCTTGATTTTATACACCTGTGGCCATGGAAGTGATTGGAACACCTGAATTCAATGATCTCGAGGGGTGTCCCAATAATTTTAGCAATATGGTGTATTTGAATAAAGGGAGATTTGCCTTGGCAGGACATCACTTTTGGCCACTACTGTATACACGAACAAGTAAATCAAGGCCCTTGGCTGATGGTTTAAAAAGTTCCACATCATAAAGATGGTGTGTTTGAAAAGTCACGACAACAATGCAAATGTCATCTCCATTTAAATGATAATTTGCTGAATCAAGGATGCATGAAAATGGAGTGTGGGAACATTATCAGTGTCTAATGACATCAATTGTTTCACTCATTTCACTTTGTATAATAGCTCAAATAAAATGATAATATTTTTGAATAATATTTGAATTATGCCTCTTTTGTTTCCAGCATATTTCCACATGATTGCTCATGATAAAGGTAATTCCATCACAAATATTCTCTCTCTCTGTCACTACTTGTTTACACAAATGCATGTTGTTTCACTTTGGACTAATCAAATAACAGGCTCCCAAATAGCTTGTCATTGAATATTTTATTTGCAAATGAAGTATTAATAACTCAGAGTCCGTAAAAATATACAATTTTTTACTTGTAGAGGGACATATTTACAAGAATGGATCTTCTTCAAAATGAACAAACTGGTTTACAAAACTCAAAAAATGTGCGCAACCACAAAGAGAAAAAAAGGTCATGAGTATTTTCCCTTCAGTCTCAGCAGACAGGGACTCTCGGGCAAATACAGGCCCAAGATCCCACAATTACAACAATAAAATTATAATAAAAAACCCTCCAGATAACAGAGGAAAGCACAGTAAATGTTAAAAAAGCAATGTGAAGAAAGAAAGAAAGAAAGAAAGAAAGAAAGAAAACAGACAAACTCACAGAGAAGATGATGTTCATATTTACACTTACATATTCAGCCGAATACAGGTATGAACACAGAAGCAAAGCATTCCCAATATCTGACCTGTAGGCCATAACATGCAATCCCTTTGCTTTTCCAATGGAAAAGAATTCCCTTTTTACACCCCTCAAAGTAACACATACTGCTACAGTTTCTAAGAGGAGTCGAAGGAGCCTTTTTTAGACATCCAACATTATTTTAATAACAACCATGTTGGGTAACACTGATCAGGCTACATAGATATTCAAGTACGTCTTTTAAATAAGAGCGTTATGTCAAAATCACCTCACAGATTTTCCTGGCCTGAGCTCCCATTCAAAACGGAATGCCCTCATGCAATGTGAGCAACACTTTAGAGTGCATTGGCGGCTCTGAGGTGGTTTCTAAATACCACATTTAGCTGTGTTGAAAAAAAAGCCACTAAAGATTAATTGTCTGAGGAAATAGACCGGTTCTTCTTGTTGGGAGGAGAGGAGGCCCTCGGGAGGGCTCATAAAGGAATAAAAATGACCTTAAGTGCCAAAACATAGGAACGGAACTGCTAGAAGGCAGCTTTCAATCAGCTTTCCTGGTAATACAGTGGTCTGATCTTGGCTAGTTTTGGTGCTGTAAAAGGACTAAAATAAACATAAAACAATGGCTCTGTTCCAAAACCTAGAGAGCTGCTCATGTAGGCAGCTTTTAAAGCATTTAAGGCTGTTCCAAAAGGTTCTGAGATACCTTTTTCTGTCCCAATTCTAAGGCAGCATCACCTGAATCCTTGCATTCATAATGCATTCCAATAATCGCAGCGGAAACAAATCTATCCAAAAGGACAAGGAATATATTGACTAATAACTGAACTTCTAACTGAGCTTCAGTTTCAGTTAGGATGCCGCTTTAGAGGCCCGTTACCTATTTAGGCAGTAGACAGCAAGGCAGCATTTCATGTATACTTACACTGTATTGCAATCATTGCAACAACCAGAGTGTAAAATGACTATAAGTAATTAATTTAATACCAAAATGTATCGATAAAAAGTTCTAATTAAAAACGATTTGTCTGTGCTATATATTTTTACCCTAAGAGTATTGTGTTTTTAGCTTAGCAATGTGCTAACGCCCAACTCTATTGAAATCAAAACACTCTTAATTTCCTCTCTAGACGGTTCCACATGAGTCTTGTGAAGTTGCATTTCAATAAAGTGCAACAGTCGGGTTCTGGAAGTAAAAATCCCATTCATTTGCTCCAAAGGGAACTATGAGCTACGAGGTTGTTAATCAATGATATATGCTTTTGCTGAAGCCATCAGCCCACATTATTTCAACTTTTTTTTTTTTAAATAATCAAGTTTAAATTAAAATTCTGTCATAATTTACTCAGTCTTATGTCGTTCCAAATCTGTATGACATTCTGTGAGAAATGGCTTAGTGTTTTTTTGATCCATACAATGGAAGTCAACGGGAACCAATATGGTTTGGTTACCAACATTAATCAAAATATCTGCCTTTATGTTCCACACAATAAAGAAAGTCATACAGTTTGGAATGATGTGAGGATAGATGACAGATTTTTTCATTTTTAGGTGAATTTTACCAGAGAGAATTTGAGGTGGAATGATTCCATTACCCATGATTCTGTAAAGAAAGCTCCACCAATCAGAGAAAGCATAGGAACCTCTCTAAATGCTCTCACGATACTTTGATGTAATATACCGTTCGGTCTGTGTAGCGCTGCTTCAAGTTGAACACACCTATTCTATAGCCAGTCTTCCTATGCTTTCAAACAACTTAAATATTTGTTTATATATAGATATCTTGCAATAAACGCAAGATACATTTTGTCCATTTTTTTCAATATTTTTTGCTTCAAATCAAAGTTTGTAATGTTTTTATTCACCTCATAAGGTCATAACTAGTCGGATTGTAACTCTTTAACAAAGACCTTTTAACTCTTTCCCCACCAGCATTAAAAAAAAAGTTGCCAGCCACCACATTTTGGTAATTTTCACAAAAATGTAATGGCCCCCCGAATATTTCGTTGTATGAATATCTGAACATTCAAAATATATATATATATATATATATATAAAGAAAAGAACAGACACTCTGCTTTTAAACAAAAGACTTGTGGGTAAGTTTCATTAAAAAAAACATAATTTTTAACAAAAAGCTGAGAAAATCTTGTTTTTTCAAAGACTACAGCGTGTATAAGCAATGCTTTTATCGCTTGTTTCTGCTACATTTTTCCTGTGTTTTGATCTGGAGATTCTGTACTCTTTCAGAAGATGTGTAATAGCGTCCCCTACCGTATAACAGTGAAAACACGAAAAGCCAGAAAATTTCGTCAATGGCGGGGAAATAATTAAGCATGCCTATGGGAAAAATGCTTCCAAAGCCAAGGCCGCTAAAAGTGTGTGGTCACTGTTGCACTCTATTAAGATGCTAACCTTTGAGCCAGCTACCTATGTAGGCAGTAGACAGCAAGGCAGCTCACTAGGTTTTGGAACAGAGCAAATATTTTAGACAAGGAGAGTAACTGTCAAAACTGCCATATTGTGAAGGCCCAATTGGATGGGTTTCGTCTTGGTCTCTGTTTGAAGGTAAGGGTAGTGGAGAACCTCTGTAAGGTTTGGACCCACAGAACTCTGCATGTGTTCTCCTTACAATTCCCACCATTCACTCCCCACACTGCATGACAGCCCATCCATCACACTTACTGACAACAGTTCACCCAGCAACATCGCCTACACCGCCTTGTGGAGAATGTGGCTCTGGAGAGCACGCCTCGAGTGTGTCTCTATTTATGAGGTCGTGTTAGACTGTGTACACTTGGGAAGAAGTGTTTCGTGTGTATCAAACACAATTGTTGGAGAAGGTAACAGCAAGGCGGTGAATTGGCATAGGCAGCACTCGGCTACATTACAGACTCAAATGCAACTGCAACCCAATAAGACTGACGAACAAGGTTATTCTGCTTGGCATATACACTGAAAATGAAAGTGGCCTGAGAACACTGACAAGGGCGTATGAGGGCAGAGTGTTGGGTAATTGCGTAGTATGCTCTCTCACATCTTATGGCTTTACCTCTCTTAGATATATTCTTGAAGTCCATCAATGGCAGATATACAAGGAGCCATTAAGAAGGAAATGATTTTACTTATTAAAGGGAGCTTAGCGGGTCAGGGGCTACAATGACCAATTATTACTCTCTGAAAATGCATAATACCTCATCTACATCTTTATTATGGCCTATAACCCCAATCTTCAACCGATAACTTAAAGAATATTGTGTGCGTATATTTATCTGTATGTACAATATAAAACAGCATCATGGCTACAGAGTGTACATTATTCGTGTGGCTGCGTTTGGACTGCCTCTTTGTGTCAGAACGCTCGCCATTTTACACATGGCTTCCTTTTTTTGTCTGGTACATTGCGAAGGACAAAAGCAATCTCAGGGGAAGAATTCACTGTGAAGGCACACAAAACAGGCAACTTGTCCATTTCAAATTTCACAAATGCACCAAGCAAGGTCTTCCCAGGGGCTTAGAGACACCGCTAATGGAGAGAGGTTTGACAGCGCTTGGTGGAGGAAGCCGCGGGGCGGCTGGCACAAAAAGGCAGCCATCTTAAGACAGCCTGTAGTTAGAGGGTCCTAGGAGAGTCCTCGGATGGTACCGTGGTGCATACACGAACTAGAAGGAGAGTACTGCAAATGCACACACCATCACACGCACGAATTTCACACACGCTCTGTACATAACTCCCTGTTATGGCATTCCCTTTCATTTACTTGTCCACAGTACTGTGAGATTATAGTAAAAAGTTACTTGTGCCTCATATGCTATTACGTAGTACCACTGGGTATTCTAGAAAAGAACGAAAAAATAAATAAAAACCCAAACTATCTTTGATTTATACACATTCATAATATTCGTGACAGATTTTGGTTTCAGTATCATTGGAAATACAGCTGTAACGAATATACCGTGGTCGGTGTGTAATACAAACTGAAATTGTCCATGAAGCGGTGAGGATGACATCTGAAACCAGACTGCAGACTTTCTGTCAAGTACGTACACTCCATGTATATACACAGATGCAAAAATTCCTATCTGTGTGTAACAGTGCAGTGTAGTTGACAGAGTCACCATGATTTGGCCAAGTAAGACATGTTCCTGGATCAACATATTTTGTTGATTCTGGAACAACATTCATGTCCAAAAATGTTGTCCTAACCCTATCTCTACCCCTAGGCCTACCCATAACTTATCCCTAAAATCAAAGGGAAATGATAACACTGATGTAGAAGCACCTAACCCCAGTTGTAAGCCTAATCTTGACATAAACTGTAAACTTGTCCCAATATGATTGGTTAATTGAAATGTTGGTCCAGGATCAACGTTATGATTTTGCCAAGATAGACATTGGCACTGGAACAACATTCCTGTCCAAAAACATAGTCCTAACCCTATCCCTACCCCTAAACCTAATTCTACCCATAACTTATCCCTAAAATCAAAGGGAAATTATAACACTGATGTAGAAGCACCTAACCCCAGTTGTCAGCCTAAGCTTGACATAAACTGTAAACTTGTCCTTCAAATCTGATTGGTTGATTGGAATGTTGGTCCAGGATCAACATTGTGATTTTGCCAAATAAGACATGTTCCTGGATCAACATATTTTGTTGATCTTAGAACAACATTCCTGTCTAAAAATGTTGTCCTAACCCTGTCTCTACCCTTAAACCTAACCCTACCCATAAGTGATCCCTAATTCAGAGGGAAATGATAGGTTAATAACACTGATGTAGAAGAACCAAACCTTGGTTGTAAGCCTAAACTTGACATAAACTGTAAACTTGTCCCTTAAATCTGATTGGTTGATTGGAATGTTGGTCCAGGATCAACATTGTGATTTTGCCAAGTAAGACGTGTTCAACTTCTTTTGTTGATCCTGGAACAACATTCCTGTCCAAAAACATAGTTCTAACCCTATCTCTACCCCTAAACCCAACCCTACCTAACCCTTAACTTATTCACATATCATTTCCCTCTGGTTTTAGGGATAAGAATGGTGTAGACGCCCCTAACCCTTATTGTAAGCCTAAACTTGACATAAACTGTAAACATCCCTCAAATCTGATTGGTTGATTGAAATGTTGTTTCAAGGATGTTGATCCAGGAACATGTTCTACTTGGTGAAATCACGTTCACCTAGTTGACACACAGGGGAATTCACTAAGAGTCAATTGCACCCAAGTTGTTTTAACACGCATTTCACTAATCAAGTTATGCAAATCTCATAATAGTTGCAACAATTTGCACGCTGCAATTCCGCAGGTCAGTTCTGATTGCTAGGTTGTGAAGGATACAGATTACAGCACATTACCGCAATCTGGTGTCCCTTACTGGGAATGTACATACAGCAACTCTAGGCACCTGAAAAGGTGACTCTAGGCACCTTAAAGTGTGCTCGACTACATGACACTTTGGGATAAAATTCTCTTTTCCATAATTTTATATTCCTTTGAAGTCATTTGCAAGAAAATTTGCTTAGGCAAAATTTATTATTTTACGGTCTACTTGCTGTAGGCAGTAATAGCAACACTTTG
Organism: Rhinogobio ventralis; assembly: GCA_039654625.1. NCBI lineage: Eukaryota > Metazoa > Chordata > Actinopteri > Cypriniformes > Gobionidae > Rhinogobio > Rhinogobio ventralis. The sequence goes on from CM077206.1 coordinate 36,537,097, forward strand.
TGGCAGGCAAACACAGTAGCACAAATTTTTGGTGAAAAGGTACAATAATCAGCCTAATTTTGGGTTTGACCAAAAAACGAATGACAACAACCATTTAAATACAGTTAAACAGGACAGTGGGTGGTTTTTGTGAAATATAGCACGATAAGGTATAGCGCACCAATTTAGTGAATTCACCCTACAGTGTGTTCTGCATTAACTGAACCATTAACTGACATGCTGTCATCCACTGGAATGTCCATCGAGGAGTAATTTTTTCCAGTCACTTCAAGTTTACTACTTCTTAGTGGTTTGTTAAGGTATTAATAAGATTGCCTTTGATTTTGATGTCTGGGTCACAGTCAATGTTTGCAATGAATTCCAGGAAAAAAATTAATGGGAACTTTGCAAATGAGATGGACAGTTCATATTTCCAGAGCCGCCCCCTCACTATTAACAGGAACAACAGGTTTTGGGATAATATCCTTCATTTCTCTTCATAGGGGCAGTCGCTGTATCTCCCCCTCCCCATTGTGTTTCATCAACCCAGCCTGCCCTTAATCCTTTAACCTCTCTGATTCAATAAATAAATAAACTGCACTTGGGGAAATCTTTCCACCCCACCGCCCACAAAGCCTTCAAGAGTTCAAAAAGGGAAACAAATAATGTGAAAAAAGGGTCAGACTGCACCATGAGATCAAAAGAAGTAGCGAGGACCAAAGAATGAGAATAAAAAATTCTTGTTCTTCAGTTCCTGTCATGTTTTCTTTTAATACTTCAGAAGGGGGCAAGCACTGTATTTTCCCTTGTAAATATGCATTCAACTTTTTAGATCTTATATAATTGATTTTATTTTTACTTACATCCTTTAATTATGTATGTATTTTATTGTTTTTTTTGTGTGTGTGTGTGTATTTTTTTCCAATCATAGGTGCAACTTTTGGAAGAGTCACTGAGGGTGTCTTGTACAGAGGCCTTGATCAGGCTGCGTTTCCTTTACTCTCTACACTGTCTGAAAGGCCTTGCTTTGAGCAGGGACCATGACTCCCGCCGGGATGGCCAAGCCCACCGGAGGATTGGGGGGTCTGAATTTTGGGGTGGCAGGGGGTTCTGGGGTTTTAGGCACGACCTGCGTGTAGGCCGGGGGAGACTGGGGGAAGCCATGGGGCTGTCCATTCTCCTTGAGAGCGGCGACAGCGGGTGGCCGTGGACGTTGGCTTCGGGGTACGCTGTTGTGCACCATGGACTGTGTAGAGGAAGCACCGGAGCGGGAGCTGCCAGACCGGGACGAGGAGAGGGAGTTGGGCTTCACCAGCTTGGCTTTTGGAGCTTCTGCATCCTCCCTGCAAAAGTAATGGAAATATAGACATTAGAGTCAATATTAAAATAAAAAAAATACATAAAGCTCAAGTATAATCATTGTAGTCTGAACCTGGAGCAGCCGTTGTGCCTAAGCGTGCTGCCATTTTAAAAACATTTAAAATAATTATAAATCAATTTAAAATAATTATAAAACAAACAAATAAATAAATGTCAGCCTTTATATAGGATCAGTATTTGTGTTTTACATTCAAATATATTAGAATTTTATTTTAAATTTTTGAATAGTTACTAAAATATTTCATCCTAATAGACAGAAAAGCACTATTTACTCTATTTATATATTTATTATACCATATTTTTAAATAAAGAAGAGTGTTCAATAGCATATTAGTTTTTTTTATTTTTACAATGGAATTAATAAAAGACATTTCAATTGTATGGTGTCAACTAGATACATTTGGTGTCATGACAATCATGGCAGGTTATAGACATCAGCAATTAATTTAACTTACTTACTTAGGTTACCCCCAGTTTCACAGACAGGGCTTAGGTCAAGCCAGAATTAGGCCTTAGTTCAATTAGGACCCTTACGTAGCTTTTATAAACGTGCCTTAGAAAAAACACATCACTGGTGTGCATCCTGAGACAAAACAGTGGCAGTGACATTTTAAAGATATGTCAGTGCAAAACATGTACGTCGGAAGTCACCGACGAATTGGGATCCCTTTGGAAAACGCCACAGTTACTACCACTTCCAGCGCCCAGCGGGAGCCCCTCAGACCCCGTCTGTTCAGGGCGGGAAACTCACGCAAGGAGTCACTGCTGCTATTCCGCAAGACCCACTCAGCAGAGAATTGGATAACGCTGGGAAAGCGTGCCCGGAGGGACGCTGCGGAAGCCATGCCCGGAGGGAGTTACCATGTGGAGAATACACGTATGGACTGGCCGTGGGCAGTGCAACATACGGAAGTCCCAGGGATGGCCACGGCCAAACAGGCGGGGGAACAACACCTAACTGAGACGGCAGAGCGCTCTGCCGAGGGAAAGACACGGGCTCGTCGTAGGGAGCCGTACCGTGGAAGAATACACATATGGGACCGCCGTGGGGGTCACAACATATGGAACCCAGCCTAACACAAGTTCCACCAATGCAACGAGTGTTAGGCCTGGCGTCGGACGCTCCGCCACATCCGACTGCCGCGGGTTGCGGAGGACACAACAGGGTTCGCCGTTCTGGGAAAAATTGACTGGAGCATATAAGCGCACGTATCCATTCCATAGGGAAGGGAGTGGTGCAGCAAGCCGACACTTAGAACAGGCACTTCGGTGTTACTGACTATGGGAAGCGAGCACATAGGAAGATACCGGCTCTACACGGAGGCTATAAAATCTAGCGAACGTGTTAGGTATCGCCCAGCCCGCAGCTCTAAAAATGTCTGTCAGCGAGGCGCCACGAGCCAACGCCCAGGAAGAAGCTACACCCCTAGTGGAGTGGGCTCTTAACCCAAGCGGGCAGGGCACGTCTTGGGTTTGATACGCCAAGACGATGGCATCCACTATCCAGTGGGCCATCCTCTGCTTGGAGACAGCCTTTCCCTTCTGCTGGCCTCCATAACAGACGAAGAGCTGCTCTGAGGTCCTGAAGCTTTGCGTTCTGTCCACGCAAGTCCGCAGAGCGCGGACTGGACAGAGAAAAGCTAGGGCTGGGTCTGCCTCCTCCGAAGGCAGCGCTTGCAGGCTCACCACCTGGTCCCGGAAAGGAGTGGTGGAAACCTTGGGCACATACCCGGGCCGGGTCTCAGGATTACATGAGAGTTACCGGGCCCGAATTCCAGGCACGATTCGTCGACCGAAAAGGCCTGCAGGTCCCCTAACCTCTTGATAGAGGCCAATGCAGTCAGGAGTACTGTCTTCAGAGACAGGATTTTTAACTCAGCTGACTGCAAAGGCTCAAAGGGCGCTCTCTGCAGTGCGGTTAGCACCAGAGTTAAGTCCCAAGAGGGTATAGAGCGAGGGCGAGGTGGATTTAGTCTCCTCGCCCCCCTCAGGAACCTGACGATCAAATTGTGCTTCCCTAGAGACTTACCACCTACCATGTCATGATTAGCGGCAATAGCGGCAACATAGACTTTGAGGGTGGAGGGAGACAACCTTCGCTCCAACCCATCCTGTAGGAAGGAAAGCACAGAACCGATCGAACATCTCCGGGGGTCTTCTCGGCGAGAAGAACACCAGTCAATGAACAGGTTCCACTTCAACGCATAGAGGCGCCTCATGAGGGTCCAGGGACCAGACATGGAGTTTCCAGAGGTCCGGACGCGGGTGCCATAGGGTGCCCCGTCTCTGAGTCAGGAGGTCCTTCCTCAGAGGAATGGGCCAGGGAGGTGCTGTCGCGAGAAGCACTAGTTCCGGGAACCAAGTCCGGTTGGGCCAATACGGAGCAACCAACAGGACTTGCTCCTCGTCCTCCCTGACCTTGCACAGAGTCTGTGCAAGAAGGCTCACTGGGGGAAACGCATACTTGCGTAGGCCCCGGGGCCAGCTGTGTGCCAGCACATCCGAGCCGAGGGTCCCCTCGGTCAGGGAATAAAACAACTGGCAGTGGGTCGTGTCCGGGGCGGCAAACAGGTCTACCTGTGCGGTCCCGAAGCGACTCCAAATCAGCTGGACCACCTGGGGATGGAGTCTCCACTCTCCGGGTAGCACTGGCTGTCGTGAGAGCTCGTCGGCCGCACGATTGAGCAGGCCCGGAATGTGAATGGCACGAAGCGACCTCAGATGCTTCTGACTCCATAGGAGGAGATGGCGGGCGAGTTGTGACATGCGACAGGAGCGTAGACCACCCTGTTTGTTGATGTACGCAACGGCCGCAGTGTTGTCCGTACGGACCAGAACGTGCTTGCGGCGCTTTGAAGCAGCCCAGCGCAAGACAAACTGCTAACAACTCGAGGCAATTGATATGCCATTGCAGTTGAGGCCCCGTCCACAGACCCGAAACTGCAAGCCCGTTGTACGTGGCACCCCAGCCGATGGATGAGGCATCCGTGGAGACAACAGCATGCCTGGACACTTGTTCTAAAGGAAACTCCTGCCCGTAAAAAATGAAGGGTCCGACCACGGGCTGAAGGTTTGGCGGCACCTCGGAGTCACGGGGACACGGAGGGATCCGCTGTGCCACGCCCATCTCGGGACTCGGTCGTGTAGCCAGCGTTGAAGCGGTCTCATATGAAGCAACCCGAGCGGCGTTACTGCAGCTGTGGATGCCATATGCCCCAGGAGCCTCTGAAAATGTTTCAGTAGTACCGCTGTCCTGCATTTGAACGAATTCAAGCAGTTCAACACTGACTGGACGCTTGCTGTCAGGCCGACCGAATCCAGCTTAATACCGAGAAAAGAGATCCTCTGCGTGGGGGGGAGTTTGCTCTTTTCCCAGTTGACCCGAAGACCCAACCGGCTGAGGTGACTGAGCACCACGTCCCTGTGTTCGCACAACTGCTCTCGCGACTAGGCAAGGATCAACCAGTCGCCGAGATAGTTGCGGATGCGAACTCCACGCTCTCTCTTGGGAGCAATGGCCGCCTCCACGACTTTCGTGAAGACACGGGGCGACAGGGCCAGCCCGAAGGGTAGGACTTTGTACTGATATGCTCGTCCATCGAATGCAAAGCGTAGAAACGGTCTGTGTCGAGGGAGAATCGAGACATGAAAGTACGCGTCCTTCAGGTCGATCGCTGCAAACCAATCTTGGGGACGGATGCCGAAGGTAGGCGAGTCTCGACCTAAGCGCCGCGATAGTCATGTTCCCGCAGTGGGAACATGAACTATCCACAAAAGCCGCTTCAGTGTGCTGAATGCCCAGGCACATGATACAGCGATTGTGACCGTCAGCGGGCGACAGGGAACGACCGCATCCAGAAACGCACGGGTGGAATGACATCTTGAAAAAGACGCAGTGTCACACCCGTGTTGCTCTTTTTGTGAGGAAACTCTCTTTTAGTGCTGAAGCACCCAGGGAAGACCGCGGCAGAATACAGGAGATAGTGCAGCCTGTATCTGCTCTCAAAGTGAAACGCTTCACGAAGCAACAGTTTATTTATTTTTTTTAATTTAACTGTTGCTGTGAAAACAGCAGTTGGCCCGCGGTCGCGCTGTTTTGTGCCGTCTGACCAGCACAAGAACGATCCTCAGCCAATTCTCTCTCTCTCTCTCTCTGAATACAGGCAGTCTGTGCTTCATCAATGCCGTTTGGCTCCGAAGTGAATGACAACAGTGCGCTGCATTCCGCTTTATACCCGCGCTGCGGGGAGGAGTGCGAGATGCAAATCTCGCACGCCAATAGTCATTGGCCAATAGTCAGAAGCTGATAGGGGCTCCCTGAAGTGATCCCAATTTGTCGGTGACGTCCGACGTACGTCGAACGTGACCGACTGAAAGGGAACAGTAAATTTCTGTCACTATAGGCATAAAAAACAGCTGAGTGATGTATTATGAAGATTGACCTGAAGACAATATGAAGCGTATATGTTCCATCCTGAACATACTCAAAAACATAGTCGAAGTCACTGCTCTAGGTAATATTAAGAGTGAAAGTGGAACAATAAAAACACAATCGATACTACTGAGATCTCACCTGATCTCATTAGGTGTCTCCTCCTCCTCATATTTCTTCTTCTCTTTCTTGCGGAAGACCAGCCAGATGATGAGAATGAGGAGCAGAACGCCGAATGAAACGCCAACCACAGCGCCGGCCACCACACCCATGCCTCGCACATCTAAACACACAGAAGGACATTTTTGTCAGATTGTCATATTGTCACATCACATTTGCCACGTTCATATGGTGACAAGAATTGTAACATTATGTAGAGTAGGGTGCAAAAGCCTGGACAACAGTGAAAATGTTTCAAATTAGTACAGAAAATCATTACAAATTATACTATCAGGAAAACAATTTGAGTGGAAAATTAACTTTTTTCCCCCACATATACAACAAACATGTTAAACATACATATAAATGAATCTGATTTGAAGGGGTGTTTATAGGCAGAATATAAATTTATATTGAAAAAAATCCATACAGCCCTGAACATGATTTGCTACAACATAAAATAAACTATTATAATTCTAAACCTAATTTCAGCTATGACTGAATGTCTGCAAGCCATGTTAAATTTTATTCAAATGTAATTGTTTGTTTTACACCAATCCACATGGATATAAATCATTTGTACTTGGCTCTCAAAATATGTATCTGAAAGTAAGGAACAAATAACATCTGTTTGACATGCAATGCTGTACTAAAACATATTGCAATTAGCCAAGACAATTATATAAGTAATTAGCACTTGTTGGTTGCTCCGTTCCTCTTTTTTGGTATCTGACATCATGGGAATCCTGAGTATTTGTGTTATTTTTTAATTTTGGATTAATAAAAGACTGCTGCTTTTCCATTCCTTCTGCAACCACTGCCGTGACATTGACCAGCCAAATATGACTAACTTTATCTCAGCAACCCTGCTGTAATCGATTATTTTGCTCAGTTAATAACTGTGTCTGTTTGGCTAATAGCACATTTCTCCATTGCCACTGGTTCCTGAAAACTTTTGCTTTTGCGTAATTCTACATTCATGCCACTGGGTGTCAGTATTTAAGTTTAAGGTGACTGTCATATGGGCCAGCAACTTGAATAAATACTAAGTGCACCACATATTTTTGTTTGACAAAGAGCTTTTGATTTGCTCATTGTTTAAACATTTTATTAGCAGTTGAGCCAAGGTTTCACTTTATTAGTGTTTTTTATTAGTGTGCACTTTATTAGAGATGTTTTGCGAATAAGGCAGACCCAAATTAAGTTTTGCCAGCCACAACTGTGAAACGCCTCTTTCACATTTTATTTCCTGTGTTGTGAAAGGCTAGCACAAGGCCTAAGTGCAGGACAGTTGTCAAGAGTTTATATAACTCTCTCCATCTTCTCCTCTGGTGAACATTAAATTCTTCTGCCTCTTCCAAAACCATTACACACAAACACTGAAGGATGGCTATTTGAGCAAGACCAATGACAAATGGCCACACTCTGGCTTTCTGCAGTTCCCAGTGCTCAGTAAAAGGCCAAAGTCTTTTTAATTCAAATATAGTGTATTGCACATTTTTTGTGATGGGTAGGTTTAGGGGTAGGGGATGGGTTAATATCATTAACCTGATATAAAATCAATGGAAGCCTATGCAATGCCTTCACTAATACATTGAAACAAACGTGTGTGTGTGGTCCTGGTTTTCCCTACGTTACGGGGACCAAATGTCCCCACAAGGTTGGTAATACCAGTAATTTTTGATCTTGTGGGGACATTTTTTGGTCCCCACGACGAAAACAGCTTATAAATCATACCGAATTATGTGTTTTAAAAATATAAAAATGCAGAAAGTTTTCTGTGATGAGTAGGTTTAGGAGTAGGATTAGGGGATAGAATATACAGTTTGTGCAGTATAAAAAGTATTATGCCTATTGAAAGTCCCCATAAAACATGAAAACCCAACATGTGTGTGTATGTGTGTGAGAATGAATGAGAGCAATGTGAATATGGAAAATAAGTTTTTTTCCCCAAGACAACAAAGCAGGAAAATAGTATTGCATTTTTAAGATAGTAATATTAACCAACTAACTAAATAAAACGAACCAATAATTAATCGGCATGAGTCAAAACAATGAAAACAATGGTGTTATACCCATGATAATCATAATAAACAAATGCAAGCTCTCTGCAGTGTGGAAACAGCCTCCATCCATCAAACTGAGGCTGCAGCTCCAAGCTAAAAGCGTCACTACCGACTGATCTGAGATCAGAGTATCATAACATCCACACTAATTACGCCCAGGGCACAGGCTGGCCTCAGAGCAGAACTCACATTGCATTGTGACCTCGATGATACAGTTCTCCTCTCCTACATCATTGCTGGCAGTGCACTTGTAGACCCCGGAGCTGTCCTGCGTCAAGTTCCTCAAGGTCACGATCTCTGGGTTCTTCAAATCTAAAAATAGGAAAAAATATTTATATATCTGTACAAATAAGCTGTACAACTACAATCTATTAGGTAACATTGTACATTGTACATTTCTTCAGTCACACAGTCAGAGTATATAACAATTATTCAGTACATGCACAGCAAATAATGTTCTCACTCTGTTTAGAAAAAGGAATGTGAATGTTTTGTATAATATAATTAATATAATATAATATAATCTTTTGATGCTTTTGAATAAAAAATGGTCTATTTAGACACTATAGAGTATTTTACTTTTAACTTTTTTTTTACTTTTTAAGTTAAAAACAAAACAAAAAACTTTATTACTTGATTTTACTTTTCATAATTATAATGTTGCACACTCTGTCCACTGAGATGGAACAATTGTCATTAGACATTCACAGCCAGTATTATCATCTTTTTTATATATAGTCTATTAATGGTAACATTTATTTTTGCCATAAATGTTACCATTAATATTCATTTGATTTTTTTTTATCTTGTATTTTTTAATCAAAATCTTCCAGTGCAAATGACTTGTGCAATCATTTAGTCCACTTAAACCCCGCCCCTTTCCTACAATTGACCGTAAGCTCACATTCAGATCTGCCTCCATCCAATCAACAACCGATGCATAGAACCAAGTCACCACCTTACATTATTCATTTCACTCAGATGTACGTCACAATACAGAAGAAACGATCTGCTACTACTACTTCTGTTTCCCCAACTTCCCAAGAAGAATTAGATATTGGTGTTTTTGTCACATTTTGTTCGTTTTCTTGTGTATTGTGTTATGTGCATTGCTCAAGGACACAATGCTGATGAAGCAGGATTATGGTATGAGTAACTTTCCAGTTTCCGACTCATCCCGAACCTACAAAACAGTGTTAGCAGTGTTACCCATCTTTTACGACTTCCTTTACTACACTACTTTACAGGTTTCAATCAAACAGAGTGTTTTAATCAGAGAGGGAAGTGAGAGCAAGCCCAGTAAAGTGTGTGCGCTTATGTGAATGAATTAGTGTTTGTGTGTGTCAGGGTGATTCATGGTTCTGCTGGAGCTCCAGCAGATGAGATGAACAGTAAATGTTTCCCTGCAGCCGGTGAGGAAGCGCTTGTGTCTTGAGAACCGAGAACCACGCTTGCGTCTCCGACCGAGGAGCGTTTGTCAGCCGGAGTGATTTGAGTCGCCTGGATCATTTACACATCCGGGATGTAATGCCTCCTCTTTCATCCCCCCATTCATGTCCCATCATCCCTCTTCTCATCCACTATCTGCAGTGAATTCTGGGGCGGTGGAATGTTTATCGGCCAAAGAAAGCTTATTAGAGTGAGCAGGTGGTCATTGATGAGGGTGCTTAATTGTTGAGTTCGGGTGAAGGTACGGTTCATCTCTCCTGCAGCACTGACTGCATACGGCTAAATAGATTGTAAAACAATATGGGGCTCTGATGATCTGGTGTCAGCAGGAGAAATTGTTCTGAAACTGTGCATTATTCTGTCCCATCTGCAAAGCCATATTACACTCGAATTTGTGCAGTTCTTGCAGTTTCGTTGTTTTGTTTTCCCAAGCAGAACCCAATGAGATCGAATTCTAACAACAGCCAAAGGCTGTCAAACATCATCTTTTGCTGTATTTTGTTATGTAGTCTCTGTTTACTCATTGTTTTGTCTCCCCAAGGTCTATATGATATCTAATAGAAGTGGGCGGAGCAAACTAAATGTAATTATTTAAGTACAATACAGTTGAAAAGTTTAGGTTCAGTAAGATTTTTGCTTTTTATTTACAGAAAGGATGGATTTTATTGATCAAAAGTGACAGTGAAGACAGTTATAATCTTACACAAAGTTGTACGTCAACTAAATGCTGTTGTTTTGAACGTTCTATTCATCATAGAATCCTGAAAAAAAGTATCACAAAAATATTGATAATAATAAGAAATGAAAAGCAAATCAGCATTTTAAAATGATTTCTGAATGATCATGAAACTGAAGACTGGAGTAATGATGCTGAAAATTCAGCTTTGAGCTCACACAAATAAATAACATTTTAAAATGTATTTAAATAGAAAACAGTGTTTTTAAATTGTACAAATATTTCACAAAATATTACTGCTTTTACTGTATTTTTTGATCAAATAAAAGCAGCCTTGCTAAGCATAAGAGACTTATTTAAAAAAACATAGCAATAAGTATATATTTTTTAAACTTTTGAACACAAGTAAATCTATATAAAGTGTATCGTTGAACTGCACGATTCTGGATAAATTGAGAATCACAATTTTTGTGTAAAATGGAGATCGAAAACTGGAAAACTGGTAACACTTTAGATTACAGCCCAGAAAGCATTGGTAAGTAAAACGAATTTACAGCGTAACTTTCGGTAATTATAGTGTAACTATAAAGTAGGCTACGTACGTGTAGGTATAAGGAAACAATATGTAATATTTGGGGAATAAAGGAGTAACTACCAGGAAAATTAACAAATGATTTATACTGTAAGTATTTTTTAATTAAGGGGTAATTATCCGTGTAGTTACAGGGTAAGTGTGAATCTGCGGGCTGTAAATTAAAGTGGTGTCTGTTCCCCTCTTGTTTCGTGTAGTTACAGGGTAAGTGCAATAAAAACACAATCTGATATCACTCGGAAACATTTATTTTAAAAACAACTTAATTCAAAACAGATTTACGACATTTCTTATTCATTTATTCATTTTTTCAAATAATAACGTCCTGACAGAAGCACCTTTTGTCCCTTTTGCTTGGCTTCTCCTCCTCTTGTTCCTCTTCTTCTTTTTCATTATTTCCACTGATGGATCTTAAGAGCAATCCCATGTCTTTTGCTATTCTGTATTATTATTTATTAAAACAAAAAGTACACCCAGAAATGCTCTCATAATTTACTAATCTTTTCACTTCCGACCAACTGTTACCAGTGCGTGCAATATGAGTAAAGAGCAACGTGAAGCTTCAAGCTTTCATTACGTTCTCACTCACTTAAGAACTGGCGTCTCTGTCTTCCTGTCACGTTTGTTTCTCATTGCTATTATCATATATTATGTTATTGTTTGTATACTGTTGTAAGCATTAATTAAAACATTTAAAACTGACGGCATCCGACTACCAGAGTTTCTCTGCGCGCACACGTCAAGCTACAAGTTACATCAAGTGTGAACTCAACCCTCTCATGCACGCACAGATGATTGTTAGTCGGAAGTGATAGTCTACAGTTGAAAAAGTTTAAAATATTGGTATTTTTCTTACAAACACTTATCGTTTCACTTCAGAAGACATTGATTCATCCATTGGGATCGTATGGATTGCTATAGTTATTGCTGTATGTGCTGTTTGATGCTTCAACTTATAGGAATCCAAATTAGTTTTCATTAGCAGGGATTATTAATTTTTCTGTGTTCATCTGAAGAAAGAAAGTCGTATACATCTCGGATGGCATGAGGGTAAAAGATGAGTAAACGGTGAGGACATTTCTGGGTGTACTGTATTTTCTTTTAATACATAATACAGAATAGCTGGAGACACATATAGGATTCCTTTTTAAGATTCATCTTTTTAGATTCGATTAGATTCAACTTTATTGTCATTACACAAGTACAGGTACAAGGCAACGAAATGCAGTATATTATGTACAATATACATACAAATGCAGTACAATATACATACAAATGCAGTACAATATATAATCTGTGGCAAGAACGAAAAAGAAGAGGAACAAGAGGAGGATGAAGCCAAGCAAGAGAAACAAATAAGAAGTGTTGTAAATCTGTTGTTTAAAATAAATGTTTCCGAATGATATCAGATTGTGTATGTGTTTTTATTGCACTTACCCTGTAACTACACGAAACAAGAGGGGAACAAACACCACTTTAATTTACAGCCCGCAGATTCACACTTACCCTGTAACTACACGGATAATTACCCCTTAATTAAAAATACTTACAGTATAAATAATTTGTTCATTTTTCTGGTAGTTACCCTTCTATTCCATATTCCCAATATTATATATTGTTCCCTTATGTACGTACTTTATAGTTACACTATAATTACCGAGTACAACATACAAAGTCAATGTCAGTCATAAAGACTTGTTTCGTCATTGAATAAAGCAGCGTTTGTGAATAAATCTTTTAAATGAATGATTCAATGACAAACACTTTTTTTACGCCTCCTTCTGCAGTAACAATAAGCAATACAAGTGTCAAAATCATTTTTAAAAGATGATTTACTCTTATTTTGACCACATCAGTGCTTATACCCAAACTATAAACTTTTATCCCAGTACACTTTTATCCCGTGTTTTTTTATGTTTGTAACGCATAAATAGCGATAATGTGTGGTTGAAAAGATTGTTTGTTGTAAAGCTGCTTCATACTGGACATTTACATGGCAGCTGCTCTTTCCAGATTTGAATGTTGCAGTGTGATGATCGTACTTTGAAAGGTTAACCAAAGTCCCTAAAGTCTTTGGTTTAAACAGTTTCACATCAGAAGTGTGATGGCTGACCCTCTCATTCATTAACATGGACAGTGACAAAATACACGCTGTTCACTCTCTGCGATGTGAAACAGGCATAAAAGACATAGGAACAAGATTGCATTTATTTTAATGATTTATCATGCAGCTCTAGTGTAGAAGGCATGTGTGACTACAAATCAGTTGAATTCAGTTTGCAGGGTAGGCTATAGATTTCTGCTTGTGTTATAAATATAAAGGTATGCTATAGCTGAATCTCTACCGTTTGACACATTTCATATTGTTTGTCATCATCCCGCACAACCCTATAATGCATATTGTGGGCTAATATCACTACAGCTGGTGAAATCTGTTCTCATTTCATTGCCTGTTCGCTGCACAGCGTCTGGGAGTCAACATGCACAGGTTTAATCTGCTACAATCAGCACTTCTGTGGAAGCATTTGTCAAAGTGTGTGAAGTTCATGGCACCATATCTTTGAAAGGCATTCAATATTATTATTTGAGACAGTGAGCAGCTAGTAACTGTACAAACCCCTTTCTGTTCAGAATAAGGTATGATATGCTCCAGTCTGTTTTTCGAGATGTTCGGGTGTTTGACTCACCGATGAGGGCGAGAGGAGGCAGTTTTCCCACACTCTTGCCTTTATCCAGTACTCTCTCCCATTTGTACTGAATGGGGTCAGATCCGTCTGAAGACTTACAGCTCAGTTTCACATCACTGCCCTCCAGAAGCCGGCCCTCCATCCAGCACCGGGGTTTAGAGGGCTTCACTGTAAACGAGAAAACACAAATGTGTGTTAATGTTAATGTTAAGCTCACTAATTAGTCATTTAATACTGTTATCCAAAGCAACTTTAGAACTATAGAAACAGTCCGCTATCTATCTATCTATCTATCTATCTACCGATATCAATCTTGATACTGTCTGACACTTTGAAGCAGTATTTTGAAATTACACATGAAACTAAAACTTGCAAAAACTGCTTTTTTTATGGAGGGAAATCAAAATCAAAGAGGCAATCCATCTCAACTGTGACATTTGTGGAGGCAAGGGTCAGGATTTGTTGTCCTGTGCACTGACTGATTTGAACTCCCCTATGACCTAACGCAGCAGATTTGAATGGACACTGAAGCCAAATCAAAGTCCACACTGCCTCACAACAGTTACCAAGTGACCTCAGACCGGTCCCACTGGCATCCTGCTTACCGCAGCACTGCTCTAAACTGTTCTGGGGTCAGTTAGATGAGCCTGTCCAGTGGGATCTGTCTGGAGGCTGAATGGCAGCTAAGAGGCAGCCTGTAGACCTCTGTGGCCCTTTCTGGCCCTACTGACACAGGAACCAATTCAGCTAAGATGTGTTAGGTTCTGGAGTTACAGTTAGTGTATATTTCTGTCTTTGCTCTACAGTCAAAACATTATTTAACCAACATGGACAGGATATGCAACAATTAAAAATGTGGAGGTGTCACAGTCAATACATCCTCTAATTTTTGCTCAAGCCGAGCAAAACCTATTTATAAATGAACAGATGCTTCAGCCACCTAAACACAAACACTCTATACATCTGTGCAGTGTTAGTGCCGTTTTCTACAATAAAATTCCTTTAAAAATAATAACTTTTTTATTCAGCTATTTATCACATTTTACATTATAAACTAAACTAAAACACAGAAATACAGAATAAAAAGTCAACATTTTAAAACAAAGAAAAGTTGACAAAAACAACAAATAATATATGAAATTCATGTTTATTTGTCACTCAAGTTGTTATGCTTATAATATAATTTGCCATTAATAATTTTGTATTAAATTAGAAAAATGAAAAATGTTTTGTGCCCCACTGTATATGTAAATACTTTGTCAGAATCATAATTATTATAGGTAACTAAATCTACAACCATAAAATATTGTTATATGAAATAAAATAAACTTTAACTGAAATAAAATAAAACAAAAACATATTTTATTTCAGCTAGTTGCCAATGCAGCACTTCTCTTTTTTTTTATGTAGAACTTTTTTTTTTTATGTACTGTATATAGACGTATTTAGCAAAAACACTAATAAAATGACAAAAACACACAACAAAATTGAAATGAATACAGAAAATATAAAATTAAAAACTAATTTAAAATATTATATATGTTTTGTTGAGATCACAAGTTCACAAGAAGACAAGACAGTAAAATATGAATGCATGGATTTTGTGGACTGTATGATTGGAAACAGTTATTATTTTTGCAATTCCACTTGGCGCCTGAAATAACTATACTGTTCCAGGATGCGGTCCTCATCTCATAAAATAATCAGTGAACAAGATTTTTCACAGCTTATGCTCCATACTGAAAATCAATGAACATGCGGATGGACTCCAAACGAAACAATGCCCATTCGTTTAGCTCTGATTCAAGACATCTCAGGAAACAAGCAGAGCTTAGGCGGACCATCATTCACAGTAGCGGCATGAAATTTAAAAAAAAGTTTTAGCCAAGTGATTGATGCATATGTGTGTCATTTCCTGTCCACTTTCAGTCACAATTGCAGATTTCCATAAAGGCAAAATACAGGCTGAAAATAACATCATAATGTGAACACTAACTCTCTGTAATGTGTTTATAGAGTGACGGAGAGGAAATAAAAAAGAAGAGAAGCGAAGAGAGACATGGGGTGGAGAATGAGGATTATGGAAAGGCAGTATTGAGCTAATCTTCTGTGATATGCTAAAACATGAGAGAAACTCTAGGGTGGAGGCCGGATTTACATCAACTCATCCTCCCATTTCTCTCCCTTTTTCTCTTTCTTTCAACTTTACACCAATATCCTGTCCCTCTGTGGCTAGCGTACTAATCTGGTAATAAAATGATTTAGGAAATAACATTAGGACGTGATATACAACTATAAACTGCTTGGCATAAGCTGTGAGTCCTTGAAAATAGGAACTATGCAACAAAAGCATATGATAGAGATGAGTCTAAATAAAAAGAAGAAGCATCTTTCTTTCCAGTTCTTGGCTGAGTGCTGTGGTGTCAGAGATACTGCGTTTGAATGACGGCTTGGAAACCCTGCGGTCTAATAATGGAAACCAGACATAGCAAAATATCAAATCATGAGAAGCTCATCTGAACCTCATTTGGGATGACAGTAAACTGTTTTGCTAGAAGAAGAGAAATCACATAAGCTCCTAATTCTGTCTCTTCTGTTTTTAAGAGATAGAGCTCAATCAATGTTCTCTCATCCCACCATTTCAAATTAACATCCTTTCGATTTACCATCCAAAGAGAGGCAAACATAACCGGCAGCCACCAGAGTTGAGAGTGACTGGCCAGCAAATGCAACCAATCATATTTCTAGATTATGTCAATGACGGACAAATTTTGTCATCTGAATGATGATCAAATTGAATCAGAGTGAGGCTGGCTGATGGAGGAAATGGTTGGGAGCTGATTCCAGGAAGATGAGTCTTACCCAGCACAATGAGGTTGACTTGGCTCCAGTGGTATTTGCCGCCGGTCTTGACCTTACAGTGGTATTCTCCAGAGTCCGTCAGCTGCAGATCACTGATCAGGAGAGAGGCGTCTCCGTTCAGGTAGTCGCCCGCGAAGGACAGACGACTGGCGTGGTTGTCGTTAGTGTAGACCTCATTGTTGAAGAATGTGATGATCTGCAATGTAACAGCAAGAGAGACAATAAGGGCTTTCATATAAATAAAAGAAATCAGTGGAATCAGACATCTATTTCAGTTGAGGCCAAATGGATGATGAAACTAGAATATCATAGAAACATGGGTTGGGCTCTTTTGACTTGGACCAGTAAACAACCACCAAGAAACCGCCCATATGTATTTGCTGACCCCTAAACCAACCTAGCGATGACCTAGCAAATCTACATGCTAAAAACATTCAGAACACCACAGAAACACACAGAAATGCCTTTGCAACTAACCCTAAAACAAGCAAAATGATGTAGCAACCATTGAGAACACACTAATATCCACATAGCAAGGCATTAAAACATTCAGAACACCGCAGAAATGCATAGCAATGTCTTGGCAGCCACCTAAAACCATATATATACACACACGTAGATGCCACATTCCACTGCTCAAGTTGCGCCCGCCATCTTGCAACGGTCAGTGTGTTGTCACTCACACTGATTCTTACTGTGAGTGATGACACACTAAACGTTGCAAGATGGTGGGCGCACCGACGTATCTGGAGCTGTGGAATGTGGCATCTACATATATATTTCTATGCCCAAAACAACCAAACCACCCAGAATAAATTAACAGTCAACGAGTGAAATTTTGAAAACACTCAAAACACCCATCGGAAACTCATAGCATCACCCTGGCAACTGCCTGCAACACTCTAGCATTGTAGTGTGGATGTTTGCATTAGAAAGCACTTTCCTTTTCTTCAGAAAATGTACAAATCTGCTTGTTTTCTTTATTGTTCTTCTTTATTGATTTTCTGATGGTTACTTTGCGACAACTGTACTACTCTGTACAAAAGACAAAAAGGGTATTTCTAATATAAAGAACCTGTGCTGACTTCCCTTGGAAAAGATGCTAAATGGCTGTCGCACACAAACACATCTGCCAACACACACATTCACACATAGTTTGACTGTGACAGCCTCCTGAATGCCTGGGGTAAAGAACTAAACACTGATGCCACGACACATCAGTAAACCTGCAGTTGGGTTCACCTGCCAAAGCTGTCTGTGATGACTGCTCGTTTCACACATACACACACACACACACCTACACACACACACACACACACCTATCATTATGAAGACATTCCATAGACGTAATGGTTTTTATACTGTACAAACTGTACATTCTATCCCCCTACACTACCACTACCCCTAAACCTACCCATCACAGAAAACATTCTGCATTTTTACATTTTTAATAAAACATTGTTTAGTATGTTTTTAAAGCTATTTTTATGATGAGAACACAGGAAATGTCCTCATAAACCACGTTTACGTTGTAATACCAGTGTAATACCCATGTAATTATACAAATTTGTGTCCTCATAAATCACATAACATGCACACACACACACACACACACTTTTGCATTTCTGGCAAAACATCTGTGATTCTTATTGTGTGCATCAGTATCACTGACAGTCATGACATGATGCTCTTTATCATATTTATTTATTTAGATTACAATTGACGCCAGAATAATCTTCTCTAACATAATCTTCTCTAACACGAGTAACATCTGAGTCACAGGCTATGGTTTTACTTCAAAGAAAGAGGTTGTTTGCATTAGCCAAGTAGGTGTAATATAGCAGGATAGAGCTCTGTTAGCATTTCCTTTCATCTCGATAACAGCTGCATGGATGTCGTATGGATGTACATGCTACATATGCTACACATGAACATAGTCAAAGAGCAAAGTCAAAGGCAAGTATGCATCGCTGGTTTGCTGGTCGAAAACGTTCACTCTGTCTGGTCTGTTAGCAGGTTTTAAAGGGTTTTTGCGTACTTTTCAGCTGGTCAAGCTGGGAGATCAGCTTAAACCACATAAGACTAGCAAATGAGTTTAGGCTGGTATAAAATATTTTTCAACAGGAAGGAAAAATCTGTACTTCCTGTCCCTAATGATGGTGAAAATGCAGCTTTGCATCCCAATTTTATTGTTTTCACTGTATTTTTGATCAAATAAATACAGACTTAGTGAGCATAGAAATCTTGCAGAAATTGTATTCAGTCAGAATACTTAAATAATATATGATGTAGTTTAGTCAGATTTCTGAAATGGAAACCGGGGACATTTTCTATTTTGTTATTATCTATTCATTAAAAAAACAGGGACAATACATTTTTGAACGTTTTTGTTTTTTAATTGTTGTGGGTTTTATATTAGGGGTTCTGTATTATGCTATTATTAACATTAATAATTATTCTCATTTAGTTTGATTATTAGGATTTTTGGTCTGGTTTTAATACAATTCACCCCCAAAAATATATAAACAGTTCATAGTAACCACTGTAAATAGCAAGCAGTTCAAAACAATATAATAACAAAATTATGTCTTTACAAAAACACATTATAAAAAATAAAACAAAATAAATGAGGAGATATGACAAATAAAACTATTTAAAAATATTTTTTTAACATTTTATAATTGTATTTAATATTTTCATTTCACAAACTGTTTATACAGCAGTTACAACTTTTTCAAAACTTTTCAAATGTTTTAGGTTTGTGCTTGGAAATGACTAACTATCCTTATTTAGGCTTAATATTTTGCATTTTAGGTTCATTTTAAGCACAAAGTATGTGTTTTCTGCAAAACTTTTGGGGATGTTTAAAATTGTGCAAAACAGTGCTACTTTAAATACAAACAGTATTACTTTAATTTAACATGAATATTTAGTTTGTTACTAAATTGAAAGCGATAATGATGTTTCTTTTGATATTTGATGATAATGACGCTCTGCTCTGGCCCACGTTCTTCGTGAAGTTGAGGCGCGCGCCTGACCAAGTCAGTGTAGCTCGCAGCGCCATCTGATGGTAAAAATAATCACTACACGATTGCTCCTTTAACCAGCAGGCTATGTTGGTCGGGATTTTTTATGCAATGTATTTGCGGGTTGTTTTGAACGAGCTGTAAATTAGGGAACACCAAAAACCGGGGACGTTTGGTCACCTTAATGTAGTTACGGCATCTAAAAGCAGGGGCTAACTGGGCCATGCTAACCATGTAAACCCATTGACCTATTGGCATTATCAGTAGCATTCTTGTGAATACAATGCTTAGAGTCTACAACACATTGCTAAACAAGCTGTGGCTAAAGCTGAACGCTTCTAGTAACACAAGCCTTACAGTGGAACAAAAGGAATGACTTATTCATTATGCCAGAGGCTCGGTTTTATTCCTAATCACATTTTAAAACATTTAATTTTAATTAATGATGTCTCAACTGTTATCTTTCCATTAAATATTACATGCGTTGGGCTACCCATCCCAGAGGTTTTTGAAGACTCTGATGCGAGATTCTTTTTAGGCCTTTCTTTCTTTTGAAATGAAATCTCAACTGATTATGAACAGATCTGTGTTGACTTTCAAACAAAGGAAATATCAATGTCTGTTATGTGGGGGAATAAAAAGCCTTATCGCAATCAGATAATTCAATTCATCTGAAAGTATATCGCCTGACTGACACGTATTGACTTCCCCCTGATGAATTATTGTGCGCTGCTACATAAAGGATATCTAAACTTGAAGTGTATTCAAACAATGTTAGTTTCACAGTGAAAGATTCTCACTTCAGGCAGATAAGACAAAGCTCTTATCTGGATGTGTTTATGCGAGAGCGAGGGAGAAGGAGAGATGGGTGAAGCGTCTGTAAGGTGTACTGATACATGCGTACCAGACGGCTGTGTATTTCAAAGAGAGATGTGAAGTAAAAGCTGATTTAGACCTGTGACAAGACAGCAGGAAAGCAGGAAGAAGCGCTGCGCACACAAGCCTCAGACTATGAAACCATGAAGGCAGTCATTGTGACTGCTGTGTCACTGAAAGTGATGTCAAAACTAGGTGGTTGCTACGGTGTTTTGGGGGGTTGCTACATGAGAGATTGCTAGACGGTATAGCTTGCAAGGTTGAGATTTTATGTCTCTCACCTACTGACAAACACGATAAAATATAAAATTAAGACGAGACTTTCACTTGTCCCAGAAGAGTTATGACGTCATTATGAAAACTTTTTTTTTGGATTATTTATGGTATTTATGGTTTACTTTAAAAGGAAAAAAAATTGATTGGGGCAATATTTCAGAAATAAATAAATAAACAAACAAACAGTAGTGGTCAATACAGTACTGTGCAAAAGTCTTAGGCACGTTGGTATTTTCACACGGAAAAAATTTTTAAGCCAGTTATTTATATCTTTTACTGTAGTGTGTCAGTAGGAAATATCAGTTTACATTTCCAAACATTCATTTTGCAATTAATTGGAATAATCCAGTGAGATTTGTATAATTTTTTTTATGCACAAGAAGTCTGATAGCAGCCGGTATGATCTGATCTCACCATCATCGAGTCTGTCTGTGATTACATGAAGAAACAGAAAAAACTGAGACAGACTAAATCCAGAAGAACTGTTTCTTCATGTAATCACAGACAGACTGGATGATGGTGAGATCAGATCATACCAGACTTCTTGTGCATAAAAAAATTAAATTAAATAAAATCTCACTGGATTATTACAATTAATTGTTTGGAAATGTAAACTGATGTTTCCTACTGACACACTACAGTAAAAGATATAAATAACTGGCTTAAAAACATTAACGCGCCTAAGACTTTTGCACAGTACTGTATATATTATATATAATATATTAAATATTTGATATATTGAAAATATTTGAAATATTAGGGAAGAACAAAACACTAAACTTGGTTACGGTATTTATCTGACAAAATAATTTGGCAAAAAAAGGGGGCAAACTACAGCTATACAAAAAAAAAGCATGGAAAAACAAAAAGCATGAAAAATAAATAATTAAAATAAGGTTATTAGAATAGTTGTAGGGTAATAGTCCTCAAACAAGATTATGAATTTTTTTTTGGATAATTTGAGCAATACAACACCATGGCCAAACGACATAGCAAGTAACTTGGCTAGAATGTATTTTCCAGCGTGTAGGGACTAAGAAAGTTTGCTGGCTAGTATCTGTAAGGCTAAAATCACCTCACAGGTTATCATCCAAATAGATAAGCACATGGTTAGACCAGGTGTTTGGAAGGAGACAGGAGGACAGACTAAAGGGACGAGAGGTATAATGCAAAAACAAAACCAGTTACGGCTCTTGACCATAAGATAGAGCAGATTCTGGGTCTTAGCGGCAGTTTATGTAAGATTTATACTGTAATCACTGAACACGCAGAACACTTCTGGCAGAGGTTGCGTTACTCAGCCTGAAGCAGATTGATATCGTCATGGTCTGGGGCGAGGTTTACGTAAGGTAACATGAAAACAAGCAGGGCAGTCTGAAGTCCGTCCTAATGGGCCCTATCATACACCCGGCACAATGCAACGCCAGGCGCGACGCAAGTGTTTTTTGCTAGTTTCAATCTGACGCAGTTATAATTTTCACGTCCAGCGCCACGTTGTTTAAATAGCAAATGGTCTGAAAATAAGGTGTGTTCAGAAGCATTGTTGACGCGTTGCTATTTTGAGGAACTGAAAACGACTGCACCATTGACCAACAAAAACCTCAGTCAATAGTTTTGCACAAGTCAATAGTGCAGTATTTTTTGTGTTATTTAAAGGGCGCGTTAGTAATATGCGCCTATAGGCGGGTGCACAACGTACACTCTGCTTATTTACACACAGGGATGCGCAGCAGCACACAAACATTACAAATTAAAGGATTAAAATGTAAAAGATTATTATTGTGTACATAAATATAAAAATGCCTGCATGTCATAATAGATAGTCATTGCATGTATCAGAATTAGCCTACCTATTTGCAGTAATGGCGAGGAAACAGGTGTTATTGGACGAGCAGATCTGTTTCCTCGTTAGAGAACCGTTCAGTTTTTTCCACTTGCAAATTCCGCCATGTAAATAGTGAATCCGCCATGGTGGATGAGACTCTGATTGGTTTGTTGAACATTACGCCCCAAAACACACCCATGACTCATTAAGATAATAGGGACAACCCTTTTAGAACATGCGCCTGGCACGCCGACCATTTTTCCCGTTGTTAAACTAGCAAAAGTGGATTCGGACACGCCCTAAGTTCACCTGTGCCGTGCGCTTTAGACCATGCACTTAGATCGTTAAAATAGGGCCCAATGCCTCTCAATTAGAGCATGCTGCAGTTCCATTATTCACCACAGATTAACATTGGAAAATGTTCAAATGAACATTGGGGGCTTTTTAAATGGAAAATTAACATTGGGTGCTGTAGAGCTGGGGAGGCTCAGGCACCTGCTCCACCTCTTAGTATCATAATACACGCCTGTCGAAGCCATGCATTACATTTTAATAGATCCTGCTCACTTTACAACTTAAAATAGTCTAGAAAATCTGAAAAATATTTGTTGCAGAATTCTGAACACATTCAGTTTGTACAGAGGTCTATGTTTTGGATCAATATTTTTGGTGGGGCACTGCCCCACCTGCCCTTACAGATGAGCTGCGTCCAGAGAGAGAGAGAGAGAGAGAGCGAGAGAAGACAAATTGTGAGAGAGGATGAAAAGCAAAAGATCTCTCACCACACGCTGTTTGACGTTGGGTTTCTGCAGGAGCCATTCGATGTCCAGTGTTTGTCCATTTGACTGCCAGAACTGGTGATGGCAAGGCAATGTGGCATTGTCCCCGACAACTCGCTTCATCTCGGTCTGAGCCCCAGTCGAGAGCAAACTCAGCAGCACTGTAGAGAAAGACACAAACACAACATGTCTGTGAAATCATGTAATGGACCGGTGGACAATTCCACATTTAGGACATTATTTACTTTCGCTTTGGATAAAAGCGTCTGCTAAATGAATAAATGTCAAATGTAAACTTTCTTTAAAAAAATTCCAGGTCTGCAACCCAGACTCAATGAAAAACATGCCTGTGTCGACGTTTCTGCAAAACAATATTATGTTCCTCCTTGCATGTTTTGCAACACTTTACTTATATTACACAGGTTTTATTACACTGGTTGTTGTACGTATCACAGCAGTTCAGAAGTGAAATGTCTGGCGAGTGGAGCTAAAAGGTTAATGCTCTATCACGTTCAAAAATAACATTCCACCTACACTAAACCTTACCCTAATCCTAATTGATAGTGTTAAAAAAGCCAACGAGAAAAAAAAAAAACATTTGTTGAAGCAACCATGTCAATTTCAGCTTGTTTCTACAAGTCTTTGAGCTCTTTTATTGAGACTTTATTGAGTGTTTCACGGGACTCAAACTCATGCACTAATGCTTTACCAGTCCAGCTACAGAGCAAGTTTACTACATTGGAAAAGCCACACATATGGAGCTGTGTATGTGATGAAAATGTCAAAATGTATTAGTTTACAAATCATGCACTATGGTAAAAGCCTTTTGAGGTCGTAACATGGTAAAAAATTTTAAAAGCTAATTGCGACTTTTTATCTCACAATTCTGACTTTTTTTTCTCGCAATTGCGTGATATAAAGTCAGAATTGTGAGTTAAAGTCAGGACTGTGAGATATAAAGTCAGGACTGTGAGATATAAAGTCAGAATTGCGAGATATAAAGTCAGAATTGCGAGATATAAAGTCACAATTTTTTTCAAAATTTTTTTGTGGAAACAAGCTTCCATAGTTTTGTGCAAGTAACCGCGTGAAAATAAGTTAAATTAATTGATAATCTTTCCCTTGTAATTATAATTTGTGTAAAAAGGAATACAAATTGTTGGTGTTTTACTACCACTTAAGTGGTCCTTTTAGCTGGAAATGTGATAGATAAAATTCCCCACTATTATCTGACTAAATGTTTCACTTGAGAATGCATTACATTTCAGAGCAACATGTGTTGTGAATGTTCCACAACAAGACTGGCATGGGCGTTAGCATTTATCATGCAGTCTAACAAGACTACGGTAGCAACAAAAATACTTTAGTACAACTTTGAAAGGTTAGCAAGTCCCAAAACCCCAGATAGGCCATTTCACACCTTTCCGATTTATACATTTACAAATGCACCACAAAACAGCAAATCCACATCAAGTACACTATTTCAGACTCCATGAACCCATAGTTCTTTCTGCCACAGGGATCCAGGCTAATTTACTTGAGGCTGTTGGACATTGCCAGAGGCTTGAGTAGCATTACAGACAGGCGTCGTGGGGATTTGCAGACTAGTTAGGTCCCATGAGGCAGGAATAAGACGAGATGCGCAATTCCTTCCACCTAGTGAGAGGAGCTTGCAATACAAACAATGCAGCATAACTCACAGCTTCACCAGCCTTATACCAACAGATATTTATGGAGTTCCGGCATTAGCATAACATTACAGTTAATCTGCTGTCGAATATCACAAATAACTGCAGACTCTTCACCTATGCAACAGTTGCTAAAATTATGCCAGCATATAGATTTATCCTGCTTCTGTAAATATTATGACATTTCCTCATTTTAGCTCTTCAACCCAAGGGAATAGGGTATATAATTAGCTGTATTGCTAAACACAGGGTTGGAATTGATGTACGTGCCATTTTAAGTGTGTTTTGTCTGGCTGTGCTCATTTGGCAATCACCACGCCATGGTAAGAATGCATGTGCCACGTCACTAACAAAGCACTCGTGATTAGTTGACTGACATGCATGAGTGACCCATGAGACACCATCTGGGCCAAAACACTGGCCCTACTGCGTCATGATACAGAATCAATGGGCTGTAATGCATACGATTTATTGTAAAACTGCTTCAAATGTCTGTGTGTTGTTGGCTATCGGCGTAAGGGCACCTCAAGTAAACAACATGAACGTGACTCTTTAGCTCCGCCCACACGGTACGCCTCCAGCCACTCAGTTTTATTCGGAAAGACTTGTACAGCGTTTCTGTCTTTTATAAATATGATAAAACTAAAGACTTTTCGGAGATATGAATGATGCAATACTACTCTATAGGTACTCAAGATTGACATGAGATTGACAGAAACTGTGTGTGATACCCCCCCCCCCCCCCCCCCATTAAGTAAAACTATGCTGAAACCATTTTGTCAGAGCTGAGAGCTAGCGATTAGTGCACATGCTCCGATGTATTGAGCCTTCCTATTACTAATGCTAATGCAGGTGACTTGGGTCTGACATTTTTGTTAGCATGTTCAAACAAACAATTTTGCCGCTTATTGTAAAGTCAAATACACCCATGTACATTGTTTTCCAGAGCTGTGACCTAATGGTTAGCTCATAAGCTCTAATATATTAAGCTTTTAATGCTAATTCTAATGTGGATGACTTGAGTCAGCATTTTAGATGTTCAAACAAACATTTTGGAGCTTGTTGACAAAATGCAAAGCCAAAAACTCTTCAGTTCATTGTTTTCCATAGCTGTGGCCTAGCAGTTAGAACATGAGATCCAATACACTGAGCTTTAATGCTAATGCTAATGGAGATGACTTGAGTCTGACACTTTTGGCAACATTTCCGAATCAAACAAACATAATTTTATGTTAATGTACAAATCCACAAACACTTCAAAAGTATGTTGTTTGTCAGATCTAAGGCCTCATGGTTAACACACATGCTTTGAAATTTTTGAGCCTTGATGCTAACATGAGTTTCTTGAGTTTGAGTCAGGCAAAGGATGTTTTCTCATCGTCTCCTGTAGGCTACTATGTCTCTCTGTTTCTATAAATAAAAGTGTATGGTTAATCTATTCTACAGCATATTGTACCTGCACATATTATTCTTCAAACACAAAGAACTGAATTAGCATAATGTGGAAATGTTGACACATACGCAGTACCTGCACTGAGTCAGAGAACCCAGAAGTGATCTGCATGGGTCTCTTCAGGGTACATCCTGAAGTCATTCTCATTAAGGCTTTGTTTCTGATTCAGCTCTATGATCTCAAAGGGCTCAATAGGCTGCAGGCAGTGAGAAGAATTAGAGAAATTACTTCTCTGCCATGGCTCTTTGTCTCTTCGCGTGAACTGCCAAACTAAAACAATGAGTCAGCAAAAAAGCAGCGTGAAGTTCCCCTGCAGTCAGCCCTGCTCATGATTTTTTAATGCATTGCTTGCATCCTCAATCTTTGGTGTGATCTCCACCATCAGGCACATGTGAGAAACACGGAAGTCAATTGATTTCAGTGGAGATTGTACGGCTCAAGAATGCAAAAGAAAAGTGTTTGTGAAAGTAAGGTTGAAAAGTTTTAAACTAACTAGCTATTTGCATCAGAGCTTTCTTGAGGTGCTCAATGGGACTTAGAGAAAACATGTCATGAAGGTGGTGTTGTTGGTTGATATTTTGTTCCTATTTCTATTCATAAATATTCATACTATTCAAAAATGTAAATTGTTACACCAATGAAGGCAGAACAGCCGAAGCATTTGTCCTTATATCTCCTGTTTTAAGTCAATAAAATCTATTTTAGAGTGCATAGTTTTTGCATTATTCATAAATATTTAAAACTTTTTTATTATTTTAAATATTTTGATCTGAGATTATAGGCATCTGCCAATAATTGTGACTGCTAGGCTGATTATCAAAAGGTTCAAAATATACTGACAAATAGTGATGCAAATTATATTTTCAAATACTGTTTGAGTGATTTTGAATACGTGTTCATTGGATTTCAACAATTTTGTGTACATGTCTTTTGCTAACATATAACAATAGCATTATTTCAGCCAGCATATTGGCATCAGTTATTGAAAAAACAATTTTAGTTGACCACTATTGATGAATTGTCTGTGTTGAGAAGCAGCAGACACAAGAGTGGTTCATTCTGTCGGGCCAGACTGGGTCTCCTGGGACGTTCTCACTGGTTTAGCTCTGTGCTGATAAATGCTAAATGCCCTTATTCTCTCTCACCCACGTCTGAACTTAGAAATATGTGATTAAACTATGCTATAACTATTGTTCCTGTCCTCTTTGCACATAGAGGCCTAGAGGTGAGAGGTGTGTCTCTATGCTCAGACCTTTGACAGCATATTTCCTTAGGCACTTTGTAGCTCAGCTTGCTGAGTCATTCCTCGCCTGCTACCGTTACGGATGGACATAATAATGTGTTGGAACAAGCTGGCAAGATATCAAAGAACAGAATGAAAGCTGTTTTAATTTCATCCTCCTTCAAGGAAGGTAAAGCTCAACAGCAAAAATATCCAGCATACTGCCAGCCAGGTGGTTTAATAGCACTGCGTCACATGTTGGTCTGCTTTTTACTTCATTACAGGCTGAAATGAAGAGCTATGTGATGTTGAAATTGGAAACTGTGCTTTTAAAGATGCTTTATTCTTTCAATGATGCAACAAAGCAATCAAATGTAAAATTAGATATTTTTGGGATAGGAATAAACCAACGAACGGATCAGCAAAATTTTCAAAGGTTATAAGCGTTTTGGTAAAAAGCTGTGTTTCTTCCGAAAGCTAGTCTTTAAACTTTTCAGGCACTTTCAGGACATGTTAATGATGATGTCTACCAAATTGTATGCCAATATGTCAAAGAGTTTAAAAAATATTACAGTTCATGATAAAATTCAAAATGGTGGAAACTGGATTGGTCAGATTCTGCAAAATTGGTATTGATGGATACATCATGGCCCAATGAATCGTTTTTATGTTTTTATGTAAACATGAAATCAGAATGGACCCTTTGTACTTTCTTAATACATGTTTCTCATCATATTTTGAATGATTTATTGGTACATATATTCTAAAGGGAAAATATAGTTAGTCTTGAAAATCATTTCAGAATTGGAGCAAGTTTTTGCATTTTGATGAAAGATTTTAATCACAAATCCCTTCCATCAACATCCTGGCTCTGGTAATTAAAGACAACTTTCAAATTAAATCAAATCCCGTTGTATTAAATCAAGTCCTACATTTTTCCTTGTTAAATATCCTATTTCATATACATCACACTATCGAGATCAGGGTTTTATGTCAACTTTAAGCTTAAATAGCTACGTTCTCACTGTTACTGTATATTTTCTGTGTACACTATCTTGCTACCTGACAACTTAGCAAAAATCTACAACACTTTTTATGTGTGAAGCCCTGGCATTAGTGAAAGAGTCTTCAAGGCAAGCATAGTTAGCATAGTGAGCTCCTGGTTTCTTTGGCTTGTGTTCCCACTTCTGCTGCAGATGTTTAAATTGTCAATTTACTGCATTCAATTGCCCTTTAGACTTAACTACCTCTTCAGAGGAAATGTAACATAGGAAAATGGAAATGAAATGGATTTTAAGAGAGAGAGAGAGAGAGAGAGAGAGAGAGAGTTCTGTGAAAATGCCCTAGGGGGAGTTGTGCTCCATTAAATTCACCCCTCTTTCACACTCAATAAAAAGCATCACCTTTGCTAGTCACCACAGCGTCACCAACCAATACCTTAAAATCTCGTCCTTAACTCATTAACCCCTCAATCCTGCAAAAAAGTCTGCAAATCTAATTTATGACCACATCTATCCCTGGATTACATTCAGAGCACAAAGGCAGTAAAGGAGATTCCGTGCTGACCAAAACAATGACTGCTAATGAGCAATAATCTCATAATTCAATCTGAAGCACTAGCCAACACACAAACTTCCAGGCTAGCCGAGTCAGAATTGAAATTAGATTCAGTGCTACAATGCAATCCCTCTTTAACCCACATGCGATAAGAAATTCACTGTCCCAGTGAACCGGCACAAAAGCAAATCAAGCTAGTCAAACTATGTCCAACATAAGTCTTTCTACATTAGCTATATGGACTAAACCTTTGACCTCTAAGAGTCTTACTTTAAGAACAGATCAAGAAGAGATTTTACGTCTTAATGCTGCTCGTCTTGTTATCCGCTATCTTTTGTGAGCTCTCTGTCTGCTGGGAGGCTTAGGGACGATTGCTGGCATGTAAAGGAACACACAATGAAACTGACTTCCTGATGAGTTTAACAGAATAATCAATGCTGTTAACTAACAGGCTGTTAAGCAAGGCATTGTCTAAGCATGTTATACCTTTACAGCATGTACTAAACATAACAAATTTATATGGTTTGAGAATCTACTTTTATACACTATACACACTACCGTTCAAAAGTTATTACAATTTAAAATAAATCTTCTACATTTTAATATACTTTAAACCAAATTTATTCCTGTGATGGCAAAGCTGAATTTTCAGCATCATTACTGCAGTCTTCAACAGTTTTGGGCTCTTTACTAAAAAAATTTAATATATTACTCATTACTAGTTACTCCTTTCAAAAGTAATATTATTACTTTACTTATTACTCCCGGCCAACAGTAATTAGTTACACTACTATTTACATTACTTTTCCATTACACCCCCCAAAAAAATGGTAATTGCCTAATTTTTGCAGCCTGTGAATCCATGAAAGTTATAGATAAATGAAGAGTACAAGGCAACGACTGACGCATTTGAATTACATTCCAAAGAGCGGCTGTTATTAGCCTCACAGTGGAAAATGAAACTGTAACCGTACTGACTGGCCTGGATCGACATGGAATGGGCGGTTACGCAACGAGAACCGTTCGGCCCGCCGGTGGAAAATCGGCTTTTGTTGAATAGAAAGACATTTATTTGAAATAGAAATAATTTGTAACATTTTGTCTTTACTGTTACTAAATAATAAATATTAGTTACTAAATAAAAATTATAATAATAACAATAATCCTTAAAGTTCACTTATAATGTAAGCTGGGAAACTTACACCCAGGGTTCGTACGGTCATAAAAAACCTGGAAAAGTCATGGAATTTTAAAATAGCAATTTCCAAGGCCTGGAAAAGTTCTGGAAAAATAAATAAAACAGAAAGTTTTGGAAAAGTCATGGAAATTTGTTTCAAAACATTTATGTAATAGAATATATGTTTAAGTGATACTATTGGTTAAACAAACTTTGAAACTTCGTAAACATACTTTGTTCCATCGATCCACCCGACTGCTGCATTCTGTCAGATTTCCTTTTGCGCACTGAGCATTATAACCAATCACATGCGTTTCTGTTGAGCATGATGGCCAATCACAATCAGTGTTTGTGAGAGAGCTTAAACGCGTGCTAGAAGTTATGAACAGCCTCACGATCACTCACATTCTCTGCTCCCTTTCTGTATAACGTTAGTTTATTCCGGTTAATATCATTTATTCATCATGCTGGTAAGATCACATGAAGTCTTAATTTTCTAATTCATAAATAGCATTAAAATAATTCATAAATGGTTGTAAGATCGTTTTATCTGTGTAGTCAGAATATGACGTGCAGTTTCCCCAAACACAAAAACATTTTATGTAGGCATCTATTAATCGACGACATTAATAATCATTAATACAATATCAAGAGCATAAACTGACAATAATGACTGTAAAGAGTTCCTGTTAATTTTATAATTTGAGTAACATTAAAAAGTCTGTGTAAATAAACATTTATGCTATTTCAGATACAGCTTCTGTTCCACCTTAGCAGTGTAAAGATGGCTTTTGTTAATGATAAAATTGTATTGGTAACAGTCTATATAGTATTCTGATTGATTTAAGTATTGGTTAATTGTTTAAATGTAAGTATTTGACAAACGGCAACACATGGAATCATTCAAAATTCTTCTAAATAAATAAAATGGTCCTGGAAATCAATTGCAAGGAGCCCCGAAATGGAAAAGTTAATTTCTGACCCTGGCATGGGGGAACGTCTGGCAGTTGCAGTTTGTATAGATGTAGAGAGAAACTCGACTGTTTTTGGGAAATTCAAACAGGGACATTATCTTGTTAGAGATTGATGGTTTTCCAATGAGATGAATGGTAAATAGGAGGCAAAACTATTTTAAAATCTTCTTAGTTGCCCAATTTTGTATTCCAAAAGTTTGTCTCTGTTGCGACCTTGTAAAGTTACTGTCAGTGTTACTGGACACTTTAATTTACTTATTTATCATTGTTGCCTCCCATTGATGTGTGTTAATCCATTGCTAGGGTCAAACAGTATTTTATCTAACCGTCTTAATGGTGTTTCAGTGTTTATTTTGTATTAAACCACATAGCTTGTTGTTAATTAGTTAAGATATGCAAGATTTGAACATGGATTTTTATTCTTATTTTACATGTATACACAGACGTTTCATGGAAGGTTAGGTCATGAATATTTGCCTAAAAGTCATGGACAAGTCATGGAAATGTATTGGTAGAAATGTGTACGAACCCTGTACACCTGAACATTTTCATGTTTTATGTGCTGTACTTTTATAAGACTTTGGGCCAGATTTATTAACTTTTGCCGTTAAAAAACTACTGTCATGATTTACTAAAAACACGCAGTGAAGAATTAGCACTGGAAAGGCGTGGACAGGGTTATTTTTGCGGCTGACCTTATTGCATATGCATTTGTAGGAGTTTCCTTTCAGAGGCAAAATTTATGGGAGGAAAGTATTTAAATGAATCATGCGAGGTGATTTACTAAGTTTTACGCTAGTCAATTTACTGGTATATGCGCCATTATTTAAAGCCCCAAAAAAAGCAAACCAGACACTTATTTGTGTTTCTCTTGGTAGATTGCGTTGTCATTATGTAAATGATCTGGCTGCGTCC